>CAKKTE020000656.1:92500-741323 GCA_920105625.2 Clusia tigrina
CTGAGATCCTGTGGAAAAAGAGACTCAGCAAACATTGTCAAAGAGTTGTCGGCTGCATCCCCTTCGAGAGGTACAGCTATGAAAAGAGCAAGGGTAAGCATTACTGAAAAGAAAAGTCTTACACCAGATCAAGCACTGGCCATGATCGTAGACGAAAATTTATCAACTGAGCAATACCGTGGAATACGATTGCATACGATACCATACAGTCCGAAATTGTATCCATGCTATGACCTCGTTAAGCAATCAAAATTATTGTGCTACCCAAGCCTTGTTACTGTTACTGAAACATATGCCGAAATCAATTTGCAATCCTTAATAGACCACACGGTGAAAAGATTAATAGATGCACAATATGAGGTTTTCAAATCCTGCCATTCAGGATGAATTAAGCGTAATAATAAAATGGGGATGCGATGGAGCTGAACAGAACTGTTACAAGCAAAAATTTTCGGATGACAACATGTCAGACGAAAGCATGTTTTCTCTTTCGATGGTGCCTCTTCAACTTAACTCTGGAGCTGAAGGAAGGAAACATATTTTTTGGCAAAATCCAGCTGCGTCTTCGACAAGATATTGTAGATCGATCAAATCTATTTTCACGAAAGAGACGCGTGAGGTCATTAAAGCGGAAGTGGAGCATATTCGGCAGCAAATTTCTGTTTTGAAACCAACTAGCTTTGAGCTTCACGGTTATAGTTTCACGGTTAAAGCCAATTTAATTCTATGTGTGATTGACGGCAAAGTCTGCACCGCTCTTTCAAATTACACGTCATCGCAAGCGTGCTATTTATGTGGTGCAACTCCAAAAACTATGAACGACATGAATGCCTTATCACAGCGCGAAATCGATGAAAATATGCTTGCAGTTGGTCTTTCACCTCTACATGCCTACATAAGGTTTATGGAGTGCTTGTTGCACATTTCTTACAGATTGGAAATAGAAAAATGGTACGTATCAGTCGATGAAAATAAGGAGAGCGTTGCAAGAAGGAAGAAAAAAATACAAGACAGGTTTAGGAACGAAATGGGTCTTCTTGTGGATATGCCGAAAAAGAAAACAGGAAACACAAATGATGGCAATACGGCCAGAAGATTTTTCAAAGAAGCAGAAGAGACATCGGATATTACAGGCATAAATGTCGATCTGATCAAGCGGTTTCGAGTAATACTTATTTGCATAAGCAGCGGCTATTTTATCAATATAAATGCGTTCCAAAATTTTACGTCAGAAACAAGAGAGCTTTATTTGAGTTTATATCCTTGGTACTATATGCCAGTAACTCTCCACAAAATATTGTTTCATGGAGGAGCTATCATTTCTTCATGCATTCTTCCCATAGGAAACTTTTCTGAAGAAGCGCAAGAAGCACGCAATAAAGAGTCGAGACAGTATCGCGAACTGTTCACAAGAAAAACGTCCCGAGTTGACACCAACATAGATTTATTGCATAGGTTGCTTATCACGTCAGACCCTTTGATTGCAAGTTTACGTTTGCCCCCAAAAACCAAGCGTTCTACTTCCTTCTGAGGTCATTGCACTTTTGTCTGACACCCAACTAAATGATGAATTTGATGATTTAGCATAAAAAACTTTGCTTGCAGCTCTCTGGAATTTTTATTTTTGTATAAATTTCTTATTTTTTTTTATTTCTACTTTTCGCTTTTTACTTTTGTATAATTTGTATATAATTTCTTTATTTTGGTTTTTGATTAATATCTTATTTTGAATATTTTCCATTCTTTTAATAACTTTCGTTGAATTTTTTAATTTTTCCTCTTTATTATGTTTTAGATATCAATAAATTTAACATTGAAACAACATTAACTTTTTATTTTTCTCATTTGCAAAGAATCATCGGAAACTAAAGTTCGAAACTTGAAGCATTTTATAGAAATGGTTGTATGTGGGTATTTATATCAATATATCGACAAGTTTTAGTTAGAAGAGAAAAAAAGGAGAAATTTTGAATATAAATGTGTAAAAAAAAATTGTCCCCAACTAGTGTTTTTGAGGATAGTTCGGAACTAGTCCCCTTTGACACTAGTTGGAACTAGTTATCTTTCACCATATTGAAGCTTACAATCTCCTTAACGATCGTGCCAAATTTCAAGTTGATATCTCTAAAACTTCATATAAAAATTAATTTTGAGATGCTAGATTGACTAAATCTCACACTGTGCGTCGGTAGGGTTATCCTTGGATTTGACATGAGCCATTACTCTCGTAGTGTCAAATTTTGAACGGTAGCTATTCTGTAAACTACGCAAGTTTGGAATGATGAGGATGATGCATTTATCCCGGTTAAATGAATCGCTGAATCTGTTCACATGTGTCTTGGGTGATGTTGCGTCAACAAATGCGTGTATTTGATATAATTTTAGAGCTTCTCCACGAAACATGTGCTAATGACTGGAAGTGGGTCTCTAGGAAGGTCAAAAATGCTTTTGTAGCTCCTTGGGCTTGGTGACTACCTGCTCATATCGAATGTATATTTCGATCTAACTTCTTTACTAATAAGTGTAACAAAAGCGGATCCCATGACGCAGTGTCAACTTCTAGATTGTTCAGTGTATGCAAGCATTCTTGTGTCATGTCATGTAACGCCTTAAGAGTACTTGCTGCTGCAGTGCCACATTGGCTAATCCAATATCTTTTGGATTAGAGTTGTTTCCAAAATTCGTCTATTGTTGTAACGGTCCTGTAAAAGTGTTCAGGCAGCGGTATAGTCGTCGTCTGTCTACGCCAGATGACTGATTAATTTTTCAGCTTCGCCCATCAAATTCGATTTTAAGTACCACATTTTTTGCACAGTTGGTAGTGTTTGATTGTGGACTATTTGTGAAAATAGGTCAAAGAATTGACGCCAATTCAACTAAGCACCTTCAAATTTGGGAATTGTTACTCTTGGCAATGGTAATGTGGTACCTGTTGTTGTGATTGCTTCAGCTTTAGTTGGCTTGAGTTCATGGTCCTTCTTGTTACTGGCAAAATTCTGCATTGCCTCTTGGAACAGTTCCTCAATGCATATGTAACGATCCATGTCGCCATCATCTGCTACTTTCAGAAATTGTGAAGTGTGTCGATTCTACCTACTACCAAAATTTTGTAATTGTTTGGGTCTTAATAGCGTAATACGCTGGAGACTGCTCATCAAATTTAGCTGCTATTTCACAAATAAATCTCTGGAGTGAGTTCATCATATCCCGTTGCTTCCGTATACGACCAAGAACTTGTGGACCGCGAACTGGTGGCATTCCGCCTACTGGCTGCCTGGCTTTCTCTTGTACTGAGACCTGTGCGAGGCGATAAGTAGATGAGAGTTCCTCTATCTTCTCGTCAAAAAGTTGCATGTAGTTATGTGTTAACTAACTTATTTCTTTATAGTAGATAATTACAAAATACTCGTATTTATGCCCTTTTGGTGTATCTTCTATTTGCCGAATTTTGTTGTCGTTATCGTCAAATGATATGCTGGATCCTTTTTGAAGTTGGCGATATCGCTACCCAATCCCAATTGATTTGATGCTAAAGCCTCCATTATTTGACTGGCCACAAATAAGTTCGTATGGAAGTGAACCACGTCGGGGTCACCATGTTCAAAAGAAGAGGTTCTAGAAGCAGCTGGAAAAATGACAAGTAATAGGGCTCCAATAATCCAAATATATTCAGCAGTCCCTTCGCGGAGTGTCTGAGGGAAGGAACGTTTTCACAAATATGGAACGCCACTGACTGGTACTCCTACCAAAAGGCGATAAAACGATTGCAGAACCAGCACCGTATCGGCACTTGTGCATGCTGGACCCAGCGGGAAAGGTCTTGGAAAGAATAATCTGCACCCGACTTGAACGCTATACTGAAAGTTTGTCGAAGCGGAAATATGGAATCAGAAAGACGGGATGGACAGTGGATGTAATTGCTAATGTGTGTGATATAGTCTGCACAACCATGGCTGGAAATAGGTAGATGGAAGGCGATAAATATAGAGTGGTAGTTACATTGGAAGTAAAAAATGCGTTTAACTTTGCCAAGTGGCATAGCTTTCTAAGTGCTCTACGCAGTTTGCATGTCCCTGGATATATACTATGAGCTATAGCAAACTATTTTAAACATAGATTACTCCTATATAGCACAGATGAAGTCACGAAAAACCACAGCATCAGAAGCCCCAAAAGGATCCGTGCTTGGGCCACTTTTCTAGAACACAATGTGCGATGGTCTTCTTGGAATTGAGCCGAAAGTGGGTTAATATTAAAAGGTATGCAAAAGACATAACTACAGTAGCAATTGGCAAGGAATTTACGGACGTGGGAATTTACCGCAATGAACCAAAAGGCCAAGACGTGGTTGCAGGTGGCTGGATTAAAGCAAGCCGAACACAAATCGGAGGCGGTACTAATTAGTAGCTGCACTGAGCTGGATCACCAGCTCAATTCGAAGTAACACCTGATATTTGCAAGTAATAAAGCCTCCAGAATGAGAGGAGCCTTGGCAAGGTTAATACCAAACATTGGAAGTCCAAGGCAGCGAGTAAGAAAACTACTAGGCAGCGTAGAAAACTTCATGGGTTTAAGAAACAAGCTGGAGAGCGTATATGAGAGGAGTCATTACGGCGTACAGGCTTACAACAATGAGTGTATGCTCTATATTTAGGACTATATCCATTGATGAAGTCAGCGACATTGGGGGCGGCTGCCAAAAGATATCGCCGTAAACGAAGCTACGGCTATTCGAAATCAAAATAGCCAAACTAAAATGTATCCGGGCAAAATTTCGTCAATCCGAAAGAACTCACAAAATGTTTGGCATGAAAGTTGAGATATATCCAGCAAAGGGCGGTGGTCTAATTGGTGGTACCACGGGGACTCACGGGACTGAATCAAAGGTGGTTTAATCAAATTCGTTGTCTATTTCAAGTTCGTTGTATTTTTTTTTGTGTCAATCGCAGATATTTTGCTTAATTTATATACGGTATATGAACCGAATTAATGAATACTGTTTGGCTGATTGTAAGTGAAAATAATATGCCTTGATTTGGTTTTGAGAAATGCTCCAAATTTTTCTCCACTCTCAACTTTTATGCGAATCTGGTTGGAGTTTCTCAGTTGCTGACTCGGTCGTACTTTCCGATAATAGCCGTATATTGCGCAAACAAAGTTTCCTTCAAGTATGTGCTCGAGTGTAGAGCAAGAACTAGAAAGTTCGAAGAACACTTCCTTCGAGACCTCCGGCGTCGATTTTCTTCAGATTCAGAGGATTCATTTCCATTTTTAAATCGAAAAAGCCTTTTTCAAGGTAAAATTCTACCATTTTATGTAGGTTCTGCGGAAAAAAACCGGAAGAGCAAATAATTTTCCGTTGTTAGGCTTTTTCAATTTCATTGATTATAATAAAAACCTTGTCAATTGTAGATTGCTTGATTCTGAACCCGAATTGGTGGTCAGATATTAATCGTCTATTTACGATGACTGGTTGAATGCGTTTGAATAAAAGTGTTTCAAACAACTTTAATATTATTGGCAGTAGTTATATCGGTCTGTATGATTTTTTGTCTTTTGGATATTTTCCTGGTCGATAGATTTTGTACGTACGAGTATAATAATCTAAGCGATGCATTTATTAAATACACGAGTTTAATTAGCGCTCTTCTTGGCAATTGCTTGGGTATTCTTCTGATAATTAGCTCATTATTAGATTTATTATCTTCAGAATTGTTTTTAATGGCAAAGTTCGGTAAACGGCACGTCGAATGCCGTCAAATGTCGTTATTCTATTGCCAGTATCGTCTATTAATGATTGACCATCAAAAGTCTTAAATGTTTCTCCTAAAAGCTCGGCAAATAGATCTCTTTGTCACTTTTTGCTTATTCTCCATTGTCTTTTCTGATCGGTGGCCAGTGAACCTGTGATTTTTTTTATACTTCTCATGGCTTTCCACAAAGAGTAATTTGCAATTTTTGCAGCACTCAAGCCTTCAATGTAAACAGAGGTCTTCCGGTTTTTAGATTTTAAAGAGATTTTTTAAGCTTAATACATAGATCGTTTGAATAAGTTATATGTTGCGGTGCGCGGATTTTGGCATACGATAAGTTTCTTTTTTCCAGTGGCCAATTGACGTCACTGCTTGTGGCTTATTTGCTTTTTAAGGGCGTATTTTTGAACGTGGCCACACATGTAAAATGATTTTTTCTGCGGAATAATTCATGCCGTCTCAGTTTGTTTTGTTGCTAGGCGCATCTTCTATTTTCATTTGTCTTTCAGTTATTATATAAACTTCCGATAAGTAATCTGAGGAGATATCAGAGCTTTCCTCTATTTTCTCAAAATATTAACGTAAAGTGTTTTCCAACTTGAGGTGTTATTTTTAAATTACCCAGTATTTCGGTAGCTGTCACGTTTGAAGCTACTATTCTTTGACATTTGAGAAGTTGAAACTACGCCATTACTTAAAATGGAACGATACATGCTTCAGCAACGCATTGAAATTATTAAAATTCACTACAAAACTGGTGAAAAACCTTTTGGTACAAAGAATAAGTATATTAAGTCATATGATTTTACTGCATCCTGCAACTAATATGTTGATCCACGGAGGAAGAAAAATTAACCAAAGATTGCATGGCGGCTTGGAACAAAAGTCTGCCTTTCCGATAATTGGATTTTGACATTAGTGTTTTACAGAAAAATCGCCACCAATAATGAAGCTCGGTGTGAGTGAACCAAAGAGACGTACAAAGTCGCTACTTTTAAATGTGCATCTCAGAAGATAATAAATGGATGAGACGGACATTCATAATCATATGGTATTTCTTTTTCGTGAGGTTTTAACTCAAGTGTGCGCAATTTTGCAAATATGATATTATTGATATTGGTTTTGTGCACAGGTTTCGCAACAATTGGAGACGGGAATATGCGAGACTGAATCCGATCCGCTTCGTTCTCTTGCGACGTTGCTTGAGCATATGTTAGGACTCTTGGGGATTGCGGCTTTTCTTCTGTTTACGTCAGATGAACTTTAATTTCTTCGCCTTTCGTGTTTTTATTCACGAGTTTACTCAAATTCGTAACCTTCAACTTAGCGGTTTCGCGGCCATCTTTTCAGTATTGCATTTTGAGGTAAAGTATTTTGAAATGTCACATATTTTTTAAGCTGTTTTGGCACTTCGCAACCATGGTAGTGCGCTGGATGCTTTCCTTTGCAGTATTTGAAGGTCACTGGGGTCTTCTTATTTACTTCGCACCTATCCGAGAGATGGTTACCAGCACATTTTACGCATTTGGGCTGGGTTTGCCAATTTGACTGTGTCTGATTGAAGCCTTGACAGCGGTTGCAATGCGGTATCGACATTGTACTAGTTCTCATTGCTGGATTTAAACTACGATATTCATAAAACATAAAGCTTTGTAAATGTCGTAAATATTCTCACTCCTAGGAAGAGTAAGCATAAAAAAGGAAGACCAGGCTTGACCAGAATTCCCTTGCCTTGTCTCGTTTTTTGTTTCATCTTCTTGAGGATATTGACGGAATCAAGAATTTTGAAGCCTTTGTTTCTTAATGGAACGAGGTTGGAGCTAGAATCCATTTTTTTATTGTCAATTTTCGCTGATAAAGTCAAATCTTTGCCTCACGAAAATGGTACGGACAGGAAATATAAATAATTCACTCTTTTTCCTTCGTGAAGAGCAGTCACCTTGTCGGGGTACGAAGGCTTAAGGGATTGCAATGACGCAATGGGTTAGGATGGCGGAGTTTCGGCTCTAATGGGATTACCCTTAGCCGGACTGACTACTGCGGAGTAATCCAACTAAGAACTGTCTCCCTCCTAATCCAGGGTGTTCTTGGGATCGTGCTCATTGGATGTTGTTTTGCAGCCAGGAGGTTAATTAGGCTGTATCCTAACGGAGCTCCCCTTCCTGACACCAGGCCGCCTCAGGTAGTAACGGTGGCCTTGCTGTGGTACGGGGCGCTGCCACAGTTGACCAACCCATTCCCCTTTCAAATTTTTGGCTGCCTTAGCTTGATTAATCGAGCGGGTGGCCGTAAGAACCACATGAATAATTTAAAAATAAAAAAAAACTGACGTGCGGTCTCTAAACGATATTTCGGATGGGAATCCAAAATCCTCTGCACACTCTGCGGCGGCTATTGTAGCTAAGGATGACGAGCCTGGCACAAGCAAAGCCACGTGCTGCGATAGTGTTGCTAAACAAGGAACCAAAAGGTTCTACAAGGTAAAAAGGGGTGCTCTCCGGACGGTGGAACGCTTGTCGCGGATCCCAGAGAAGGAGAGGACGGTGAAGCAGAAGACTTCCCTCGAGTGGGCGACGAAAGTCGTGAAGGAGTCTCAAGCTCCAACACAACAGACTACAAAACGTCAACGGTCACTAGAAGAGACCACCCACCCGGACCCAAAGAAGTTTAAAAAGCGCGGGAGTGTCACCACGAAGTCCTTCAGCGAAGTGCTGATAGGACACCAGGTCATGGCGGTCATAGACCGTAATGACCCGGATGGCAGTATCGCTCCTGAGTGCTGGAAAAAGGTAGAAGTAAGCCTTTCAAGGCTCTACCTCCAGCTTTTGAAGGAATTCCCAGGTGGTTTTCCCTCTTTTCGCGACAGCGGATGGCATCAGGGCCACGTGAAGCTGATTGCCTGCGCGGATCAAAGGTCAGTCGACCTTTATAAGATTGCGATCTCCAGGATAGGGGAAGCATGGCCAGGCGCAAGGCTCGAAGTCGTACCTAGGGAGTTGATCCCTAGTAGACCTAGAGCGCGCGCGTGGATCCCAGCCGAACCGTCTGACCCTGAGGCTATCCTGGAGATTTTTAGGTTGAGCAACCAGCAGCTCCCGACTAATAATTGGAAGATTACTAAGGTAGAGGAACCAAGAGGGGATTACCGGTCAATAACCCTTGTGGTGAACGCCGAATCTCTGGCTACTCTATCGAAATCCAATTGGGTCGTGGGCTATGGCTTCTCATCCACAAGCCTTAAGGTCTACAAAAAGGACGAGCAACCGTCTTACACGGATCAAGCGGTATTGAATCCCTCAGGGGTAACTGCTGATCCTGCTGCTGCTGAGGACTCCGCCATGCACCCGAAACGCAGTGACTCTGTCAACTGTGGGGGGTTTGGAGAGTCTCCTAGGGACAACCACACTCAGTGAGGAGGAAGTCCTTCTGGAGTCAGACTCGGAGTCTGAGGCTGAAGTCACGGTGGTGGAGGTGACCAGCGCTACAAGTAGCAGAGATGCTACGAATAGTGCAGATTAACCTCCATCACTCGAAGGCGGCGTCTGCCAGCCTTCAGCTCCGTCTTGCAAAAGGCGGAGTAGACGTTGTCCTGATCCAGGAACCCTGGATACACGGGGACTTGGTATGTGGTCTCAGGACTGAAAATTATAGCTTGCTGTATACCGTAAGTGAAGGAAGACCTAGGTCTTGTATCCTCATTAGGAATAATGCTAGCTTATTTATTCTCCCCAATTACAGCAACAAGGCTTTAACGGCCGTCTGCCTGGAAACTGGCAAGGGACGGTACTGGTTGGTCTCGGCCTATATGGCGCATGACCATGAGATCCTTCCAGAAGCCAACCTACAGAAGCTTGGTGTGGATGCAAAGGCTCAACGGGTGGCTGTTATTATTGGATGCGATGCCAATGCGCACCATGATATCTGGGGAAGCACGGATGTCAATGAACGAGGTGAGTCATTATATGAATATATTGTAACGACTAACCTTTCTGTATGCAATAAGGGGTCAGAACCCACTTTTATTACTGCTAATAGGCAAGAAGTCCTAGACTTAACCCTTGCCTCTGAATCAATTTTTGATCGGATCTCAAATTGGAGAGTTCTAGAGGAACATTCCTTTTCGGATCATAGGTTAATTCAGTTTGATCTTCTAGATAGTCTACCTAGCCTTAAGGCTTTTAGAAATGTCAGGAAAGTAAACTGGGACCTCTACAAGGTGACTGTATCTAGACTACTACCTCAGAACCCCACAAGCACAAGCACGTGTGACGAAATTGATAGGTCTGTGGATGTTCTAACGGTTGCTCTTAATAAGGCTCTATTGGTCTCTTGCCCCCTCAGTAGACCAAGGGGGAAACAAAAACCCACATGGTGGGGGGAGGAAATTAGGGGACTCAGACAAAACTGTAGGAGACTTTTCAACAGCGCAAAGAAGTCTAGAGATAGTGCAGACTGGGCTTTATATAAGGCAGCACTCAGAGCCTTCAAAAGTAAGCTTAGGAAAGCACAGAGAGAATCGTGGAGGAACTTTTGCGGTGACGTAGAAGATATCTCTGAGACGTCCAGGTTGAGGAAGATCCTATCAACTGCTCCAATGGTACCTGGTTACCTGAGGAGGGAGGATGGATCCTGGACTTCTAATAGTAATGAGACTCTAGAGCTTCTTCTGGAGACTCACTTCCCTGGTTGCTCGAGTACCATTCCGCGGAGAACGAATCCCAGCGGCAATGTAGTTGAAGTCAACTCAGACATAGTCACGAAGCCAAAATTGCAATGGGCTATCCATAGCTTCAAACCATTTAAAGCATCTGGCCCAGATGGTGTACCTCCAATTGAAATTCAGCAGTCAGAGAATCTTATAATAGAGTGGCTGTTAAAGATCTATAATAGTTGTCTTGAATTAGCGTATATTACAGACTCATGGAAGCATGTGAGGGTAATTTTTATACCCAAGGCCGGCAAAAGCTCGCACACAGCTCCAGGGGACTTAAGACCCATTAGTCTGTCCTCCTTCTGTCTAAAAATCCTGGAAAGGTTGTTAGATATTCATCTGAGGCTCACTATAGACAGACAGAAGCTGTCAGTCTCTCAGCATGCCTACGTTAAGGGTAAATCGGTGGAGACCGCTTTACACTCCTTAGTCTCTAGGATTGAGTGCTCCCTGCACAACAAGGAGTTCTCCCTAGTGGCTTTCCTGGACATTGAGGGAGCTTTTAACAATATCAAATCAGACGCAATAATCGGTGCGATGCGAGACTTGGAGGTGGAACCCGCCATTAGCAGGTGGATTGAAAAGATGCTTAGTAGCAGGATAATCAATTCATAGCTGGGGGCGGCGTCGGCCAAGAAGTCCGTGTGCAGAGGCACACTTCAAGGTGGAGTTCTTTCACCCCTACTCTGGAATCTTGCGGTAAATCAGCTGCTTGTTCGACTGGAGAGGGAAGGGAAGGGTGCAAGGTGGATGCGTATGCGGAAGATGTTGCTATTAGTATCTCGGGTAAATACATATCTACTTTGAGAGACTTGATGCAAAACGTGCTGAACATTCTCTCTAAATGGACTACTGACTGTGGGTTGGGGGTTAATACGACCAAGACTAAGCTGGTACTCTTCACTGGGAAATATAAAATTCCTCAATTTATTGCTCCAAAACGAATGGGTGTAGATATTGACCTTGTCGAGGAGGCTAAATATCTGGGCGTGATCCTAGATAGGAAGCTGAATTGGAAGGCCAATATAAGCGAGCGCATTAGGAAGGCTCAGGTAGCTCTGTACTCTTGCAAAAGAGTCATAGGCAAAAAATGGGGGTTACAGCCTAAGGTAGCCTATTGGATATATACAGCTGTGGTACGACCAGTCCTTTTCTATGGGGTGCTTGCTTGGTGGACAGCCCTAAGTAAGTCCACATACAATAGGCTGATAACAAAGGTACAAAGAACGGAAGAGGTATTCATAAGTAGTGCCATTAGAACGACTCCAACGGCAGCATTGGATATTATGCTCAATCTGCTGCCTGTTAGGCTTTTTGGCGAAAAAATGGCTGCAAACTCAGCTATCAGACTAAAAGCTACGCAACAATGGGATGCCAGGAATATAGGTCATGCGTCCATTTTAAGACATTTTGAGGGTATTCCTGACTCTTTCGACTACATCACACCAATGTACGCCTTCAATGGTATGTGCAAGATCTCCATTCCCTCCAGGGACGAATGGAAGGATGGCATCCCCACTCAAGTAGAAGCGGTTCATATCTACACAGATGGATCCAAACTACAGAGTAGGGTGGGAGGTGGTGTATTCTCAGAAGATTTGGATATTAACATGTCCTTTAGGATGCCCGACCACTGCAGTGTTTTTCAGGCAGAGGTCGCGGCTATAGAGGCAGCACTGTCTTGGCTAAGGAAATAGAATGTATCTGGACTTGATATTTGCATTCTGTCCGACAGCCAAGCTGCTTTGCGCTCCCTGGATTCGGTTATTATCACCTCAAAAGCCGTCAAGAGCTGCCGCAAATCTTTAGACGAGATAGCTAAGCAGACCCGTCTGCATCTGTGCTGGATTCCCGGTCACAGAGATATTCCAGGGAACTGCAAGGCGGATGAACTTGCCCGTGAGGGTACTACCATACCGATGGAACCAGATAGGTTGCAATTCGGTATTCCTATTGCCACATGTAAGCTCTTAGTAAATACAATATCCTTAGGAACAGCGGGCAGGCGCTGGTCTGAACTTTCAGGATGTAAAATAGCTAGACAAACCTGGCCAGAGATAAATGTCAAGCGCTCTAAGGACCTACTGGCTCTAAATAGACAAAGCATAGGTCCCGTGATTAGCGTCTTAATGGCACACACGGGTGTAGGCTGGGGATCGCCTCTAATGACTTCTGCAGGAGTTGCACGGACGAGGAGGAGGAAGAGTCTACTGCTCACCTGTTGTGAGGTGTCCAGCTTTGTCCAGAAGGAGGCGCACTTTCCTAGGCGACTACTTTTTGGACTCCTTGGGAGATATCTCAAAAAAAAGATCAGCTCCATCAACAGCTTCATTAAAAGCTCCAAATGGCTGGACCTTTGAAAGGGATGGGAACTGCTCTCCCATGCGGTATCACAAAGGGTCAATCTTGGCCTAAGTGCGTTCTTTTCGGGTGGCCGCTTTACCTACCTACCTACCTTAGGCAGACAATTAATACGAAATGTTTGACTGCGGTTGTTTGATTATTATTATTGAAAGAAAAATGCAATATACAAGGATGTTTAAACTTGAGAACAGGCACGATCGACGGTTTAATTGAAACAGATCTTATTTCGTCACCGGCTCTCCTGCTTCGCCTGCGCCTTCATTCTCACCACAGCGAAAAGATGGCTGCGGCCTGCTGTACGACCTGGCGGGACCCAATGAGGGGAATTCTCTCCGCACTGAGTCCCGCTCAGAATCTCATGGTGACTGTGAGCAGGCAGCAGCCACCGTCAGAAGGGCTCCGGCGCGAACATGCCGCCTCCCTTGCAGTTTTGCAAGAGAGATGACGACCCATTCCCGCCGGCTCCCATCCTGATGCACCCCTTAATGGAGGAGATGGTGGTGTCGTTGGTGGCACCGGGAGAACCCGGATGTTTGCAGCTGTGGGTAAAGTGTTTTACCCCCAGGCACACAAAACAAAGTTTGCGGCTCGTGGCTACTTCTCTCCTGCGCCGCGTTGACAGCTGAAGGAATGTCCTGCATACGGCCATGGTATGTCCCCAGCGCTTACACATTTCGCACGGGCGTTGTGGAGCCGCTACCTGGTGCGAGCCTGCTGTAGCTGCGGATGTTACACGAGATGGCGGAGCCGCCACTGGGGACGAGATGGCGCAACCGCCACCGCGGCTTGAGATGGCGCAACTTTCTGGTTCCTGCGGCGGTGGGATCCCCTTGGCTTACGGACACGGCATGGCACCTCTGCTACAGTGGCGGGAGATGGCGAACATGAGGCAAGTGGCGCAGCGGTGGTGCGGACGCGCCCTTGCGTTGACCCCTGGTTATGACGACGGTGGACGCTCATCGGCCCCATTGATGGCGAACGCGCTGCAGGTGGTGCAGATCGGGCGCGGGTGCGCGATGGCGCAGCTGCCGCTGTGGTGCTGGACATTGTCACGACATCGCGGGCGCTAGACGGCGCCGCTGCCCCCAGATTGCGAGATGGTGTCGACCCCTGTAGCATCACGGGGGCTGGGAACACCAGCTGCACCTTTGGAGCACAAGTAAAATAAGGACCGATGTACCGTTTTCCCCGCCAGTCAGCACGGCACGATGGGAAAGTCTGTGGAAAATCAAATTTATAATTAGTCATGGGCTTACGAGAAAGCTGATAATAAGAGTTAGGACGCTAATAGTAGGAGAAATAACGGCGACAAGACTACGTAGAGTACTACAACTTTATCCCGTGGCAGAGCCAGGTGAGATCTACTACTACCGTTTAACGAGGAAGACTAAGGATTCCATCGAAGAAACGAGGAGGTATATATAAAAAGGAAAGCCTACAAACTAGAGGCTACGAAGAATGGGACTAGCTACAGAAACGGCCAAAAGACCGGATGCCGGGATTACTCAGCCTGCACTCCCGCTCGAGTGATTCCGCGTGCTGTTCGCATTTTCGCGACTCGCACCCTACCGTCTGAGTCCGGGTGGACCTCAGTGATCCTTCCCAATCGCCATTCGTTGGGTGGAACGTGGTCATCCTGTAATACCACCAGATCCCCTTTCGCTGCATTTTGTTCCACTTTGTCCTGCGCTGGCACTCCCTGCGAAGATACTCATGTTTCCATCGTACGGAGAACTGTTGGGAGATAACTTGAAGCCTACGCCATCGATTAAGAATGGAAAGAAAAGGGGTGGTCTCCTCCGAGACGGCTGGTGCAAGAAGTGGTCCCCCTACTAGAAAGTGCCCTGGGGTAAGTGGTTGGAGGTCGTCGGGATCGTCACTGAGTGCGCTAATCGGTCGAGAATTCAGACATGCCTCGACGCGGGCTAATACCGTCGCCAACTCCTTAAATCCGTGGTAGCTTCTAAATGGGCGGCCTTGGTGGCGAAACACACAAAGATGCACACGTAGCCTTTGTCATTTTATACCCCCGCCCTTAAAACGTTTTAATTTCAAAAGGACCCGCAAAATCAACCCCCGCGGTGCTGAAAGGACGAGACAGGGTGGTGCGTTCCGGGGGCAAAGGCGCCATGATCTGGCTCAATCTACGTTTCTTTTCTACCAGGCAAGTTTTACACCGTAAAATGGTACCCTTGACTAAAACCTTCGCGCGTGGAACCCAATATTGAGTTCGAAGGAGCCGAAGCATAAGCTGATTTCCCCCATGCAACGAGATTTGATGGATGAACTCAACGAGCAGTCGTATAAACTGTCCGTGGTAAGGCAAAATTTGTGGGTGTCGTTCGGAGAACGGGATCTGAGTGGAATGCGCTAGGCGTCCGTTCACTCGAATCGACCCATCTGAATGAAGGAAGGGGTTCAAAGTGAGCAGAGAACTCGCCCGTTCTGCAGGCATCCATACTCCTCGGGGTAGTACATCTGCTGCGTTATGGTCGTTACGAGAAGTGTAGCGGCAACAATCTCTGCATTCGTGATAGGCGACCCCGGGGGTGGGGCGTGGTCACGTAGCTTTCGCGTAGCGTATCTAGAGAAGCGCTTGATATAGCAAATGACCCGCAGTGCTCGCGGCAGCGATGAGAACCGCAGCATCACGTCGTCTTGCTGTTTGACCTGGACTGTATGCGTAGCAACGCTGCGCTGTTCCTCCAGGCTGTCCGGGCTAGCGATTTTCGAAGGCTGAGGCCAGGAATTTGGGTCGCGGGTAAGCCATCACGGACCGTTCCACCACAAATGGTTGTGAACAAGCGCTGCCGGAGTTACCCCCCGACTGGCAAGGTCAGCTGGATTGTCTGCCGACTTGACATGTCTCCAGCATTCCACACCTACTTTGCTTGAAATGGTGGTAACCCGATTAGCTACGAAGGTTTTCCATGTATGCGGGGATTTATGGAGCCAAGCTAAAACTATGGTCGAATTCGTCCAACAAAACAAGTTGCCGGAGGTGACTCCCACCCTTGTCCGAAGTGCCGCCACCAACTCGGATAACAATACCGCGCCACAGAGTTCTAAGCGGGGTAAGGACAACGTCTTAAGAGGTGCTACCTGCGATTTAGCCACTAATAAGTGGGACGTGACAGTATCGCCGCACTGGCATCGCACTTACAGCGCGGCGGCGTATGCCGCTTGCGAAGCATCGCAAAACGCATGGAACTGGATATCTACATCCGGTGCAGACCCCACCCAACGCGGAAAACGCATCTGCGAGATGTCGTCATATGCCCCTAAAATTTCCCCCCAACGACTGGATAAGGCGAGGGTCAGCGATTCGTTCCAGTTAGTTTTGTCCCCCAAATCTGCTGCAGGTAAAGAGGAGAGAATGGTTTCCGTGTTAGCTGTCCACCTTCGCATGGAAAAGCCGGCAGAGTCGAGTGCACGGATCAATTTATCTCGAGTCTGTATCGCTACGTTCACATCATGTGTGCCGACCAAGGCGTCGTCCACATACATACATTCACGCAGTACCTGGGCTTCTAGGGGTAGGTCCTCCTCGACGTCCGTCGCGAGCTGTTCTAATGTCCTAATCGCTAAGTAGAGTGCACAGTTGACTCCGAAGGTAACCGCTTGTAACTCGTAGTCGGACACTGGCGCTGCAGGAGAGGCCCTAAAAATAATTCGCTGGTACGGGGTGTGCTTTGGAGCTACTCTAATCTGCCGATACATCTTTTGCAGATCCCCATTAAAGACGAACTGAAACATTCGCCATCGCACGATAAGTTGTGTCAAATCAGCCTGCAAGGTGGGACCCGTGTATAGGACATCGTTCAAGCTGAGGGTACTGGTGGTTGCTTGAGATGCATTGAACACCACTTGCAACTTGGTGGACGTACTCTCGGGTTTCATTACCGCATGATGAGGCAAATAATAGTGAGCAAGAGCGCCTGAAGGCGGAGGCGGGACTTTGATCATATGATCAAGAGTCAAATACTCCTGTACCACGGAGTCATACTGGTTTTTATGCTCAGGGTTACGAAGAAATCTGCTTTCATTGCGCTCGAACTGCTTTAACGCAATGTGCCGAGAAGCCCCAAGTGACTCCTCAGGCAGGTCCCTTGGTTTGAACGGTAGTTCCACTACATACCGCCCAAAAGATTCTCTGTAAGTGGTCCGGGAATACAAGTTCAGGCAAGCCTGGTCACCGGGCGATAACCGTTTCTCCTTAGGTGGTTCCTCTACCTCCCAGAATCTCTGCAAGAGCTCTTCGACCGGGCGGCCGGTCTCAATCAGTCAGTCTCAGTCTCAGTCTTGCACAAAATGTCTGTGTCGAGCTCTCAGGCATGGGTCCTGTCAGGATCCACCCAAACACAGTTTCCTGTGCAATTAATGACCCAATAACGTCACGTTTCAACCCATCAAGCATCACCATCGGGTATAAATCACCCCCTATCAAAATGTCGACTTGTGAAGAGTTTGAAAGGCTTGGATCAGCCAGTTGTAAGCCAGCCAATTGGGCATATTGTTGCGTGGATACCCCTAGTCGGGGTAATTCGCTGGTTAAGGTGGGCAGTACTAATGCTGACACCGGGAGCCGCACAGTACTGTCGAGAGGTGACCCTAACATTAAATCGCACGCTTTTGTCACGTTAGCTGCCACCACATTGCTTACCCCGGACACTTGGGCATGCACGGTACGCGTAGGGAGTCGCAGGCGTCGTTGGAGCTGATCTGAGATAAAAGACCCTTCCGACCCAGGGTCGATCAATGCACGGGCCATGTAATTGACTCCCTGATACCATACGTGAATAATGGCGGTACCTAAAAGCACACGTTTGGGTAGCCGACCTCGAGCTCGATATGGACCGGATCGTCCCTGGACTATAGCAGGTACCACCTGTGCAGCGTGGGCGAAGGACGGTGTAGCAGGTTGAGCCAACGTGGTGGCCGCGCTGCGTCCGTTGGATGACCGTCTGCCTCGAGGCGGAGTCGTGCGTGGTGGGCCTCTTATGCTCCGGTTCGGGAGCGGCTCACGGTGCAGAGTATGGTGCCGCTCTTGACACGTAAAACATCGGTATTTACTCGTGCAATTTGACACGATGATCCCCCTTCAAACAATTCACGCACAAGTGGAAGCGATTCACCCATCCCCATCGTTCTGATACATCAGCGTTGATGAAAGTAGAGCAGTGGGAGACCCGATGGCCTGGTAGTGTACATATCTTACACCCTTCCGGATTGACCCTCGCCTGATGAGCCTGCACGTGGCTATTACGGAGTGGTGTTGAGCGGCTCCCCCCAGGCTCCCGCGCGTGATCCGTCTGGCAGACATCAGAGACCGCCTCCAAAGTTTGGAACCGTTTCGAGAGGAATTCCTCCATCGCCACCCAAGTCGGTATATCCGCATGATCTGCAAGGGACTGCTCCCAAAGAGAAAGGGTCCTCTCCGGCAACCGAATGGAACTCCAGTATATAAAAATTGGATCCCAACTGCCTACATCTACCGACAGCTCCTGCAGCGCCATAATGCAGTTGCTAACTTCCCGCTGCAGCCTTTTTAGCTCCGACCCACTTTCTTTACCTATGGTACGCATCGTAAATAAGGACTTCAGCTGACAATTAATAAGCTTGCGCCGATTTTCGTAGCGGGCAGTAAGCCTCGCCTGATCAAAGCCGCTATTGGTCAATTGGCATTGGTCCACAATTTCTCGCGCCGCCCCCCTAGTATTTGCCCTTAGGTGGTACAGCCGCTCGATGTTAGATAGACGAGCGTTCCGAAGGAATAGCGCCGTGAACATATCACGGAAGGTGATCCACTTGGAGTACTCCCTCCGAAAATCTCAATATCACAGGGAGGCACCGGGATACTATGTGATTGAGAAGACAGCTCAGCAGACGCCTCGGAAGGCACCGCTGGAGAGACGGTCAGGGATTGCATTAGACCACTGATCCGAGCATGACCCTGTTTATACATGGTAAAACTTGCTGCGAATCGTTGCCGTATGGACTCTTTAATGGCTGTGCGTTTTTCATCTAAATTCGCTTCAATGACCGCTGTAGCCTTCGCCTCCTTCAACGCCTGCCATAGGTCTGCCAATTCAGTCAGATCAAGGCGAAGATATTCAAGGTTTTGGGAGACGGACGAGTTTCGCTCGAACTCAGTAACAAACGCGGTCAGGCTATCAGCCGCGTCTATCAGCGGAGTAAGCATAGTCGCAGACCGTTTGACCTGAGAACGCAGCTCAATGATGGCAAAACGCAAGCAGAACACGGGAAAACAATACAAGTTCACGCCGATACACCCAGTTACCCAGATAGATGTTTACACAGTTGACCCGCTGACGTGACTGATATAACATCCGCCTTACTATCACTGAAAAGTCCACACAACGTAAAAGACAGTCCCCAGTAGGAAAGGACTACGCGAAGCCAAGGCAGTGACGACAGCACTGAGCAACTACACTCGAAAAATTGAAGTAGAAGCCCAACCTGAAATACCCAATGCAGCGCTATGAGCTGCAGTATGTGACCCGGACCTTGCGTCACTCGTGGGTACACCGATACAGGGTAATATAAAAGACAAAAAAAAGAAAAAGTTGGCAGCGTTGTGAGCTGCGAAAACTGTGATGTACGGAGATCGCAGAGTATACGTATTTTGCAGCGTAGTAACATGGGGATGTTGAAGCACCGGCACACAGTTTGCTGTAAAAAGGCGTCGGCAGCGCTGTTAGCTGCGGACTGCGAACCTTATTACACCGCACTTGTGTCGAAAATGTCGATCATCCACCACGTTAACAGTTGTTGACCCGTTAGTACGGAAAACCACCTTCAACGGCGTAAGTTACCGGTTCACCAAAACGATACGCACGTAACAGTGAAGGCAGTTGGCAGCGCAGTCAGCTGCAGACCCTTACGCATACGTAGAATCAAAAGCAATATGCTCCTAGTACTTATTTGCTAGACTATATTGCTTCGACGTGGCGATATGCGCACGCAATATGAAAGCCCGAACAGCTGACCCACAAGAGTTGTGAGTGTGACACCCGCCTTAAATCGTACCAACGAACAAAGCAACTCGCGAAACTAGGGCACCGAATGCACAATGGAATAGCGGAATAGCGGCACTGGCAATAGCATGCACAATTGCGGCAGTGAAAAAACCTGCGCACAAGCAGCTGTACACGGCTTATGGTAATCGGCGTCGGCAGCGCTTTGAGCTGCAGACTGCGAACCGATTTACGCAGTGGCCGTGCTGAGAATTTATTTAAAAGAAATGCAAATTCCAGTACCTGCTGCTGCGCAGGAATTTACACACCACACACACACACGAGTGACGATACGAAAATGGACCGTTTACCATAACGACCGTGCCCAACCGCAAATTACGCGATAGAAAAATCAAAAATATATATGCAATATTGCAATTACACAAAAATGGTTTAATAATATATTAAATAAAAAAATAAATATTAAACACTTACCGGACGCAGGTGATATCCGGCTCGAAGGACCATGTTTCTTAATGGAACGAGGTTGGATGGGCTAAAATATATTTTTTGATTGTCAATTTTCGCTGATAAAGCCAAATCTTTGCCCTCACGAAAATGGTACGGACAGGAAATATAAATAATTTGCTCTTTAGGCAGACAATTAATACGAAATGTTTGACTGCGGTTAGTTGATTATTATTATTGAAAGAAAAATGCATTATACAAGGATGTTTAAACTTGAGAACAGGCACGATCGACGGTTCAATTGAAACTGATCTTATTTCGTCACCGGCTCTACTGCTTCGCCTGCGCCTTCATTCTCACCACAGCGAAAAGATGGCTGCGGCCTGCTGTACGACCTGGCGGGACCCAATTACGGGAATTCTCTCCACACTGAGTCCCGCTCAGAATCTTATGGTGACTGTGAGCAGGCAGCAGCCACCGTCAGGAGGGCTCCGGCGCGAACAGCCTTTATTATGACATCTTTAGTACAAGAAGGGGTGAGCTCCCTTGCAATAACACGTAGTAGTCTTTCTGACTTATTTTCGACTCATTTTGTTTTTTACATTCTATGTCTCAATTTCGGATGAAGATCCTCCTCTTCGTTTCTTGCTAGGTCTTTTCTTTGAGACGCAATTCATTTCACGTACTAGCTCGTCTTCGTCAGTGTGATATTTAGGATTTATTAGTTTTTTTTTATGGGAAAAGCTAGTTCTTTAAAAATTTATTTTCTTCTCTTAGTAAATCTATCTCTGTCTTATATTCTTTGTAAAAAACACTTTTCAATAAGCCCTACATTTCATTGAGTACCATTCTCGCGCGATCGCGCTTTCGGTGGGCTTCTCTTCCCTGAGACACCCGATCTGGATGGTGGAATTCGAACTACCCTTGAATTTTTGAAAGTATGTATGTATTAGTTACATAAATTCCGTCTCGCCAGAATGCGTAGGGCCGACTTCCGAAGGCCTAGGATTTTCCCTTTTCCTGGACTGCAACCTGGGGTATTAAATATTTTTGTTTTACTCATTGCATTTTTTAAAATGCACATGCTAGTGTTTCTAGCATGTGTATATTATTCTGTTATTTGTCTTCATGAGTACATTTTTAGAACAAAATGTTGCATGAGTTAATTTCATAGTTAGTTGTGGATGACAATCTAATGAGTTTTCTTTGGGTAGGGAACTAGTTAATTCTGTTGTCGGCTTGAGAGTGGAGTTTCCTGCAGTAATGGAGGAGTACTTGCCGCAAAGAGGAACCATCAGTACGCCAGCATATATCCCGACGGATTTGGAGACCTGTGGTCCAAACCGCAAGAGGAGGTAGAGGGTGCTAAATTGACAGAAGAAAGATTGAAAAATGTGTGCTGGTTAATTTGCAGGACTTTATCAGTGTTCTTTGGGGACTGAGTAGTGTAATGTAATGTAATGTAATGTAAAGGGAGGTATGTCATGTACTGCGACCTAAAAGATCTATTGTACAACCCTTTGCTAATATAGGATAACCCTATAGAAACTCATCCATCTTTGATATCCTTAGAAATACTATGTAGGATATCAGCTGGATCTAGCTTTGCTATTTCATTACCTGGTATCAAATATGATCCCAGGCTTTTGTATCTGCTGTGCATCAGTGCTCCACAGCTGCCTAATATGTGCTCTGGCGACTCGGTTTCCTCGTCGCAGAATCTGCACAATGAACTTGAAACGATTCCTAAGTTGCTTAGGTGTCCCTTGAGCTTACAGTGACCAGTCAAAAGCCCGGTCAGTATTCTTAAGCTGTCAATGCAAAATTTGAATCTTTTGCAGTTGTAGTTGCCCAAAAGTAGTTTTGATTGTCTTAGCCCAATATGACTTGCAAAAAGTTCCTGCGTTTTTTGCCTTTCTGGTTCCCTAAGTACTTTTTGCCATACTCCTCTGCCTATGCCACAGTAAGGTTCTGGGCCTATCATTGCCATGGAGGCCCCTTTTGTGGCAAGTTCGTCCGCTTGTTCATTGCCCCGGATACCCATGTGGCCAGGGACCCAGCATAAACTAGCCTTGTTGTACTTTCCCAACTGATTTAATTTCTGTAGACAGTCCCATACTAGCTTAGAGTCCACTTCATACTAGCTTAATGCTCGAATGGCCGCTTGACTGTCAGAAAGTATGGCTATTTCCCGTCTTCTATAACCTCTGTTTAGATTGAACTGCGCGCATCTTTCGATGGCGAGAATCTCTGCTTGGAAAATACTTGGATATTTACCCATTT
Organism: Clusia tigrina; assembly: GCA_920105625.2. Taxonomy (NCBI): domain Eukaryota; kingdom Metazoa; phylum Arthropoda; class Insecta; order Diptera; family Clusiidae; genus Clusia; species Clusia tigrina. The sequence goes on from CAKKTE020000656.1 coordinate 115,057, forward strand.
GCTCGGAGTATTTGGTTCTAGATCCAAATACCCCCGCTCCAGTACCACTATCGGTTTTTGACCCATCCGTATACCACATGATCGTATGTTCCTTAAAGGAGTACGCAGCGTTTAAATTGCTCCATTCCTTCTTGTAACTTAGTTTTACAACAAAGTGTTTCTCAAAATCAAATTTCATACTAGTCTTGTCCTGTGGATAATCTAGAAGAGAGTTATTGAGCGGATTTCTCAGGTTCCATAGCCCTTTGTATGTCCAGGACCTTGTCTTATCTCCCGACATCCTAATTAAAGTACCTATTGCCACTTTCCGTACAACCAAGTGTATCGGGGTTAAGTCCAAGATTACCTCTAGCGCTGTTGTAGGACAGGTTCTCATTGCCCCGGTTATACCTATGCACGCTAGTCTTTGAATTTTTGCCAACTCCATTTGCGTTGACTGAAGTTCAGTTCTATTATGCCATGCGATTGCTCCGTATGTCACTATTGGACGAACCATCATTGTGTACATCCAGTATAAGATACTGGGTTTGCAGCCCCATGTTTTGCCCGCCAGTCTTCTGCACATCATTAGAGCACGCTTGGCCTTTAATGAAACATTTCAACATGAACTTTCCATGTTAATTTGTTGGCTAGAGTTACCCCTAGATACTTAGTTTCGGCTTTGGGTATAATGGTTTCACCCAGCAATTGAATGTCTTTCCATCTCGGAAGTTTCCTTTTCCTGGTAAATGGAACGATTGTGGTTTTGGTTATTTTAAATTCTACCGACCTGCACCATTGTCCAACAATACTTAAACCTCTTTGAATAATATCGCAGAGGGTTTCTTCAAATTTGCCTCTAGCTATTAAGACGATGTCGTCAGCATAGCCCTGGCAGTCAATGCCCGCCTCGGAAAATTTCGTTAATAATTCGTCAAAAACTTAGCTCCATATAAGAGGCGAGAGATCCCCTCCTTGTGGGCAGCCTCTGGTTGTGGTGATAGTTATTATTTCGCCTCCAGCAGATGTCTCTGCCGTTCTGATATGAAGAACTTCTGCCATCCAGTTTGATGTCATTGAGTCTACTCCTCTTATAATTAATGCCCTTTTTACTACATCATGTGACGTATTATCGAAGGCTCCTTCTATGTCAAGCAATGCGCAAATAGCCCTGTCCTCAAGTGTTTTTTGAATTAGGTCTACTAGACTTTTAATAGCGGTCTCTGTCGATCTGCCCGCTCTGTAAGCATGCTGATTGGGGTGCAAAGGCACCTGCTCTAAGACTCCGCATCTTATATAGTTATCCACAACTTTTTCAAGTGTTTTTAACATAAAAGCTTTCAGGCTTATCGGACTTAGGGTGGGCGGTGTCTTTTTTCCCCACTTTGGGTATGAACACCACCTTTGTCCTTCTCCAAGCTGTCGGTATGTACCCAAGAGCTAGACTATTTCGGTAGATATTTATGAAAAACTGTAGTGATTCCTTTATGCCCTTTTGTAACAGAGCCGGGAAAATACCATCCGTACCTGGAGACTTGAATGGTTGAAAGGTACTTAAGGCCCAATCTATTCTTGCCGCAGATACAATATCTGCCGAAACTCTTCTGATATCCGAGCTGGGATTGGGATTGCTTGACCTCGATCCATTGCTCATTACTGCCACACATTCTGGGAAGTGTGTCATTAGTAGTAGATCTGCCCTTTCACGGTCGTTCGTGGTATAGCTGCCATCTTCCTTCCTTAGGGACATTATGTCCGCTCCAGCCTTTGCCAAAGTTTTATATAGCCTCGCTGCTGCTGGTAAAGAGGATATGTTTTCGCAGAAACTTCTAAAGCTAGTGCGTTTAGCTTTTCTTATATCTTTATTATATTCTGTCAGATTAGCCCTATACTACTGCCATTGTCCGTTCCGCTTTACCCTATTACTTAGGTAGCGGGCTTCAGTTCTAAGTGCAGAAAGATAGCTATTCCACCAAACTGCGTCTTTTTCATTGCCCCAAGGTTTTACGGGACAGCTGCTATGGAAGGCATCCAGTATCGCCCCATTCAATTGAGTCACACTGTCTTCGAGCTCATAGTGATTACGTATGAGTTTGCTCGATGCAATGCCTTACAAATTACAATTAAGTATTTCTTTATTATTCTCCCAGTCAGTTTTCTTGTGATTTCTATAGAATGGTACTTGAATGTCTAGGCCTCCTAAAGAGAATTCAATTATCTTGTGATCAGATAATGATTCCTCGTTAGAAACCCTCCATTTTCTTATAATCCTAGGAATGCTCGGACTAGCCAAAGTTAGGTCTAAGACCTCCTGTCTAACCCTGGCTACAAATGTAGGTTTGTTACCCTCATTTAAGATTTCTAGGTTAGATGCTACTAAGTATTCTACTCACCCCGACTGTTGACGTCAGTGCTGCCCCATATCGTGTTGTGTGCATTGGCATCGCATCCCAGTAAAAGTGGCAGATTGTTTCTGTTACAAAAATCCACCAATTGCCGCACCTCGGCGGGCGGCGGTGAGATTTCTTCGCCCGGAAAATATGCTGATGCCACTACAATGACTCGTTTCCTGCCCTCGATGTTAATGATAGCCTGGATTGGAACTAAGTCCCTCGTCATGAATTCTGTAAGACAAATATAATTAATATTTCTACGAAGCAAGATGCAGGCTCTGGGTGCAATATGCCTATTATCCCATATTACCTTTCCGCTGTCGCAGCTCATTGCACCTTTATAGTGCCAGGGTTCTTGGATCAATACCATGCCCAGGTTAAATTTAGTAAATGTCCTTGCAATTACTGCCGAAGCAGATTTTGCGTGATGGACATTAACCTGGACGCATTTGATACCTGATCCGTCACTCATCTAAAGGAGAAGTTATCGGCTGTTGCCCAAGCTGCTGCCACTTAGCAGCAGATTGTCTTCGTCCTCAAAAGAATCTACTGTGCCGGGGAGTTCTTGGCTGATGCCCTCCGTGTCGCTTACTTCCGGTAGTATACACTCCGTCTCCATCGCCTCCGATGTTTCTGGAACGGGTTCTGCCGGAGCTGTGCTGCTCTCTTGTTGTTTGTCCTTGGCAATGCCATGGACTGTAACCTCGCCGAACCTGTAGTTGATGGTGTTACCTGATGTCTTGATGGCTTCAAGCGATTGCCCATCGATGCCAAACGTAATCAGTTGTCCATTGCCCTCTTCCTTGATTTTAAGCACTCTCCATAAAGGTGTGTTAATCCCCTCATTTTGAACATTAATCAAGGCCATGATCTGCTCGATCGTTTGACCGGAACTTCTAGGGAGGAAGATAGTTACAACATGTGCTCTGGGTACCTCATCTCCCGAGCATGCAACTAATGGTGCCCCCTTCCACGCCGTACGTATAGGGGCAGCTTTTCTAAGCCAGTCTGCTGTCTGCACATCCTTGCAATCAACGAGTACGTGCCCCGGACGGAAATGGATGCCCTCAAATTTTAATTTGTGGTCCCAACCTTTCGCCACTTCCACAAGGATAGCTTCTTCTAGGGCAGTTAGCTCCGCGGGTGTGAGATTCACCTCAGGGTACTCCTTCGATAGCACTGCCATCCTAACCGATTTCGACACGTCTGCAAAGGTCTTACTCGCAGATACTTGCGGTGCCTTTGTCGGATTTGTCGGTGAACTTTGGCTTCTTGCCTTCTGCCAGTTGTGGTGGTGTTATGAACCTACTGCCTCTTTTGCCCGTCTGTTGGTATGATGACGCCGCTTCAGCTAACTTAACTTTGTGCTCCCCAGCCTTCTTCCTAGCTTCATTCGGTTCAAGCCCTTTTTCAAGATACCTAAGGTACCACCTGCAGCCAGCCCCGCTAAGTCCTTTCCTCAGTGGGTCGTCGATTGCTCCAGGTTGTCCAGGAGGTGGAACCTTTGGGATGCGTCGGGTTTCATGACCCTGCGATCCTGGCCTATTTCCTGCAACAGCTGCATATCCTGTTGCCTTCTCACCCCGTTTGGGCCACAGAGCTACACCGCTGTATGCTGGTGTTGCAGCTGCATCTGCCCTCTGTATTGGGTCTCCCGTTCTTGAAACATCAGCCGCCGCTAGCCTACTTCTTTGCGCGGGTAGTGCAAGAGCACAAGACTCCGATGTTGAAGCAGCTACGTTGGTCTGTGTGGCTGATGCTGATGTTTTGCTGGGTGTTGCTGGTGCTAATGCACCAGACTTCACTGGTTGGCCTTTGTGGTTTCATGCGCTGAGGCAAATGAGTACTGCTCCTGCTGGTAAGACCATTGCCCCGTGAACCGTCATCACAGAGCTGATGCTCCATTTGGTTAGCGAGTTCTGTCGCGGACAATTCCCGCGTATTCAAGTTTTTCTCTTTATATTTTTCTTTTTTTTTGTTGTTGATCCATCTTTTTCTTACGAGCGCCTACCCGCCTTAGCAGGTTCGGCAGTCTACAATACTACATCGGGACTGGGATTGTCGACTATGACAGAGCCCAGTTGCCATAGCAAGGTCACAGCTACTCTTGGATTCGACCCGGTGTCCAAGAGGCTTCGTTAAAATACAGCACGATATTACCCCCTGGCTGCAAATCATCCAATCGGCATGGCAGTAGCATAACACCGTGGATTAGGGGGGGGGACTCTTCTTATTTGCTACTCTTCAATCTATCTTTCCGATATGGGTGGCCCTGCCAGGGAGCTTAATGCTCCCCATCGGCATAGCTAGTTGAGTCATTGCAGCAAGAATTATCACACCCCAGGGGTGGTCGCCCTAGTGAGTTTGCCTGATCTATCTTAGCCAATCGCGCACCAGCTGCCTGGCGCGCCCTATCAGAATTAACAAGTCGCACCAGACATTCGATGCGAAATTGTTACCAGCCGTCACTGCGTGGAGGTGATAGACCCAACTTCCGTCAGACACTCAATTACGTCACGCACCTAAGTACATGTTGGTCCCCTTGAGTGATTGACGACACAACGACCTGAGTGAGTCTAACGCAAATACGAAACGTATTTGTTACTCAGGGACAAGGTCGCAGGGTTTGGGACGTTGTATAGAGTGGAAGAAGGGGACGAGGTCTTGCATGAGTTTGTGGGTCTGGTGGCAGCAAGGCATGAAGCTTGCAAAAAAACGAGTTGGGGTCAAGGTCGAGTCCTCAAATAAATATAAAGACGAGTTGATATAACGTATAGGGAGGCATATTGAGGAGGCCAAGGAGGTGGAGAAGGAGAACGAATCCTTGAAGAAGTTGCTTGCAGAAGAATGAGTCCCTGTAGGTGAGGTGTTCCGGAGTAGCAGGCTGAGGGGGGAACACTCCCAGAGACAGGCGCAAGAGAAAATTCAGGATCTAGAGGCTAAGATCAGAGGATTGGAGCAGGAGGTGAAATTGGCTCACGAGACTAGCCTGTACCACAAGGCTATCCTGTACGGAACGTGAAGTATTCGAGGATAGCAGTGCTAGGTGCTCTGTAGATAGGATGGGTATCGAGGAGATATCTAAGATATTGACCAGGTTGGTCCCAGTGTTCACTGGTGTGGAATCGGCGGATCTGCGTTCCGACCTGAATAGATTCGTGCATGGGTGCAAACTTGCAGCAAGAGGTATAAAGCCGGACGAGTGGCTGGATTTCTTTGACTGCGTAAAACACAGATTGTATGGCGATGCTTACAATCTAGTTTTGCTGAAAAACTTCGGTACCGCGAACGAATTTTACTCGTTGTTGAGGGACACCTACTTGAAGATGAGGACTCTGGAGGAAGCGGCTCAGGAAATAAGGGAAGGGCAGGCGTTGGCAATGGAGATAGTGAGAAGAAAATATGGGGAAACTGGAGATCCAGCGCTATTGGATGAGATAGGTAAGACAATGGTAACAGTGTCGTCGAGAGCCCGCGCTCAGGGTACACATATTAGGCAATCGGGAAGAACTGACGGAGGGGGCTGTGAGAACCCACTTTTTGGTGGAGTATAGCCGGGCTACCATTAGATCATAGGGAAATTGGCAGCCTATACCCACTCCTTTTACGGGGGACAGAGAGTTCGACAGTATAGCGTCGAATACTCACGGGATAATGGATGGCCCGGGGGTCAGTGAAGATAGATTCATGGTTAAAGGTAGTATAAGAAGGAGGTTTGAACAGAAGATGCCCCTGTATTCATTTTTCACAATCCGGGCCATATGAGGGACGAATATTTTACGAGAAAGAACACGCCATATTGTATGGAGTGTCAACCGTATGGACACGAGGAAAGTTTCAGTTGCACTAGAGGGAAAAGTCCGGCATGGAGTGCGGGGCGACCGGCAGCTTGGCGCCCCAGGTTGCCTGGAAGTAACACCGCAGTTGGTCGGGTTGCCGAAAATCCAAGTGGCAATGTTCGATCTCCAGCTTGGAAAGTAGCGGGGGTAAACGCTAGGTGTAGACCTAATAAGAATAGTCCTGGGCAGGGGTTGAGTTGCTAAGCACACGGTCGCGTGGGGTATCGAGCGGTAGAATGCAAGTATGGACAGCCGCAATCGAGCCGAGGAAACTTGCTGCGGCCCAGTCAAGGCCGGTAGACTGGGAAGCCGAAAAGAAGAAAGAAAGTGTTAGGCCAGGAGCAGTGGGGGAAATTCCTCGTATGCCCAGTAGTGTTAGGAAGGCGACCAGGAAGGAGGATGGACATGAGGAGCACTGCTGTCGATTGCGTCGTATTCTGGTGGTGTGGATGCGTAGCAGTGGTGAGTCTGGTATTTGACTTGTAGTTGGGTAAGGCCAGGGAGTGGGTCCTAGGGGCTGTAGATGCAGTGCAATGATCTACTGTTAAGTTGGTTAGGTCATCCTCTAGAGAATCCGCGGCGCATGTTCATGGAGGCAGGGTGTATGCTAACGTGCTGAACGCCACTGAGGAAGACGTCTGCATAGATAGGGATTATAGGCCTAAGTTTACAAATTATGATGATTTTAAAATCGGTTAATCAGGGTAATCAAGAAGACGTTAGGAAAAGAATGGAGAAAGTCGGTGAAGTCAGTGAAATTATGGGAAGAACTTGCAACAGCATTAGCAGCGCTTGTGCAAGGTGCTCCAGAAATTACGAGAACACGATCTGAAATTGAACACGGGAAAGTGTCAATTTATGCGAAGGGAGGTAGTTACCTAGGCCACCATTGCTCAGAGGCAGGAGCGCTGCCCTACCCCCAGAATGTGGAGTGTGTGAACAATTTAGCTGTTCCAAGGAATAGGCAAGAAATACAGGCATTATTGGCGTAAGTTAACTACTATAGAAAATACGTAGAAGGTTTGGCTGGGATTGCATTGCCAATTAACAAACTGTTGCGGAAAGAAGGAACATTTGAATGGACAGAGACCTATCAGAAGGCTTTTGAAAAGCTAAAAGAAATAATAATTTTGAAAAACTTTTTTGGTGACCACCGATGCTTGTAATGAAGCATTGGGAGCGGTGCTGTCACAAGGTTTGGTGGAAAGTGGCAGCCCAATAGCGTTTGCTAGCAGGGCGTTAGGTGATACTGAAAAAAGGTATTCCACTATAGAGATGGATGGCGTTTGTTTAAAATTTACACTGACCACCTGCCATTGCCTGGCATAGCGAATTCCAGGTTGGCCAGGTTCTGGCATAATTTGTCTGAGTATGATTTTGAGATCATTTATAAGCCTGGGAAACCAAATTTGAATGCTCATGCGTTAAACAGGGTGACGCAATAGATGTCAGTAGTGCAAACTAGGGTCAAAGCAAGGTCAAAGAAGGAGAAGGCCGGGAGAAGATATGAGTGATACGGGTGGCGATGCCAAGGAACAACCAGTAAGTGGTTGGGGGATGAAAAAGATATCCATGCACTGGTTTCCATGATATAATGATACACATCAGGAATTGTCCAGGGCATTTTTTGATCAGATAATAGCACTATATAATATACCAAAAGTGTTGGTATATTATAAAGTGCTATCAAAGGTATATTATAAAGTGCGGGTCAAATTTCGTGTCCAAGTTGTCTTCTGAAACATGTAAAATGCTTGGTGTCAAAAACTTGCATATTACACCATACCATCTGCAGGCTAATGGTTCGCTGGAACGGAGTCATCAACCTCTGGCAGAATACTTGCGTAGTTTCGCCAAGGAAGACGGTTCCAATTGGGAGCAGATACGAGTATAGGGATAAAATCGTTTATTATTGGACCACCTTTTGAATATTCGAGGCTATCGAAAGAAGAAAGGAAAACAATTGATTGGTTGAGTCATCATCATCATCATGGATTACGCTGGCATGATGGTAACTCAACGCTAAAGGATCTCTATGAATATATTTTTCTAAATATAAAGAAAGAAGAAAATCCAACTATATATGTAAAAGGTTTGGAAAAATCAAAATGGGTGCGAGATTTGATAGGAGAAGAAATAATTAAGCAATTTATATGATTTTGGTTGTCCTAGTTTAAAAAATGTATATAAAACTAATATCAATATAAATGTTTGTGAATATCATGCAAAGCATTGCAAATGTGTACTCTTCAATCTATCTTTCCGATATGGGTGGCCCTGCCAGGGAGCTTAATGCTCCCTATCGGCATAGCTAGTTGAGTCATTGCAGCAAGAATTGTCCAGGGCATTTTTTGATCAGATAATAGAAAATGGAAGAAATATGTGTATTTGCGCAGAGAAAATATAAATTTCAAATTAAATCAAATTAAAAACATACTCGTATATATTTAGATTTTTTATTTTCGATTTGTTTATTATATTTTTTTACAATTTTACAAATATTGTTACTTTTCTATTTTTTATTTCTACAAGAGCATACATAAATACTTTAGCTAAGAAATAAGAGTTAGTTTTTTTTCTGTAATTACACGAGCGCTGACAATCCAAACTCCTTTTATAATCGAACGGGAGAAATTTATCATCCTGGGAATTAGCTCAAATTCTTCATCTGGATGTTCTATTGCATATTTTTCCTCTAATTTGAAAAGGATATCCTGCTCTACGCATTCTGTAAGCGAATCCATGAATAAATCGTCTGTGTTCCATAGATCACTAAACCTTGATCTAATTCAGCATCATTTAAATTATTTCCGAAATAATTCGGATCTTCCAAAAGTGACTTTTCATCTTTAAATTTTAAATGAACCATTTTTTCCTTACGTAGAAGGTTGACAAAAGTTCCCATACTGAATTTAAAATTTTCCAACAACAGCCTTTCTATAGTCTTATTTGAAGTGAAGGAAATCAGAGTAATTGTTGCATGTAGATTAAAAAGTTTTCCCGCCATTCGATATCGCTCATAAAGCATTACACATGCACATGTGCTTACATTCTGTATGTTATCACCATTTGTTGCCCACCAACAATCTAACTTATGAATTCCATAAATATAATTAGAGAGCCGTTATATTTTTAATTTATTTATTACTGCTTCGAAGAATTCTATATGCTCTGCATCAATTCAACATCTGTATTTATTTAGTAAATTTTCTAACACAGTAGAGGATATCATTTTGTATTGATGTTTACTGAGAAAAAAAATGTAGCTGTGTCCTATTTAGATAGAAGTTTATTCAACTCGAATGTGTGTTTAAAATGCAGCTGCTTCCTCGAACTCAACATATAAATAGTTCGCTAACGAGCGAGTTAATATTAGTCTTTCTTTTCTCTTCGAAAACAAAGTGAATATAGAAACATATTCATATTTTAAAAATGGAAAGTACTTTAAGCGCTCTAAACAACATTTCCCAAATAAAGGAATACAAAAAACCAGTTCTAAGCCTTAGAATCTTTCCATTCGACACCCTCATAAGCATAATTAAGGCTAGCAAGAAACATACACCGTATGGAGAAAAAAATCATGGTGGAGTTAGAGGAACATGTATTATTCTCACCACAAAAATTTAATAGTGTAACATATGAAGATATTTTAAACTTATCAAGTGGAGAATATGTTATTAAAAAGATAAATGTAATTAATAATAATTATAAATTTGTTTTCGAAACTAAAAATAAAGAATAAGAAAAAAATCTGTAATAAATTTTTAATTAGTTGTTTGTTTTTAATCTATATCCATAATTCTGAAGTGACCCCACGCTTTCGTTTTATTAGTACCAGACACTAAAAATCGTTTGTCGTCAAATGGATTAAAAGCGAGCTTAGTTTGAGTGATGCTGTTAACTTCATGTTTCTGCGATTGAATTAAATTCTGTTCGATTACTTTTTGAATATTATTTTGAAGACATTCAACATAGTCATCAAATGTTATCATATTTGTTATTATATGTTTTTTGACACCTTTACACTTTTTTTGTTCATCTTCCCGTATTGCATACATTTTTGATCTGAGACCAACAAATGCAGTCATTATGTGGCCATTATTCTCATCTTTCATGAGACGCAGAACTTTTTTATTTACTGGAGGGATATCCCATCTGTTTCCAATAGGGTAGTCCCATCTGTTTCCAATAGGGTAGTATCAAAACGTTCCGCACAATCACGCTTAATGATTTGATACAAGTCGGGGCAAATAACTTCATATACAAGGGAATCTCTATCAGTGTAGCAAATAGTACAATTGGATCAAAATTCAGGAACCATGTAACCATAATGAAAATAGTAAATGGTTATTTTAGCTAGGTCGAGGATACACTTACCAACATATATGGGCTTATAAAAGAAAACTTGCCTTGTTTAGCTCTATAGCAACAAGATTTTCATTGAATATGGTGGAAGCTTTAAATTCCGGCTTCGAAATAAGAGCTTCTGCTCCATATCGACCCAATCATTTTGTTACCAGTTTGATAATACTATACTTTCGGATATTCTCTATAGTTTTACCAAAGATGGCATTTATCATGAGTTTGAAAAGATTTGCCAATTTTCGAAGATTCGTTTAAATCAATATACGATCTGAGGTAATAAGTTTGCTTAAATTGAAGAATTTTATGAATTTTAGTCAATCTAAGACCATAAGCCTGCTTAAGACTGCGGTAATGGATTATGTACTTTGTTTTGTTAAACAAAGTACCATTAATTTTCTCTGTTTTCAGCTCGGGGCATAAAGGGATATCATTACGTTGATCGTGAAGATTATTTGGATATTCTAAGTCGATTTCAAGGATATACCCTATATCTGAATCATCAGATATATCCTCAACTTTGAAGTTTTCTAAACCTTCTACTCAATTAAAATCACTATGGGGGAGATATTGAGACATTGCCCAACCATATTGATTATTTACATCGAAGTACATTAAGTATTTTGATGGTTGAGCAGCATCGTAATTGGACATGTACTTGTTGTTTGCATTAGTATACCGTTTACTACACTGACTAAGATCCCCACGAATACCTCGCTCTACAAACATGAACATATCAACATCTGTTAATAGTTCGAGAGGTATGTTAGTATGTTTAAGCATAGCATTCCATGTATAACCCGGTAAAGTGAAATAGTGAGCGGGATCTAAACCGTATGTTTGATAGCAACTTGGACCAAATTGCTCAAAAACATCTGTAGTAAAAGAACATCAGTCTTTAAGTACATGTCTGAATATTCCCCCAAATTATTTATATTCAATTTAGTACAAACATTGCAGGCATGTGCATACTCATCCTGAGTGATACTAGAATTATTCAATTTATTATCAAATTCAGAAACATTAGGCAAAGAGGTTTCGGAAAATTTTGAAGCATCTTCACAATATTCGTAAGGAAATACACCCTTACGAGTTAACAGACTTAACTGATCATCGGACAAATCTTGAAATTGGGATTTTAAAATTGGAAATGAGTAAAGGGATGATGCTAAGGTATCCAAACTACTTCCCATAAATTTTAAAGAATCAATGAAGCGGAATTTTATTAAAAATTCATCCAAATTCTTTGTAAATGAAATGTAGCGTTCTTTGTTTATAGGAAGGAGATCGATACGTCCTTTCAAATCTAAAGCCAAATTTTTAATTATGAAATGAGCGTCATAACCACTGAGGTTATGAAAAATAATAGGAATCGCATGGGAATCCTTGAAATTTATTTAACATTCCTCATGCGCCGGTCCACGATAAATACCCGTTAAAAGACAATGGTCACGCACTTTTTATTCTGATCACTAAATTATTTTTTACATATATGACATGTAGTAGCCAATTCAAATTCATGATTTTGTTCTATGTGGCTGTTACTTTTGAAGCTTTTATTCTTTGACATTTGACAAGTAGAAACTACGCCATTACTAAAAATGGAACGATATACGCTTCAACAACGCATTGAAATTATTAAAATTCACTACAAAAATGGTGAAAATCTTGCAGTCACAGTTCGCAAAACTAAAGCATTTTTGGGTCGTCGTGAAGCACCTTGTCGGACCGCAATACAGAAATTGGTGGAAAAATTCAAGCTGTTGGGACAAGTTAGTGATGTGAAGAATAAAACCCGTGCACGTCGCTCAAGAACAACTGAGAATATTGCTGCTGTAGCCCAAAGTGTTGAAGAAAACCCAGGTTTGCCCATTCCTCGTCGTTCTTTGGAATTGGGCATTCCACAAACGTCATTACACCGTATTTTGCATAAAGACTTGGGTCTTAAGGCTTATAAAGTTCAGTTAACACAAGAACTCAAGCCGGCCGAACATCAACAACGTCGTGTCTTTGCTGATTGGATCCTTGAAATGCATGAAAATTATCCGTAATTCCATCGAAAAATCGTCTTGACTGATGAGGCCCATTTCCACCTCGGTGGCTACGTCAACAAGCAGAAGTGTCGAATCTGGGGCTCGGAAAACCCAAGAGTTATTGTTGAGAAGTCTCTCCATCCTCAACGTGTGACTGTTTGGTGCGGTTTACGGTCCGGCGGGGTCATTGGACCTTACTTTTTCGAAAATGAGGTTGGATCAACAGTTACGGTGAATGGATTGCGCTATCGAGAGATGATTACTGATTTTTTGTGGTTGGAGTTGGATGGTATTGATCTGGAAAACGTTTATTTTCACCAAGACGGCGCTACGTGCCACACCATTAACGAAACTATTGCTCTTTTACGGGAAAAGTTTCCGGACCGTGTTATCTCTCGAATAGGTGATCACAATGGGCCACCGAGATCTTGTGATTTAACACCTTGCGACTTCTTCCTTTGGGGCCACGTGAAAGATAAGGTCTACGCCAACAGCCCAGCGTCGATTCAAGACCTCAAAGATAGATATCGTGAGGCTATCGAGGACATAGGGCAGCCACTTTGCGATTCGGTTATGGAAAATTTCATGAAAAGGATATGGTCCTGTAAGCGTGGTCGTGGTGGCCATTTGGCTGATGTTGTTTTTCATTATTAACGGCATACCTTCCTCTTTATTATGAAATAAACATCCGATCATTTATCTCAAAAAATGGCATTTTTCTTTGAATACCAAAATAACACCTCTTTTGGAAAACCTTTTATCACAAATGGAGACATCTTATATTATTAATTTTTGAAGCTTACAAATTTTTCCTCATCTGTTGGCATTCTGATTTTACAGTTGCTCCCTTTTTTCACAATCTTCAACATGCTGCTGCAGTCGTATTTGAGAGTGGAAGTAGCGGAGACACCGGTCACAGGAATATTTGATTTTTGTGTTTGTCTGACTGGATAGAAGCCTGCTTAAATTTTTTATCGACACAAAGTTGTATTTGATTGGTTTCTCATTATCAGCATCACTAACATCATTATCTTCCTTTTCCTCTTCATAATATTTATTCTGCACTATCAACAGATTTTCGTGCTGCTCCTTTTTATTCTTTGTTAAATATGTAGGGAGCACAAGAAGTTCCATCCTTATCTTTTTAAGGATGTAGACGATGAGAGGTTATTTTGTTTCTCGAAGCGTGGGATTTGTTTAATTGTCATTGGAAATTGGATCCCCTTCAAATTCAAAATATCTTTGTAATGAGGATAGGATGATACTCGATCAGAACTTTGTTCAACAGGATGGAGGGCTGATATTATCGCCCAGACAAAGCATGCATTATCACTGTATTTTACATTGGAGCATGCTTTCTTTCTCTGAATTTCCTTCGGCAATGGTATGTACATTGAACCAAGCTATGGAGTAAACTTGTTTATGTTAACAGTCAAGTTTAAGATGGCTGACAATGCCCAACCACTATCACGTTCCTGGAATTCTTCCAACTTTTTCAGTACAACATACCGAACATTTTCCTCAAACCAAATTTTCAGATTAGTTTCTTGATAAACTGGAACATTTTTTGTATTCATAATCCCAAACTTGTTTATCATCTTTTTTATTTACAAACTCTCCGCAGAATATGCCATTTATCTTAAGGTAAGGTGTATCCCTTAAGATTTTCTTTATCTGACGGAAGAAAACTTTACAGCAATCTTCCAATAAACTCTTAAAATCCTTATGAGTAAGGTTTATAATGACTCCACTTCAAATTCTATGAATAAAAAACATTTTTTAGTTAAGAAAATTTGATAATAGTAATAGAATTAAACCTACCGTCTACGAAAGGTTGACTCAACATCTTCCCAATTAACTCTATTAGTGGTCCAATTTTTCCTTCGTTTCGAAAAGCTGGCGTCAGAATGCAAATGTAGATGCTTGCACCGAACGCCATAACCTTTTACTACTCCTATAGCATCCATTAAATGATGTTTGACGCCCACAGTTTCTGCTCTAGCAAGCTGCATTTTAAGAGCACGCAAATCCTTAGTGCATGCTTTAACTCCTTCGTTTGCCATTAAATGGCATTTGTTTATAATTATATTCAATAGGTGCTTTTAAATAATTAACTATTTCAAGTGGTGGTTGTAAGTCTCCAAAACTATCAAAATATTCCTTATAGTTGTGATTTTTGTAGTACGCTACCAAATGTGTTCCAGGACCGCTTGAGTCATCTAAATTAACAATACCACATTCTTGAGGTAATGGTTTTTTAGGTAAACAATCACGCATAAAAACACCTTTAAAATGATTGAGTTGTTTACCATATTTATTCAAATCGATATCTGTTAGTGGTCGTTTGGGTATGTTCTTTAAAAGTTTTTTGAATGTTGATTGTAATAAAGTCCAAATCCTTTCCTATATGGTTTAAGATATAAATCTTTACCCATAGCAATTAACTACATGTCTCTATTATGACGCGTAGCCTCTGCTAGTTGTTCCTTTCCATTTTTTATATTATATCTAGCTTTAGCAATAGCTAATCCACCAGTAACTAAACCACCAAGTGCAGATAACGCTGTTAAAACTGGAATTAATGGAAGAAATCCGCCAATTTATGGTACTGGAATAACTCTCGGTATAGCACTATTAGATTTTTTTTTTTTCTAAAACTTGAATGTATAGCTTTTTGAGCAATTTTATTAGCAGCATTTATATTATTAGTTTTTTCTTTTTTTAAGATTTTCAGGGTGTTTTTGACAGTAGTTGAAAATAATTTTTTATTATAACCTTTTGTCTTTCTCTTTCTTCTTTTTTTCTTTAATTTTCTTGATTTACGAATGCTATTTTTCATTCCTAATCCAAATTTAACTTTTGTCTTCATTGCGTTTGTTACAAACCAAGCGTCTGCACATTCTCTTAAATTACTATCTTTTGATTTTACTCGCCCCCAAGCTTTTTCAGCTAATATTTGGTCAGCGTAATGTATTTTATTTATATCTTTTGATTGTGAATAGGTAATATCATGCTCTTTGCAAGCCGCATTATTCCATTATCTCCTCTTGCTAAACGTTCTTATAGTTTTGTTCCTGGTCCACAAAATTGATAACCAGGTAAATGTAGTTCAAAAGGTAATGCGTTTAATAAGTTGTTTACGAGTCCCCTGCCAATCTTAATCTGATTATGTTTATGTCTTTTGTTATAGTAAATAACCATTTTTGTTATATGAAATAGCCAAGGCCCATTCGCGTTAGCATTACAAATCGAAATGAGATACTTTCTCCATATAATATAGAATTTATATTGAAAATATATTAGCATATTATCAATATGCGATTAAAGAAGCAACATAAGCAAATTTTAGTCAGAAATGCTGATGAATCTATATATATATTTTTTCTTTTATTTTAAAAACATTCGCATATAAGACAGGGACTTTTAAATGCGGCAAGAAGTATCAGAATAACAATGAATTATATACAACAAAAATTACTTAAAACTAAGACTAAGAATGTAAATTAAATGAAACTAAATTATTAGATCAGACAAATAAATAAGTTAAGATCAGATCAATAAATAATTAAACATATAAATAATTTAATAAATAAATAATTAACTTAAAAATAAATAATTTTTATGAAATAAGGAAAAGTCAGAACAGAAAGACAATGAATAAATAAAAAGGAAACAAAAATTAGAAAAGAAGAAAAGAGAAAAAATAAATAGCATTAAGAGAAGTAGTGAAAAATTGCTTGCTTAAAGTTGTGCTTACTTGAGATACTCCTAATTGCCAAAGGCAACGAATTCCACAACCTGATGGCGTTCACAAAAAAGAGTCTATTCGAGTTTAAATACTTTTAATTAGGGACTAAGAGGTTCATATTTCTCCTCGATTTACAAAACTTCAACTTTACAAACAAATAATTAGGTTTTCGCGTGCATATCAAGTTATGTAGAAATATGCAATTTCTAGCATCCATATAATTAAAAATATTGCAACCAAGGACCTGATTGCAAAACTTACTGACATGGTCAAACTTTCTTAAACCATATACATATCTTGTAGCATTATTGAATGCAACTTTGCAACTTACCCGAGTCAAGTTTACCATAAACAACATCTGAGTAAGTCATGATCGACACTATAAGCTGAAGCACCAACCTCCTTCTGGTCTCAATAGGCACAAATGAGTGAAATTGTTGGTATATCAGAGGAAGGGTAACCAGACTTGGAAATCGGGAGGACATATAATTTCTGGGTGTTGAGCTTCAGCCCATTAGCTATAGCCCATTCTGCTATTATGATCAAGTCTTCGTTTACCCTGGCACATAAATCATCAATGAGACCAATAGCTCTGGAGAAATACAATTGAAGGTTATCAGCATATGCATGCAAAGTAAGGTTTTTGCTAACCTTTATTAGGAAAAACGCAACATAATTAATGTTTTCATTTATTTTAATTAATCAAATCAATGTCAAGGAGCATTTGGTTCTTGACCGTTTCCTCCTGTAGCTTAAACCAAACTAAACTTTTTAAACATACGAGTATGAAATAAAAGTACAATTTCGCCTTACCAACTAAGCTAAGTCAGCAATAAGCATATTTGCCCAACAGTTACGTTGCGACCAAGTAGTCGGGTTACACATTCCAGACAGTCAATCACACAGCGAGCGTGAGAAGTGCTTGCTTTGCAAAATGTTCTCGCTCGTGGCGGATATGAAGATAATAAAACGTTAAAAAGAAGAAAATATAATTCTTTATACTAGATACCGTAACTCCTCCCTTTGTAGGATCAATCGCCCCGATTATCATATTCAGTATGCTGGTAGGTCGTTGGTGCTTCTATATTCTAATTTTGTTTTACTAGTAGATGATTTCTCAAGATTTGTAACCTGTGTAACAGGCTCTTCATTCAAAATGGTTGTAATATTTACATCGGAATTAGGCTTGGTTCTGAATTTAAATGCTAATAACAGACTGACAGTTAATATTACGGACAAGACTAAATTAAACGAAAATATGACCTTTCCTGTAGTTGATATTGAATTTATTTCATCGACATTATTTGTCTGCAATTCTTTCATCATTTCCAAAGATAACACTTCCTCAAATTGAGATTTATTGGCAGCAAGCTGCTGTACCACCGGTAGCGGGCTGAAAAATGACATTTCTTTAGACACAAAAGTCCTATTTCCTATTGTGATAGTATCATTGTGAAATTGTATTAAATATGTTCCTTCTAACTGATATGTTGTATTTTGTAGAATTGTTAAAGATCCGTTAAATTGATTTAAAAATATAACTCCTTCAGTTATCTCTTGAACCGAAGGTACGTGCTGATTGTTAATTACAGGGCAATTATACGTTTTGCTGCTAAGAAGTAATGGTATACAATCCGTGTTGCTTATGTTAATTAAATTTTCGTCATTACAAGTACATAATTGATTGAATTGATTATAATTTTCCTTAATATGGTAAATTTCATTTTTGCATTTAATAATTTTTTCCGAATCAATTTTTACAAAGATTTCTTTTTTCTTAACAGGTTTTAGTAGTATTTTGTTACAAATTTTATTATCTAATGCTGGCAAGCTTATTACATATAGTATTGTGGATTCATTCGTCGCTATTCTAATGGAGGAAATCCCAAAACTTCTTTTAGGCTGTTGTAAGGAAACTTTTCAGAGTCTAAAAATGTCCTTGCCTCAAAAATTTCCTTTTCTGAAAGTATAAAAGAATTTATGACCCCTACCTTGGCCCACTGTATGGCGTACTCTATGTTAATTACCTCTTCCTTTAAGACATTAATTTTACTAAGGATTGTTTCCTTTACTGCTTTTTTTATTTCTTCTAGAGACTGAAGGGTTCTCAAAATTTCGTTAGTAGATTTAGTCAGTAAATTAATTCTGTTGATTGAGTCCCTATTGATTATTCTTTGTCTTTCATTATTTGACAGTAAACCATTAATCTTGTCAACTACTATCTTGCGTGTCCCCGTGGTCTCGAGAACCTGCGATCCACTTCCATGCTGTTCCTAGAATATTAATTGATCGCTTAACTCTTGGCTTCAGTCTCCTAAGTTGAACTTTTAGCTTATTAATGTCGTGAAGGAGGAAAGGCAGTATTGAGTTATTTTTTGAAACCCCCTGCTGAATTTCCACGTGAAGGTCATCGATTGCGCGGTCGTAATCAATCAGCTCCAGTACGTGAATTATCTTGAAATTTTCATTTTGAACCCTGGTTTCTCCCAAATGAATGGAAACCATTTGCGAGTTAGAGTAATCTAAGATTTGTATTTCCGATCGGCAAGTCATAAAAATTGTAATTAGTGCCACCAGGATGAACGTCATTTCTGTAGAGAAATTAGTTTTGTAATTGATTAGGTTTTAATATTATTTTACTTTATTTCCCAAGTCTTCCTGAACTATTTGCTTCTTGTATCTAGGTAATAGTTTATTGCGCTGACCTATTATATTCTCAAATACTATATCTCCAGGCTGGTACGTTTTAGTTTTATTAGGCATGTTTCTTTCTAGCATTTTTTCTTGAGCTTTTTTCAAAATGTTACCCAAATCATGCGAAACTTTATTGAAGAAAATGTCATATGGTTTATGCTGTGTAACAGAGTGAATTGTGTGATTGTACTGTTGAGCTCCTCTAAAGAAAGCCTCTGCGTCATCAATTAAGTGAAATTCTTCCTTCATACACCTGGCTATTTCAATGAGTATTGAATGAACTCTCTCAACCTGTCCATTTGTAGTGCTATGACGAGGAGAACAGTAGTAAAGTTTTATGTACAATCGCTGCAGTAATGCTTTAAACTGAGGTGTCGTGAATCCAGGCTCATTATCAAGAGTAATTTTCTTTGCTCCAGGAAAACTTTGGAAGACGTCAAGAACCTTTTCTCCCAATTTAGTTTTTTCCTCTATGAGCTTAATGACTTTGATTTTGAATAGGAATAGAATTTTGAATAAAAAATATCTAAATTAAGGTACTCCCCCTCCTTGTTGGGAATCGGAGCCTCTCCGATTTGAACCACCTGAGGATGTCTATCGTATTTGGTTTTATTACAGATCTCACAATGCCTGATATATTCTTTGAAATAGTCTAACATTTTGGGCCAGTAAGATTGTTCATAAACCTGCTTATAGTTTTCTTTACAACTTCTATGAGCACGAGTATGTGTTTGTTCCATTATAGCGCGTTGGCCATCTCTATTTGGCACATCAATCGGGACAATTTGTGTAAATACGAATTTATTTGTGAAAATATTTTTTACCGTTTCTCTGAAATCGAAGACATCCTCTGCGGAACAAGATATTGCTGTGACCAAATTAGGTCGAAGGTATTCTAAAAGGATTGTTTTTCAACTTTCTTTAGTATCATATTCAATGATATGTCTGGTTCGGCCAAAAATGTCTATTGCTTCATATGCTACAATTCCTGTTTTAGTTAATAAAATTTATTGTTTGAATTCACTTAATGGTTTCAACGATTCTGCAATATTCAAATTATCACTACTTTCTACCGAGTGCCTACTACTTTTTTTTAATGATTCATTGTCACTAATATTATTGAGCAACTGTCTCGAAAGTGCGTCAGCGACCACATTTTGTGTTCCTGGCTTATATATAATTTTTGGTGCAAATTCCTCAATGAAAGCGTTCCATCTTTTCATTTTGGCATTGGGGTTTCTGGCAGACAAAGCGAATGTTAATGGTTGGTGGTCTGTATGAATTTCCAAATTCGATACCCCATACAGATAATTCCGTAACGTTTTTAGGGCCCACAGAATAGCGTAAAGCTCCTTCTCATTAGTAGCGTAATTTCTTTCTGTGGAATTAAGAGTTTTTGAAATGAAGGTAATGCGTTTGCCTTTTTGGCTTAATACACCACTTACTGCTACATCTGAAGCGTCAGTTGTTAAAATGAATTTGGAATCGTAGTCTGGCTGCGCCAGCTCTACCTGGTCTATTAATAATACCTTAACTTTTTTGAATGCCTCAATTGCTTCTTTGTTTAAATTGATTTCAGTTTTTTTTTGACATGTTTTGTGACATTCTCCCATTTTCTCCTGATAAGTTAAGCGTTAAAGGTTTTGTAACCAGAGCATAATCTTTTATAAATTTGCGGTAGTAACCCGCAATTACTAGAAAACTTCTTAGTTGCCTTAAGGTTGTCGGCAATGGGTATGTCTGAATTGTTTCAATTTTTTTTTTGGTCTGTTTTAATAACATTATATCCTACTATATAGCCTAAAAATTCAACTTCCTTCTGGTAAAATCGGGATTTTTCTAATGATATTTTCATGTTTGCTTCCCTTAAGGTGTTTATAATTTCTGCGAGAAGAGAGGTGTGTTCTTCTTTTGAGGATGAAAACACAATTATATCGTCTATATAGACGTGACAAAATTTTCCCACAAAATTCCTAAGGATATTATCCATAGCTCCCTGAAATATTCCAGGACCATTTTTTAACCCAAAAGGCATTCTTATAAACTCATACTTTCCGTTATTTACAGAAAATGCGGTTTTTTCAATATCTGACTCCTTCATCAAAATTTGATGAAATCCCGACTCTAAATCTATTGTGGAGAAGTATTTCGCTTTACCCAAATTTGACAATATGACATTACAGTCAGGTATAGGGTAATTTAATGCTACTGTTTGCTCGTTTAGTTTTTTATTATCGTGTACCATTCTGAGTTTTGGCGACCCATCTTCATTAGTTCCCTTTTTCGGTACAACCCAAATTGGTGAGTTGTAGGGACTTCTGCTTGGACGGATGACTTTGTCATCCAATAATCTTTGAACTTCTTAATTAACAAATGTGTTAACAGACATTGGGTATACGTATTGCTTACTCTATATAGGAGTTTCAGCAGTAGTACAAATTTCTGCTCTTACATCTGTCCTAAATGGAAGCTTCATATTTATATTAGAATGTAGCTGCTTTATATCTCTTACAATCTTATTTTGTAAAGATTCAATATCCTTATTATCTCTTAAGCTATAAATACGAGTAAATTTTATATTATAATTGTTATTGTTTTCAGGATTTGTGTCCTGATCTGTTTCTTTTTTTTCATCATTTCATCTTCGCATTTCAGGAATCCCTTTTCAAAATCTAAAATTATTTTCGCTTTTCTCATTAAATTGAAACCTATTAAAATGTTAGCATGAAGATTTTCGATTTCATAGAATCTCTCTTTAATTCCAAATAGTCTTGTTTCACAATAATTTTTAATTATGGTGAAACCATTCACGGTTCGCACTCTTTTCCATACAACTAAATCTTTGATATTCCCTAATACACCCGGGGTACAATAACTACAGGTAGCACCACTATCAATTAAGATTCGATAGCTTCTTCCGGATGCTCCTCTTCTGAGGATGTAGGGCAAATTGGCTCTAATACCATTAGCGTTACCATAATTGGGGCGGAATGGTATTTGTTGGTTAAGATTATTATTATTAAAGCTTTGGGGTAGTGGTACATTGGCAGAACTTCCCAACTCCATCGATTCAGGTTTTGGTTCTGTAGGACGAAAAGAATTGTTGTTTCGGGAGTCCCTTTGGTTACGCGGAGGGAAACGCAACATGTTATCAGGTTTATGATTGGTTTTATTGCCTGGGGCGTTTGCTCTATTAAATTGAAGGGCGAAACTTGCTCGAATGTTATTAGATTCTAATTCCTGAGCCTTTGCTAAGGCATTTGGAAGATCAGTAGGTGAAAGAGAATATATAATATTTGCGAGAGGTGGATTTAAGCCGGTAATGAATACCCTTAAGGGATATTGCCTGTTTTTCTTATTCAATTCCTTTGTTAGTTCACCATGAGACCTGCGGGTCGTTATAGTTTTTATTGATTAAGGCAGTTAGTTTTTTATTGACTTCATTATAATAGTCAATTATGGTCATGGGGCCTTGTCGCATGATGCTGAGCTCCTGTTCTATTATATGTAGTGGTCTCTTATCTGCGTATGCGAAATCTAAGCGGCTAAGAATGGCGTCAAAATTCTAAATAGTTCCAGATTCGTAAGTATGTCGTTTGCATTATCAGTTATTTTGTTCCTTAATATGGTCAAAGCAGCGTAATATCAGCGACTTCCCCTCTGATATAAACTCATTGAATTGTTGGCTGCTTCGCACCAACTAACGGATGAACTTTTGCCATCAAATTGTGGCAATAATTTGATTACGTCTAATGACTCTTCGCAGCGTATATTATCATCGATTATTTCCGCCTGATATTCCGTAATTGAATTTATAGCCGTTAATTGCCCAAGATTCCTAGTCAATTCCTCTATTCTCCTAACCAATGGTATTGTTTGAGCCTCTATTAGGCTCCTTACCTGTTCTGTGCTTGACATCATTTCGTTTGTAGACAAACAAGCAAATCTACTAGACAATTCACAGATTCCCCTATCTAACTGCTCTCTTTCTCCTGGTAAAAGATCTAAGTCACTTTCTGAATCCAGTTTTGCAATATATTTTTCTATTTAATTTTTATTAAATTTAATTAAAGTAAAGTAAAACGAAGAATTTTCAGATTTGAAGTAATTTAAATTTCATTAAAAATTAGATTAAATTTCGTAAAAATAAAAATAAAATAATTATGTTATATCTTACTTGTTGGTCTTGTTGTCTCCGTTGCTGACAAGTTGATTGGTGTAACTCCCACGATGGTAAATAAGTATAATTTTCCTTCTCGGTGATATCCTAGGTGCTGCAATGATGCCGCTTACTATTGCTAAGATTCAATACCACCACACTTTTATCGCTTGACGGTTCAGTCTTTATATATTTTTTCGAATATCATTTATTCATATATTATATCATATTATAACATATATATATTATATCATATATCGTACGTCAACAGAGACGGTCGGTCAGAAATTTTACCAAATAGCGAGTTAAAATTTCCTTCAAACCAATCGAATCTTCTACAATAGTCTAAAAGTGTAGTGATCGGTGAGAACCTAGTTCACGATTACTAGCTGGGACACATAATTTAAATAAATTTTTAACAATAATTAGAAAACACAATTGAAATACAAACAACAAAAAACAACAACATAACTAAAATGAGTGTCTCTGACACTCACCAGCAAAAAACAGTAACAAATAGAAATGCATATTTATCATTTGTGTCCACAGAGGGTAACGGCGGCAATTTGGCAGTCGAAGCAGCAGAGAGCAGAGTCAGGTCCTGCTCCCCGCTCTCCTAAACGACACCACTACGAATGCTTCACTACCTTGGAGTGTCCAATGCGCGGCACCCTCTACTATTATGGAACATTATCCACCAAACACAACATCAGGAAGAACAACAACAACAAAAAGCGCTTGTACTGTAAACATAGCCGCGACAGCGACAAGTAGAATGCAAAATTCGAGCGCAATGATCATGTCTACTGACACAACAACACCAATTACAACAGCAACAATTAACACGCAAGTACAAAACTCAAATAATAGAAACACTAACAAAACTTCAGCGGAGAGTAGCCGAAAGCGAAACCGGGAAAAGCAATCGCCAAACAAATTAACGGACCAAAATATCAACAACAAAAGACAGAAAAACAAACCGCTGAGCGCGACACAAGCAACACTAAAAGAATATTGGATGAGTAAGTCAATCGCTCCAAATACATCAAACCGGTTCGAACTACTAACACTAAATGACAGAACTGATGAAGAAAATAACAGTGGGACAAAAACAAATTCAACCATACAGAAACAAATAACAAAGCATCCTCAAAAACCACCACCCATATACTCGTATATACAAAACGTAGAAAATATTAATGCACTAACTAAAGCTCGAAATCAGCTACCAAATACAAATTACGAGATGAAAGCTCTGAACAAAAACGAAGTCAAAATACAGCCGACTGAATCTGTGCATTACACAAGCATAATAAAATTGCTTAAGCAAAAAGAAACCAAATATTATACATTTAAGCCAAAAGAACAACGTGGACTTAAGGTAATTTTACGAAATATGCATTACTCAACGGAAAAAGACGACATTATAGCTGAACTGGCAGAGTTAGGACATGAAGTACTAAACATTCACAACTTGCAAAAAAATGGACAACCACTTCCTTTATTCTCTCTGGAACTTAAACCAAACGATAACAACAAAGACATCTATTCCTTAACCCATCTTCTACATTGCAAAGAAAATTTCGAACCACCACACCAAAAAAGAACTATTCCACAATGCACAAATTGCCAAAAATATGGACACACTAAAAACTATTGTACTAAAGACCCTGTGTGTGTCAAATGTGCAGGTAACCACAGCACAATAAAATGTAATATCCAAAGCGATATGAAACAGCAAATTAAATGCGCTCTCTGCAATGAAAACCACACAGCTAACTACAAAGGCTGTATGATTTACAAATCACTACAAATTAAAAAATATCCAACTTTACGTAAAAAAGAAATCTCTCCAACTCAAGAACAAAATTTTGCTGAACCATCTATAAATATACCCACAGTACAAACACATAAAAACTACACACCTGGAATGTCATATGGTAAAATTGCAGCGATAAATACAGCAGCAGACTTAACTCAAAACCTTAACGCAGCAGCAAACAGCATGACACCAACACAGAATAACGACGATCTATCAGATTTAAAAATAATGATGAAACAATTAATAACTCAAATGACAAGTATGATGAACATTGTGACACTGCTTGTATCAAAACTAGATGGGTTCCAGAAATAAAATTACTTTTGCTATTTGGAACGCCAATGGCCTATCACGCCATGGTATGCAAAGGGAAATCTGAAGATTTCCCATTGCATACCACAGCTTGTCTTAAATTATTCCACAGCTGCTTGGAAGGTCGTGCTGAACATAATTTGGACATGAAATATCCGCGCTTAGCCAATTTAATAGTAGAGTTTGCATCATTTCTAGCTCTTTTGTGCTCTTCCCATCTAGATGCAGTTGGATTTCTTTTCCACTGATTGTATGTTCTATGCCGTTTTTTAAAAGCCAATTTGGCATTCTTCGTAAACCAGGGACAACTGGTGTTAGTGACAGAGCGAGTAACAAGTGGAACATGCAGGTCAAACAAGGCACCAATTCTGTACAGTAAAGAATCCAGCTTTTCATTCACAGAGCTAAACAGCCAACATTCAGACCAATGAATAAGCGACAGGTCATTAAACAAAGAATCAAGATTAATTGAGTTATAGACTCGAAAAGAAAAAGAATTTTCAGCAACGACTGGGTTTAGATTTCCATTCAATGAACAAAAAATTAGATCGTGGTCGGATATAAACGATAATTGGTCAAAGATCATAACTGAAGAAATATCCGAAACTACAAAAACATCCAATAAACATGGAGAGGCATACTGGTATTCAGTACTTGCAGTCCAACTTCAGAAATATATATATATATATATATATATATATATATATATATATATATATATATATATATATATATATATATATATATATATATATATATATATATATATATATATATATATATATATATATATATATATATATATATATATATATATATATATATATATATATATATATATATATATATATATATATATATATATATATATATATATATATATATATATATATATATATATATATATATATATATATATATATATATATATATATATATATATATATATATATATATATATATATATATATATATATATATATATATATATATATATATATATATATATATATATATATATATATATATATATATATATATATATATATATATATATATATATATATATATATATATATATATATATATATATATATATATATATATATATATATATATATATATATATATATATATATATATATATATATATATATATATATATATATATATATATATATATATATATATATATATATATATATATATATATATATATATATATATATATATATATATATATATATATATATATATATATATATATATATATATATATATATATATATATACGAGTATATATATATTGCACATCCCCGCCTTTTTTATCTAATCTATCGTTTCGAAAAAGCTTGTAATTACCTATATTCAAGTAAGAGTGATCTATACATTATGACATTAGAACAACACAAAGTTCACACTCCAACAAGAACAGCAGCACCTGTAACAGTATGTAGTTCTTCGATGCTACCAACACGAATCCCCGACTTAAGTAAATATATGTAAATGTGCAATTAAACACTTGAATAAAAATAAAGAAGAAACTTAATAGTAAAGTTGAGAGTAATACAGAATAATAAATTAAAATAAAATAAATAGAATAATACATTAAATAGAATAATAAATAATACATTAAAATAATAAATTAAAACTTGAGTTTTATGCTCCAGTATAGCTTCTGCCGGCAACTGCATCTACGCTCTCTCTGCTACTCACTACTATTGCTTCAGCATTCGGATGGGCTCGGCCCCGAATTGTAAACGCTGACACTAGAAATTTTTGTCTTTTGAGCTCATTGGCCCGACGCAATATTTCACGATTGTTAATCGTGAGACTCTCATATACATAAAATGAGCTGTCACCCTGAGCCCCAATATCATTTAGCAACAGCGGCCTTTTACTGGACCCCAGCCAGCCATGTGCTGAGCAACTGACTTCTATTACGTGCCGAGTGGAGTTTCACCAAAATCGGAGTTGTAGTGGTTTTGCTCAGGTTTCCCTTACTTCTCAGACGGAATGCCTCTCTCACGAGTGGAGTACTGACATTAACCGCTTTGCAAACTTGTGAGAAAATAGCAGCCAAATTTTCAGCTTCAGCATGGGGATTACCATTGATCATCAAATCAGAGGATACCGCATCATTCTAAAATTTGACCACTTTATCACGAAACGTGGCTACCTCGCGTCCAAGAGCCCGATTATCAGCATCCATCTCCTCCAGGACAGCAACCCGCTTCTCCATTTTTACCAGAGCAGACCTGACATTGATTAGCTCACCAGATAACTCACTCATTCTCTGCATAACTCTCTCTCCTCAGCTAGTTTGACAGCTTCAGTTATGTTTTGAGTCACTTGCTAACAATGCACTCCTGTTGCAGTTGTAGCTTCTCTTCAAGCAGCTGTAACCAATTTCGTGGTAGTGGAGAATCACTAAGTTTCTCATGATGTTGAGTAGGAGTCAAATACTGCGGCGAAGAGAAGGACGTCAATTTTTTTGGCGCGGCTTTTCGAGTGGTAGGCATTGCTTTGAAACCACAAAACATTCAACTTGAAAGTCTTATTAAAAAACAAAAAACCATTTCAAGAAAAAAACAATCCCACCAATTAAACAATTCCTGCTCTCCAATCTTCACGACAACCCGTGATCAACAACAAAACAGTTTTATATATACATATATTCAAAATATTTGTATCAACCAAAATATTGATACCTAAAGGAATTGATTGATCCAATAAAAGGAAGAAATCTTTTTTTCATTTTCGTAAAATGAAAAAGTTTTAAGTCCAGTTAAAGCTAAACCACACTCCATAATAGTATTCGATGATGTAATTTGTGATAAACAAAACACAATAAGAGATTATTTTTGTATGGGAAGACACAAGTATATTGATTGTTTTTATTTATGTCAAACTTAAACGAAAATTCCGAAACATTTAATACGTGATAATGCAAATATGATTATTATATTTAAACAAGATGAAATGAATGTTAAGCATATATATAATGATAATATTATCGGTGATATGTCATTTAATCAATTTATGAAGATTTGTAGTGAATGTTGGAGAGATAAGTATGGGTTTGTTGTTGTAAGTAAGGATGATCTAATAAATAAAGGACGATATCGAAAAGTATTTGATAATTTCTTTCAATTATGAGAAATCTGATGTAAAGCAGATCAATAGCAGTTCGATATCAGATTGATAACATATATAAAGCAGATAAATATCAGATTGATAGCAGATTGGAAGCAGATTGGAAGCAGATACTAAATAGAGAACATTGGCTGGTAGAAATCAGGAAAAGGAAGCATCATGAATAAAAATAATAAACTACTAAAAGATATAGTGAAGACAAGTGCAGTATTAAAAGAAAAACTAAAAAATTTCAAATCAAATGCAATAGATAGGGTAAACATGTTGTTAGAAACATTTCAACCTATAACAAAACTTCTGAATTAAATAATTGGAAACTTGAAAAATAAAGAAAATATTTCAAGGACTGTCTATGATGAAAACTATGATAATGATGATGATGATGATGATGATAATGATGATAATGATGATAATGATGATAATAAAAACGATGATTATAATATGGCTTCTTTCATATATGATAGCAAATAGTCAGAAATCACAAAACTATAATTTTCATCAAAACAAACTAAAAAAATGAAACAAAATAATAAAAACAAACTAAAAAAATGTAAAGATAATTATTTTAAACCATATTAAAGAAAATTAAATGTGAATAGACAATTAAAAGAGAAAAGATATAACAAAATTACTGAACATAAACAAGTAAAAAGTGTAAATGATGATGATAAAGAGAATGTAGTTCATAATACAGTAGTCCCTTTAGTTACATCACAAGCATCATTTCCAATGAAAAAAGCTAGCACATCAACAGACGATAGATACGAAAACAATCTAAAAAATACAAACAATTGAAAAGGAAATCTTATGAAAGAAATATAGAGAGTAAACAAGTAAAAAGAAAAAGTGATGATAAAAATGTACTCGTATTGCATAATACAATGCATCCCTTAATAACATCACAATCGACAACTGCAACACAAACAAAAGTGAAACGAAAGCGAAAAAATAAAACAAAATTAAATGATTTTAATTATAATGATAAGAAACGGAAAAAAATAAATCATTTGTTTTCAAAACGAAAAAGTAATGGACAATTAAATATTGATAGAAACGAATTAAATTGTATGATAGCAGTATCACTAATTCAAATAATTAAAAAATTTAGAAGTACTCAAAGATAGTAAAAAGTTAGATACACTATATGGTGTTAATGTTGATGAAAAAGGAAGATGGCGGTATGGATATAAGAAATAAAATTTAATACTGATAACTCTATTAATGTTGGTGGTAAAAGGTGGAAAATGACACCGGGGTTATTTGAATTAGTATTTCACACCAAACCTCTAAATTACTCTAAAAATGACTTAAAAAATTATAAACAAATTTTAATTAATACAAATGCACACAAGCGTCATTATTAAGCAAATGCAAAATTTAAAAGTACAAAAACACAAGTGCATATTTAAAAAATTGTTTAATTAAAAAAAAAACGCTTTAACGATAGGAAGCGGATTAAAATCATTAATCAATCGTAAGCCGAATTATATATATTGGGATGATCCTAATGAATTAGTCGACAGATTTCGTTTGCTTCTATCATCAGAAAGCGTAGGACATAATAATCGCAAAAACGAAATAGTTTCTATAATCGAAGAACTGAAAGAAGCTAATATAATTCTGTTAAATCTAAATTAAAAACAAGACGGTGCTGTGCTCGTAAATCACAAAATGAGTTTTATAAATATATTTGGAGAAAGTTCAATTAATCAACGATTTAACGATTCAAAATTAAAAACAATTATAACTAAAACACTTGGTATTAGCATAGATAATCAACATTTAAATGTTAATAAGAAAATAATTACTAATCTGAGTGATGTTAATGATGCAGTTACTAAAGCATATCTTGTTAAATAGAATTGGCTTCTAAGAACAAGAATAGAAGAATTCAAAACCGAATATGATAATCAAATGAAAATTACTAGGATTGATATAGAAAAATTGTATGCAATTATTGATACCGATGTTAAAGAGGATATGAATCTAAGTGAAAAAGCAATTAATGACCGATTATTTAGTGCAAATAAAGAATTTGAAAATAAAATTAAAGAAAGACTTAGTCAGATTGAAAACTACTTATATAAATATCTTGATAAAGACCATAAAGATGTTAAGCGAATCAAACTTGAGCAACCAGTTATTAAATTTGGAATTAAAGGTTTTATTTTCACAAAGTATGTATATCAAATAACACATATATACATTCACTAACAGATAATATGGCAACACCCTCGAAAATGGGCAATATGGAAATGAATAAAAGAGAACTAGTCAATGAACTACATAAACAAGCACGAAAAAACTTTAAAAGAAGACGAGTTATCATGAAAGGAATTGATGACTTATGGCAAGCAGATTTAGTTGAAATGGGGAATTATGAAGCTAATAATAAAAACTTTCACTATCTTTTAACAGTAATAGATACCTTTTCGAAAAAGCCTGGGGTGTAGCATTGAAAAATAAAACTGCTGTAAACGTAACAAAGGCAATGAAAAGCATTTTTAGTAACAATCATCGAATACCAAAAAATTTACAAACAGTTTTTCAATAATCAATTTCACCATCTTATGTAAAGCAATCACAATTATCTATATTCAACATATAGTATTCTAAAGGCATCCGTAGTAGAACGATTTAATAGAACATTAAAGGGAATGATGTGGAAAGAATTTAGTTATCAAGGAAAATTTCAATGGATTGATAAATATCAAGAACTTATTGATAAATATAATAATACATTTCATAGGACTATAAAAATGGCACCTAATGAAGTGAATTGTTAAAAAAAAAATGTTTATAGGATGCAGTCTATAACAATTTAAAAGTTTTTAATAAACCCAAATTTAAAGTTGGTGAATATGTTCGAATAAGTAAATATAAGCATGTATTCGAAAAAGGTTACACACCAAACTGGACCACGGAAAACTTTAGAATTAAAGCTATACAAAATAGTAACCCTACTACATATATTTTAGAAGATTATCAAAATCATGAAATTAAAGGAGGGTTTTATAGATTGGAGTTAATGAAAACTGAATTTACTCAAACATATTTAGTTGACAGAGTTCTAAAGAGGAGAAGGAATATGGCTTATGTCAAGTGGTTAGGATTTTCAGCAGAAAACAATTCTTGGATTGATCTTAACAATTCATCTGCATAAAACCAATATCAATACCTTCATCACTTTATTTACTTATTAGTCGTTAAGATGTCGATAACATTAACACTAACCGGAAATTCTTCATTACTTGCAAATTATTTTCCACCGATTCAACTTAATTCAAATTATATTTCCGGTTTAATAAGCTTAGACACATATCATTCAATTCCGAATGTTGATAAAGAAAGCAATCTATTTCATATTGGTGATAATGAAACAGAGATTCCTATTGGATCATATGAATTATCTGATATAGCTGATGTAGTTAGTGATAAATATGAACAACTGAATCAAAAGGGAATACTTGATATACAAGCAAATTACGAGTATAATACCTTAAAACGGATATAAAAAGCTCTATAGATCCAATTTATTTCAATAGAGATAATTCAATTGCTTCAATTTTGGGGTTTAGTAAAAGAGTATTGATATATATTCAGATAAAACAATAGATATAACAAAAATAAACACAATAGTTGTTGATTGTAATATTATGATTGGATCATATATAAATAGTGTATCTGCACATACTTTACATCCGTTTTCAATTGTCGTTAGTCCAGGTTACAAAATCATTGAAACGCCAGCTAATGTAATATATTTACCTGTAAATACCAATGAAATAAATCTTATTGTTTTGAAAGTTGTTGATCAAGACGGTAATTTAATAAATTTTCGCGAAAAAAAATAACAATAAGATTACATTTAAAACCTTTAAAATAATGATTATCTTCAATAAAAATCAGTTACACAATGATTTATCATTCATTTCACTAGCAGCAACAGAAGACAACGGTAAAGAAGAAGAAAAAGAAATGTCATTTTGTAAAAATCAATTTCAAGCCAAATCTAAATATGTATAAACAACAAGAAAAAACTAATAATCTTACTGAAGCTAATCGGAAGTTTCTTCAAAATTTAGGATTTCAATTGAAAGTTTAATAAAAAAATGAGTAATATAATCAATGTACTACAGAAACCATTGCACTGTGGTCGGACTTGTATGGAGTCGGTGGCCAAAAATACTTCCATACCCAAAATACCCTACCGCCCAATTCCGCCTCATGTAAGCAAAAAATTGAGAAAAAAAATTGTACGCAATTTGTTTTTAATTCATAACAAGTTTTTCATAAGATTTTTTACAAAAGCTGAAAATTAACCATTTATAAAATAATAATAACAAAAAACAATAGTAAAAAAAATATAAAAAATTATAAAAATGTTGAATGACAATCGATTTCAAAATGAATCTAGCAAATCAAAAACAGATTTTAATAAAATTGATTTGTGCATGGTAATTTTCGGTGCCCCGTTATAAAAGGATCCGAAGTAAGAAGTAAACGATTAAACAAATGCGAATTTTTTGAAACGCGTGAAGTTTTACGCATGTGGTGGAGTCGAAATTTTTTGATATCTTTGTTCCTAGACTCAGCTGCTTCTTCAGAGAGCTCTCCAATCGATACCAGTGCATGTTCAATAATATCAGGAGCGTGAATTAAAATTTTGTGGACTGAGGGTGGAAGGTAGTACCATGGATACTTCTGTATCAGGTCCTTAGCAGTATCCAGCGCATAATTTCTAAATTTTTCAACATTAATTTTATACCCTGAAGACAAAGCTTGCAATAATGTTGCACATCTCTCAATTACATCTTTATCAAGGCCTGTTATTTCAGCAGACAAGCCAGCGTTATTGAAAAATTCTCTTGCCGTGTTTCCATCATTAGAAGTCCCACTCCCTCCAGTTTTTGGCTTGTCGACTATTAGTCCCATTTTTTCTCGGAATTGTAACTGAATATTCTGTTTTGTTTTGAGAAATTGGGCTTTTCCTTCTAAGGACCTAATTTGCCATTGTTTGACTTCAAGTCTATATGATACATGAAGAAAATATTCAAAAAATCTACTGTATGCGTGTAAAGGTGACAATCCAAATTCATAGTGATCTTTTTTAACTTCTTTTTGTAAACATTTTTCAATATTGTTCATTTCGGCATTACATATGTAACATTTTTCGGATGAAGTTTGAGTTAAAGCATTACATACTTTACCATCCACCATTGTAAGTTGCAGAATATGTTCAATATGTATTGTTTTCTGAGCTGTATTGAATTTGGTGGGAATTAAATTGCCAATTTTCTTCTTGAAATACATCTCTTCATCGACGGACAATTGAATGGACTCTTTTTTAAATTGAAACCTGATTGGGCGGCAGTAGCGGGTGGAAGATGGGCGTGGATTTTTCCAAATTATTTTGGTATTATGAGCCTCATCTGGTTTTGTTACAATATGACGTGACAAATAAGTTACTATCTTCCAAATTATTATTTACATCTTTCTGTTTGTACTCGCTGTATCCCGCACTGCCATCAAAACCCCATTTTCCTATTAATGTAAGGCCGTTTACAGACTCATCCAAAACTTCATTAATGACATCGCTCTGTAGCTGTTACAGATTGTCTAAAAACTATGCAAATGCAGCCCTGTTTTATATTATTCTTTTTATTCTAAGTTTCGTTTTTGTGTTATATTATATACATGTTTCTCTTTTTTTTTTGGAGTTTCCGGTTTTGGTGGAATTTAGAGTACACGCGGTATTATTAGTTGAAAGTTGTTAAAATATTAAATGAATAGTAAACGGTTTAAATATAAACAACCTCGTCGTTTTTTATTTGGACAATTTCCCCAAACATTGGCATCCCTTGCGGGGACCTGCTCCCTTTAAGCAAAAGTGAAAAAAGGAATCTACTTCCAAACTAAAAAGAAAAAAAAGGAATCTACTTCCAACCTATCGATTCAAGTGAACCTCTTTCCTTACGCGAGTGACTTCAACCTAAACCCTATTCCGTGCGCGGCGTGACGAAGAGAGTCTACCTCCACCGGCTGTGATAAAAATGTTCAAAACAAGGGAATCTATTTCCACAACGGGCTCCAAATAATCTAATCTGTGCGGGTTCAAACTATTTGACAAAGTGACCGCAGTGCGTGTGCTCCACGTTGTTCTCCAAAGTTGAACATTTGCATGGGAAGAGTGGGAAAACTTTTCTTCATGTCGCGAAAGCCCTAACCTCAAACCCGTGCAATCACATTTTCGTAAAAGTGTCTAAGGGCAGAGCAGTTTCCGTTTAGCGCGTCGCAGCGAAGTCGGCAATATCCGTCTCTTTCGAACATAAAACACCAACAAGTTCAGCTAGAAAAACAGGGAAGAAAAAACAAAACACAGCAAAGTGTGAGACGTGCGCGCAGTTAACATTTTCGTTTTTTCCATTCCATATTTTCTGTGTTACTCTCATATTTTGCTTTCTTTTCGGCATTTTTTATGTTTGCTCTAAAAGGAGTAAATAATAAATTTCGACGACTATTTTGATTCTGTTTCGAACTGTGAAATTTGAAAACATTTTTTTTTTTAAACATATTTTGAATTCCATAACCGGCATTAAAATCGGAAAAAATGGACAAGTTAAAGCAGCTGAAGACAAGTGAAGCAATTATCACCAAATTTGCCGCAAATACACGAAAAACTGCTAAAGTAAAACAAACCAAAGGCTTTTTCACTGCACGCAGACAACTTCTGGAACAATATTGGGCAAAATATATGGCGCTCTACAACGAAGTGAGCTTAGAAACTGATTTTAAAGATAAATCTACTGAAGTGCATTTAGTCGAGTATGATGACGTTGAATGCACTTACGCTGAGGCTATGGGTGAGTTACATGAGTTACTAGACTTGATCACACCACCAGCGAGCTCCGTGGATGCTACGCAACAACAATCATCATTTGTCGCTCACCATAGCCCAGCTCAGAGTCTACCTCGACTGAAGATTCCTCCATTCGACGGATCCTTATCCATTCAAGGATCTCTTCACGTCTGTGGTCATAGACAACACATCACTTGCAAACATTCAGCTGTTGCAGTATCTGAAAGATAGCCTTACCGGTGCAGCAGCGTACGCACTCGAGAATATAACAATGACTGATGGAAACTTTTCTATTGCTTGGGAGTTGCTCAGAAGCAAGTACGAGAATAAGCGCGTAATCAATAACGCGCACTTAGCTGAAGTTACTCACCTACCAGCCGCTCAAACGGAAAGTGCATCTAATTTACGAAAGTTGCTCGATGGCGTCATCTCAGCGGTTCGCGCGCTAGAACAACTGAATCGCCCTGTTGACCACTGGGATGATTGGCTAGTTTTCATGATCGTCCACAAACTGGACCCAGTTACCAGAAAAGCCTGGGAGCTTTCCCTCCCTTCTGGTGACGAAATGCCTACTTTCGATCAACTTAAAGAGTTTTTAGAGAATCGTACTCGATCTCTAGAAATTTTCCAGAGCTCTCTGGATCCGAAGCCTGCCTTCAAAGATACAGCTCTATCTAAAAATAAACCACACCATGGAGTTAAAAATTATCATGCCGCCCCTGGACGCTGTCCTGGGTGTGCCGGCAAACACATCATCATGTTTTGCGAAGACTTTAGAAGGAAGTCTCCTCAGGAGCGCTACAAGTTTATTGAAAAGTGCAACATGTGTCTCCACTGTTTGAGATATGGGCATCAACAGTCAGTATGTTCATCAAATCGACGCTGTCAGCATAGCAACAAAATGAATCACTCTATGCTGCATGAATATTTCAGCCCTAATGTCACCACGAGCCCATCAACGCATACAGTTCCTAAACCGACAAACGTTAATGCAAATAACGCTACGATTTTCAACGATTCATCACCAAAATCCATTTCTGAGCTTTCACCGGTGCTACTAGGAACAGCTTTAGTTTCAATAGTCTCCAACAGTGGACACAAACTCACGCTCAGGGCATTACTCGATAGCGGAGCTGAGGCGTCATTTATAAGCGAATTTGCTACGAAACAATTACAATTAACACGAGTGGCCACTCATATTCCAGTGAATGGAGCCAGTGGCAGTAAAATCGCACTCGTGCGAGGTATCGTGGAATTCACGATCAAATCTCTTAAAATATCATCATTTGAGGCTACATGCGTGGCATTAGTTCTCCCTCGTGTTGGGAATCTTGTTCCAACATTCAGAATTCCACCTAGTCAACTTATCGACTTTCAAGAACTTGATTTGGCAGATCCCAGGCTTAATGTTCCAGGAGGCATTGACCTTATTCTGAGTGCTGCAGACTATGCGGTGATGCTTAAGAATGATGTTAAACGGAGTAAAGTCAACACCGTTGCTCAAAACACTCATCTGGGATGGGTTGTGTTTGGTGGTCTCACCTCGAAGCACAAGCTTGCAGCAAACGAACAAGCATACAATTGCAACTTCATTATCGTCGACCTGGATGAATCTCTCCGTAGATATTGGAAATTGGAAGAGGAAAATTTGAGTCCTGCACTCACAAAGGATGAACGCGCTTGTCAAGAATTCTTCGACAAAACTACCAGACGTCTAGATAGCGGCCGCTACGTTGTCAGATTGCCAGTGAAGGAAGGCGCTGACGTAACACAGCTTGGATCAACATATCATGCATCCATGAATCTCTTGAAGTGCATGGAGCGCCGACTTCTTCGCGATGCAGTCATGCAGCAAAGCTACGACAAATTCTTGAACGAGTATCTGATGCTTGGCCACATGGAACAAATTACGGATCATTTAACTACGAACGATGTCTGCTATTTGCCACATCATGGGGTAATAAAAGAATCAAGCTCAACCACTAAACTGAGAGTGGTTTTTAACGCCTCGCAAAAGAGCGAATTGGGTGTGTCGCTTAATGATTGTTTGCATGTTGGCCCCAAAATGCAAAACGACCTTACAACAATTGTTCTTAACTGGCGTCGATATCAGATAGCCTTCACTGGTGATATCGAAAAGATGTATGGCCAGATCTGGATCGACAGGAGAGACGCTGATCTCCAACGAATTTTATGGCGAACCAGTACTCGTGATGTACCGACACCTTTTCGCTCTTAACCGTCACCTATGGAACGAACTGCGCGCCGTACCTTGCGATTAACGTTCTTCGCACGCTCGCTTGCGATGAAAAACTGCGCTATCCAGACGCATCAAAAACACTGATAAATACTTTTTACGTCGATGATGTGCTGTCTGGCGCTGATGACCCAGCTGCTGCAGTCAAGGAAGCCCAGCAGCTCAAGGCACTACTGCAAACAGGTGGATTCACGTTAAGGAAGTGGAATTCAAACTCTTCGTCGTTTTTGGAGACCATCGCACCGAATGAGGACAAACCTGCGGATAAGCTAGAGGTATCATTCGATAAAGCAACCACTGCTCTTGGCATGATCTGGTACACTCAGACGGACGAGTTCAGCTACAGAGTTTGCCTTGACTATACAATCGAGACTTTTACAAAACGACAGCTGCTCTCGGATGTGTCTAAACTGTTCGGCCCCCTTTGGATTCCTCGCTCCAGTGGTTATTTGAGGCAAAATCTTCTTTCAACGCCTGTGGCTTACCCGGTTAAACTGGGCTGACGAGGTCACAAGCGAACTTCAAACAAACTGGATCGAGTTCCGCAACGACTTGAAGAACCTTGCTAAGGTCAAAATCCCGCGCTGGATACATATGTCGTCACACAGTTCATCGTATGAACTTCATGCCTTTGCAGATGCATCTACCCAGGCGTATGCAGCAGTTGCATATCTAAAAGTCATTTCATCGAACAACCAAACCGTGCACTTGCTCACGGCAAAAACGAAGGTTGCTCCCTTGAAGCGTGTCACCATACCGCGGCTAGAGATGTGTGCAGCTCTTCTCGCAGCCAAGCTCTCTCGAAAGGTACACAGCGCTTTTCATTTCGATGTGCATCAGACCAAAACTTACCTCTGGTCGGACTCCATAACTACACTTTATTGGATTCGAACAAGTCCTGGTAAGCTTAAAGAGTTTGTAGCTAACCGAGTTATACAAATCCAGGATATTTCATCCGCATGGGTTTGGAACTACGTCCCGACAAAGGTCAACCCGGCGGATTGTGCCAGCCGTGGCATAACAACAAGCAAACTTATTGACCACCCGCTTTGGTGGTCCGGTCCTTCGTGGTTGAAGCTAGCCCAAGCACACTGGCCACAACAAAAGCCACCAATTCCTGACGAGCTGCCCGAACTGAAACAGGTACAAGTTTGCCTAACTCAAGCCAAGGCTGCGCCATCGTTTCTATTGGAGAACTACTCCACACTTGAGAAACTTCTCGCCACGACAGCTTGGTGTCAACGGTTTGTCAATGCCGTCCGCAAAAAACCACATCCGACTGAGTCTTTCTGCTTATGGTCTGAGCGCAACGCAGCATTGTTTTTTTGGGTCAAGCGAGTTCAACACGCTGTTTTTCGACAAGAAATCCTGTAAGCAGCCAGTTTATCAAACTGAATCCGACCTTAGATGCTGAGGGAATCCTGCGCCTCAGAGGGGGGTTGAACAACGCTCACATTCCTTTCAGCGAATGTTATCCTATATTACTACCAAAGATCAATCTTTTGACTGCACTACTCATCAAAGACGCACATCAACGAACGCTACATGGAGGCACACAAGCAACGTTGCAGTTCCTTCGCAGACGATGGTGGATTATCAACGGCCGCACTGTGGTCAAAGGAATAATTCGAAGCTGCATCCCATGCTTTCGCCAATCATGTGCGCCGCTGACACAAATTATGGGAAACTTGCCAACTGAACGCTGCAATCTATCCTTGCCCTTCATACACACCGGTGTGGACTATGCCGGGCCCTTTAGCGTTCGCACTTCCAAGGGTCGTGGACACCGAAGTTACAAAGGTTACGTCGCACTCTTTGTTTGCCTGCCGACCAAAGCGATCCACTTGGAGCTGGTAAGCGACTTGACAGCAGAAGCCTTCATCGCCGCATTGAGCAGATTCATTTCAGTGCGTGGGATCTGCTCCGATATCTACAGTGATCGCGGAACGAATTTTATTGGTGCGAACACCTTTCTAAAAGAAGAACTACACGCTTTTCACGCCCAACAGAGCGCAGCTGCACTACATGTTTCTAAGCTTGGCGTGAACTGGCACTTCATTCCTCCAGCTGCCCCTAACTTTGGTGGGCTCTGGGAGGCTGGGGTGAAGAGCATGAAGTATCACCTGAAACGGGTAGCTGGTGCAACCACGCTGACGTTTGAAGAGTTTTACACGGTGCTGAAGAAAATAGAGGCATGCCTTAACTCACGGCCGTTATCAGCTTTAACTGATGATCCCACTGACCTCACGGCTTTGACCCCTGGCCAATTCCTCGCAGGTCGAGCTCTTACATCGCTTCCAGAGCCTTGCAGCCTAGATTTGAAACCTCAACTGCTGAGTCGATGGAAGCAGCTCAGCCAAATGCATCAAGATTTTTGGCGCAGATGGTCGCTCGACTATTTACACCAGCTGCACACCCGACCTAAACGGCAACAACAGCAAAAGAACATTGCCATTGGTCGACTGGTCCTACTCCGCGATGAACGTTTGCCCCCAACTCAATGGGCCTTGGGTCGAATCGTTGAGACATTTCCAGGAGAAGACGGGCATATCCGGGTTGTCACTATCAGGACCAAGGACACGGTTCTCAAGCGCCCAATTTCTAAGGTTTCGTTGCTTCCGATCGAGCCTCAACAAGATACCTCATCCGCATACAGTGGGCGGTCCTCGGACTAAGGGGTCGTCGCAGAGACTGAGGTGGGCGGAAATGTTAGAGATTGTCTAAAAAGTATGTAAATGCAGCCCTGTTTTATATTATTCTTTTTATTCTAAGTTTCGTTTTTGTGTTATATTATATACATGTTTCTCTTTTTTTTGGAGTTTCCGGTTTTGGTGGAATTTAGAGTACACGCGGTATTATTAGTTGAAAGTTGTTAAAATATTAAGTGAATAGGAAACGGTTTAAATATAAACAATCTCGTCGTTTTTTATTTGGACAATTTCCCCAAACAGTAGCTCTAGTATCCGCGTAGCGGTATGATCCA
Organism: Clusia tigrina; assembly: GCA_920105625.2. NCBI lineage: Eukaryota > Metazoa > Arthropoda > Insecta > Diptera > Clusiidae > Clusia > Clusia tigrina. The sequence continues at coordinate 155,653 of CAKKTE020000656.1, forward strand.
ATAGACTTTGCAGTTCAACTTCAGCGTGAGACTCGCTTATAGTTATTTGGTCTGGGTAACTTTTCTTTTTTGCTTTCCAAATGTTATCGTAGCTGGGTAAAAGATGAACATCAATGAAACTGTTTATAAAGCTTCTTATTAACAAATATTGATGTTTTTTTACACTTGCTTCCGTTATAAGCGATATTACTTCATTAACATTTGCTGGCAAAATCGATGGATTCGTTTATAGTGTAGCACAACGCAAATCATCAGCAGCAGACACATCAATTTCTGCTAGTTCTGCTATTCGTCTTCGCTTAGTTCTGCTGGAACACTCTGCGAAACTTACTTTAGGACGTCCTCGATCTTTGTTTGACCCAGATGCTTGTGGGTTTAGTAAAATCGACTCTTTTTGGGCAAGCCAATCAGAATATTTTTCCAGAACTTTTAATTTTGCACGCTTGCATTTTTGCCAAAACTCAGAAATTTTTTTGCAATTGTAAATAAGGCATTTTTCTAATTGGCTTGCTTCAAATGTGTAGCCCTCACTTTCAATATTGTTTTTCACGACATCATATACTTTTCTAGCTTTTTCAGCGTTTGAACCGCTTTCTAAGCACCAATTATCAAATATATATCTGCGCGGAACTTCGCATAGATAACATGTGTCTTGAATGAAATATATAAAGTAAAAATATTAAAAACCCATGGAAAAGAATAGAGCAAACACATTTCATTACATGCATAACAACAACACAGCAACAAAAAACATAAATAAAGAAAACAACAACACCCCACAAAAATTCACAGTTGCACATCAGAAAGCTGTCGCAAAAACAATGAAACCGCTTTGATCTTTGGGAGATAACACAAAGAGTGACACTTGGTAGCAGCTGATATTAACAGTTTAGAATCTTTAAATGTTCACTATTATTAAGAAAAAAACCCCTAAGAAGGAATCAGGGGGGAACACAACTAAAACTTTAACTAAAATTGAACTATATAGACGAGTGAACACTAACAATGGCACTGGGAAAATATACAATTTATAAAAAATACACAACATGCTAATGACATTAAAATTATTTTAAAATAAAGTTAATACCTTTTACTTCAATATTCATTTTGATTTATTTCAACACAAAACTGTTTTATATGATTTTAATTTCTTTAAAGTTGCACTTTATTTTCACCTGTTTACACTGTAAAACCCAACTACTAACAAGCTCTCTCTTTTGAATCAATTTTTAAAAAGAACGGTTGGAATTAAACAAAAACAACTATACCTTTTAAAAGCTTGTTCTTATATGAGATAGTGATGCCACATTTGGTGAAAAATTTTTGACTTTGACTTTTTTATTTTTGTCCTATGGCAGAGACCACAATGCATTGTTTGATAATTCAATTATTAAAAAAGAATATCATAGCTATACATCATATTTACAATCATTTCAAAATAATGATGAAATTCGTATAGCAATTCAAAATCAAGATTTATATGTTTTACCAAGCGAAAGCTTTTTATACATTGAGGGATTTGTAACGAAAGCAGCACTCTATTAATAACGAGAAAATGTCGTTACTCAAAGCATACACATAAAATACGACGACGTTGAAAGCAGCTTTTGTTGTTGTTGTTTTATACAATGACGATTTTTTTCTTAGTTACGTCCGTATGCATTAGGTGGCGATGTGAAGTGTGTTTTTAATAGAGAGTACCGTTCATTTTCCAACATAATTAAATTTAAACGAGTGTACTAGTGTGTGGAGTATAAATTTAAGACGCAACGTTATCATAACTACCGGCACATGCTCGAAGAGTTCAGCGTAAATTCCGATGCGCAAATGCATGGAAATTATGTAAAAATAACGAAGTACTCTCTTTGGGTGAGTACTCGAAGTCGTTCTCTGTAGTGCACTAAGAAATGCAGGATGGGCGCCAATCTCTGAGAATCTTTCACTTATTAGCGGTTATTTCAATTTGTGTGTGCCATTAAAACTATTGCTTGGATTTGCCGAAGATTTTAATAAAATAATAATGAATTCTAAACATAAACTGATTTTGTTACGTTCTATGAATGATAGCAATGTCTTAACATCTATCACTGCAAATGAAAAACTTAAATTAACAATAACAAGTATTACATGGAAAATACAACATGTTCAACTTGCTAATGAATATAAATTGGAAATGCTAAAAGTAATTAAGAGTCAACAACCATTAAATATTTCATTTAAGAGTTGGGATACATATTATAATCCATCATTACCTAACAATAGTACAAATATTTTATGGAATGTTAAACTAGCTGCTGAAAATGAAAGACCACGTTTTCTTTTATTAGCGCTTCGAAATAATAATAAGTTCATGCATTGTGATTTGTCAGATATAAAAGTATATCTGAACTCTGACATATATCCTTATAATGATCTAAATCTTAAATCTAATCGGAATCGTTTTGCTTTATTATATGAAGTTGAAGTTTCAACAAAGTTATTATTCACGCAATTTACAGCCTCTAGTAAAACGAGAAGAATTTTCATCAAATGCGCCTTGTCTTATATGTAACTCATCAAAATGAATCTACCAAAAATTAACCAATCGATTTTCGGATTGAATTCAAAACATTAACAAACATACCAAATAATACATCTGCAAATTGTTTAATAATACATGATAAAATGTTTAAATAAGTTCCCCTTACAAACGAAGTAAGAAAAATATTGTAAAATAAAAAACAAATAAAAAGAACATTTGATTTATGTAAATTTGTTTGTTTCAATCATTCATATATTCATATATGAATTCAACTTCGGCTATCTTAAATGATTTTTTAATAATTTTTTTTTATATAGATAATCATCGCTAGTATTTTCCTTCATTATATCTTTAAACACCGTCGCAGTCACATACAACAAATACACAGGAGAAAATGAAATTAACATATTTTTTATTTGTATTTTTAAAATAGGTGATTAGAAATCCAATATCACTATTTATTAGAAATACTCCTCTGATAGAATCAAGTTCAAAAAGTGTAACATTTAATCTTACACTTCCTAATAATGATATTCCAAAAATTAATATATCATTTAAACTGATGGAAAAAAGTAAACCACTAAATAATTTAGATTATTATTATCAATTAGGTCAAATCGATAAAAATTATACATTTTCAACAACAACAACAACAACATCATCAGCAATAACAACAACAACAACTTCATCTATTTTTCAAATAACAACAGAAGGAACTCCATCAAAATATTTTACAGTGGATGAAACTATAGAAGCGTTTCGAAAGCATTTAATTAAAAAAGAAACAAATATAGGTGGTATACTGGATGCAAAGGAATCATTTTATCGTAATTTTAAACTTGAACATGATAATTTTGATATACCTATTCGTTGTACATACGATGTTATATATGAGAAAAAACAACTAAAAATAAGTTGTTTTGAATATCGTGAATTTGAAGTTGAGCGAAATTTAAGTAATGGGGAAATTGAAACGGTACTCACTCCAGATTTGAGTCATAAATTATAATATATTGTTACGAAATTGCCCTCTTGACAATTTACTCTGTTACAAAATTGCCCTCCTGACAATTCCTCTAACTCTCTGTACTCGGACTCGTACCACTGGATTGTGTAGTAATCAAACAATCGCCGGTCAAATTAAAATAATTAGCTTTATTTAATTATTGCTATTTACACATTTAATATTAGGCTTAAAGTTTACTTAGTTACTATTTGCACTTTATTTCACAAACCATTAGTCACTTTATTTAATAAGTAATTTCATCACTTTATTTAATAATGAATTTCATCACTTTGCAAAATTACAAATACTGCTAATACTGCTGCTTAGATTAAAATGCCTGATGTATACACTTTTACGATCTCTGATCTACTGTCCTCGACTTTGAACAGTCTTGTCGCTTTTATAGTTTTCGAATGGTTGGTGTAGAAACTTCCACGCTATTCTCGTATATTCTAGAAGCTTCTATCCTCTTCGACAGAAGTCGAGAATATTCTTTTTGATATTACCGACAGATGGTTCTTGAATAAGCTTTTATTCGAATAGTTCGCATCTTGACTCACAGGGGGCACTCATTCTCCAACTCAGATGGGATCCTGAAAGTATGCAATCACATTCACTGTGCTATCACGTTTCAATATTAATATAATTCAAAAACTATACTCAAATAAATAAAAAAAATATCATATAAGGAAACAGTAATAGTTTTCATAATAATCTCAAAGGAAAAGCAAGATGAAGTCCTATATTTTAATAATATTTATATTTTTAATTCTTTATAGTGTTAAAAGTTATAATATTAATAATATAGATCCTAAAAGTAAATACATAAATTTTAATATAAAACTTTCTAATAATTCAATAGGTATTTATCAATTCAATTAGAAAATGATACAACAACATTAAGAAATTATATTAAGTTACCATCAGATAATTCTGAAGCCAACTACAGCATAAACGATGCAATTAAAGCTTTTAGAAGGTATTTGATTGAAAAAGATATTAATATTGGAGGTATTATTGAGAGTTCTAAAGTATTTTTCCGTCATTTCAATTTAAAATATGATGAAAATTGTGAAATAAGAATCAGGTGTACCTATTATAGTAACTATCATTATAAAACTCTCAACATTTATTGTTTTGAGTATAATAGAGAGTGTTCGTGCCGAGTCCCCTCTCTAGATGGCTGTGACCTGATGCTATATCACCATGCTGCTGCTCTCGGTTAAGGGCAGCGTGACGTCCAGAGAATCCCCGACGTCATGTCGTCTAAGACAAAGAGCAGCAGTATCGGATGATATTTTTAAGGAAGGCACAGCCATCTTTATTCTTCTTCCGATGTTACGAGCTCTCGCGCGGCAGCGTGAGCAGAAGCTCGTTCATTTCGATTTGGACCGACAACGGAGCAGCATCTGAAGAGGAATCCACACAGGCTTAAACTGCTGATTTTTTAACACATATACGAGTATATACATAGAAATAAACTGCTGAATTTTGAATATTACAATTAAGTGGTGGACTGTGGATTTTGAAAAATATATTTTGGTCCTTCGAGCCGGATAAGTGCCGGAAAGTTTTTTATAAGCATATTTATAAATTTTTACCAAGACATAACATCCATATGTACATAATTGTTGGTGTCGTCCAATGCACAGTGCCATACGGACCGTTTATGCAAAGCACATTTAAGTGGAGCCCGTAATTAAATATATTGTTACATAATTGCGTAGAGGCGAATATCCATTTATTTGTGTACTGCTGTGTACACAGATCATAGCCTTTTCATTAGGCACTGCTCAGTAGATATACCTGCATACTTGTGTGTAGGTCGGTGTGTGCATTTGGTTGACACAGCATTGCGCCGTATATTTGCGTATAAAATGCATGCGGTGCTATAGGCGCAGACAACGGTCCGTGCAAGGCATTGTATGATCTCACCAATAATTCTGTACATACTTATTTCTTGCATTCCAATATATTTCAATATTAAAGTGAATAGCGGAGTAGTCCGCAGTCGGCAGAGTGTTCGAGTGCGAAGTTTGAATATTTGAGCATCGCGAGTGCTGTTTACGGAGGAATTTTATTCCAGTTTTACTTCCCGTTGGTGTGTACCCTAAGGTTACTGTCACACAAACTACGTGGTGACTACGCAGTAGCGGTACAGGTACGGAGTGGGCCCAACTAGTTTGATGTTTAATCAACACTGACACTAAGTAGTGTGTGTTGCGTTTTGTTGTTCCCTTCTCTAAGTACTCGTCCATTACGCTTTTTTGCGGTGGTGTATCGGTGTCTTGCCACGAAACCACCCTACAGCATTTATTACCTTTCCCAATCAGGTAATTTGGGAGTCTGCAGTACGCGTGTGCGCAGTCGGTGTAGGTGTCTTACCACTAGACCACTCAACAGCAGCTCTGCTCCCTTCTCTCAGTGCTCGTGTATTACGTTTTTTTGCGGTGGTGTATCGGTGTCTTGCCACCAAACGAGCCAACAGCGTTTTTTACCTTTCCCAATCAGGTGATTCGGGAGTCTGCAGTACGAGTGTGCGCAGTCGGTGTAGGTGTAGGTGTCGTACCACTAGGCCACTCAACAGCCGCTCCGCTCCCTTCTCCCGATTAGCTCGGGCATTACGCTTGTTGCGTTGCCGCATCGGTACGTTATCATCTGACCCTCTATAACGACTTAGAGTCCCCTATCCTAAACCCAACTGCCAGACATCATTGAGCTCCGATCACGAACCACTAACCGCTGTATCATGCTGACCTCGTACATCGACGCGGCTGATCAAATGACGACATTTATCAGCGCTTTTGAGCACCTGCCTCCCAAGAGCCATACCCTTGCATTGCTCCGCCTCGATCAGACTGAACTTGATTCGCTTTGGCATAAGCTCAAAGAAACCCATTCCACGGTTATGACGGACGTCAATAGGATGAAGGAGAAGACAGCCATTAAGGACTCCATGCAACGCCACATGACCACGGGTTATGCCGCATATCGCAGCTGCCGTGTTCGAATGACCGGTCTAATAGAAACCCTGGTAGAGTCTACGACAGAGCCTGTTAGTAACCCTCCGACAACCTCCCTATCGTTGCACACAATACCAATGCACCCTTGCGACATCGAATCATTCGGAGGTGATTATGTGAAATGGCCCACATTTCGTGATATGTTCACGGCCCTCTACCTTTGGAATGCAAGACTATCAAAGGTGGAAAGGTTTTACTACCAAAGGTTTACTAGGCAAAGACCGAGGGGAAGAGGAACGAGGGGAAGCCAAAGAGAATACGGACCTACTCCTCTTGACTGACGATGTGTTTGATCAAGCGTGGAAAAACCTCATTGACCGATAGGACAACCGGCGTATCATGATCAACTGTCAGCTCAAATCCTTGTTTCATCTACCCCCAATTTTAAAAGAAAGTAGCTCTGAAATTAAGAGGCTGCAACGTGATGTCGGCAACTGTATTACAGTACTCCAAAAACTAAACGTGGACATGTCCAGCTGGGATCCTATCCTTGTTTATTTATGTTCGGTCCGTTTGCCTGAAAGAACCCTCTCCATGTGGGAACAATCTATTACTAATCATTCCGATCCCCAACACTGGAAGACAATGGACGACCACTTATTGCGGGAAGACTTCTTAATGCTTGATGAAGCCAGTCTGACAAAAACCTCAGAGGTTCGTTGGAATGCAAGGTCCGATCAGTTTTACGTTCACATTCACCCAATCTGTTTCGAACCCCGAACCACCAAACGAACGGTGCTGTCCATAATAGCTCAACTTTTTGATCCTGACGGGTGGTTAGCTCCGGTAGTGATCACAGCAAAGATATTGATGCAACAGATCTGGGTTGATCAGATTGATTGGGATGACCCATTAACTGACGCCTCCTCAAGACGATGGGAAGACTTTTTAACTGCATACGACGACATTTCTGCAATTCGTATTCCACACTGGGTGGGTTCATCACTCGAGGGTAATGTACTTTTCCATGCTTTTTGTGACGCATCTCAGGTGGCATATGCCGCAGCAATCTACGTCCGGAACCAGTCGGAGAACCAGATTTCATCACACTTATTGGTGGCAAAATCGCGAGTCGTACCCTTAAAAACCCAATCACTACCTCGATTGGAGCTTTGTGGGCCGTTCCTTTGACAGAACTGTTAACATCGTTGATGACAATGCTTGGCATTTCCCTTGACAATCTGATCTGTTGGACCGATTCGACCATCGTGTTGGCCTGGCTCCGTAAATCCCCGCACACGTGGAAGACTTTCGTTGCTAATCGTGTCACCTCTGTGTCTGAAAAGGTTGGAGTGGCCTGCTGGAGGCACGTGAAATCAGAAGATAACCCCGCGGACCTCGCTAGCCGAGGAGTGCTGCATTGCGTCAAAGCTCCTTATGGTAGAACGGCCCGAAGTGGCTGCGCCTCCAACAGCAGTTATGGCCACAAACTTCAGATACGACCAATGCGGTCACGATGGAAGAGCAGCGAGTCGTATCTACTCACTTCACACAAGTTCTGTAACACGCGGACTTAATATTACGTTTTTCTTCGCTTTCACGAGCGCTGCGGATAATCTGCTACCTCAAACGATCCACATGTAAACCATGCGGGAGTCACGCCACTCCGCCCCACCACAAGGTTCGCCACTCTCCGCGAAAGAAATACGTGCCGTCTCCCATCTCTTAATTAGGTTGACTCAACAACTCTATTATCCGAAGGAGTACACCGCCCTACGGGATAACCAGCCGATATCGAACTCGAGCTCCCTAATCACTGTGAACCCGTTTTTGCACTCGGATGGGTCGATCCGAGTGAACGGACGTCTGGCACATTCCAACCAGATCCCATACTCGGAACGACATCCACAAATTCTCCCATATCACGGTCATTTTACCCGCCTACTGATTGAATTCATCCATAAAATATCAGTATATGGGAATAATCAACTGATGCTACGGTTGCTTGGGACTCAATACTGGGTTCCGCGAGCTAAGGTCTTGATCAAGGGTACCATTCTGCGATGCAAGACCTGTCTAATCGAAAAACAGCGTCGCCTATCCCAGATAATGGCTCCCCTACCATTAGAGCGAACTACTCTATCTCGTCCATTCAGTACCGTCGGGGTGGATTTTGCTGGCCCATTTGACATTAAAACATTTCAAGGTCGGGGGTGCAGACTGACAAAGGGATATGTTTGCGTTTTTGTATGCTTCGCCAGTAAGGCCGTACATCTGGAACCAACTACCGATTTGAGTTCGCCCGCCTTTTTTGCGGCATTATCTCGATTTATAGGACTCCGGGGGTGTCCAGCCAACATTCATTCCGATAACGGTAGGAATTTTGTAGGTGCAGAAAAGGCAATCCGCCTTACCCTTGCCCGAGTGCTCCGAGAAGTTACGGAACAGAGCACCTCCCAATACCTGTACCACAAGTTAGAATGGCACTTCATTCCGCCGAACGCTCCACACATGGGGGGCTTGTGGGAAGCTGCGGTAAAGAGTTTTAAACTACACTTCAAGCGAATGGGAAGCCAACTGAAATACACTTATGAAGAGTTTGCCCCGTACTAGCTCGTATCGAAGCATGTCTTAACTCGCGTCCGATCAGCGCACTAACCAATGATCCTACAGATCTGCAACCACTCACCCCGGGACACTTCGCGTTTGGGGAGAATCATTGAAGTGCACCCCGATGCAAACGGTAAGGTGCGAAGTGCGAAAGTGCGGACCGCACGCGGAATACTCACACGACCCATAGTCAAGTTGGTATTGCTCCCTAGAGCGAATCCCACTACCGAGTACCCACTCGCCCATGCTGGTAAAAATCTTGTAGCACTTGGCACTTAGCTCTAAGTAGTTCCTAGCGAACCTTATAGTTGTTAGCATCGTATCCCTTAAAAACCCATAGCCATTAGAACTCTCATATAGTAAATAGTAAATAGACCCACGTATCTTTATCCACTATGTAGTGTCTGTACAATATACCGCCTCATGCGGTGAGTAGAATAAAGTCTATAGTAGAAAACCGTAGAGTAAAATTAGCTATTTTAATTGTTGTAACACATTACGATCACAAACTAATATTGCTTCACTGTCATTCCGTCTCTAGCTTACCACTAACCACCCGGCAGGAATGGAATCCCGGCGAGCCTACTGGAGAGAACGGCGCTACATAGGCCCCCCTAGGGTATACGCATCCTGTGCACTACCGGTCACGCCGTCTCCGGCTACTATCGCCGCAACCCAACAAGCGCAGTGTCGTCCAGAGCAGCCAGCTTCGACACCGGGACGAAACCAGCCACCGTGGCGAGACCTAACGATGGCAAACGTGGATCAGCCACCGCCACCACATTCCGTGTCGCATCCACCGCGGCGAGACCCAGTACCAGTCCGGACGTGCTCGATCGAGCCGAGACCACTGGTAGTAGCAGTTCCTTTGCAGCAAGCGGCCACCAGAGCGGCTTGCCCGATGCCAAAGCAAAGGAATACGACGCCTAAACGACTGCCCCACCCCCATCGGTCCTCCAGCAGAGATGCAAGATGTGCCGGAGGTGGGGTCATGTAATGGAAGGATGTGGAGCCTTCCTTACCCTTTCCGCCATGAAGAGACTGGACCAGGTAGTGGCACGAATATTGTGCTTCAAGTGCCTGGAGCCCAAGCATATGGCATCACGATGCCAGAAACATCTATGTGCCATATGCCGGTGTGATCACCACACCACCCTCCACGTGTGAAGGGTCACTGGGTATGGCTCGGCGAGGCCACTCCGTTTTTCTTGCAATACTGCAAGCGGGCGGCATGTTCGTGCCGAGTCCCCTCTCTAGATGGCTGTGACCTGATGCTATATCACCATGCTGCTGCTCTCGGTTAAGGGCAGCTTGACGTCGAGAGAATTCCCGACGTCATGTCGTCTAAGACAAAGAGCAGCAGTATCGGATGATCTTTTTAAGCAAGGCACAGCCATCTTTATTCTTCTTCGGATGTTACGAGCTCTCGCGCGGCAGCGTGAGCAAAACCTCGTTCATTTCGATTTGGACCGGCAACGGAGCAGCATCTGAAGAGGAATCCACACAGGCTTAAACTGCTGATTTTTGAACACATATATATTCATAGAAATAAACTGCTGAATTTTGAATATTACAATTAAGAGGTTGGCTGCGGATTTTGAAAAATACAGAGAGTATAATAGAGATATAATAAACTTGAATGAAAGAGAAAGAAAACATGAAACAAGCCCCTTGTTTGATCGAGCAACAAATAATATTTCACATTATTCACAAACTTTACATATGTGGATACAGTAGACACATATCAGCAAATTAAAAGAGGAAATAGTAACCTTCTTAAAAAATGTTATTTCGGATGATCATAAATTAACGACTAAAAATATATGGTCAACATTATGAGAACTGTGAATGGATAAAAGAAGATGGTAGAGAACACAATAGTGGACCCGAAACTTGCAAGTGTTATGATAGTCGATTTATGAGAAAAATTAGAGAAGAAGAAGCAAAAGATCTAACGCAAATTTATAATAAAGTATTCAATGTAACTAAATGTAAAAATTGTAATTTCAAATGTGAGAAATAAAATGAAGAAAAAATGTATTAGATGAAACATAATTATTTTATTGTGGATTGGAGGTTATTGCATTTTTTTCTTTTTTCACTGATAAGAGAACCGAAAATTTATTACAATGTTGCATAATTATTTTTATTGAGGATTGGAGGCTAATAGCAAATAATTCTTTTACACTGATAAGAGAACAGAAAATGAAGAAATGTAACATAATTATTTTATTGCGGATTAGAGGCTATTGCATTTATTTCTTTTCCATTGATAAGAGACGAGATAATTTATGACAATGTTGCATAATTATTTAATTGTGGATTGGAGGCTATTTGCATTTTTATTTCTTTTACAGCGATAAGAAACTAGAAAAATAAAAAAAATTATGCATAATTATTTTATTGTTGGCTATTTCAATTATTTCTTTGTTCTCTGATAAGAGAATAGACAATAAAGAAATGTAACATATTTAATAAATGTTCATTCGCTTGTAATCTAAAATCATTTTTGGGGAGATATATTCTAATTCACATTAAAATAAAAAACAGTAGCATGGAGGAGGATTTCGAAACAATAGCAGAATATTTCGTTACTGCCAAAGCGTTTCTATAACGCTTCCGACAGGTGTGTTGGGATCAACCCAGCATAGAATATGAGATGGAAGAGCTCATTAGATTAAATCTAATGAACTTAAATAGCTCCCTGCAGAAGGAGATAGAAACAGTGAGAGATAAAATAAACGAGTACTGCGAAAGATATAATTACGAAGTGAGTTTTTTCTTTTTATGATTTCTTTATATATTGTTATTTATTAATGTTTTTTCCCCTTTTCTCTTTCCAGCTGATATATTTAGAATAATATATATTATATTATATTTTAATTTTAAATAATATATTTTTTATATTATATTATATTTTAATTTAGATAATAATTATAATTGTTATAATTGTTAAACATAAAATTAATTAAAAATGAAAAAATAAAACAAAAGAAAATCTTTTTCCTTTCCTTTTTTCATAACCTTCATATATTCAAAATAAGAACATTCATACACAGAAGCATATATATATATATATATATATATATATATATATGTATATATGTATATATATATATATATATATATATATATATATATATATATATATATATATATATATATATATATATATATATATATATATATATATATATATATATATATATATATATATATATATATATATATATATATATATATATATATATATATATATATATATATATATATATATATATATATATATATATATATATATATATATATATATATATATATATATATATATATATATATATATATATATATATATATATATATATATATATATATATATATATATATATATATATATATATATATATATATATATATATATATATATATATATATATATATATATATATATATATATATATATATATATATATATATATATATATATATATATATATATATATATATATATATATATATATATATATATATATATATATATATATATATATATATATATATATATATATATATATATATGTAAATATAGAGTCAGCAAGCAGCCAATGAAATTCCTCCTTTTAATATTCACTAGATTCGATCGTCTAAAAAAAATATATTTCGACTATTCACCCATTGCAATTCAGCGATTTGTGAATTGATTCGCATGATATGGTAGGTTTTTAAGAAGGATATTAATAATTAGGTTGTAGCGAAGTAATTTAGATAGGCATAAGGAAGAACTAAGAAATTAGTGATATGTAGATTTATTTATGTGCGGGCAGAATGCATGCTTACAAACATAGAACTAGTTAACTGAATGAGTTAATTGTAATATAAAATACATGTTAAGAATTTTTATTCATTGGTCGAGAATTTGACCCTGCAACCTCTTAATTAGTATTATTATTATTATTATTATTATTATTTCTATATTGTATTGATTTGAAATTAAAAAAAAAATTTCTATATTAAATTGATTTAAAATTAGTATTAAAGTTTCTATATTGTATTGAGTTGACATTAAAATTAAAATTTCTAATTTAAATTGATTTAAAAATAAAATTTAAGTTTCTATATTGAATTGATTTGAAATAAAAGAATAAAAAGAAAGGAGGAGTTGAATCCCAAACAGTGGTTGTAAAGAAGATTACACATAAGTAGATAATGCACATAAACTAGGAGATAGTTGCACTATCTCACTAGAAAGAAGGGAGGTATGTTGTGAGTGAAGCTCCGCTAACTCACGACGTGACCTACCTGAAATAACGTTGATAGTATTGTTACGAAATTGCCCTCTTGACAATTTACTCTGTTACAAAATTGCCCTCCTGACAATTCCTCTAACTCTCTGTACTCGGATTCGTACCACTGGATCGTGTAGTAATCAAACAATCGCTGGTTAAATTAAAATAACTAACTTTATTTAACTATTGCTATTTACACATTTAATATTAGGCTTAAAGTTTACTTCTTTACAATTTGTACTTTATTTCACAATGAATTTCATCACTTTGTACAATTACAAATACTGCTGCTTCGATTATAATGATCGATGTACACACTGCCACGATCTCTGTTCGAATGTCTCTTTACTTAGCACAGTCTTGTGCTTTTATAATTTCGAATGGTTGCGGTAGAAGATTCCACGCCATTCTCTTATTTTCTAGAATTTTCGATCCACTTCGACAGAAGTCGAGAATATTCTTTTTGATATTACCGACAGATGGTTCTTGAATAAGCTTTTATTCGAATAGTTCGCATCTGTACTCACAGGGGGCACTCATTCTCCAGATGGGATCCTAATAGTATGCAATCCCTTTTCACTGAGCTATCACGTTTCAGTATGTAAAAATCTGTGTTTAGTATTAAGTATCCCATGCATACTTTTAGGGTGCTCAGTTCAGTGATGCTGCATACACACGAGGCAACCGTTTTGCAACCAAGGCATGTTGCTTCGACGGTTGCGTCGAGTGTAGCTTAGTTGCTCGTTGAAATGCGTGTTGCAGCAACCGCTGCCTGTAATATCAAAATATTTTGATATCTTGTGATGGTTGCCGCAACGGTTGCCTAGTGTGTATCGTTGTGTACCACTTTTACCGGCTTAGTTCGTTGAAAATCAGCGTGCTGAGAAGTTGTTTTTGCTTTTCGCGGAGTGAAGCAAAAAGTGACAGCAGTGTTTCGAATCTACAATGAAACTATCACAATACTTATAGCAATTCAATGGAAATAAATCCCAATCTGTTTAAGTGGAAAAAGTTTATGAAAAAACCACTTTTTATTTTACTTAATTGAGCTCAACAGATTACTGGGAATTATGCGATGCCTGTGTACAAAATTTATTTGGACGCACAATACAATACATTACTAGCACATATAGACATACATATGTATAAATATTGTTACGAAATTACCCTCTTGACAATTTATTCTGTTACGAAATTGCCCTCCTGACAATTTACTCTAACTCTCTATATTCGGATTCGTACCACTGGATCGTGTAGTAATTAAACAATCGCTGGTTAAATTAAAATAACTAACTTAATTTAATTATTGCAATTTACAAACTTAATATTAGGCTTATAGTTTACTTTGTTCAATTTGTACTTCATTTCATAGCTCATTGATCACTTTATTTCATAATGAATTTCATCACTTTGCACAATTACAAATACTGCTGCTTCGATTAGAATGCTCGATGTATACACTGTTACGATCTTTGTCGAATGTCCTGGACTTTACACAGTCTTGTGCTTTTATAGTTTCGAATGGTTGAGGTGGAAACTTCTACAATACACTAGAAATTTCTAGATCTTTCTAGAACTTGATATACACCTCAAAGGAAGCTTTCATTATTTTACACCACCGACAGGGTGTTCCTAAGTTAACTTTTTTACGAATAGTTCGTGTCTTGACTTACACACACACATACAATTTGCACTTTATTTCACAATTCATGAATCACTTTATTTAATAAGTAATTTCATCACTTTATTTAATAATTAGTTTCATCACTTTGCAAATCACAATTACAAATACTGCTGCTTCGATTTATATTGCACGATGTACACACTGTTGCGATCTCTGTTCGAATGTCTTCGACTTTGCACAGTCTTCTGCTTTTATAGTTTCGAATGGTTGAGGTGGAAACTTCTACAATACACTCGAAGTTTCTGGATGTTTCTAGTACTTTATACACACCTCAGGAAGCTCTTACTTTCGAGACAATTCTTTACACCACAATCTCTACAACGAAAGAAGCGTTTATTCGAATAGATTGTGTCTTGACTAATTGACACACAGGGTGGTGCACTCATTCTCAAACTCCAGATGGGATCCTAAAAGTATGCAATCCCGTTTCACTGATATGCAATCACGTTTCCATATATATATATATATATATACACACACATATATTCTACATAAATATGCTCTAAGAATACCTGTGGCACTGCTCATACTTGCTCTTATTCGGGCTCTTGCCCTTATTGCACCTCGCCTCAGCACTGATCTTCGATTCCCAGCTCACGTCTCGTATTTCCTTCTCACAGCAAATCATTACCAGAGACTATTCTCTGATCACTACCTCGCACCTCTCTATTGGCACTCTCGCACTGCTCCATTGGCACCAGAGAATACAGAGAAATGACTCTTGTCTTGCGCTCACTAACGCATGTGCAAAACTGTAGTAGTGTGGCTGATTTTTTTCAGAACCAATGATAAACAAACCAATCCAGATTTCCCACTAATGATAAACAAAGTAGAGGGGAAAGGTAGAAAAGCATATTTAGGGTTGTCTTTCGATAAAATGTAACTACTACTCTTGCGCCAAAAAGTACCAATATCAGTTTCTTTAAATATTTTGCCATTTGACAAATTTGATCATTACTAATATTTGGAATTATTCTCAATATATTGAAAGCATAAATTTGTCAATACTGAAACGTGATTGCATATCAGTGAAATGTGATTGCATACTTTCAGGATCCCATCTGAAATTGATAATGTATGCCCCCTGTGAGTCAGGATGCGAACTATTCGAATAAAATCTTATTCAAGAACCATCTGTCGGTAATATCAAAAAGAATATTCTCGACTTCTGTCGAAGTGGATAGAAACTTCTAGAAAATACGAGAATAGCGTGGAAGTTTCTACCTCAACCATTCGAAACTATAAAAGCACAAGACTGTGCAAAGTCGAATGCAGTATATCAAGACCGTAACAGTGTGTACATCTAGCATTTTAATCGAAGCAGCAGTATTAGCAGTATTTGTAATTGTGTAAAGTGACGAAATTACTTATTAAATAAAGTGACTAATGGTTTGGGAAATAAAGTGCAAATAATAACTAAGTAAACTTTAAGCCTAATATTAAATGTGTAAATAGCAATAATTAAATAAAGCTAATTATTTTAATTTAACCAGCGATTTTTTGATTACTACACAATCCAGTGGTACGAGTCCGAGTACAGAGAGTTAGAGGAATTGTCAGGAGGGCAATTTTGTAACAGAGTAAATTGTCAAGAGGGCAATTTCGTAACAATTGGTATCAGAAGTGGGATTGTGTATCTGTAATAAACAATGGTTAAATTCGAAAAACTGAGATTGGAGCAGCTCAAGAAGGAGCTTGAGCGGTTAAATTTGCAAACACAAGGGCTTAAAGCGGAGCTGCAGGTGCGATGAAGAAGCGCTTTAGAGGAGCAGGGTATAGACGTCGATGAGCATGAATTCCAGTGTGAAGAGCCAACGGCAACTCGCCACGAAGAAACACCACAAGAACCTAACACGGGTAACTTTGACATGAGCGCACTTATCGGGATAATGCAATCCTTTAAATAGGATATGCAGCAGTTACATTAAAGTTCTCAGGCAGCCGAAGAGAGAATGCAGCAGAGAGATGAGAAGATGCAGCAGCAGTTACAACAAAATTCTCAAACAGCCGATGAGAAGATGCAGTTGCGATTACAGCAAAATGCACATGCTGTCAAAGATGATGTTAAAGAACAGTTGGAACAGCAGCTACAGAAAAGCGATGACAAGTTGCAGCAGCGGTTAGAGCAGAGTGAAACACGACTTGCTCTATTAGCGGAACAAAACTCACAGCAGATGAAAGAAATGTCTGATATGGTAGACAGGAAGGTTTGTGAAATTGAGACACGGCAGGAATCGTTCGAAAAATCTGTACAACAAAAATTGATTGCGAACGAGCAAAAGCAGTACGAGTTATAGCAAAGAATTCACCTACTACAGGAAGGTGCATTGCCTGTGCCAGCTTTATCCTCAATAAAACTGAAGCCTCCTACCAATGATGGAACCACGACATTTAGTGTCTTCAGTATGCAGTTTGAGACTACCGCTAGCACAAATGGTTGGAGTGCTCGCGAAAAAGTGGCTGCATTAGCAGTTTCGTTGAAAGGAGCTGCCGCTGATGTGCTGCAAACTATCTCAGAAAGTGAGCGCGACTGCTATGAAAGCTTGATGAATGCCGTTCATATGGTATGGTAGTGAACACCGGAAGCAGATGTACCAAGTAGAGCTACGAACACGGGTACAGAAGAGTGGTGAGTCTCTACAACAGTTTGCGGCGGAAGTGGAACGGTTGGCTCATCTTGCCTACCCAGGAGAGATCACTGAGAGGTGTATGATGGTCACCTTCGTATATGGCATTCGCGATGCGGAGATAAAGCGTTCTGCAATAACTAATCCGAAAGCTACATATATGGAGACAGTAGCTAGCGCTTTGTTATCAGAGATAGCAGCATTGGTGTGTCGGTCAGAATGCACAGCCCGTCAGATAAGAGTCGAGAACGGACAAAGTTTCACGGGCAAATGCTTTACCTGCGGTGATGTAGGGCACATGGCTCGTGATTGTCAGTTGAGCTGGAAACGTTATGCAACATACGCTCCGGTAAGATTGCCAAAGCAAGTCAAAGTCCGAATTAGGGAATAGGAAAAGATTGTCAAGCCGGGAAATGAACGGACTCCCACAACTGATGGCCCAAGAATCTTCGTTTCTCAGATGGCGCGGAAAAATTATAGCCTAACTGTCAACAGTGCAATAAGCGGAAGAAAAATTGTGATAACATTGGATACGGGGGCATCTCATTCCATAATTAGAAGGGATCTCGTTCGGGGAATCGAGCCGCTTCAGGGAATAAGTTTGCGTACGGCAACTGGAGATGATGCACCGGTACTGGGAAAAGTTACACGGAAAATCACTATCGGCACCACAACAGTGACGCAGAAGTTTATAGTTGCGGATATTGTGGATGAAGTAATCTTAAGGGTGGATTTTATGATACGGAATGGATTCACGTTAGATTTCAAAAGCCGATTGCTGAAATATGCGAATACCGAAAAACCGTTATTCTTTGGTGAAAATAAGTATGGAGGTGTTAAACAAGCCATTGTATTGCGGTGGACAAAAATCGCACCCAAGTCAGAGGCAGTTATACGGGCCAAAATGGGCGGAGATGTTGGGAAGCATAAGAGCCGAATCGTACCAGAAAAAGTAGTGAATATTTCAAATACCGTTGAAACCATAGCGAAAAAGAAGGTAAGGTGCCAGAGAATCTCAGCAATTGTAAACTGTGAGAGGCAACCGCGAGTCACGAAAAGCAAGATACGAGCTAATAAAAAGGTACCCGACGATCCTGTGAAAGATTGGACTAAAGAGTCATCTACCCATGTAGCAATTGTATACCTAAAAAACGCGAACAGCTGAATCATTTTCATGGAAACAGCAGAAATCGTACACAACTGATAAAAGGAAAGCCAGATATGATGTACGAGCAAACTCTAAGGGATTTCAGGAAGGGCAACTAGTTATACTTCATAATCCGCAAAGGAAAAAGGGATCATCGCCAAAACTGCAAAGACACTGGGAAGGTCCTTATAAGGTGATAAAGCGACTCAACGATGTAGTATACCGCATCCAGTTGGCGAGAAATGTCAGGAGCAAAATGAAAGTCGTTCATTTAGAGAGGCTATCTCCTTATAAAGGTTGCAGAGCTATCCTTGTTCGGGACGAACAAGATTAAGCGGAGGGCAGTGAAACGTGATTGCATATCAGTGAAATGTGATTGCATACTTTCAGGATCCCATCTGAAATTGAGAAAGAATGCCCCCTGTGAGTCAAAATGCGAACTATTCGAATAAAAGCTTATTCAAAAACCATCTGTCAGTAATATCAAAAAGAATATTCTCGACTTCTGTCGAAGTGGATAGAAGCTTCTAGAAAATACGAGAATAGCGTGGAAGTTTCTACCTCAACCATTCGAAACTATAAAAGCACAAGACTGTGCAAAGTCGAATGCAGTAGATCAGAGACCGTAACAGTGTGTACATCTAGCATTTTAATCGAAGCAGCAGTATTAGCAGTATTTGTAATTGTGTAAAGTGTTGAAATTACTTATTAAATAAAGTGACTAATGGTTTGTGAAATAAAGAGCAAATATTAACTAAGTAAACTTTAAGCCTAATATTAAATGTGTAAATAGCAATAATTAAATAAAGCTAATTATTTTAATTTAACCAGCGATTGTTTGATTACTACACAATCCAGTGGTACGAGTCCGAGTACAGAGAGTTAGAGGAATTGTCAGGAGGGCAATTTTGTAACAGAGTAAATTGTCAAGAGGGCAATTTCGTAACAATACTTATTTAATAGGTAATTACTTATTTCAATACTGCTTGTCTAATTTTTTTTATTTGGTTGCTTCTCTCTAATGAATATAAACTAATAAAACTACAAAACAAAATAGCATATAATTGGAATTGAATAACAATAAAATATTTTTTAGAATGAGATATAATTATATACTCCCAACATTTTAATATTTATAAAAAAATCTAAAATCCGGAAATCTGTTTTAAGGAAATCCTAAGAAGATATACTAATTTTAGATTCGCATTTATTTATTTGTTTTAAAACAGCGCTAAGTCTACTGATTACTTCAGACAAACACTATTTAAAATAATGATTTGTAAATGGCAAAAAAAAAACATATTGTTACTCCAATAATACTTATTTGCGGTTACACAAAAACAATGCTTCAATTTAGTAAATAAGACCCACACTTATGCTTCCTATTTTCATTCGAATTAGAATATACTTTATTTGAAATTTTTTAATAGAGAGGTAACGAAACCCAATTTTACAAATAAGATTTTATGTATTTCACATGTGTAGTATAGCATAGTATTTTTTTAATTAGCACAAACC
The DNA here is from genome assembly GCA_920105625.2 of Clusia tigrina. Classification (NCBI taxonomy): domain Eukaryota; kingdom Metazoa; phylum Arthropoda; class Insecta; order Diptera; family Clusiidae; genus Clusia; species Clusia tigrina. The sequence continues at coordinate 176,015 of CAKKTE020000656.1, forward strand.
ACATAGGTAATTCATGCAATATGGATGATATTAAATATTGTATATTATGTACATTTTAGCTTATATTTACATTACTGTGATAACATAACGAAATAATACACATATAATTTGAATATTTTCTTTTCTATATTTATTAAAAGTAATAATCATTATTATTTTCATATATTGTTATATATCATAAATTGTTCCTAAATACTTGTTTATTACTTATTTTCTAGACACATTTAATATTCATATTTTAAAACTATACGCGTATACAATCAAATCGAACTATTCATGTGCATATATGTACATGAATAGAAAATTGTAAACAGTGACATAGGCCTATAGGGGAACCGAACACCTCAAAAAATCGGTACTATGCCAAGTGGCATACCTCACAGGTGGTGTGGAAAATGCCATACAGACCTACAAATTATTAAATGTGCTTATATACAAATTTATATTATATATAAGTTATTTTATTATTTTAATAAGTAAATCTGTAATCTGTCTAATTTAACCATATTTATCAAAATTACTCCATTTTTAAATTTTCTAGTAGAAAGCGTAGTACGCTTTTGGTATTAAAATTTTTAATAGTAGTGAACTCCTTTTTACCGTTCATAACGCGGTAAAGTCACGTACAATGTAGTGGTTTTTTTTAAACGTCAGTAAATTTGACGTTTAAGTGTCCTGTCTCTATAGTCTCTAATTGGCACTACCGCACTGCTCCATTGGCACACCCGTCAGCTCCATTGTCAGAAACGAAGTAAACTCTCAAATACTCGCTGAACCTATTTTCGCTATGGGCGAAACTCAAACGCATGGTTGCATTTGATACAAACAGTGAATTGTGAAGCAAACAAAAATAGCATCTGAAAACAAATTAAAATTGGTTAAATTTCATCATGTCCTACTATTTTTCGAATGTTTCTTCGTCCATCATTATATCATATCATTAGTCTTTTTGGTCATTTTCTTCTAATTCCTCCAACAATATATAATTTGAAGATAGGGGAAAAAATGTTTTTTTCTCTTTTATTCAAACGTTATAAAGTGATGCACAAAAATAAAGTTTATAAAATTGCAACTAATTATGATATGTTTAACAATTAACAAGCCATTAAAAATAAGGGTGGATGATACACAACGCATTGGTGCTACTAATCCGTTAGGTCTCTGGGTTTCGTCCTCTTAAGATGTCGTTCCGTTGTGTCTGGTTCGGAGAGTTTCAATGCTTCTTCGTTTATGTGGTATCAAAATCGTTCATGATGTTGCGACTTTGGTTATTTCGCTATTTACCTTCTGAACACCAGGATCTCTGTGGAGGTCTGCCGTTCTTACATACCAGGGTGCATGGACTATGTTGCGTAGAACTCTATTTTGAAATCCTTGGATTATTTGGATATTGCTTTGTGTGGTGCATCCCCAAGGATGCCATCACTCCTTTTGTTGTTTGTAGAGAGTGGAGATGTTCTACCAATTAACCAGTACAATATCTTGAATTTATTTCTAGTTCTTCTGTTTTCTTTCTTACGAGTTCATACCCTCAGAGCTTTACATCTAATGACATGCTCAAATACTTTGCGTTATTAGAGTATGATACTTGTATTCCATTTATATAGAGTGCGGTGGTTCTACTAGTTTTATTCGATAAATCGATGTGAACTGATTTTGTGTTGTTTGTTACAGCATTTCTTTGTCCAGTTTAATATTGAGTCCATGGCACGTTGAATCTCTATTCAGATTTCCGCTGTATCACCTTCGGCCGGTAAATCACTTGTGAACAGGAGATAAAGTAGAGGTCCTAAGATGCTGCCTTGGGGAACACCTGACTTAATATCGCGGAGCTCAAAGTACGCATCGTCTTGTTTAATTCGGAATTATCTTTTTTGAAGGTATGATTTAATAATTTGACAATATTCGATGGGTAGTTTGAATTGCAGTTTATGGAGTAGTTCATGCCAAACTTTATCGAAAGCCTGCGCCACATCCAAAAATAGCGGTATGAGTTTATTTTCTTCAATAATTGGTTGACGTTTGTTGTATAGCAATTTCTCAAAGATCTTTGATAGTATCCGGAGCAGAAAGATAGGTATACTCGTATATGATATGACACTTCTTGCGCTACTTTACCTGATTTGTGAAGCATTATTACTTCGGCCACTTTCTAGATGTTTGGAACATGTCGAAGTTTACATGTGGCGTTATACAAAATAGTTAGATTTTCAACACATGACTGTGGCAACTCTTTTAATATTTCTGCAGTTATTAGATCAAAGCCTGTAGTTTTTTCAATTTTAGATTATTTATTTCATTTTTACTTCACAGTGTATACATTGCAGGTGCTTGCCGTGGCCTCATAGTTGCTATTGTAGATTTTTTTCAAATTCTGCACCATCATTAGGTGATCTGAAAAAGTGTTGCTTGTGACACAGCTCCTGTTAGTCATTTTAATTGGAGGAATCATTAATGTGGGCATTTTATGTTTTTAGTGGGTGTCCACAAAGAGTAATCACCGTTTTTATCCTTCGACAGGTTTCGTAGAAATCTGCTAGTCGATTCATTTTTAAATACCTCTTTTTCTTGGCATGGTTTCTGTGTAGCTTTGTTTGCAATGGGCAACCTACTTTGGTGCCAGCGAAGCCGCAATTCATCCGTCGAATTTTGTTTTTAAAAGTTAGTTGAGTTACTAGCCCAGGCGACATTTTGTATATTTTGCGTTAACTTAATACTTCATAATCTAGTTTCTCTTCTCTTTTGGTGGCTTTATGTGTCGAGTGTTTCCTTCTAACACTTCTTTGAAATAGTGGTAGTCAATAAATTTGTTGGTTAGATAACTCTTTTGGAATTTTTTATTATTTCTAAGCTTAGTGATAGGAAAACTGGAGAGTGGTCTGAATTGATACCAAAACCTTAATGTATTTAGTAGTTCTTTCAAACTTTTAAACTAGATAGAAATCTATTAAGTCAGTAACTTGCCAGGATCGCTTGGCCAATAAGTTGGTTTTCCAGTTGATATGAACTCGCAGCCCGTCTCTCTGGCAGCAAGTCCTTTTGTTGTGGCTAACCTGAATTCCCAATATATGTTTTTCGCATTATAACTCTACTTTTTTGCTTATTTATAAAATTAAAGTAGAATTCACTATTGATTTTTAGTCTCGGGGGACTGTACAGTGCTGTGAAGGCTAGCGGTTGGTTGTTTGAGCTTATTGTGATAGTAGTTGCTTCGATTTCATAACTACGAAATTTCTCTACCTCGTAATGTTCTATATTTTTTCTTAGGATTATTACACTGCCACCACGACCCGAATTTTTTGGTTGACTTGTGTGGTAAATTTCATAGTTATTAATTTTCATGAACAGCTGATTTATAAAATGTGTTTCAGAAATCAGACAAACATCTATATTTTCTTCTCTAAGTACGATTTGTAATTCAGATTGATTTTTGGCTAGCCTGTTCGCATTCCATAGCATTATTTTCAGTATCATTGTATATGAGGTCAGGTTTGTTGTGTTGAGCACTGCTCGAGCTTTACTAGACGAGTTTCTAGGCTTCTATTAGATTAATCTTGTTTATTTTGTTTGTCACGAACTTTTTCGGAGCCTAGCCATTCCAGAGCTCGTCAACAGAAAAAAAAAACTTCCTGGTTCACAGTAGTTCTCTGATTTGTTACTCCACTTTGGACGTTTGTTACTCTGCTTTGGACGTTTGTTACTCAGCCATGGATGTTTCTTACTTTGCTTTGGACGTTTGTTACTCTGCTTTGGAAATTTGCTACTCTGCTTTGTTTGTTATTCTGCTTTGGACGTTTGTTACTCTGCCTTGGACGTTTGTTACTTTGCTTTGGACGTTTCTCACTCTGCCTTGGATATTTGTTACTCTGCTTTGTTTGTTACTCTGCTTTATGAAAGATTCTCAATCATTATTTAACCCACTGAAAGTTTAAGATTGAGATTAGTTTTATACAAAAGAAAAAACAAACGAATCAAAATCTGATTCACCTACTTTGATTTATTATTTTTTGAATAAGCAAGATTTTGTGTGGGTGAAATTGTTCAGTGGACGAATTTCATCTTCACAAGTTGTTTTAAAATTTTAGTCAATATATGTAGCTTCTGCCGAAGTAGACTTTGTAACATCCATATTTCTTATTACTTGAGCGTAGCTTAAGCTTTGCTCATTCTTAATGTTTACATTGGTAGTTAGCATTATAGGTAGATTAGTTGTAGCTTATTCTGAGGATTTTTTGCTGCTTTGTTCCGCGGCGAATTTTTTGTAGTTCTTTAGGTATCATACATCTCCTATAGCAGGGATGTCCATGAAAAAATTATCCGCAGCCTTGATGCAGATAAGTGACGTTTCCTAGCCTATTCAGTTTTGTTGTTTTCTTTCGGCCTCAGTTCTGTCAAATTATGAAAACCGGTGTTGCCAAAAAATTTGCCGCGCTTTATTAAAATTAGCGAAATTTTGCTGTTGTTTATAAATTTTATTTATTTGTTATGAAGTGAAAATAATAAAATGGGCAAATTTTGTGTAATTTGCCGCAAAAGTTGGGGCAAAGATAATGTGAAATGTTTCAAAGTTCCAAGTGACGAGAATAGGCGTCAACTTTGGAACAAAGCTAGAAGTGTTTCCTTACCCCAGCATATATATATATATATATATATATATATATATATATATATATATATATATATATATATATATATATATATATATATATATATATATATATATATATATATATATATATATATATATATATATATATATATATATATATATATATATATATATTAATATATATATATATATATATATATATATATATATATATATATATATATATATATATATATATATATATATATATATATATATATATATATATATATATATATATATATATATATATATATATATATATATATATACTTCTGGAATGCTATTACGCTGGGTAAATTGTTCCTTTATATATATTTATTTATTTAGATATTTTTGGTTTTCCCTCTCGCTACATAATAAACTAAAATGAAAATTTATGACAATAATAATATCAGTTCATGAAATTAAAAAATTATCTCAACCGTTATGAAAGTAAAATTTCAGCCGTCAAAGAAATTTTTCGCCCGTTATTACAAATATTCTCATGCCTCCGGAACCCGCCTGCTGACTATTTTGACAGAAGCGAGATCAGAATTCTCTCAAAATTTATCTGCACCACCTGTGTCGTTGCATCAAGTCCGCAGCTAGAGAAAAACTCGAGTCACTCACCCACCAAAAACTAAAATTAATACGACACATTGCATTCATGTCAACGTAAACGCTCGGTAACCCCAATAAAAAATATTTGCATTGAGTTGTTTATAAACTGTACAAATTTGAACGCGCTAACATTAATAATATAATACTGCTAGAGAATGGCAAAAATCAACAAATTATGTGAAATACTATCGTTAAATTAAGTTCAATACATTTCATTAGTTTATATTAAACTATATTGAATGTAAATTAAATTAATTTTAACTTTAAACTAAATTAAATTTTCAGTTATGGTATGCTGCGTTATATATACGAGTATATATATATATATATATATATATATATATATATATATATATATATATATATATATATATATATATATATATATTATAGTATATATATATATATATATATATATATATATATATATATATATATATATAATTTAATTTTTTTGATTGAATATGAATACACATTTTTGTGATCATCGCTAACATGCTTTCCTATTGTAAACACTACATAAATTTGCCAAAGAGAGAGAGAGAGAGAGAGAGAGTTAAGAGTTTTATTTTTTAAACAATCACTGCATGACTTGATATAACTAATTATATCTTTTGTCACATTTTTCCAAAAGAAATGTTTTCTTATCTTTTGTACTGTTCTAATTACTGTCCTTAATTTAGAGATTTTCATTATTTTGCAGTTTTTCATTATTTTCATGTACTGCGAGCGGCCTCAAAGCTATTTGTATTTTATTTAATAATATATTGCCCTTTTCTTTGAATTCATTAATCCAGATTTATTTAAATATTCTTTCGCTTAGTGACATTTGTAATTTATTAATGTTTAATACACCGGCCTCCTTTTCAAGCCTTAGAAAATATTGATCTAAATAAAATTTCTCATTAATGTATAAATTATTAATATTAATATGTGATAATATTTGTTTACTTCAGTCACCGACTGCTACTGGACGAGTAAAGTTGTATTTATAGTGAGCTCAGTTGTTGTAAACAATAATTGATTCTATATTTTGCTGTTATTATTTTATTAAACAGTTAACCTAAGCGTGAGTACATATCTTTAAGTAAATACAAATAAATAATAATAATGTCCCTCTCGGGACCCCCTCTAGGGAATAATAGGTTTGCCCTATTATCTACTAGTCCCCAACCCAAACGAAAAAAGCCAACAGCTATTAAAGATGCATTTCCCAATTTACCAAATATCGGAAAAGAAAATCCAAAATATCTAGTGGTAAGTGCAATTGATTGCAGCAAACCATTAAACAAATTCTTTTGTTTTGCTGTCCACAAAGCGCTCAAAAATATTAGTTCTGAGATCACAAAAATCACAGAATTGAGGGATAGCAATTTATTGTTGCTCGTAAAAAACAACAACATTGCCAAGAAATTTCTATCCATTAAACAACTAATTGGAATTTGCAGCGTTAAAATTGACCTTCACAAAAACCAGAATTCTTCGAAAAGCACGATATACGCTCCATGCTTGAACAATGTCCCAGAGAGTGAGATTATTGAAAATCTAAAAGAACAGGGTGTTGCGGCGGTTTATAAGTTCCCTAAATATATTGATGGTAAACCGATCCCTAGCGGGGTTCTCCTAACATTTGACTTATATCACTTACCACAAAAACTTGAAATTTCATGGTATACAAGATTAGACCATAGTATTCAAATCCAATGAGGTGCAGAAATTGTGAAATTCTCGGACACACAACAAAACGCTGCAATAAGACCCCTGTATGTGACACGTGTGCACTTCCACCTTATTCTCCTTTACCTTGCTCTGGCACTCTTTGCGTAAATTGTGCAGGTAGCCACACCGCTTCCAGCAATGCCCAAAGTTCGTGCAAATGAAACAAATAATAACCATTCAAGCCGACAACAAGTGCTCCATTCGCGAAGCAATAAATATACATAAAATGCCAATTCCTCCCTCCCTTACTGAATCCTCTCCTTTATACACCAACATACTAAAATACACTTATAACAAAGCCACACACAACAACAAAAATACGGAAACCGAAAAACAAAATTCTAACAACAACAATTTAAAGCTGAACTTATCCAACAACAAAACAGAGGAAAATGATTCCAACAACAAAACACAAACAAATTTATCAAACATATCAAATTTAATAAATACTTTACCAAAAACAATTGCAGTCGATGACTCTACACCAAATTCTAAAATAAATAACCTTTCGCAACTAAACACCTCATCTTCACTCTTTACTTCCTTACCAATAGGTAGTCAAATAATAGAGTGGAACCTAAATGGTCTCTTTAATAACACTAGTTTACACCGAAAATGTACATTTGATGAGAGGTGACTTTTCTTATGTATTTTCATCTGCTGAATTCGAAAATCAAGGTTAAATTTTTGTTCATGGAATAGTTTTTGAGATATTGTAATTTTTGTATTTTTTTGACCAGAGAAACCAGACGTTTTTTCAACGATTTGTACTTTTCCGCCGGCACAGAATCACTGTAAAATATTATTTTTTTGAAAATGTGCTATTTTCATCGATATATTTTGAACCGCTTTACCAATCAAAGATCCGATTATATATGTTTGTTCGTCATCTCAATACCTTGCATTGGGTTTCTAGCTCGAGATATGATTTGTCACGTGAAAAAATGTCGAAAAAATACAAAAATTACAATATCTGAAAAACTGTTCCATGAACAAAAATTTAACCTTGATTTTCGAATTCAGCAGATGAAAATACATAAGAAAAGACACCTCTCATCAAATGTACATGAAAAAAATTTTATTTTGTAAACTAGTGTAATTACTCTGATCCAAATATCCTCATCAAAGAATTTTCTCCTGAAATTAAAGCTTTGTAAAAAACTCACCTTCCAGCAAATAGAATAGCCTTCACACCCCACAAATATATTGGTTACTTTCACAATATACACCAAAATACTAGATGTAAACAAGGGATCGCTCTTTTTGTAAAAAAATCCCTAAACCATAAACAAATTCCCATCTCGTCCAATATTTCATCTTTAGCAGTTGAAATAGATATTGGTTTCAAGAAGTCCATCGTCACATGTTACATCCCTCCCCAGCAAAGTTTCCATCATAGAGACCTATTTAATATCGTCCATGTTTTTTTTAATCCAGTGGTTAAGCCAGGTGATTTTAATGTGTGGAGTCCGCTCTGGGGTTCGGCGGCATCCAATCGTAGGGGCCGAATAATCGAAGATGTCCTTCTTTCCAATAACCTTACCGTCCTTAATGATGGTGCTCCCAATCACTTCTCCAACCATCGAACCTTCTCCCATCCAGACATCGCCCTGTCCTCTTCATCCATAGCTCCAAAACTTTCCTCTCATACACTAGACGATCTCCACAACAGTGATCATTTTCCCAGTGTTACCTTCTTCAACTTACCACACCTTTCTTATATTAAACCTAGATCCAAATTCATTATTGATAAGGCAGACTGGCAAAAATATTATTCACACTTAGTTTCACTTACAAAAACAAAATATTTCTCTAGTAATATCAATGCGGAAGCATCGGCAATAATATCTATAATTCGATCGGCTGCTCACGCTACAATCCCCCAAACTAACACAAGGAAATTCTGTACAAAACTTCCCTATTGGACTAATCTACTAACAGTTTTAAAAAAATGAAAGCAATATTTATGGGTCAGTTTCAAGCGAAATAGATCTATTGAAAATTTGGTCAAATATAAAAAAGCAAACGCCATTTTTAGACGGGAACTAAAGATATCTAAGAAACAATCTTTCGAAACTCTTACTGCCAACATAACACCTTCTTCAAGTCCAAAAAATCTGGTCTGATATAAAAGCTATTGCAGGTTTACACCAATACATCAAGATCCATTTTGTTCATTCATCTGAGGGCCCTATTTACGCCCCACAGGACATTGCTGAGCAATTCGCAAATACCTGGTCTAATTACTCCAATAGTTTCAACTTTCATTCCAACTTTAACACCCTTAGAAGTCATATTATTGCTGAGCATTACCACAATCCCTCCCCATGTCCGAAAATCTTTCTTATCGAATCACCTATTTCAATAGAAGAGTTTGTCCTCACAATCTCGTCTATGACTGGAAGAACTCCAGGACCCGATAAAATACCATATCCACTACTAAAAAATCTTCCATTTATTCTTAAAACCAGACTCTTGAACTTTTATAACTCCATTCTCGATAAAGGTATTTACCCACAAAACTGGGAAAATAGCGGCAGTTATTCCTATTCCAAAATCTAATAAGAACAATTCCTTCATATCAAATAACAGACCAATATCCTTGATCCCCTGTATGTCTAAAATTTTAGAAAAAATCATTTCTAAAAGAATATTGTGGTTTGCCAAACAAAATAATTTCATAAGCCCTAACCAAGTTGCATTTCAAAAAGGCTTAGGTGTTCTTGACCCTCTTTTGTACTTCGAGCACTTCGCTTCAACAACTTTATCATAAAAAAACCACATATCGGTCTTAAGTTTAGACTTTGAGAAAGCTTTCGATCGAATTGGAACCCATATTGTTCTACGAGAACTAAAACGATGGCAAATAGGTACTAAAATTTAAAATATTGTAAAATCCTTTCTACTTAATCGTAAATTCTTCGTCAGCGTTAACAATCATAAATCGAGTATGCACAGTCTCTACAATGGCATTCCACAAGGATCACCGCTTTCAGTCACTCTATTCACAATTGCCTTTAACGAAATCAGCTCAATTATTTCCTCATACGCTCTCATCGAGCATATTCTTTACGCTGATGATGTCCTCATTTTCTCCAATTTAAAAGAACTAAACCGAATAAAAATTATTTTCTCTAAAATCGTCACTGACATTTCTAAGTGTGGATAATCATCGGGCACCAATATATCAACTAGCAAATGTTCAACATTTCATATTTGCAGGAAGCACAAATGTTCCTTTCCTAACATATCCTTATCTAATGTTCCAATCCCGCATACTATCTCGTTAAGGATACTAGGTCTAATTTTTGATAAAAGGTTAACTTTTAAGGAACATTGTAAATACGTAAGATTAAGCTTACTATCTAGACTAAATATTATAAAATATCTTTCATCTAAACATTGTTTGATACACATTTCGACCCTTGTAAATATAACTAAAGCTCTAATACTATCCAAAATCGACTTCGGACTCTCCATATATGGGCACTGTGCTAAAACACATTTAAACACATTTAAACACATTTAAACACCTTACAAGCACCATACCACACAGCGGCCAGAAAGAGCATCCGCGCTTTTCCTACATCACCCACCAAAGCTGTATTAGCAGAAGCAAGGCTACCGGATATTACTCAAAGAGCAATTAACAACACAATGATGCTAATTCCAAAGTTACTCCATTGCAATAACCTGCTACTGTTCAAAGTAATAAATTCATCCCATCAGCAAGATAATATTAAGAAGAAGCCCTCGACGCTCTCGCGCTGCTTATTGCTAGCCAAGCAACTTAACGTCATCTCTACTCCAACACTCATTCACCCCGGAAAGTATCCACAGTGGCTGATTCCTCTTTTATCAATATCTTAGTAAATCATCCAAAAGATTCCACCAGCCCAAACGAAAACATTCAACTTTACAAGGAAGCCCCTTATCCTTTTAGAGCGGAGTGGGAGCTTATTTTTACCGATGGATAGAAATCAGACACCAGTGTTACGTTTGCAGTGACAAATGACCTTGGTGACACAATAGTTGTCGGTGCTTTACCTACGTACTGCTCAGTATACACAGCCGAAGCAGCTGCCATTCATGAAGCGGTGCTTTTCGCCTCCAAATCAAATATCAAACACGTTATATGCAGTGACAGCAAATCTACAATCGAGGCCTTTTTAAACGGAGAAACTGATAAATTGTTGATTCAAAATATCCGAGAAATCCTACTTGAACATAAAAAAACAATTAAAATCATGTGGGTACCTGGACATGTTGGGATCCGAAATGGTAGATAAAAGAGCAAAGCTAGCCGGAAAAGAACCATTGCATATATTTAGCTATTTTATAACAAAAGACATACGCAAACTTGCTTTCAACTTTTCTAATGCTAAGTTCAACAGGGAATGGATTGCATATCAACACCACTACAAAACATATAATCCCACTGGTACAAAACCAATTTATCCTCACGATTGTTCATGCCGTATGTTAAGAACTTTCATACGCCTCAGAATAGGGCACAGCATAATAACCCACAGCTATATTCTAAGCGGCACTCCTAAGGAAACCTGCTGTTTCTGTATCGCTCATATGTTATCAACCACTCATATTTTTGACGAGTGCCCTGGACTGAACCAAAGCAGAATAATTGCATTTGGAAATAAGAAACCATCAAACTGTTTTAAGTCCTTCAATATGGATAATATTAGTGCTATAAATAAATTTCTAAAACTATGTAATATTAAAGAGATCTGATAGAATTATGCCACATACAAATGTATAAATTTAGTAATATAATATTCATTTTACAATCATAAGTAAACATAAGCCGAAGGTCCTGGTAGCCAGAGCTTTTTACTTTAGTGTAATAATTATTTATAATTATTCCTCTGTTAAATAAATAAATAAATAAAAATTTTTTTACCTACTTGATTTAGCTTTCCATGGGGTCATGAATTTGTAATCTGAAAGTTGGACACTTTTTGTTGGAAGATAAAAAATAACACACGTCTTATATATAGATCTACTTTATTAAGAAGAAACAAACTTAAATTTAAGAAGTAATGTAGGCATAATTAACTGTATTGTATATGTACACTGAAAAATATCATGTGTTGTATTTTAACAATCCTCCTAAACAAAATAACAAAATAAATTTTCTAAATACATTTAAAATTAAAATAAAAACAAAAAAAAAAATTCAATAGTTTACGAGTACATTCCATAATTAGTAAATACTCATTTCTTTTACAAATTTTTCATGTTTTATTTTTCGTAAATTTCACTAGTTTCCAAAACAAAATTTTTTCATGTACATTTGATGAGAGGTGACTTTTCTTATGTATTTTCATCTGCTGAATTCGAAAATCAACGTAAAATTTTTTTTCATGTAACAGTTTATGAGATATTGTTATTTTTGTATTTTTTTCGACCTTTTTTTCACGTGACAAATCATATCTCGAGCTAGAAATGTCCGATTGGGTCGTTCTTGGTACCCAATTCAATGTATTGATATGACGAACAAACATGTATAATCGGATCTTTGATTGGTAAAGCGGTTCAAAATATATCGATGAAAATAGCACATTTTCAAAAAAATAATATTTTACAGTGATTCTGTGCCGGCGGAAAAGTACAAATCGTTGAAAAAACGTCTGGTTTCTCTTCATGTACGCAAAGATGATACTTTAACGTAAGAATTAAGACCAACTAGAAGAAAATCGACCGAAAAATGACAAAGTTATAAGCAATACCTTGCATTGGGAACCAAGAACGACCCAATCGGACATTTCTAGCTCGAGATATGATTTGTGACACGTGAAAAAAGGTCGAAAAAATACAAAAATTACAATATCTCAAAAACTATTCCATGAACAAAAATTTAATCTTGATTTTCGAATTCAGCAGATGAAAATACATAAGAAAAGTCACCTCTCATCAAATGTACATTTTAGGTGTAAACTAGTGTTTTTAGTTAATATATCGACAATCATATCACTGGTACATACATAATTTAAGTCTCTTTTGTTAGTTTTACACATATCTCGAATATGATGGTATGTGACATCGATATGTCTACTCATCGCTTGGTATGTGGGATTTCGAACAAGATGTTGCACACTCTGGTTATCGCTGAAGCTGAATATGTCAACTTACCTACAACAGCTAGAGAAGCCGAATATCTACGTAAACTACTGCGTGAAATGGGGCTTGAAATGAGTAATCCGATGATGATCATCATAAATGTAAATGGGTAAAATGTGTTTTAACGCTGCCTCGTGCTCGCTGTGTGGGTCAATGATACGCTGAGTTAGTTTTGTGATCGAATGTAGTATGTCTGGCTTTGTTGCTAAACCTAAATACATGAGAGCACCAACCATAGACTGGTATTTGGTTGCATCTACTCTTCTACAAGGCTCGTTTTTGCAACTTTCTGAAAAATTTGGTGGCAACGGTGTTGAAGATTTACTGCAGTTTTCCATACCGTACTGTTTTAATAGACTTTCAATGTATTGACCCTTATACACAGTTACAGCACCTGTAGCGCCATCTCGGTCGACTTCCATGCCTAGAAAGTGAGCTAAGTCGCCACCGTCTACCACATCAAAATGTTCAGCAATTCCTTTCTAGAAGAGCTTGCGAACAAAATATCATCAAAATATATGGCAATATAATATTGATTTTCACCGTTTCTAGTGTAAGCACATGGATCTGCCTCACCTGGTATAAAGCCCATGGTGCGTAATAGATTGTCCAGTTGTTTGTTCCACTCGCGGCCTCTTTTCTTCAATCCATAAAGCGCTTTGTGTAGTTTTAGCACGTAATGAGGATGCTCATCTCTAACGAAACCCTCGAACTGCAGCATGTACACCGTCTCTTTAAGTTCGCCATTCAGGTATGCTGAAGAAACATCCATCTGATCTAGATGTAGCTCAAACTCAACTGCCAATGCAATAATCATACGAATAGTAGCGTACCAAACTACGGAAGAAAATGTTTCCTTCTAGCTCACACCTTGATGCTGGTTACAACCTTTTGCTACTAAACGTGATTTAAAGAGCTCAATTTCGTCATGTTTGTTTCTCTTTAAGTTGAAAACCCAATGACATCCAATTGTCTTATGGCCTTCTGGAAGCTCGACTAGAGTCCAAGCTTGATTTTTAATTTGTGCCTTGTACTCCTCCTCCATTGATGCCATCCATTGTTGATTGTTTTCGACATTTAATGCTTCAGTCGCTGACACTGGTACATTAATATTCTGTTGTGCCATTTTTAGTGCACTCACAGTGTTGTAACTTTTTCTCAGACATCCTGGTTTGCCCATCCTAATAATCGTTGGTCTTCCTCTCGCTCTTTTTGGGTTATTGACAAGCACATCATCTGAAGAGTCACTTATAACATCTGCTTCATCTGCTTCTTCAACTTTTGTATATTGGTTGTTATACGGTGCATTTTCTGATTTTTGTTGCGGCTCAAGCAATTCAGTGTCGAAAGGTACGATTTCTACATAGGCTTTTTCCATTATATTTTCCAAAAATATGACATTTCTGCTGACGTCGATTTTCTTCGTGCATTTATCGACTAAACTATATGCTTTCGACTGCTCTGAATATCCAACAAGCGTCACTCTCTGCCTTTTGGACGAAGTTTGTGCTTCTCAGTTTTGCCTAGGACGATGGCTGGTGAACCAAATATCCTGAAATGCGTTACTGAGGTTTTTCTCATATACCATATCTCAAATGGTGTTTTATCAATTAAAATCTATGTTACTGACCTGTTTCGTATTCGGCTCAATATGTTTCATCTAGTCCCGAAAACACCAGCATACTTCTCGCCATTTCCACAAAGGTTCTGTTGGCTCTTTCTGCGACACCATTTTGTTGATGTGTACAGTTGTTTGTCTCTTGGTACCATTTTCAGCTAAATAGTTGTCGAACAGGTGGTTCAAATACTCACTGCCATTAACGCTGCGTATCGTTTTAATTTTCTTTTCGGTTTCTCGTTCCATGTTTTTTTTAAACAATTTAAATGCTTTGAAAACATCAGTTTTTTTTTTATAACTTACTTCCAATTTATCGTCTATAAATGTGACGAAATAATTGTATAATCACTTTGTCCATCATCTTCAGTAACACCTCGTACAATCTGGTAGTGCCATTTCATTTCCCCTTTCTCTATATCGCTTACGAAATTGCATTGGTTATTGTTGTTTTTTATTTCACTTTCACATAAAGTATATTTTTTCTTTCTTCTTTAAGTACAAATTTACCGCGACCGCACACGTATACCGTTTTATTGTCAGCAGGTTACACTTTGTAGACAATTACACGGCAATTGTAGACAAAGTAAAAGATTTACCATCACAGCACATATGTGTTGTTACACCACTGTCCATACACCAAGACCTGCGATTTAAGGTACCGTTTTCAATCACGGCTGCTGCTAATATTGATAAACGGTGATAATTTTTTGTCTTATTTTCGCTCACCTTTTCGCCCTTTTTCGTATTTTTGCATTCTGATGCATAGTGCCGACGTCGATCGCAATTATAACACTTGATGTTCTGCTTGTATTTCTTGTTGTTTTTGCTCCACGGTTGCTCTTTTGATTTTTGTTTCATGTCCGCGTAATATACTTGATTGTCGTTGCATAGATTTTCGTCCCCCTTCACTTGCCTTCGCTCGCCTTCTTCAAGTAACTTTACTTATAAGACGCTGAAAGCTGGGAATGTCTCCCTTGCTTCAATTGCCACTGCAAATTCTTCCTAGTAAGCTTGTTAGAAGGATGATGGAGAGGATTTTCTCAGCAATGTCGGTATCCACTTGTGAGAGCATTTCAACTATGTTAGAAAAATCATGTATATGGGCAGACACACTAAAACCCTCTTATAACTTTAATGACATTAGCTTCTTAAACAGAGTTGCCTTCCGAGCTCGTCCTTTTCGTTGGTAAATGTTACGATGAGTGTTCCAAGCTTCAATCGATGTTTTGCTTTTCTTAATGTAATTTGGCTGCGATGAATGCAAACACAATATAATTGTTGCCAGCGCTTTCTCATCTTTCGCCTCGTATGCCACCCTTCCCCTTTCCGTTGACCGGAATGATTTTTGCTCGAATCAATAGCCATAGACCATTATGTGTTTCATTTGAATTGACCATAGTTCTGAATCCTAAAACTCTGTACCATAACGGGGCTTTTATTTTAATATTTTTTCTTAAAACTTTATAACACAATGGCTGGGCTCATACTCTTTGTTGGAAGATAAAATACGATACTTTTTAATTTCACTTGAGTGTAAAATTTCATATATTTTGGACTTTTGAGTACACGAATTTTTCGAATGTTGACTTTAGTTTTCTTTATTTTCTCTTGACATTGACTTTGTTTTTTTCTCTTAGACTTGTATTAAACTGTTTTAAATCAGTTATATCTATTCTTGACAGTGCATCAGCTGTGTTATTTTTACTTCATCAGAATTCTTAGGAGTAGGGTAATTTTCTATAATATGATATTTGCGCTCATCAGGCAGTATACATTTATGACCAAGATAACTTACTTCATGACTGAAAAATGAACATTTACTAGGATGTAATTTTAATTGTCTACATGTTTAAAAGACATCTTGAAGATTCTTCATCATGAGATTTTTAGAGTAACCTAATACATCTAAATCGTCCATATATAGAAAAGCTTGTGCTGGTGATAAGCCAACGTATGCAAATGTCATCATTCTTTGAACTGAATTTGGGGCTATTTTAAGTCCATATGGAACTCTTTTAAATTGAACTGACCCCTTGTCAGTGGAAAAATAAGTTAAATTTCAAGATTCTTTTCTAAGTTTAATGTGGTGAAAATCAGTTGATAAATCAAGGAAAAGAGACTTTCCCCAAATGATAAAGCATGTCTCGATTTGTATACACGAACTACGTATCGGGAATCCTCTGGACAATATGTGGTGGAATTACCATTCAAGTCGACACACCGCCCCGAGGAAGCACTCGGGTCATCCCGTCATATTGCACTCAAACCATTTGAACGGAATGAAGCCAGACTGTTGCTGAACCCTGATCAGAAGCAGCAATACGACTCAGTGGTGCTAGAGTCGAGGTAAGTGGAACTCTGGTCCAAATCCCAACCCCACATCACTTCTCATCCGGACACTACTATCTTCCACATCATGCGATGTTTAAGCCTGAAAGCACGTCCACTAAATTACGGGTGGTCTTTAATGCATCCTAGCCCACGATTAATACAGTCAGTCTGAACGACGTGTTACATACAGGACCAACGCTGCAAGCTGACTTGACACAGTTGATCGTCCGCTGGCGAATGTTTAAATACGTGTTCAATGGGGATCTACAAAGATGTATTGGCAAATCAAGGTGGCCCCTCATCAGACTTCTTAACAACGTATAGTATTTCGGCACTCGCCGAATACCCCGGTATCTGACTACGTACTGCGAACGGTCACCTTTGGCGTTAATTGTGGACCCTACCTCGCAATTAGAACACTGCGACAACTAGCTACTGACGTAGAACAGGACCTACTCTTAGCCGCGCAGGTGTTACGGGACTGCATGTATGTGGATGACTCGTTGGTTGACCCTGCGATACGAACTCGTCACGAGCTGATTCGTGCTCTCGATTCAGCCGGTTTCTCTATGCGTAAATGGACCGCCAATACAGCGGCCATTTTAGAATCGTTACCCACCGACCACTTATTGCGGGAAGACTTCTTATTCTTCTTGCCTGAAAGAACCCTCTCCATGTGGGAACAATCTATTACTAATCATTCCGATCCCCAACACTGGAAGACAATGGACGACCACTTATTGCGGGAAGACTTCTTAATGCTTGATGAAGCCAGTCTGACAAAAACCTCAGAGGTTCGTTGGAATGCAAGGTCCGATCAGTTTTACGTTCACATTCACCCAATCTGTTTCGAACCCCGAACCACCAAACGAACGGTGCTGTCCATAATAGCTCAACTTTTTGATCCTGACGGGTGGTTAGCTCCGGTAGTGATCACAGCAAAGATATTGATGCAACAGATCTGGGTTGATCAGATTGATTGGGATGACCCATTAACTGACGCCTCCTCAAGACGATGGGAAGACTTTTTAACTGCATACGACGACATTTCTGCAATTCGTATTCCACGCTGGGTGGGTTCATCACTCGAGGGTAATGTACATTTCCATGCTTTTTGTGACGCATCTCAGGTGGCATATGCCGCAGCAATCTACGTCCGGAACCAGTCGGAGAACCAGATTTCATCACACTTATTGGTGGCAAAATCGCGAGTCGTACCCTTAAAAACCCAATCACTACCTCGATTGGAGCTTTGTGGGCCGTTCCTTTGACAGAACTGTTAACATCGTTGATGACAATGCTTGGCATTTCCCTTGACAATCTGATCTGTTGGACCGAATCGACCATCGTGTTGGCCTGGCTCCGTAAATCCCCGCACACGTGGAAGACTTTCGTTGCTAATCGTGTCACCTCTGTGTCTGAAAAGGTTGGAGTGGCCTGCTGGAGGCACGTGAAATCAGAAGATAACCCCGCGGACCTCGCTAGCCGAGGAGTGCTGCATTGCGTCAAAGCTCCTTATGGTAGTACGGCCCGAAGTGGCTGCGCCTCCAACAGCAGTTATGGCCACAAACTTCAGATACGACCAATGCGGTCACGATGGAAGAGCAGCGAGTCGTATCTACTCACTTCACACAAGTTCTGTAACACGCGGACTTAATATTACGTTTTTCTTCGCTTTCACGAGCGCTGCGGATAATCTGCTACCTCAAACGATCCACATGTAAACCATGCGGGAGTCACGCCACTCCGCCCCACCACAAGGTTCGCCACTCTCCGCGAAAGAAATACGTGCCGTCTCCCATCTCTTAATTAGGTTGACTCAACAACTCTATTATCCGAAGGAGTACACCGCCCTACGGGATAACCAGCCGATATCGAACTCGAGCTCCCTAATCACTGTGAACCCGTTTTTGCACTCGGATGGGTCGATCCGAGTAAACGGACGTCTGGCACATTCCAACCAGATCCCATACTCGGAACGACATCCACAAATTCTCCCATATCACGGTCATTTTACCCGCCTACTGATTGAATTCATCCATAAAATATCAGTATATGGGGATAATCAACTGATGCTACGGTTGCTTGGGACTCAATACTGGGTTCCGCGAGCTAAGGTCTTGATCAAGGGTACCATTCTGCGATGCAAGACCTGTCTAATATATAACAGCGTCGCCTATCCCAGATAATGGCTCCCCTACCTTTAGAGCGAACTACTCTATCTCGTCCATTCAGTACCGTCGGGGTGGATTTTGCAGGCCCATTTGACATTAAAACATTTCAAGGTCGGGGGTGCAGACTGGCAAAGGGATATGTTTGCGTTTTTGTATGCTTCGCCACTAAGGCCGTACATCTGGAACCAACTACCGATTTGAGTTCGCCCGCCTTTTTTGCGGCATTATCTCGATTTATAGGACACCGGGGGTGTCCAGCCCACATTCATTCCGATAACGGTAGGAATTTTGTAGGTGCAGAAAAGGCAATCCGCCTTACCCTTGCCCGAGTGCTCCGAGAAGTTACGGAACAGAGCACCTCCCAATACCTGTACCACAAGTTAGAATGGCACTTCATTCCGCCGAACGCTCCACACATGGGGGGCTTGTGGGAAGCTGCGGTAAAGAGTTTTAAACTACACTTCAAGCGAATGGGAAGCCAACTGAAATACACTTATGAAGAGTTTGCCCCGTACTAGCTCGTATCGAAGCATGTCTTAACTCGCGTCCGATCAGCGCACTAACCAATGATCCTACAGATCTGCAACCACTCACCCCGGGACACTTCTTAGTGGGGGGTCCACTTTTATCACTAACGGCTACAGAAGAAACGACCCACTACCTCTCCGTAGTCAATCGATGGAGGAGACTAGAAGCATACTCCAAGAAGTTAGCAGCTCGATGGAAGATAGAGTATCTGTTGGAATGCCAACGAAGATCTAAATGGCACAACCGTCGAAGAAAATGTCGAAACCGGAGACTTGGCTGTACTACAGGAGGATCAGCTCCCACCTAATGAATGGCGTTTGGGGAGAATCAGTGAAGTGCACCCCGAAGCGAACGGTTAGGTGCGAAGTGCGAAAGTGCGGACCGCACGCGGAATACTCACACGACCCATAGTCAAGTTGGTATTGCTCCCTAGAGCGAATCCCACTACCGAGTACCCACTCGCCCATGCTGGTAAAAATCTTGTAGCACTTGGCACTTAGCTCTAAGTAGTTCTTAGCGAACCTTATAGTTGTTAGCATCGTATCCCTTAAAAGCCCATAGCCATTAGAACTCTCATATAGTAAATACTAAATAGACCCACGTATCTTTATCCACTATGTAGTGTCTATACAATATGCCGCCTCATGCGGTGAGTAGAATATAGTCTATAGTAGAAAACCGTAGAGAAAAATTAGCTATTTTAATTGTTGTAACACATTACGATCACAAACTAATATTGCTTCACTGTCATTCCGTCTCTAGATTACCACTAACCACCCGGCAGGAATGGAATCCCAGCGAGCCTACTGGAGAGAACGGCGCTACATAGGCCCCCCTAGGGTATACGCATTCTGTGCACTACCGGTCACGCCGTCTCCGGCTACTATCGCCGCAACCCAACAAGCGCAGTGTCGTCCAGAGCAGCCAGCTTCGACACCGGGACGAAACCAGCCACCGTGGCGAGACCTAACGATGGCAAACGTGGATCAGCCACCGCCACCACACTCCGTGTCGCACCCACCGCGGTGAGATCTAGTAACTATGACAAACGTGGATCAGCCACCGCAACCACACTCCGTGGCGCATCCACCGCGGCGAGATCCAGTAACGATGGTAAACGTGGTTCAGCCACCGCCACCACATTCCGTGTCGCATCCACCGCGGCGAGACCCAGTACCAGTCCGGACGTGCTCGATCGAGCCGAGACCACTGGTAGTAGCAGTTCCTTTGCAGCAAGCGGCCACCAGAGCGGCTTGCCCGATGCCAAAGCAAAGGAATACGACGCCTAAACGACTGCCCCACCCCCATCGGTCCTCCAGCAGAGATGCAAGATGTGCCGGAGGTGGGGTCATGTAATGGAAGGATGTGGAGCCTTCCTTACCCTTTCCGCCATGAAGAGACTGGACCAGGTAGTGGCACGAATATTGTGCTTCAAGTGCCTGGAGCCCAAGCATATGGCATCACGATGCCAGAAGCATCTGTGTGCCATATGCCGGTGTGATCACCACACCACCCTCCACGTGTGAAGGGTCACTGGGTATGGCTCGGCGAGGCCACTCCGTTTTTCTTGCAATACTGCAAGCGGGCGGCATGTTCGTGCCGAGTCCCCTCTCTAGATGGCTGTGACCTGATGCTATATCACCATGCTGCTGCTCTCGGTTAAGGGCAGCTTGACGTCGAGAGAATTCCCGACGTCATGTCGTCTAAGACAAAGAGCAGCAGTATCGGATGATCTTTTTAAGCAAGGCACAGCCATCTTTATTCTTCTTCGGATGTTACGAGCTCTCGCGCGGCAGCGTGAGCAAAACCTCGTTCATTTCGATTTGGACCGGCAACGGAGCAGCATCTGAAGAGGAATCCACACAGGCTTAAACTGCTGATTTTTGAACACATATATATTCATAGAAATAAACTGCTGAATTTTGAATATTACAATTAAGAGGTGGGCTGCGGATTTTGAAAAATACAGAGAGTATAATAGAGATATAATAAACTTGAATGAAAGAGAAAGAAAACATGAAACAAGCCCCTTGTTTGATCGAGCAACAAATAATATTTTACATTATTCACAAACTTTACATATGTGGATACAGTAGACACATATCAGCAAATTAAAAGAGGAAATAGTAACCTTCTTAAAAAATGTTATTTCGGATGATCATAAATTAACGACTAAAAATATATGGTCAACATTATGAGAACTGTGAATGGATAAAAGAAGATGGTAGAGAACACAATAGTG
Source organism: Clusia tigrina (assembly GCA_920105625.2). Taxonomy (NCBI): domain Eukaryota; kingdom Metazoa; phylum Arthropoda; class Insecta; order Diptera; family Clusiidae; genus Clusia; species Clusia tigrina. The sequence goes on from CAKKTE020000656.1 coordinate 198,016, forward strand.
GACCCGAAACTTGCAAGTGTTATGATAGTCGATTTATGAGAAAAATTATAGAAGAAGAAGCAAAAGATCTAACGCAAATTTATAATAAAGTATTCAATGTAACTAAATGTAAAAATTGTAATTTCAAATGTGAGAAATAAAATGAAGAAAAAATGTATTAGATGAAACATAATTATTTTATTGTGGATTGGAGGTTATTGCATTTTTTTCTTTTTTCACTGATAAGAGAACCGAAAATTTATTACAATGTTGCATAATTATTTTTATTGAGGATTGGAGGCTAATAGCAAATAATTCTTTTACACTGATAAGAGAACAGAAAATGAAGAAATGTAACATAATTATTTTATTGCGGATTAGAGGCTATTGCATTTATTTCTTTTTCATTGATAAGAGACGAGATAATTTATGACAATGTTGCATAATTATTTAATTGTGGATTGGAGGCTATTTGCATTTTTATTTCTTTTACAGCGATAAGAAACTAGAAAAATAAAAAAAATTATGCATAATTATTTTATTGTTGGCTATTTCAATTATTTCTTTGTTCTCTGATAAGAGAATAGACAATAAAGAAATGTAACATATTTAATAAATGTTCATTCGCTTGTAATCTAAAATCATTTTTGGGGAGATATATTCTAATTCACATTAAAATAAAAAACAGTAGCATGGAGGAGGATTTCGAAACAATAGCAGAATATCTCGTTACTGCCAAAGCGTTTCTATAACGCTTCCGACAGGTGTGTTGGGATCAACCCAGCATAGAATATGAGATGGAAGAGCTCATTAGATTAAATCTAATGAACTTAAATAGCTCCCTGCAGAAGGAGATAGAAACAGTGAGAGATAAAATAAACGAGTACTGCGAAAGATATAATTACGAAGTGAGTTTTTTCTTTTTATGATTTCTTTATATATTGTTATTTATTAATGTTTTTTCCCCTTTTCTCTTTCCAGCTGATATATTTAGAATAATATATATTATATTATATTTTAATTTTAAATAATATATTTTTTATATTATATTATATTTTAATTTAGATAATAATTATAATTGTTATAATTGTTAAACATAAAATTAATTAAAAATGAAAAAATAAAACAAAAGAAAATCTTTTTCCTTTCCTTTTTTCATAACCTTCATATATTCAAAATAAGAACATTCATACACAGAAGCATATATATATATATATATATATATATATATATATATATATATATATATATATATATATATATATATATATATATATATATATATTTATAAATATATATATATATATATGCAAATATATGTAAATATAGGTCAGCAAGCAGTCAATGAAATTCCTCCTTTTAATATTCACTAGATTAGATCGTCTAAAAAATATATTTCGACTATTCACCCATTGCAATTCAGCAATTTGTGAATTGGTTCGCATGATATGGTAGGTTTTTAAGAAGTATATTAATAATTAGGTTGGAGCGAAGTAATTTAGATAGGCATAAGGAAGAACTAAGAAATTAGTGATATGTAGATTTATTTATGTGGGGGCAGAATGCATGCTTATGGATAGATATACGAGTACATACAAACATAGAACTAGTTAACTGAATGAGTTAATTGTAATATAAAATACATGTTAAGAATTTTTATTCATTGGTCGAGAATTTGACCCTGCAACCTCTTAATTAGTATTATTATTATTATTATTATTATTATTATTTCTATATTGTATTGATTTGAAATTAAAAATAAAATTTCTATATTAAATTGATTTAAAATTAGTATTAAAGTTTCTATATTGTATTGAGTTGACATTAAAATTAAAATTTCTAATTTAAATTGATTTAAAAATAAAATTTAAGTTTCTATATTGAATTGATTTGAAATAAAAGAATAAAAAGAAAGGAGGAGTTGAATCCCAAACAGTGGTTGTAAAGAAGATTACACATAAGTAGATAATGCACATAAACTAGGAGATAGTTGCACTATCTCACTAGAAAGAAGGGAGGTATGTTGTGAGTGAAGCTCCGCTAACTCACGACGTGACCTACCTGAAATAACGTTGATAGTATTGTTACGAAATTGCCCTCTTGACAATTTACTCTGTTACAAAATTGCCCTCCTGACAATTCCTCTAACTCTCTGTACTCGGATTCGTACCACTGGATCGTGTAGTAATCAAACAATCGCTGGTTAAATTAAAATGACTAACTTTATTTAACTATTGCTATTTACACATTTAATATTAGGCTTAAAGTTTACTTCTTTACAATTTGTACTTTATTTCACAATGAATTTCATCACTTTGCACAATTACAAATACTGCTGCTTCGATTATAATGATCGATGTAAACACTGCCACGATCTCTGTTCGAATGTCTCTTTACTTAGCACAGTCTTGTGCTTTTATAGTTTCGAATGGTTGCGGTAGAAGATTCCACGCCATTCTCTTATTTTCTAGAATTTTCGATCCACTTCGACAGAAGTCGAGAATATTCTTTTTGATATTACCGACAGATGGTTCTTGAATAAGCTTTTATTCGAATAGTTCGCATCTGTACTCACAGGGGGCACTCATTCTCCAGATGGGATCCTAATAGTATGCAATCCCTTTTCACTGAGCTATCACGTTTCAGTATGTAAAAATCTGTGTTTAGTATTAAGTATCCCATGCATACTTTTAGGGTGCTCAGTTCAGTGATGCTGCATACACACGAGGCAACCGTTTTGCAACCAAGGCATGTTGCTTCGACGGTTGCGTCGAGTGTAGCTTAGTTGCTCGTTGAAATGCGTGTTGCAGCAACCGCTGCCTGTAATATCAAAATATTTTGATATCTTGTGATGGTTGCCGCAACGGTTGCCTCGTGTGTATCGTTGTGTACCACTTTTACCGGCTTAGTTCGTTGAAAATCAGCGTGCTGAGAAGTTGTTTTTGCTTTTCGCGGAGTGAAGCAAAAAGTGACAGCAGTGTTTCGAATCTACAATGAAACTATCACAATACTTATAGCAATTCAATGGAAATAAAACCCAATCTGTTTAAGTGGAAAAAGTTTATGAAAAAACCACTTTTTATTTTACTTAATTGAGCTCAACAGATTACTGGGAATTATGCGATGCCTGTGTACAAAATTTATTTGGACGCACAATACAATACATTACTAGCACATATAGACATACATATGTATAAATATTGTTACGAAATTGCCCTCTTGACAATTTATTCTGTTACGAAATTGCCCTCCTGACAATTTACTCTAACTCTCTATATTCGGATTCGTACCACTGGATCGTGTAGTAATTAAACAATCGCTGGTTAAATTAAAATAACTAACTTTATTTCATTATTGCAATTTACAAACTTAATATTAGGCTTAAAGTTTACTTTGTTACAATTTGTACTTTATTTCATAACTCATTGATCACTTTATTTCATAATGAATTTCATCACTTTGCACAATTACAAATACTGCTGCTTCGATTATAATGCTCGATGTACACACTGTCCGGATGTCCTCGACTTTACACAGTCTTGTGCTTTTATAGTTTCGAATGGTAGAGGTGGAAACTTCTACAATACACTAGAAATTTCTAGATCTTTCTAGAACTTGATATACACCTCAAAGGAAGCTTTCATTATTTTACACCACCGACAGGGTGTTCTTAAGTTAACTTTTATACGAATAGTTCGTGTCTTGACTTACACACACAGGGTGGTGCACTCATTCTCAAACTCCAGATGGGATCCTAAAAGTATGCAATCCCGTTTCACTGATATGCAATCACGTTTCAATATATATATACACACACATATATTCTACATAAATATGCTCTAAGAATACCTGTGGCACTGCTCATACTTGCTCTTTTTCGGGCTCTTGCCCTCATTGCACCTCGCCTCAGCACTGATCTTCGATTCCCAGCTCACGTCTCGTATTTCCTTCTCACAGCACATCACTACCAGAGACTATTCTCTGATCACTACCTCGCACCTCTCTATTGGCACTCTCGCACTGCTCCATTGGCACCAGAGAATACAGAGAAATGACTCTTGTCTTGCGCTCACTAACGCATGTGCAAAACTGTAGTAGTGTGGCTGATTGTTTTCAGAACCAATGATAAACAAACCAATCCAGATTTCCCACTAATGATAAACAAAGTAGTGGGGAAAGGTAGAAAAGCAAATTTAGGGATGTCTTTCGATAAAATGTAACTACTACTCTTGCGCCAAAAAGTACCAATATCAGTTTCTTACAATATTTTGCCATTTGACAAATTTGATCATTACTAATATTAAAAGAAGCATCTATCCACTTCGACAGAAGTCGAGAATATTCTTTTTGATATTACCGACAGATGGTTCTTCAATAAACTTTTATTCGAATAGTTCGCATCTTGACTCACAGGGGGCACTCATTCTCCAGATGGTATCCTAAAAGCATGCAATCCCTTTTCACTGAGCTATCACGTTTCAATATTGAAAGCATAAATTTGTTAATACTGAAACGTGATTGCATATCAGTGAAATATGATTGCATACTTTCAGGATCCCATCTGAAATTGAGAATGAATGCCCCCTGTGAGTCAAGATGCGAACTATTCGAATAAAAGCTTATTCAAGAACCATCTGTCGGTAATATCAAAAAGAATATTCTCGACTTCTGTCGAAGTGGATAGAAACTTCTAGAAAATACGAGAATAGCGTGGAAGTTTCTACCTCAACCATTCGAAACTATAAAAGCACAAGACTGTGCAAAGTCGAATGCAGTAGATCAGAGACCGTAACAGTGTGTACATCTAGCATTTTAATCGAAGCAGCAGTATTAGTAGTATTTGTAATTGTGTAAAGTGATGCAATTACTTATTAAATAAAGTGACTAATGGTTTGTGAAATAAAGTGCAAATAATAACTAAGTAAACTTTAAGCCTAATATTAAATATGTAAATAGTAATAATTAAATAAAGTTAATTATTTTAATTTAACCAGCGATTGTTTGATTACTACACAATCCAGTGGTACGAGTCCGAGTACAGAGAGTTAGAGGAAATGTCAGGAGGGCAATTTTGTAACAGAGTAAATTATCAAGAGGGCAATTTCGTAACAATATAATAAAAATGCATTGCGGATTGAATTTTTAACTCAAAACAAGTATGTGTTCATTTAGGGTGCTGCTGAGAAAGCAGCAAATTGAAGTAAGTACTAAACTAAAGTAAGTACTACACATTGCTTATGGTATATAATTAATGAAAAATATGATCCGATAATAAAAACTTTAATATTGTAAATAAATAAATTAATTGCGATTTTTACAACAGACTATATGAAGCTTTAAAAGCATTTAATAATTACCATCATATAATAAAATGTACCAAGGAGAAAGAGCATAATGGAATGTTACCATATCTAGAAATAGGGGAAAAAATGTTTTTTTCTTTTTTAATCAAACGTTATAAAGTGATACACAAAAATAAAGTTTATAAAATTGCAACTAATTATGATATGTTTAACAATTAACAAGCCATTAAAAATAAGGGTGGATGATACACAACGCATTGGTGCTACTAATCCGTTAGGTCTCTGGGTTTCGTCCTCTTAAGATGTCGTTCCGTTGTCTCTGGTTCGTAGAGTTTCAATGCTTCTTCGTTTATGTGGTATCAAAATCGATCATGATGTGGCGACTTTGGTTATTTCGCTATTTACCTTCTGAACACCAGGATCTCTGTGGAGGTCTGCCGTTCTTACATACCAGGGTGCATGGACTATGTTGCGTAGACCTTTATTTTGAAATCCTTGGTTTATTTGGATATTGCTTTGTGTGGTGCATCCCCAAGGATGCCATCACTCCATAAAATTTTCAAGATTTGCTGATATAACAAAAGTTTGTTGTTTGTAGAGAGTGGAGATGTTCTACCAATTAACCAGTACAATATCTTGAATTTATTTCTAGTTCTTCTCTTTTCTTTCTTACGAGTTCATACCCTCAGAGCTTTACATCTAATGACATGCTCAAATACTTTGCATTATTAGAGCGTGATACTTGTATTCCATTTATATAGAGTGCGGTGGTTCTACTAGTTTTATTCGATAAATCGATGTGAACTGATTTTGTGTTGTTTGTTACAGCATTTCTTTGTCCAGTTTAATATTGAGTCCATGGCACGTTGAATCTCTATTCAGATTTCCGCTGTATCACCTTCGGCCGGTAAATCACTTGTGAACAGGAGATAAAGTAGGGGTCCTAAGATGCTGCCTTGGGGAACACCTGACTTAATATCGCGGAGCTCAAAGTACGCATCGTCTTGTTTAATTCGGAATTATCTTTTTTGAAGGTATGATTTAATAATTTGACAATATTCGATGGGTAGTTTGAATTGCAGTTTATGGAGTAGTTCATGCCAAACTTTATCGAAAGCCTGCGCCACATCCAAAAATAGCGGTATGAGTTTATTTTCTTCAATAATTGGTTGACGTTTGTTGTATAGCAATTTCTCAAAGATCTTTGATAGTATCCGGAGCAGAAAGATAGATATACTAGTATATGATATGACACTTCTTGCGCTACTTTACCTGATTTGTGAAGCATTATAACTTCGGCCACTTTCTAGATGTTTGGAACATGTCGAAGTTTACATGTGGCGTTATACAAAATAGTTAGATTTTCAACACATGACTGTGGCAACTCTTTTAATATTTCTGCAGTTATTAGATCAAAGCCTGTAGTTTTTTCAATTTTAGATTATTTATTTCATTTTTACTTCACAGTGTATACATTGCAGGTGCTTGCCGTGGCCTCATAGTTGCTATTGTAGATTTTTTTCAAATTCTGCACCATCATTAGGTGATCTGAAAAAGTGTTGCTTGTGACACAGCTCCTGTTAGTCATTTTAATTGGAGGATTCATTAATGTGGGCATTTTATGTTTTTAGTGGGTGTCCACAAAGAGTAATCACCGTTTTTATCCTTCGACAGGTTTCGTAGAAATCTGCTAGTCGATTCATTTTTAAATACCTCTTTTTCTTGGCATGGTTTCTGTGTAGCTTTGTTTGCAATGGGCAACCTACTTTGGTGCTAGCGAAGCCGCAATTCATCCGTCGAATTTTGTTTTTAAAAGTTAGTTGAGTTACTAGCCCAGGCGACATTTTGTATATTTTGCGTTAACTTAATACTTCATAATCTAGTTTCTCTTCTCTTTTGGTGGCTTTATGTGTCGAGTGTTTCCTTCTAACACTTCTTTGAAATAGTGGTAGTCAATAAATTTGTTGGTTAGATAACTCTTTTGGAATTTTTTATTATTTCTAAGCTTAGTGATAGGAAAACTGGAGAGTGGTCTGAATTGATACCAAAACCTTAATGTATTTAGTAGTTCTTTCAAACTTTTAAACTAGATAGAAATCTATTAAGTCAGTAACTTGCCAGGATCGCTTGGCCAATAAGTTGGTTTTCCAGTTGATATGAACTCGCAGCCCGTCTCTCTGGCAGCAAGTCCTTTTGTTGTGGCTAACCTGAATTCCCAATATATGTTTTTCGCATTATAACTCTACTTTTTTGCTTATTTATAAAATTAAAGTAGAATTCACTATTGATTTTTAGTCTCGGGGGACTGTACAGTGCTGTGAAGGCTAGCGGTTGGTTGTTTGAGCTTATTGTGATAGTAGTTGCTTCGATTTCATAACTACGAAATTTCTCTACCTCGTAATGTTCTATATTTTTTCTTAGGATTATTACACTGCCACCACGACCCGAATTTTTTGGATGACTTGTGTGGTAAATTTCATAGTTATTAATTTTCATGAACAGCTGATTTATAAAATGTGTTTCAGAAATCAGACAAACATCTATATTTTCTTCTCTAAGTACGATTTGTAATTCAGATTGATTTTTGGCTAGCCTGTTCGCATTCCATAGCATTATTTTCAGTATCATTGTATATGAGGTCAGGTTTGTTGTGTTGAGCACTGCTCGAGCTTTACTAGACGAGTTTCTAGGCTTCTATTAGATTAATCTTGTTTATTTTGTTTGTCACGAACTTTTTCGGAGCCTAGCCATTCCAGAGCTCGTCAACAGAAAAAAAAAACTTCCTGGTTCACAGTAGTTCTCTGATTTGTTACTCCACTTTGGACGTTTGTTACTCTGCTTTGGACGTTTGTTACTCAGCCATGGATGTTTCTTACTTTGCTTTGGACGTTTGTTACTCTGCTTTGGAAATTTGCTACTCTGCTTTGTTTGTTATTCTGCTTTGGACGTTTGTTACTCTGCCTTGGACGTTTGTTACTTTGCTTTGGACGTTTCTCACTCTGCCTTGGATATTTGTTACTCTGCTTTGTTTGTTACTCTGCTTTATGAAAGATTCTCAATCATTATTTAACCCACTGAAAGTTTAAGATTGAGATTAGTTTTATACAAAAGAAAAAACAAACGAATCAAAATCTGATTCACCTACTTTGATTTATTATTTTTTGAATAAGCAAGATTTTGTGTGGGTGAAATTGTTCAGTGGACGAATTTCATCTTCACAAGTTGTTTTAAAATTTTAGTCAATATATGTAGCTTCTGCCGAAGTAGACTTTGTAACATCCATATTTCTTATTACTTGAGCGTAGCTTAAGCTTTGCTCATTCTTAATGTTTACATTGGTAGTTAGCATTATAGGTAGATTAGTTGTAGCTTATTCTGAGGATTTTTTGCTGCTTTGTTCCGCGGCGAATTTTTTGTAGTTCTTTAGGTATCATACATCTCCTATAGCAGGGATGTCCATGAAAAAATTATCCGCAGCCTTGATGCAGATAAGTGACGTTTCCTAGCCTATTCAGTTTTGTTGTTTTCTTTCGGCCTCAGTTCTGTCAAATTATGAAAACCGGTGTTGCCAAAAAATTTGCCGCGCTTTATTAAAATTAGCGAAATTTTGCTGTTGTTTATAAATTTTATTTATTTGTTATGAAGTGAAAATAATAAAATGGGCAAATTTTGTGTAATTTGCCGCAAAAGTTGGGGCAAAGATAATGTGAAATGTTTCAAAGTTCCAAGTGACGAGAATAGGCGTCAACTTTGGAACAAAGCTAGAAGTGTTTCCTTACCCCAGCATATATATATATATATATATATATATATATATATATATATATATATATATATATATATATATATATATATATATATATATATATATATATATATATATATATATATATATATATATATATATATATATATATATTATATATATATATATATTAATATATATATATATATATATATATATATATATATATATATATATATATATATATATATATATATATATATATATATATATATATATATATATATATATATATATATATATATATATATATATATATATATATATATATATATATACTTCTGGAATGCTATTACGCTGGGTAAATTGTTCCTTTATATATATTTATTTATTTAGATATTTTTGGTTTTCCCTCTCGCTACATAATAAACTAAAATGAAAATTTATGACAATAATAATATCAGTTCATGAAATTAAAAAATTATCTCAACCGTTATGAAAGTAAAATTTCAGCCGTCAAAGAAATTTTTCGCCCGTTATTACAAATATTCTCATGCCTCCGGAACCCGCCTACAGACTATTTTAACAGAAGCGAGATCAGAATTCTCTCAAAATTTATCTGCACCACCAGTGTCGTTGCAAGTCCGCAGCTAGAGAAAAACTCGAGTCACTCACCCACCAAAAACTAAAATTAATACGACACATTGCATTCATGTCAACGTAAACGCTCGGTAACCCCAATAAAAAATATTTGCATTGAGTTGTTTATAAACTGTACAAATTTGAACGCGCTAACATTAATAATATAATACTGCTAGAGAATGGCAAAAATCAACAAATTATGTGAAATACTATCATTAAATTAAGTTCAATACATTTCATTAATTTATATTAAACTATATTGAATGTAAATTAATTTTAACTTTAAACTAAATTAAATTTTCAGTTATGGTATGCTGCGTTATATATACGAGTATATATATATATATATATATATATATATATATATATATATTATAGTATATATATATATATATATATATATATATATATATATATATATATATATATATATATATATATATATATATTATTTTATTTTTTTGATTGAATATGAATACACATTTTTGTGATCATCGCTAACATGCTTTCCTATTGTAAACACTACATAAATTTGCCAAAGAGAGAGAGAGAGAGAGAGAGAGAGTTAAGAGTTTTATTTTTTAAACAATCACTGCATGACTTGATATAACTAATTATATCTTTTGTCACATTTTTCCAAAAGAAATGTTTTCTTATCTTTTGTACTGTTCTAATTACTGTCCTTAATTTAGAGATTTTCATTATTTTGCAGTTTTTCATTATTTTCATGTACTGCGAGCGGCCTCAAAGCTATTTGTATTTTATTTAATAATATATTGCCCTTTTCTTTGAATTCATTAATCCAGATTTATTTAAATATTCTTTCGCTTAGTGACATTTGTAATTTATTAATGTTTAATACACCGGCCTCCTTTTCAAGCCTTAGAAAATATTGATCTAAATAAAATTTCTCATTAATGTATAAATTATTAATATTAATATGTGATAATATTTGTTTACTTCAGTCACCGACTGCTACTGGACGAGTAAAGTTGTATTTATAGTGAGCTCAGTTGTTGTAAACAATAATTGATTCTATATTTTGCTGTTATTATTTTATTAAACAGTTAATCTAAGCGTGAGTACATATCTTTAAGTAAATACAAATAAATAATAATAATGTCCCTCTCGGGACCCCCTCTAGGGAATAATAGGTTTGCCCTATTATCTACTAGTCCCCAACCCAAACGAAAAAAGCCAACAGCTATTAAAGATGCATTTCCCAATTTACCAAATATCGGAAAAGAAAATCCAAAATATCTAGTGGTAAGTGCAATTGATTGCAGCAAACCATTAAACAAATTCTTTTGTTTTGCTGTCCACAAAGCGCTCAAAAATATTAGTTCTGAGATCACAAAAATCACAGAATTGAGGGATAGCAATTTATTGTTGCTCGTAAAAAACAACAACATTGCCAAGAAATTTCTATCCATTAAACAACTAATTGGAATTTGCAGCGTTAAAATTGACCTTCACAAAAACCAGAATTCTTCGAAAAGCACGATATACGCTCCATGCTTGAACAATGTCCCAGAGAGTGAGATTATTGAAAATCTAAAAGAACAGGGTGTTGCGGCGGTTTATAAGTTCCCTAAATATATTGATGGTAAACCGATCCCTAGCGGGGTTCTCCTAACATTTGACTTATATCACTTACCACAAAAACTTGAAATTTCATGGTATACAAGATTAGACCATAGTATTCAAATCCAATGAGGTGCAGAAATTGTGAAATTCTCGGACACACAACAAAACGCTGCAATAAGACCCCTGTATGTGACACGTGTGCACTTCCACCTTATTCTCCTTTACCTTGCTCTGGCACTCTTTGCGTAAATTGTGCAGGTAGCCACACCGCTTCCAGCAATGCCCAAAGTTCGTGCAAATGAAACAAATAATAACCATTCAAGCCGACAACAAGTGCTCCATTCGCGAAGCAATAAATATACATAAAATGCCAATTCCTCCCTCCCTTACTGAATCCTCTCCTTTATACACCAACATACTAAAATACACTTATAACAAAGCCACACACAACAACAAAAATACGGAAACCGAAAAACAAAATTCTAACAACAACAATTTAAAGCTGAACTTATCCAACAACAAAACAGAGGAAAATAATTCCAACAACAAAACACAAACAAATTTATCAAACATATCAAATTTAATAAATACTTTACCAAAAACAATTGCAGTCGATGACTCTACACCAAATTCTAAAATAAATAACCTTTCGCAACTAAACACCTCATCTTCACTCTTTACTTCCTTACCAATAGGTAGTCAAATAATAGAGTGGAACCTAAATGGTCTCTTTAATAACACTAGTTTACACCGAAAAAGTACATTTGATGAGAGGTGACTTTTCTTATGTATTTTCATCTGCTGAATTCGAAAATCAAGGTTAAATTTTTGTTCATGGAATAGTTTTTGAGATATTGTAATTTTTGTATTTTTTTGACCAGAGAAACCAGACGTTTTTTCAACGATTTGTACTTTTCCGCCGGCACAGAATCACTGTAAAATATTATTTTTTTGAAAATGTGCTATTTTCATCGATATATTTTGAACCGCTTTACCAATCAAAGATCCGATTATATATGTTTGTTCGTCATCTCAATACCTTGCATTGGGTTTCTAGCTCGAGATATGATTTGTCACGTGAAAAAATGTCGAAAAAATACAAAAATTACAATATCTGAAAAACTGTTCCATGAACAAAAATTTAACCTTGATTTTCGAATTCAGCAGATGAAAATACATAAGAAAAGACACCTCTCATCAAATGTACATGAAAAAAATTTTATTTTGTAAACTAGTGTAATTACTCTGATCTAAATATCCTCATCAAAGAATTTTCTCCTGAAATTAAAGCTTTGTAAAAAACTCACCTTCCAGCAAATAGAATAGCCTTCACACCCCACAAATATATTGGTTACTTTCACAATATACACCAAAATACTAGATGTAAACAAGGGATCGCTCTTTTTGTAAAAAAATCCCTAAACCATAAACAAATTCCCATCTCGTCCAATATTTCATCTTTAGCAGTTGAAATAGATATTGGTTTCAAGAAGTCCATCGTCACATGTTACATCCCTCCCCAGCAAAGTTTCCATCATAGAGACCTATTTAATATCGTCCATGTTTTTTTTAATCCAGTGGTTAAGCCAGGTGATTTTAATGTGTGGAGTCCGCTCTGGGGTTCGGCGGCATCCAATCGTAGGGGCCGAATAATCGAAGATGTCCTTCTTTCCAATAACCTTACCGTCCTTAATGATGGTGCTCCCAATCACTTCTCCAACCATCGAACCTTCTCCCATCCAGACATCGCCCTGTCCTCTTCATCCATAGCTCCAAAACTTTCCTCTCATACACTAGACGATCTCCACAACAGTGATCATTTTCCCAGTGTTACCTTCTTCAACTTACCACACCTTTCTTATATTAAACCTAGATCCAAATTCATTATTGATAAGGCAGACTGGCAAAAATATTATTCACACTTAGTTTCACTTACAAAAACAAAATATTTCTCTAGTAATATCAATGCGGAAGCATCGGCAATAATATCTATAATTCGATCGGCTGCTCACGCTACAATCCCCCAAACTAACACAAGGAAATTCTGTACAAAACTTCCCTATTGGACTAATCTACTAACAGTTTTAAAAAAATGAAAGCAATATTTATGGGTCAGTTTCAAGCGAAATAGATCTATTGAAAATTTGGTCAAATATAAAAAAGCAAACGCCATTTTTAGACGGGAACTAAAGATATCTAAGAAACAATCTTTCGAAACTCTTACTGCCAACATAACACCTTCTTCAAGTCCAAAAAAATCTGGTCTGATATAAAAGCTATTGCAGGTTTACACCAATACATCAAGATCCATTTTGTTCATTCATCTGAGGGCCCTATTTACGCCCCACAGGACATTGCTGAGCAATTCGCAAATACCTGGTCTAATTACTCCAATAGTTTCAACTTTCATTCCAACTTTAACACCCTTAGAAGTCATATTATTGCTGAACATTACCACAATCCCTCCCCATGTCCGAAAATCCTTCTTATCGAATCACCTATTTCAATAGAAGAGTTTGACCGCACAATCTCGTCTATGACTTTAAGAACTCCAGGACCAGATAAAATACCATATCCACTACTAAAAAATCTTCCATTTATTCTTAAAACCAGACTCTTGAATTTATATAACTCCATTCTCGATAAAGGTATTTACCCACAAAACTGGGAAAATAGCGGCAGTTATTCCTATTCCCAAATCTAATAAGAACAATTCCTTCATATCAAATAACAGACCAATATCCTTGATCCCCTGTATGTCTAAAATTTTAGAAAGAATCATTTCTAAAAGAATATTGTGGTTTGCCAAACAAAATAATTTCATAACCCCTAACCAATTTGCATTTCAAAAAGGCTTAGGTGTTCTTGACCCTCTTTTGTACTTCGAGCACTTCGCTTCAACAACTTTATCATAAAAAAACCACATATAGGTCTTAAGTTTAGACTTTGAGAAAGCTTTCGATCGAATTGGAACCCATATTGTTCTACGAGAACTAAAACGATGGCAAATAGGTACTAAAATTTAAAATATTGTAAAATCCTTTCTACTTAATCGTAAATTCTTCGTCAGCGTTAACAATCATAAATCGAGTATGCACCGTCTCTACAATGGCATTCCACAAGGATCACCGCTTTCAGTCACTCTATTCACAATTGCCTTTAACGAAATCAGCTCAATTATTTCCTCATACGCTCTCATCGAGCATATTCTTTACGCTGATGATGTCCTCATTTTCTCCAATTTAAAAGAACTAAACCGAATAAAAATTATTTTCTCTAAAATCGTCACTGACATTTCTAAGTGTGGATAATCATCGGGCACCAATATATCAACTAGCAAATGTTCAACATTTCATATTTGCAGGAAGCACAAATGTTCCTTTCCTAACATATCCTTATCTAATGTTCCAATCCCGCATACTATCTCGTTAAGGATACTAGGTCTAATTTTTGATAAAAGGTTAACTTTTGAGGAACATTGTAAATACGTAAGATTAAGCTTACTATCTAGACTAAATATTATAAAATATCTTTCATCTAAACATTGTTTGATACACATTTCGACCCTTGTAAATATAACTAAAGCTCTAATACTATCCAAAATCGACTTCGGACTCTCCATATATGGGCAGTGTGCTAAAACACATTTAAACACATTTAAACACCTTACAAGCACCATACCACACAGCGGCCAGAAAGAGCATCCGCGCTTTTCCTACATCACCCACCAAAGCTGTATTAGCAGAAGCAAGGCTACCGGATATTACTCAAAGAGCAATTAACAACACAATGATGCTAATTCCAAAGTTACTTCATTGCAATAACCAGCTACTGTTCAAAGTAATAAATTCATCCCATCAGCAAGATAATATTAAGAAGAAGCCCTCGACGCTCTCGCGCTGCTTATTGCTAGCCAAGCAACTTAACGTCATCTCTACTCCAACACTCATTCACCCCGGAAAGTATCCACAGTGGCTGATTCCTAGATCCTCTTTTATCAATATCTTAGTAAATCATCCAAAAGATTCCACCAGCCCAAACGAAAACATTCAACTTTACAAGGAAGCCCCTTATCCTGTTAGAGCGGAGTGGGAGCTTATTTTTACCGATGGATAGAAATCAGACACCAGTGTTACGTTTGCAGTGACAAATGACCTTGGTGACACAATAGTTGTCGGTGCTTTACCTACGTACTGCTCAGTATACACAGCCGAAGCAGCTGCCATTCATGAAGCGGTGCTTTTCGCCTCCAAATCAAATATCAAACACGTTATATGCAGTGACAGCAAATCTACAATCGAGGCCTTTTTAAACGGAGAAACTGATAAATTGTTGATTCAAAATATCCGAGAAATCCTACTTGAACATAAAAAAACAATTAAAATCATGTGGGTACCTGGGCATGTTGGGATCCGAAATGGCAGATAAAAGAGCAAAGCTAGCCGGAAAAGAACCATTGCATATATTTAGCTATTTTATAACAAAAGACATACGAAAACTTGCTTTCAACTTTTCTAATGCTAAGTTCAACAGGGAATGGATTGCATATCAACACCACTACAAAACATATAATCCCCCTGGTACAAAACCAATTTATCCTCACGATTGTTCATGCCGTATGTTAAGAACTTTCATACGCCTCAGAATAGGGCACAGCATAATAACCCACAGCTATATTCTAAGCGGCACTCCTAAGGAAACCTGCTGTTTCTGTATCGCTCATATGTTATCAACCACTCATATTTTTGACGAGTGCCCTGGACTGAACCAAAGCAGAATAATTGCATTTGGAAATAAGAAACCATCAAACTGTTTTAAGTCCTTCAATATGGATAATATTAGTGCTATAAATAAATTTCTAAAACTATGTAATATTAAAGAGATCTGATAGAATTATGCCACATACAAATGTATAAATTTAGTAATATAATATTCATTTTACAATCATAAGTTAACATAAGCCGAAGGTCCTGGTAGCCAGAGCTTTTTACTTTAGTGTAATAATTATTTATAATTATTCCTCTGTTAAATAAATAAATAAATAAAAATTTTTTTACCTACTTGATTTAGCTTTCCATGGGGTCATGAATTTGTAATCTGAAAGTTGGACACTTTTTGTTGGAAGATAAAAAATAACACACGTCTTATATATAGATCTACTTTATTAAGAAGAAACAAACTTAAATTTAAGAAGTAATGTAGGCATAATTAACTGTATTGTATATGTACACTGAAAAATATCATGTGTTGTATTTTAACAATCCTCCTAAACAAAATAACAAAATAAATTTTCTAAATACATTTAAAATTAAAATAAAAACAAAAAAAAAAAATTCAATAGTTTACGAGTACATTCCATAATTAGTAAATACTCATTTCTTTTACAATTTTTTCATGTTTTATTTTTCGTAAATTTCACTAGTTTACCAAACAAAATTTTTTTCATGTACATTTGATGAGAGGTGACTTTTCTTATGTATTTTCATCTGCTGAATTCGAAAATCAACGTAAAATTTTTTTTCATGTAACAGTTTATGAGATATTGTAATTTTTGTATTTTTTTCGACCTTTTTTTCACGTGACAAATCATATCTCGAGCTAGAAATGTCCGATTGGGTCGTTCTTGGTACCCAATTCAATGTATTGATATGACGAACAAACATGTATAATCGGATCTTTGATTGGTAAAGCGGTTCAAAATATATCGATGAAAATAGCACATTTTCAAAAAAAAAATATTTTACAGTGATTCTGTGCCGGCGGAAAAGTACAAATCGTTGAAAAAACGTCTGGTTTCTCTTCATGTACGCAAAGATGATACTTTAACGTAAGAATTAAGACCAACTAGAAGAAAATCGACCGAAAAATGACAAAGTTATAAGCAATACCTTGCATTGGGAACCAAGAACGACCCAATCGGACATTTCTAGCTCGAGATATGATTTGTGACACGTGAAAAAAGGTCGAAAAAATACAAAAATTACAATATCTCAAAAACTATTCCATGAACAAAAATTTAATCTTGATTTTCGAATTCAGCAGATGAAAATACATAAGAAAAGTCACCTCTCATCAAATGTACATTTTAGGTGTAAACTAGTGTTTTTAGTTAATATATCGACAATCATATCACTGGTACATACATAATTTAAGTCTCTTTTGTTAGTTTTACACATATCTCGAATATGATGGTATGTGACATCGATATGTCTACTCATCGCTTGGTATGTGGGATTTCGAACAAGATGTTGCACACTCTGGTTATCGCTGAAGCTGAATATGTCAACTTACCTACAACAGCTAGAGAAGCCGAATATCTACGTAAACTACTGCGTGAAATGGGGCTTGAAATGAGTAATCCGATGATGATCATCATAAATGTAAATGGGTAAAATGTGTTTTAACGCTGCCTCGTGCTCGCTGTGTGGGTCAATGATACGCTGAGTTAGTTTTGTGATCGAATGTAGTATGTCTGGCTTTGTTGCTAAACCTAAATACATGAGAGCACCAACCATAGACTGGTATTTGGTTGCATCTACTCTTCTACAAGGCTCGTTTTTGCAACTTTCTGAAAAATTTGGTGGCAACGGTGTTGAAGATTTACTGCAGTTTTCCATACCGTACTGTTTTAATAGACTTTCAATGTATTGACCCTTATACACAGTTACAGCACCTGTAGCGCCATCTCGGTCGACTTCCATGCCTAGAAAGTGAGCTAAGTCGCCACCGTCTACCACATCAAAATGTTCAGCAATTCCTTTCTAGAAGAGCTTGCGAACAAAATATCATCAAAATATATGGCAATATAATATTGATTTTCACCGTTTCTAGTGTAAGCACATGGATCTGCCTCACCTGGTATAAAGCCCATGGTGCGTAATAGATTGTCCAGTTGTTTGTTCCACTCGCGGCCTCTTTTCTTCAATCCATAAAGCGCTTTGTGTAGTTTTAGCACGTAATGAGGATGCTCATCTCTAACGAAACCCTCGAACTGCAGCATGTACACCGTCTCTTTAAGTTCGCCATTCAGGTATGCTGAAGAAACATCCATCTGATCTAGATGTAGCTCAAACTCAACTGCCAATGCAATAATCATACGAATAGTAGCGTACCAAACTACGGAAGAAAATGTTTCCTTCTAGCTCACACCTTGATGCTGGTTACAACCTTTTGCTACTAAACGTGATTTAAAGAGCTCAATTTCGTCATGTTTGTTTCTCTTTAAGTTGAAAACCCAATGACATCCAATTGTCTTATGGCCTTCTGGAAGCTCGACTAGAGTCCAAGCTTGATTTTTAATTTGTGCCTTGTACTCCTCCTCCATTGATGCCATCCATTGTTGATTGTTTTCGACATTTAATGCTTCAGTCGCTGACACTGGTACATTAATATTCTGTTGTGCCATTTTTAGGGCACTCACAGTGTTGTAACTTTTTCTCAGACATCCTGGTTTGCCCATCCTAATAATCGTTGGTCTTCCTCTCGCTCTTTTTGGGTTATTGACAAGCACATCATCTGAAGAGTCACTTATAACATCTGCTTCATCTGCTTCTTCAACTTTTGTATATTGGTTGTTATACGGTGCATTTTCTGATTTTTGTTGCGGCTCAAGCAATTCAGTGTCGAAATGTACGATTTCTACATAGGCTTTTTCCATTATATTTTCCAAAAATATGACATTTCTGCTGACGTCGATTTTCTTCGTGCATTTATCGACTAAACTATATGCTTTCGACTGCTCTGAATATCCAACAAGCGTCACTCTCTGCCTTTTGGACGAAGTTTGTGCTTCTCAGTTTTGCCTAGGACGATGGCTGGTGAACCAAATATCCTGAAATGCGTTACTGAGGTTTTTCTCATATACCATATCTCAAATGGTGTTTTATCAATTAAAATCTAAGTTACTGACCTGTTTCGTATTCGGCTCAATATGTTTCATCTAGTCCCGAAAACACCAGCATACTTCTCGCCATTTCCACAAAGGTTCTGTTGGCTCTTTCTGCGACACCATTTTGTTGATGTGTACAGTTGTTTGTCTCTTGGTACCATTTTCAGCTAAATAGTTGTCGAACAGGTGGTTCAAATACTCACTGCCATTAACGCTGCGTATCGTTTTAATTTTCTTTTCGGTTTCTCGTTCCATGTTTTTTTTAAACAATTTAAATGCTTTGAAAACATCAGTTTTTTTTTTATAACTTACTTCCAATTTATCGTCTATAAATGTGACGAAATAATTGTATAATCACTTTGTCCATCATCTTCAGTAACACCTCGTACAACCTGGTAGTGCCATTTCATTTCCCCTTTCTCTATATCGCTTACGAAATTGCATTGGTTATTGTTGTTTTTTCACACTTTCACATAAAGTATATTTTTTCTTTCTTCTTTAAGTACAAATTTACCGCGACCGCACACGTATACCGTTTTATTGTCAGCAGGTCACACTTTGTAGACAATCACACGGCAATTGTAGACAAAGTAAAAGATTTACCGTCACAGCACATATGTGTTGTTACACCACTGTCCATACACCAAGACCTGCGATTTAAGGTACCGTTTTCAATCACGGCTGCTGCTAATATTGATAAACGGTGATAATTTTTTGTCTTATTTTCGCTCACCTTTTCGCCCTTTTTCGTATTTTTGCATTCTGATGCATAGTGCCGACGTCGATCGCAATTATAACACTTGATGTTCTGCTTGTATTTCTTGTTGTTTTTGCTCCACGGTTGCTCTTTTGATTTTTGTTTCATGTCCGCGTAATATACTTGATTGCCGTTGCTTAGATTTTCGTCCCCCTGCACTTGCCTTCGCTCGCCTTCTTCAAGTAACTTTACTTATAAGACGCTGAAAGCTGGGAATGTCTCCCTTGCTTCAATTGCCACTGCGAATTCTTCCTAGTAAGCTTGTTAGAAGGATGATGGAGAGGATTTTCACAGCAATGTCGGTATCCACTTGTGAGAGCATTTCAACTATGTTAGAAAAATCATGTATATGGGCAGACACACTAAAACCCTCTTATAACTTTAATGACATTAGCTTCTTAAACAGAGTTGCCTTCCGAGCTCGTCCTTTTCGTTGGTAAATGTTACGATGAGTGTTCCAAGCTTCAATCGATGTTTTGCTTTTCTTAATGTAATTTGGCTGCGATGAATGCAAACACAATATAATTGTTGCCAGCGCTTTCTCATCTTTCGCCTCGTATGCCACCCTTCCCCTTTCCGTTGACCGGAATGATTTTTGCTCGAATCAATAGCCATAGACCATTATGTGTTTCATTTGAATTGACCATAGTTCTGAATCTTAAAACTCTGTACCATAACGGGGCTTTTATTTTAATATTTTTTCTTAAAACTTTATAACACAATGGCTGGGCTCATACTCTTTGTTGGAAGATAAAATACGATACTTTTTAATTTCACTTGAGTGTAAAATTTCATATATTTTGGACTTTTGAGTACACGAATTTTTCGAATGTTGACTTTAGTTTTCTTTATTTTCTCTTGACATTGACTTTGTTTTTTTCTCTTAGACTTGTATTAAACTGTTTTAAATCAGTTATATCTATTCTTGACAGTGCATCAGCTGTGTTATTTTTACTTCATCAGAATTCTTAGGAGTAGGGTAATTTTCTATAATATGATATTTGCGCTCATCAGGCAGTATACATTTATGACCAAGATAACTTACTTCATGACTGAAAAATGAACATTTACTAGGATGTAATTTTAATTGTCTACATGTTTAAAAGACATCTTGAAGATTCTTCATCATGAGATTTTTAGAGTAACCTAATACAACTAAATCGTCCATGTATAGAAAAGCTTGTGCTGGTGATAAGCCAACGAATGCAAATGTCATCATTCTTTGAACTGAATTTGGGGCTATTTTAAGTCCATATGGAACTCTTTTAAATTGAACTAACCCCATATCAGTTGAAAAATAAGTTAAATTTCTAGATTATTTTCAAAGTTTAATTTGGTGAAAATCAGTTGATAAATCAAGGCAAGAGAAGTACAAGAATGATAGAATAGAAAATTACGACATGCGCAGGTCCGGTATTCCTCTCTCGACAAAAACTCAGCACAGCTGATTGGCTGTGACGCACGAGGCACTTTAAAATATTTTGTGATATGAAAAATGCATGAGCAAACGCAATAATTTGTATATTAAAAGGTTTTTAATTATTTTGAATTATATATAAATTGCACTTGCAAGTAAACGAGTACAAATTATATTTGTATTATATATTATACTATATAATATATAATTATATTTCAAAGCAAAAAAACGCATTTAATCCAAATACTTGGCGAATTTGTATGGAAAATTTTGATGATGAGTTCATAGGGACGAATTTGGAGGCTGAAATGGGTATGTAATTTTTTTTCTAAATATTAATTCAATTTTGAAAATATTAATTACAGGGTTTAGAATGAGAAGATTTTTAAAGCTGGGTACTATTCCATCTTTGGACAAAAATATAGAGCCCATAGCACAAGTTCGACTGAAGTGGCTGCAAAGGCTCAATATTAAAAAAGTAGTTGTTCACTTGTACAGGAGTCAAGTTTAATATTTTATTTATCTATTGTAAATATCATAAACATTTTACCAATTTTGTTTAGCTTAAGGCTTTGTAGTATTTAGAGTTACATAAATATGTATGCATATCTGTATGTAAAACTATGTATGAACATAAATATATGCATAAGCATATGTGTCTTTTTATTTCACTTTCCATAATTGTTTCCTTTTATATTCCCATTATCGCACCAAAACACTAAACAACAACTTTCACGGCACAAATCTAACTAAAAAATTCCTGAATAAAAAATAAATTTTAATGCCAAATCAATTTAAATATATTATTTTACATTTATTTACATAAATATTATCATAATATTCTATAAATATAAAAATATTTAATATTAAACACAAATTATCACATTTCTCACACAAAAATGTATGCATTTTGGCTGTTCTCTGATTTCGTATGTACCTTGTGACGACATGCGCAGAGAGAGATTGGCGTAATCTTTTATTCTCTCATCCTTGAGAGAAGTATTTAGCTCTGCCTAGTTCATCAAAAATGTCATAAATTCTTGGCAATGGATAAATTTTATCTGATGCTAATTTTTTGTTTATGTTTCTGTAATCCACTACAAGTCTCCATATTTTTTCCTTATTACTAGGGAGTTTATTACTAGTAGGGGGATTGTATTCAGAAATGGATGGTTCAATTATATCATTCTCTATTTGTTTGTTAATTATTTATTTATGAGTATGTGGGATTCTATAATTTTAAATAAATACTGGACCATTTTCTGTTTTTTAAAGTTTTTGTTTGTAAAAATTATTGCAAGTTATATTTTCCATTTCTAGTGCGATTATATCTATAAAGCCTGAACATAAATTGGATAATTAAAGCCTGGGAAATTTTTCGATAATTCTTCAAGTTTTTTTTTACTATTTCAATTATTTAAAATTCAGTTTAAGATTTGAAATTGTAAAGTTTTTGTTAGTAGTATTGATTATACTGACAAATGTTTGCGACTAGTTTGCTAATGTACGAGTGCTTGCTACAAATATTCTATCTGCTAACTGTTGATGTTGGATTAAAATCTTTTTTCTGTTGTTTCTACTCTTATAAGTCTTACTACTTCGGATCTTGCAGGAATCGATATAGTGTTATCATATATTTCTCATTGGCATTGCAATATTTTCGTGATAGCATTCTGGTCGTAAAATAATCCCTAGTGCTATTTGGTGGTCCAAAAGACAATTGTACTTCCTTATAAAGTCATGTCTTAATAAACCAGCACATCGAATTGGAAAATCGTCATGAAGCAAATGGAATTCGTGAGGAGATCTTCTATCTTTAAATCGGTGTTGAGTTTTCCCAAAGTTTTTATTGCACGCTGTACTATTCCATTTAGACTTACTTTATTATACCCTTTGTGCTTTTGAGAGAAGTTGCAATTTCAAGAAGGAGGCGTGGTAGGGATGGACATATATATGGATATATGATCAGAATCACTTCCTAAGCAATTTTTACTTTGTCCGTCCGTCTGTCCGTCCGTCCCTCTGTGGCCACTTTTTTTCTACACCGTTGCAGCTATCTTAATAAACTTTTGCAGAAGTATAGTCTGGATAAAGATACAGAACCAGCTTGCTATATGGGCCAATTTGGACCAATACCATGCCTACCTCCCATTTAAGAAACTTTTTTCACCTTTTTTAAAACGACTATAGCTTCGGTCCAATTGATGAGAGAGTGACGCAATTTGGCAGTTACGCAGATGTGGGTCCTACTAAACACTAGATAAAAAGTGGGCGGAATATATTAACTGCCACGCCCATTAAAAATAATTATAAATGAAGATCTGGTAGAGATTTGCGGACGAAATTTAACGGGAAGGAACATGTAGATATTATAAAGCTATCTGCAACAAATGGGGTTGATCAGGGAAAAGACACGCCCACTTTTGATGTAAAGAACTTTCGGGTCCAAAATTAAAATTTGCCTATTTATGCTCGTATTGATGCCATCGGAATAAAAATTTGCAGAAATATACATGGGGTCGATAGTGGTGTGTATGCAGAATATGGAGATCATAATGCAACCGCCACGGCCACAATTAACCAAAAGTCATTTCTAGCTTCCTATTAAAGAATTATCAACGAAATTCGACAGGAAGGTTGCAAGTACTAATATTAAACACCTCACAAAAAATGGGCGTGTTATTTTTACAGCCACGCCTACTATTGACACATGTTTATAACTTACGACCTATACAATATTTTTGGACAAAATTTTGTTTTAGTACGTTTGTGGACCCTACCAAGCCACATCCAAGAATTGGGGTCTGTCAGATGAAGGATAAGTGTCGCTCCCATATAATGAACTTTGGAGACCCCACTTAAAAACAATTACCCAATCTATGCTTCTAGTGACGACATATGAATGCAAATTGGCAGCTGTGTACGAGTACATTGGGTCTGTACTAGCATGTATTCCAAAGATGGGCAGATTTTTATTGCTGCCACGCCCACAAGTAAACAAAAACCAGGACTAGTTTCAAAATCACACAAAAAATGGGCGGTTTCTTTTTAGAGCCACTCCCACTATTGATATATTATTATAACTTACGACCAATACAATATTTTTGGACGATATTATATATTAGTACATATGTATATTAACCCAACAAAGACATATACTAGAAATGGGGTCGATCAAAAAAAGGCGACGCCTCCCATTAATATAATCAATTCAAGGTACCCTACCGAAAATTTAAGTTGATATGCTCCTAAAGATGATTTATGAGGAAAACATCGCCATTGTTAAACTCGCACGCACAAGGAAAGGTAAGGGGTATTTCGAAGTCGGTCTAACTCGACTTCAGACTTCTTTACTCGTTTTTACTGTAATTTTGTCTTCGGTATCAGATAGTGAAATTTAATTTGTAAGATCAATTTTAATTGTTTCATTTAAGACATGTGGAATTGTCTCGTCTATATTGTATTTCTCCAATAAATTAATTAATTTGTCCCGAATGATGCAGAAAATATCTGAACCTTTTTTTATGCTCAGTTGTTAATTTATTCCAATTTTTTTACTGTTTCTGTTTTGATATATGTAGTCTTATTGACACATTTCTATATTTTATAAAATTCTTGTTTTTCATTCAAAAGACTATTAAGGATTTCTTCCCATGTTCCCATTATATTCTGTTTACACTAATAGTTCTATTCAAATATTTCTTTTTGATTTATTTGCTGTGGATTCATTATATTTTTGTTGCCAAATGTATACAACTGACTACGGCCATAATTATCAAAATGAACCGAAGGAATCTAGATTTTCCACCATTATTGGTGTTGACACATCATTTGCTATTTTTGATTGGGTTTTTCCAATTGTAGAAAAATTTTATTTTTATTTATTAAAAGTATTTACATAAAAGATTATATACTCGTATATTTGTTTATTTATTACATAAAAGATTATATATTCGTATATTTGTTGATTTGACAAAAGAGCGAGTAATTTCGCTTCCAAGTCTCAGAGTCGTTATTGTTGGTGCACTTGTGTTTTACTTATTTGCTATTATTTTTATTTTTTTTGAGCTAATGAAGATCCATAAGTCCTAGTTGAATTCCTCGATCTTGGCCCAAATTTGAACTGATCGGTCCAAGGTTGGTGGTGGGTCAAAATGTACCAAATGTAGAACTTTTCGTTGCTGTCGTCTTTTGGTGGCAAGGTAACCTCCTGTTCTTTCTGACCTGGGCACCTTTGGTATTTGTGGCTCCTCTGCTTTTGGTTCCTCGTAGTTCCACTACCGTTTTTTATATTCCTCTATGGTGAGGTGTTGTTGTCCTTGCTTGATTGTTGTTTGCTTCTTACAGTCACTGGCCTGCTTTTGGGTTCCTGGCATCCTCCATATTAATTTTTAGGATACTCGGCCGCATGTGGATGTACTTTATGCTGGCTGCCAGATATTCGGCTGCCTATTGTTGTACTTTCATGCGGATCGTATACTTGGCCACATGTATATTGCAAGAGAACTTTTTATTTGAACCTGGGGTTTATCCTGAGTTCTTTATTTTAAGCTTGAAGGAAACCTTACAGCGTTTATATATTTATTTTTTATCAGCTCTTTTAATATAAGCTGGAGCTGGTTGGATCGCTATATAGTGTAAGAATTTTTGCTTTCTGGACTAGATTGTTTATGTTTGTTGTGGTGTTAGTAAGTTCGCGATCGAATCCACTTTCTTATTGATTTCGTCGTACTTAAATAGGGAATAAATGCTAAAATCAGCATTTTTTTCCCATATATCGAATTGTAAGATGAAGACTAACGCTTATGAATATATTTCCATATATGTATGTATGTCTATTGTTTATTTGACATGTTGCTGTGGATATGTAAATATGTATGTTGCTGTGTCAGCATATCCATAAGCACTGGGCATTAGGGCGGAGTGAACTTGTATGGGGTAATTTTATTTTCAGCATTTTAAAATGGAATAGTTACCAAAAGATGACCTGATAGTGCATATAAACTTGTACAAAAATAGAAGTTTCTAGCATAAAGTTCTGAGGTGCCTCAACGGGGTCAAAGTTGAGGGTAAATGGGTAAAACTCTACAAAAAGTCACACAACTGCCACGGAGTCGCTCGTAGAGGAGTTTAATGAAAGACTGACCCCCACTAATTTGCCACAATAAACATTTTCCTAGGACATATCTACACCCTATCTTCACTCCATATGGGGGCTCCCATACAAATTTGAAGATTTTACGAAATTGTTAAAAATGGGCCGCCACAGTTTCCTGGTTGCAACTAGGGGTATAAAATGTATGACTCACTTCCATTATTTTTTCACCACAAATCTTTTTTCAGAACATACCTGCCCCTTATCTCCACTCCATATGGGGGCTCCCATACAAAATTTAAATCACAGACTGGAAAATTATAGGATTAATATAATTAACGGAGTGAAAATTTCAAATTCAGATAATCCAAATGGAATACCTGGGGAAAGTTGACCAATGACTCCAATAATAGCTGTGCAAAATATTTCGTTTCTAGCTTTATGTTTTAAGGCGGCTCAAAACCATAGAAAATTACAAAAAAAATATTTTTCCCAAAAAGATGTGACAATTCAAAATCTTTGGGTAAAAGCATCTATTCCAACCGTCACACACAAAAGAGTCTGCCAGATGCTTAATTCATATCACGAAAAATTTAGAAAAATAATGAGAAATATAAAGAACCGCCAAACTTCAAAAATCTACAAATTGAAGATTGATGAATTTAAAAATAATTCTCTTAAGCTTTTTGATATATGCAAGTGCAAGTGTGAAAACATTAGTGCTTGTATTTGTAATAAAATCTTTGGAGTCTCGAAAAGAGAATGGGAGTTTCTGATTGACCAAAGAAGGGAAAGAAAAATGCTAATTGGTTCCATTGATATATTGACAACAAAGAAGCAGCAAGCAAAAGCCGAAAGAAAGTCAAGACATGATGCTTATTTGCAGCGACAATCTATCAACGACCTACAGCTAGCATCTCCTTGTAATATCGATGAGACAAATGATGAAATAGAAGACCCAACTGCACTTCAAAATATAGCTTCATTATCAGACTCTACAATGAAACCCGCATGCATCATATCAAATGCGAACAAAATTACCATCACTAGCTGTCGCATGTGATCGAACAGGAGTTTCTGATAGGTCGGCTGCAATTATAGCATGTGCTGTGCTACAGGATGTTGGATTAATACTCCCCGAAAATACAAAGCTTGTTGTCGATTGGTCAAAAGTTCGACGTGAACGTATAAAAAGTCGTCAACGACTGCAGGAATCACAAAATTCAACATCTATAGTCGCTTTATACTTTGATGGAAGAAAAGACAGAACTTTGACAGTTTCAAAAAAGGGAAAGAAAAATTACCAAAGCACCCAAGTGGAAGAGCATTATTCTCTTATTTCGGAACCAAATAGCACCTATTATGGACATGTAACGTGCGATTCAGGAACTGCCATCAGCATTAAAAATAGCATAGTAACTTACCTAACCACGCCAATGAGCTCCAGTTACGCCATTTGCTCCAACATTTGGATGGTCAAACGAAGAGTCCACGTGGGTTTTCAGGACCAATTGGCAAGCAATTACAAAATTGCGAATATTTGCCAATAATTAATTTCGACCCTATTGAAACAACGCTGCCTCAATGTACAAACATAAATGAGTTGAGCACAGATCAAAAGTATCTTTTGGAAATTATGACTGCGATCTCTTCGGGTTCGATTTCCACTGACTTAGCGAACAAGAGTCCTGGTCAATTAAATCACTCTAGATGGCTCACAACAGCAAATAGAATTTTACGACTTTATGTGTAAACGCAAGAAATGACAGAAGGTTTGCAAATACTGACAAATTTTATAATGAAAGTGGTTTGAAATAAAATCAAATACGTCATGTACCAAAGGATCATATCATCTTTGGTTGCAAATCAAATTGATTCGCGGTCTTAACGAAGATTTGAGAAAAACTGTAAGTCCTGTTATCCAAAGAAATGGATATTTTGGCCATGTGGAAAATATTTTATTGTGTATGCTTGCTGATGAAAGGAAGGAAATTCGTCAATTTGCCTGCTCAAAAATTCTAAAAGCTAGAACAGAAGCACGAGCTGGCATTCGAAGGTTTATTTTACCTAAAATAAATTTTGAAGCTGAAGACTACATTGATCTTGTTAGCTGGGAAAGTGTAGAAGTGACTGAACCTCCTTTAACTAAAAATTTGTTGGAGGATAAATTCAAAGAAGTAGTTGAATCCGGTTCTGGTCTTAGTGAAACAATACCTAAATTGCCCTGTCACACGCAAGCAGTTGAACGTTGCGTTAAGTTGGTAACTGAAGCATCGCAGTCGGTATATGGAGAGGAGGCCAGAGATGGATTTATAAGAGCAAGGATTCAATCCAGAAAAATTATGCCAACATTTGAAACAAAATCTGACTTTTCCTTGTATAATTTTTCTTGAATTTGAACTGAATTCATTTTGATATTTTTTATTAATTTTAATAAGAATTAATTTATGCTATTTTTTTTTAAATCCTTTTACTAATTAATTTAATGGAATAAAAATTTATTTAAAACAAACTTCATCTATGTTATTTTAGCTGACTGAAGACAAACGCTGTGTTTTCTAATATTATCTTAGTAGGGAGATAGGGGGTAGGTATGTACGTATAAAATGTTTAATGGGGGAAATTAATATATTAATCCTATAATTTTCCAGTCTGTGATTTAAATTTTGTATGGGAGCCCCCATATGGAGTGGAGATAAAGGGCGGGTATGTTCTGAAAAAATATTTGTGGTGAAAAAATAATGGAAGTGAGTCATACATTTTATACCCCTAGTTGCAACCTGGAAACTGTGGCGGCCCATTTTTAACAATTTCGTAAAATCTTCAAATTTGTATGGGAGCCTCCATATGGAGTGGAGATAGGGGGTAGATATGTCCTAGGAAAATCTTTATTGAGGAAAATTAATGGGGGTCAGTCTTACATTGTACTCCTCTACGGACGACTCCGTGGCAGTTGTGTGACTTTTTGTGAGTTTTACACCTATACCATCAACTTTGACCCCGTTGAGGCACCTCAAAAACTCAATACAGGTGATTCATTTTTTGCATGGTGATTTATGAAGCCAGTGGTAATATTTTGCCAGGTATTCCATTTCGATATTTAGAAAATCATATTTTCACTCCGCCCTACTGGGCATTGCTTCGTTGTGCATTACTTATGTGATTTGAAAATTTTTTTTTTATCTGGTGCAAGCATAAGCACATACACACATTGCTTATGCGGGCGACAATACCATTTTCACTACAGCGCACACTACAAAAGTTTGCTTCTATTTTAATTTGTTTATAGAGCCAATTCTTTCCAAACCTTAATCATGAAGATCTAGGACAAATGATGACTGGTCAAGCGAATGATGGCGAATCAACGTGACCATAATGGGACGGTTTTCTTTCTGAGTTGTCGGTTCGTTATGTCTTTTATGTTTTTCGGAACTCACAGGGCTTCCTGAGAATATTAATAACATATTTTGAATATGTTCGGCAGAAGAGTTTATCGTCTTTTTTTTAATGTGTTTATTTCACTTAAGTAGCTAGTCAGTTTTTCCGGCCAAATCTTTTTCATCTGTTTCGTATTTCTGAGAATTTTCAGGTTAAGCATTTGCAGTTTCATGCATTTCTATATTTTGAAATTTTAGTTTAAGGGTTTCAGCTTTAAGCTTACTTATTAACTTCTTTTTTCAGTTCAGCGCATAATTTTACAAGTTCATGTATTCGAGCAAAATCTTCTAGTATTATTTTCAGGTTTTGAAATTTGTTGTGTTTGCACTGCCCCACCTATTGGATAATGTACCAACTCTTCCTCTTCGTGATTACCACCCCTAGCGGTGGTCAGCGTTGAACAAACATTTACCAGTATTTTCACAGAGTGACAGCGCAAGAACTTGGTAGGACTGCTGCATATCCTATGGTGCCTAGTAGTTATTTATAGTTAAAAATCCTCTTCTTTGAATGAAACATTTTTTTTCAAATTATTTTTGAATTTCACTTAATTTTTTTTTCCTTTTTTTCTTGAAATGATTCTTGGCAACTCTGTTTGCAATTATCGTAGCAGGAAGAAAAGAAAAAAATTAAGAAAATTGTTGCATACTTTTTGGATTCTAAATTTTTCTGATTATACTCAGCTGTTTTAGCGTTTCAGCTGTGTTAGCATTGGGCTTATTTCAGCGGACTAAACGAATTTGTTTTTGTTCACTTTTTAGATTTTTCAGCTATGTTGAAATTATCACTATTAAAGTGTCTCGCGTATCGATCGCGGCCCCATTATATATGGATTTGTGTACATTTGAGCACAGTTTTTAGAATTTTCCATGTAATTTATTTCAGTTCACTCGCGAATTTTTAGGAGTATAGTTTTCCACTTCCTAATCTATGAAATATATCTATCAAATATGTAAACAAATATACGAGTATATCAAACAGAAATGATTCCAGGGAGATTAATAAATGTATCTAAGCACCCGATAATAATTCTATCCAAAACTTCATACACTTCATAAAAAGTAGTAATCCATGCGGTTGATTATGAAACTTAAAGAAAATCTTATATAAATTTATGATATCTCAATGCCGCAAATGACTGAATGAATGAAGCTTGCAAATGACTTCACAGAAACTGTCTGAAGAGGCACGTAATTAAAAGTGAATAAGGTGGAAGTTAGCCCTACTTCCTATCCTTTAATAAAATAGTATTTATCAAACAAAATATATTTATATATATTGCTGAATTGTACTCCTTTTAGGGACATCTTTCAAATTTTATATAAAAATAGGCATGGCAGCTAGAGTAAATTTAAACGGGGTCCCCCCATAATTGCTTAATTGGAGGGAGCTGTATCCTTCATCAGAGAGATCCTATTTCCTGTATATGGCTTTATAGTTTCAAAACAGTTTATCAAACCTAACTTCATCCACAAATTTTGCCTAGGGACCCTTCTTCCACTTTTTATGAGTAAAAGCCATTTTATAGTACGAAAAAAAATTTTGCTTAAAAATACCTTTTTAAAACGGCATGGTAATAATGTTTTAGAAAATAAACCTTTCAATAATACTTCATAAATGAATCAGCATAGTATTGATCAGCACAGACTGAGATGGAGAACAAACTCATATATGAGTTTTTTATAAAGAGGGCAAAAGGTACAGTACCAAATAAAATGATTTAAAAAATAAATTAAGAAAGGATTTTCAATTTATTGTTTGTTTCTAAAGGACATGTGTGAACAAAAAAGCATGTGCGTAAGTATGTGCTATTTGCAAGAGAAGTAAGAAGAGGGCACAACTGTTATTGCACAAGAACAACCCGTTTTCATTATTTTATTTTGCTGAATTAAATATTTTAAAGCATGAAGGGATGATTTTTATACATTATGTAGGTTTCACCCCTTCGTAAAAAGTGTTTTTTATATTGATGTTTGGAATAATGTTGAAATTTAAAAATATTTGGATTTTCAGTATCGTAGTTGCAAACGGTGCTTCGTCAATCGAACATGAGTGAAATTGTGAAGAAAAGTAAGGAAACATTAAAAATATTCACTAAATCCATTATGTGGAAAGCAAACTCCAATAACTCACTCTGTGCACTAATGACATTTCAAATGTCAGCGGTTTCAAGTGATTTGTCAATTTTAACGAAGGATCAACGACACATATCGAATATGCGCAGTTTGTGATTTTAGGAGCACAGGAAAATCCTTAGTTAACCTAAAAATATTTTGATTCACAGAAACCGCCAACATAGAAAAAAAACAAAATATAAAATCCAAATATGCACATCCATAGTCAAATATGAAAGCCGACGCGCTTCATCTATATTGAAGTATAGTCAATTACTTTTTTGCTTTCAAGTAGTAATTACAGGTAAATATATAAATTTTGTTTTAGACAAAGATATTTGCGCTCTGCATTAACTGATAGTTTTATATATCAGATCAATTTTAAATGAAATTAATATCGTCAATGCATACGTAATATAAAAACGAATGAAAACAATTTATATAAATACAACAATCTAATTGGTTTGTATATATCTATATTAGTACGCGTTTGTACATTTGTATATACATATGTACTACGTATGCGCGTTTCAAATTTAAACTTCTTTAAAGAGTGAATATATAATTTTAAAGATGGCTGCCATAATGAAAAGGCTTTTAAATTTGCCTAAACACGCACACACAACATATATATATATATATATATATATATATATATATATATATATATATATATATATATATATATATATATATATATATATATATATATATATATATATATATATATATATATATATATATATATATATATATATATATATATATATATATATATATACATATATATATATATATATATATATATATATATATATATGTATATATATATTTATATATAAATATATATATACTCGTATATTCATAAATAATAAGTAAATGTTTTCGAAATATCCGGAAATAGCTATCATGTGTATACTTGTGTACTTGATGATGATATATGTATGTAGGTGCAAATGTTTAATGTCAAAAGAATCTGTTGCATCAAGTATTCTTCGAATTTATTCAATTAATTATAGTTTAAAAAATTCTGCAGGATACAAAAAGTGAAAATTCTAACACAATTACACAACCGTTTAAACCCAAAAACGGAACGCATTTCTCGGTATAAAAGATTATATCTACATTCTGCGTCTGCAAAATCGACAGTTGCAATAGTGAAATGCTTACCTTCGATTTCAATCACGCCTTCTTAGAAATCATACTACTCTCATTGAAATAATATACGAAACACAACTATTTTTGGTTACTTGCAATGCAGTTGCATAGAGAAAAGCAAATATATATATACATACATATATATATATATATATATATATATATATATATATATATATATATAAATATATATATATATATATATATATATATATATATATATATATATATATATATATATATATATATATATATATATATATATATATATATATATATATATATATATATATATATATATATATATATATATATATATATATATATATATATATATATATATATATATATATATATATATATATATATATATATATATGTATATATATGTTATATATATGTGAGTAAATCGATAGTCGTCAATTCTGTGTATATGAAGATTATTTTTGTAACGAATTTATTGACAAGACAAGTTACAACAGTAGTTGCAATTGCGTATGTGGTTATGCCACCGTAATAATTTTTCAGAAGAAGAAGAAGAATTCTGAAGCATTTTTTTTGGCAGATCTTATAGCTATTTCGGACACGCCACTTGTCCTCATCAGAGATCTTTCAATGAAAGGCAATTTTTCCTCAAGCATTTTTTATTATGTCTCAGAAATCAACAGCACACGATTTATGAACCCTCCCAGGAAACGAACCTGGGTCTACAGCTCTATATATATATACTCGTATTTGTATATATAATTAGAAATGCGTCAATGTACTTAGCTGATTGCTAAATGAAAATTGCAACTATTTGTAGGCTTATAACAACAAAAAATAGAACATTCAACTTCCCGTAAATGATTTAAGAGAGGTAAAATATAGAACTCAAAATATTACGGACCAAATAGTTCAATTACAGAGATTTCAAGACATCATGTTACAATGATAAATGTTGAATATCTGAAAAAATTCTTCAAATCTTCTAAATATTTTCACTGGACGATTTATCATTAAAATATAAATAACAAGTCTTTATCTCTCAATCTTCAAGAAACAATGCTCTCCAATTATTAAAAATTATATTTTTTAATACTTCATTATTATATTATTTATATGAACTCAAACTGAGAATAATTGCTTAACTTTTTTAGCTGGTAATGATCTGGGAAAAAACAATTTTGCTCTGGAAATTATTTCCAAATTACTATCAATAAATTCAACAATTGACAGTTGAACCCAGAGTTTTGCCATATTTTCGCAAATACAGTTCAATATATAAGTTATTCCCCTAAAGAAACTGAAAATTAAATTCGTTTTATTGAAAAACATTACTTAGCGGTTTCATGCAAGTTCGGCATATCTACTGGTCCCTATACTCTTAATGTTTTATATTAAAATTGCAATGATTTTCAATTTATTATATTACAATATTATTCATTTTAATTATTTAATATTGGGATTTGAAATATCTGATACATATAAGCACAGCACTCACGTCAAAAAATATCGTTTATATTATTATTTGCACAGGGGCGTGTCTGTTTCACCCATTTTCTTTCTTGATAGCAGTACTCTTTGGCTGCCGACTACCTTCACGGCGCCCAGGTATCCCATATACAGATAGGTTGAATAGCAACTACTATACCAACACATTCTTTATCATGTTCGTACAAATATTATTAATTTCAAATTATACATATAATAAATTTGAATTTCTCACTAATTTCTTCGCTATACATTTTTTTATGATGTGAAATGCCTTTTTGACCTGTTATCTTATTTTAGGAACTTTATTACAATATAAAGATGACCAGATAAACAGAAAAAGGTTTATTGTTTCTTTGGGAATTTACATGAAGTTAGTTATAGACAACATCGCCTACCAACCCTTAGCCTATAACTACGATCGCAAATGACCATCCCTTCTCATTGGTTGCTGTAGCAATATCTGCAGTGGTCAACTGAACATTTTTCTATTAAAAAAAATATGGAGGCGTTTACAGAGCTGCAAATGGGCATTGAATGGCCAATAGAAAATTACTATATTTCAGTTGCAATATAATAAATTATGAGAAACTAAAATAAGATGGTCTTATTGGTTGCATTTGCACGGCATTTTAGGTATGCAGTTCGAATTTTATCCTTTTTTATGCATCGCATAAACTGCTTTATAAAATAATGTACATATGTATGTATGATATAAAAAGTATGTACTTTTTTAAATTTGATCGGGTAATTAAATTGATTTATTTTTAACTAAATATGAATATTAGTTCACTTATATAACACTATAATGGGATTAACTAATAGTTGCAAAAACTTATAGTATATATGAAGCAAGCCTGACCACACTTAATAAATGCGGTCTTTTGGCTTTAGATTTTAGCGCGTATGAGAAGGTTTTGTTGTATGTGGGTGTATAAGTTGTTTTTTATAGACCATTTTTTTCAAAGAATTCTCTTCAGCCACGAGCACATTTCTAATTAAAAGGGCTTTATTGCTTTTTAAGTGAAAATAGCCCATTAGAGGGGTGCATTACATGTTGGTGGAATCATTGGCTCGATTTCTTGATTTAATTAACAAATAAAACAAATTTTTGTAGCTTCTTAATTTTAATGTATTTTATTAAAAATTGTGTCGCTCTTAAAAAGCCTTGTATATTTCAAGGATGATATTTGTGAATT
This sequence comes from Clusia tigrina, assembly GCA_920105625.2. NCBI lineage: Eukaryota > Metazoa > Arthropoda > Insecta > Diptera > Clusiidae > Clusia > Clusia tigrina. Next base: position 233,811 of record CAKKTE020000656.1, read on the forward strand.
TACATCTTCCTCTAAATATATTTTAGATCCTTTAAAGTTATATAGGGAGTTAAAGTTATATCCAGTTTATAATAAGCTAAGCTAAGCTAAGCTTGCTCTTTAAAATACAATCCTTTACTTCGTTGTTGGTTGTAGACCTTTGCAAATATCGATCTTATTAGTTTTTATTTAAATATGGTCTCTAACAATTTGACGAATGTTACCCATCTCTTCGCTTATTGCTAATGTATTCATCCACATTAACCCTTTCAGATATGCCAAACTTCAAAGTAGCGGCTTCAAATTTTGCACAAAAATTACTGTCATTGGGGAATGTCCTGTCGCATATGTACGCCATAAAGAACCCTGGAAAATTGTTGATTATTTACTGCTAACAATTTTCCGAAGCTCTGCTTCTATAGTGAAATTGAAATGCTCCAGCACATCCTTTATTGTGCATATAGTTTCGTCTTTGATTAGATTGTAGGAGTACGTGAATTTGAAATCCAAAACCAATTCTCCTTCTTCTTGGTATATTTCAAGGATGATATTTGTGAATTTACATCTTCCTCTAAATATATTTTAGATCCTTTAAAGTTATATAGGGAGTTAAAGTTATATCCAGTTTATAATAAGCTAAGCTAAGCTAAGCTTGCTCTTTAAAATACAATCCTTTACTTCGTTGTTGGTTGTTGACCTTTGCAAATATCGATCTTATTAGTTTTTATTTAAATATGGTCTCTAACAATTTGACGAATGTTACCCATCTCTTCGCTTATTGCTAATGTATTCATCCACATTAACCCTTTCAGATATGCCAAACTTCAAAGTAGCGGCTTCAAATTTTGCACAAAAAATACTGTCATTGGGGAATGTCCTGTCGCATATGTACGCCGTAAAGAACCCTGGAAAATTGTTGATTATTTACTGCTAACAATTTTCCGAAGGTCTGCTTCTATAGTGAAATTGAAATGCTCCAGCACATCCTTGATTGTGCATATAGTTTCGTCTTTGATTAGATTGTAGGAGTTCGTGAATTTGAAATCCAAAACCAATTCTCCTTCTTCTTTCTCTTTCTTCACTTGTTCTTGGAGTGTTAGAAACAGCCAAATGATCTCCCCTGGTTTCATTTTTATTTATTGTCAATAGCTCATTGACTTCAATTGTTAATACATTAATCAGTTACTGTATTACCATCGGCAAATGGGATAAAAACCTTCTTGTCTGTTCTGCCCTTGTAGTGTATATCGCATGGACGATGAGAAGAAGCATCTATATTACAGACCTGTCACCTTTTTTGGAAATGCTTGATTGATTGATCAGGTTACATGATAGTTCCTTTCAGATTTTTCAAATTTTTGTGGAAATAAGCAAATAATGGCTTCTCTTGCGAAAGCACTTTCCTTATCCTACATCTATTGACTACTCTAACTCGCTCATCGAAATTATACTCCATTAGTTTTCCTCTCTTTCGTCGTTTGAGAAACACAAAATAATAAAAGAAAATATTAAAATACGAGCAGCATAAGATCAATTTAATCTGTGACGCCAATCACTGTATATCAGTGTCGTGTCAATTTATATCCTCGCGCTAGATTCTGCCTTCAAATTAAATAAATAATTCGCGCGCTCAACAGCTCGGATGCAGACCTATTTTAACAAAGTTGGTACAGAATGCATATACCTATGTATTTTCAGATGCAAGAAGAATTATGTGGATTGACGGTAATAAAATTAAGAAAGTAATAAGTAATAAAATTTTTTTTCAATTTATGATTATTTACAGAAGTGGACAGCATGAGGAGAGGAATAGATTTTGGAAATCTAAGAAGATTTAAATAAGGACCGTACTGGTTTGCAGTCCTGGAGGAAGTTATTGCAGTGTTCGTAAATCTATTAATTAATGTACGAGTTTATTGGTGAAAATAAACAATGAGATCTTTTTTAATTTGTATAATTTCATTAATAGATAATGATAATATCTTTAATGATAATGATAATCGCTTTAAAATCAATTTCTGAGGTAATAATTAGTACTTCCAAAATATCGAAGATTGGTGTGATTTTACTGTGAAAGACATGGAAAAAATATCCCAGCTTTCGCGTAATTGGATAAAATTCCTCCGTATAAGTGCTCAAAAAAAATAAAAGAGAAATTTTTTACATATCTGCATTTTTGTTCTGCATTGATATTATGAAAGAATCATTCGTTTTTCCAGCTTTTCTTCGAATAGTCGTATATTCACACCTGTAAACTTAATGGATAGATGGCAGCTTTGTTGACAACTAAATATAAATTTAACCAAAACTTCAGTGAAAAACTTGGTTTTTTAGAAAAATAATAATTTACTGTAAGCCCAGAAAAATACTTTTTAATAAAGATTATAATTTTTGTACCAATTGTACAAATTTGTAAAAAAAAGTATCTTGTATCAGAAAATGCCCCATTAGCACAGATTTGATCTTACAAATCAAAATTATGACTGCGGCCAATGAAACCATTTTCTGCCGTATTGTATTTGTTTCTGATCATTTTGGCTAATATGGAGAAAACTTCACATTTCGAATAAGTCCGATTGAGTATTTAGGATTGATGACGATAAGAATGTTAAGAATTCCAAAATATTATCTTGTCGCTCCGATCATGTGTTGCCTTTGTGCATTTGTTATGTCTAAGGTATCGAAATCAAGATTTAGAAGGTACCTGTGTTAAATCACGTCTAAAGTTGTTTTTATTTATCATAGCTAGTTTAGAACAAGTAAATAAAGCTTAAGTTGGGTTAGACCGACATCGAAATACCCTACACTCTTACATGTGACGAGTTAAACAATGGAGATGTACAGTACTACAAATTTTACATATTGTTACTAAATTGCCCTCTTGACAATTTATTGTGTTACGAAACTGCCCTCTTGACAATTTATTCTGTTACGAAATTGCCCTCTTGACAATTTACTCTAACTCTCTGTGCTCGGATTCGTACCACTAGATTGTGTAGTAATCAAACAATCGCTGGTTAAATTAAAATAACTAATTTGATTTAATTATTGCAATTTACACATTTAATATTAGGCTTAAAGTTGACTTTGTTACAATTTCCACTTTATTTCACAATTCATTAATCACTTTATTTAATAAATCATTTCATCACTGCACAAAATCACAATTACAAATGCACGATGTACATGTTACGATCTCTGATCAACTGTGTTCGACTTTGAATAGTGTTGTGGTTTTTATAGCTTTCGAATCGTTGAGGTAGAAATTTCTACAATAGTGTAGAAGTTTCTGGATAAGTCTAGAATCTTATATACACCACGAATCTTATATACACCTTGAACGAGAACATTCTATACATCACTATCTTACCACGACATAGGGTGGTGTACACAACTTTAAACTCCAGATGGGATCCTAAAAGTATGCAATCATGTTTCAGTATGCAATGACGTTTCAATATGTATAGCATCATTTGAAGCATATCTATGGTAATTTTCGGTACCTAGAGTAGATAATAACGGAGATAGGGGCGGCCTTTATTTCATAGTCTCTACTTCTTGTGAATGGCTTTTGGGTCAATACTCGTATACTTATTCATATAAAATTTAGTCCAAAAATGTCGTGCAGGTCCTAAGTGTTAAACATGTGTCAATAGAGAGCGTTTGGTGTTGATTTTGTTTGGTGTTTTATACTTTCATGTAAAATTTCGCTAATGAATCTCTCATAGGGCCCCAGATATGAATATTGGTTAATTGTGGGCGTGGCAGTAGTAATCATCCGCCCAAAATTTGCATGCACTCTGGTACGCATCTAATGCATAATGCTACCGATTTTTATATCACTGTGAATGTATGCAAACGATAAATCCGAAAGCTCCACATAAAAATAAAGAGTTCACAAAATTTAAAACTTACCTGTGAAGCGATAGTCAAAAAGCTTGCAAGTTGCAAGCACGAGACAAATATTTAAAGTGAAAACATTAATAATGGTTGTGAAAGTAAATAAACGGATGTACCTATAATGAAATAAGTGAAATCAAGGAATGTATATTAAAAGATCGTTTACGCCAAATATTTGGTAACTGTTGTTACTAGTTATTTTTCAAGAACCGTCATTAAATCACCGGTACGGAAATATCCCTCATCACTAGTATACACGCTTAATGTATAGTTTTAAATGTGCGACACCTAGCGGTAGTTAGTTTATTTAATTGTAATTATTAGAAAATACATGCACTAAATAATAAAATAGAGAAAACGACAAAGACCATTAAACATACTTTTTTTTAAATGCAAATTTTAATGTGTACACATCTTAGCTCTTGATATGACGAGTTTCTCGCTGTTACGCGTAACCAAACTTAGTTTTAGTGTATCGGTGTACATAATCAAATTTAATATTAGTGCGTAAGTGCATTTAGGCACGTATAAACAAAAGGCTATCGTTAATACGTTTGTGTGTATGCACTTGCCCACACTGCCCACATGAACGCAAACGTTTTTCAATCTCTCTACATACAAGTTCCGTACGCTAGCACTATAGAGTGTGCACCGGGCGCACAGACGTACTAACACTAACACGGACTGAGACGTCACCAGCATTTATACGGTGAGAAATCCACACGCATTGTGATTTTTTTCCAGTTCAATCACATTTTTGATGTGTAAACATCTTAGCTCTTGGTAAGGGATTGAAAAAAATTAATCAATAAATGAAAATGTGCAGAATGAACAAATATGAAAATGAAATGAATGTGTAAATTTATAACTTAACCTATGTAACTGAATCTCCTAATGCCATGCCGAGTCATATACACAGATGTTTACACATCAAATTTCGTTGATACTCGACATTTTTTTGTTTTTAAACTTGTTGGAAATGACTAATATTAAAGAGACTCTGGGAACGCCACGGCAATAATGCATTAAAAGCATTTATAAGGTGGTAGTCGTGTCAGGGAATTCCGAGCAGGCGCGGACAGCTGGCGCAACTGGCGAGAGTTTTTAGACCCACACTCTGTGGAGGCGACTTGTGAGGATGATAAAATAAAGCCATCGGTGTTGCTAAAAGCTGTTGGATTGGAACCATATGATTTTTTTTTACGATTTGTGTGACCCGGTATTTCCGGCGTTAGACTGCATGAAGCTGACCCTAACTTCCATGTTTTTACTATTGAGGAAACATTGATTGAGAGAATTGAAATATTCTTTGTTCATGACCAAGTCATTCAACCAGGATAAATTAGAAAACACTTGTTCTCTCTGAGACAAAAATGAAATAATAATAATCACATCGTAGCGGAATTAAATCGAATTTTGTCAAAAATGAAGGTCGCTAAATTTGTTCAATTGAGTTCTTTCAGCAACTACGATGTGAATTGATGCTGATAACACAAATTTAGTCAATGAAAAGGAAGAACCTATCGAAAGTCAAATTACATATGTGGATTTTCACAACCACATTTGTGTAGATAGTTTTTTAGAAGACTTTGTTTGATGCTTGGCATGCAAAATTTTTCCTAAATTAAATAGCTAACCAATCCCTCATGAGTTAAGACAGATGGATATAATTTTAACAGCTCCGACTGAGAAAAAAAAAACTTGTTTACTAATAAAACTTAAGGAAAATGAAATTTATTTATACATACATAACTAAGCGCTCTCTGTCTGTGAATAAAAATCCTATTAGACGTCAGAAAAATAAGAGCGGAGTGGAATGAAGCCAGAATAACCAAACAAGCAGGAGAGGGAACACCACAAGGTGGTGTGCTACCTCGCTCCTCTGGATAGTTGTGATAAACGAGCTGCTAAAGAAATTTTCTGGGAAGGTACCAAAACTAGTTACACATGCAGACGACATTGCCATAGTAGTAACGGGAGAGTACCTAGGTACCATCAGTAACGTAATAAACAATACATCAATGGGCAACTCAAGCAAGCCTGGGAGAGGCTGACAAAATAGACATGATACTTCTCACAAGGTCCCTTCATGGAACCTCCCGAAAGTGAATGGCAATGAACTGATTCTCAAATACCACACAAAGTACTAATGCACTGGTGCTATACAAAAATAGTCAAATTTTGTTTTCCGGTGCCCCGGTGTGGTGAACATCACTGAGAAAAATGAACATACCGTAACCAATGGAGATGCATAACAAGAGCGCTAAAGACTACTCGAACGGCTGCTCTAGAAATGATGCTGGACCTGCCGTGAATCAATGTGGCTTCGGAAAGTATAGCAACGAAATCTGCGGGGGCCAACCGTGTTTTAGAACCTTCTGCCATAGCTCAGTAGGTAGGAGAAGCGTAGTTAATACTAGCTACATATCACTGCGTTCTAATTGAGAGAGAAGGTTCCGGACTATAATCAAAGAAGGGGGTGGCATAGAGGTATCGAACCTAGCCGAGGGACCTTTAACCCAGACGGCTCAAAAATTACGGACAGAGTAGGAGCTGGAAACAGGGTATCAGACAGCCAATTAAGCTGCCTGATCACTGCAATATTTTCCAAGCGGAAGTTTTTACTGTGGGGAAAGCCGCGGAGCTGGCTTACAGTGAAACAGAAAGAAACTCCAAGGTAAACATCTATGTAGATAGCCAGGCAGCAGAAAAGTCAATTATCTCATAACATCCACCGTCTAAAAATGTTGTAAAGAACAGGGAAATCACAGAAAGGCTAGCTCTACGAATATACGGCGATTGTATATCTATTGGGTACATAGTAATTGAGGAAACGAAATAGTAGATGAGATTGCCAAAAGCGCTATTAAGCTAGCATTTGAATAAGAAAACGACATACAGAAGCCTCTAAAAAATATACATAATGAAATTGATGAGATATGAAGAGACGGGTAACGGCGAGGTGGAATAGCTGATCCACCTGCAGAACTGTGGAAGTCATGTACAAGTCAAACTTAGGAAACTATACTTGTTTTGTGCTAGCAGTGTCACGCAAAGACTGCCAAACTCTCATAGGTATACTGACATGTCACAGTTTACGAGCAGCACAAATTACAATATATGTATGAAATGCAGGAATTCGGATATAAAGAATTTGGAATATCTCTTATGTATATGTCCTGCATTATAAACAACAGTCTTAAAGTGCTTTGAGGTTTCACAATTTGAGACACTGGAAGACGTCTCAGTAATGGAATTTCAAGCACTCTGATGCGTTAATATACCTTTTACGAAATAAAGAAAAAAAAATAAAAAAAAAAAATAGTTTTCCAGGAAGATGCGTGCTTACTGATCGGCGTTTGCTTTAAGAAGAAAGTATTGTTCTATAGTTAGAATTTAAGTATCTACAAGCAAGAGAAGCCAATTTTAGAACTAAGTACAGTAAGCGAAAAGTAACTTACGCGCTAACATGCCGCCAGCCTTGAATTAAGTTCAACATGCATTTCATTAATTACGTGATACACTATAAAGATAATACATTATTATTAATTCCATGACATTTGACACAATAAAACTTTACTTATGCTAGCAAAGTTAACTAAAAGAAATAATAAAAGAGTCAAATATCGCTCCTAGTCGGAGCATAGGGCAGCATGATTTTTACGGCTAGTTGGCGTATTCTTGACGAGGCGCCTGCTAACGTGTGCGTCATGAAACAGATGTCATCAGCGTAGTCCAAATCGCTGAGCTTTTGGTTTAATCTCCACTGCAACCCCTCCTCAGTCTCCGCATTAGTACGCCTAAGGACATCATCCAAGATCACTATAAATAACATTGGTGACAAAAGATAAAGATAATACATATAAGAAGCTAATATAAAATTGTCAGCTAAACTCCCTCATTGAATAGGTCCCCCTTCGTTGGTAAGCGGCAAAGTTTCACTGCAGGACGAACACATTCTCCATCTGTGGTTCTAATGGTGGCAACTCGTATAAGACCGTCTGCTCCTGGATGACAATTTAATACCCTGTCAAGTTTCCATTATTTGGAGGAATACGATCATCATGGATGACAGCAACATCATCCACTTGCAAGTTGGGCTTTTGACGAAACCATTTGACCCTGCGTTGCAGACTGCTGAGGTATTCGTCACGCCATCATCGCCAAAAATGTTGTCTCATAGTGGAGATTGCATGCCAACTTTGGTAAATATTGGTATTATTGACTTTAGTTTCAGGCTCTGGCAGTGCTCTCAATGGCTCACCAAGTAAAAAGTGATCAGGCGTTAGGACTTCCAAACCATCCACGTCGGATGCATGTGAAAAGAGGGCCGCGAGTTGACACCAGCTTCGACTTCTGTTAAGAGCGAATGGAATTCTTCAAATGTCAGCAACGTATCACCAAGAACTCTTCTAAGGTGGTATTTGATACGCTTAATGCCAGTTTCCCAATAGCCACCCATGTGAGGAGGTGGGTTAAAATGCCAAGTTATGTTGGAGTCTATAAAATATCTGCTCACGGTTTTATCAGCCAAACATTGACGGATCATGATTCGTAGTTCCGCACCGATAAAATTCGTGCCGTTATTCGGAATGAATATGTTGGCAGTAACCTCTTCTGCTAACGAATCGTTTGAAAGCGTTGATAAAAGCTACAGACGTCAAGTCGCCTACAAATTCAATGTACATGGCACCGGTGCTCACACATATAAATGAGCAGATTTCTTGCATTTGAAATGAAGGTCTTGCTTCGATTATGTCTCTAACGTGCAACAAATTACAGAAGGTTGAACTTTCTTTAGTTAAGTAAACCCAGAACCACTATTTTGCTAATCAAATAAGCCAATCCCTCTGCGGAGCACTTTGCTGCGATTACAACCATTTTTAAATGGAAAAGGGGTGTTGCGAGTTGGTGGTCGCATTAGACATGCTTTCGTCTCTAATGATGTCAAACACCCTATCATTTTCCGAAGAAATCGCCTATCGCTACACTCATCATATGGGACATTCACATATTCACGTTACATGGAGGACCTCAAATTATGCGAACAGTTCTACAACGGCGGTTTTGGGTACTTGGTTTTCGCGATGTGGTACGAAGGGTATATCGCCATTGCGCTAAATGCAAGAATTAGCAAGAAATCGCAAGAGATATGCAGTTTGTTTCTTCAATTTAGTGAATGAAGAGTATTTCGGCAATAGTACCCAGGATCCCTGCGATTCAGCAATATGAACTACAGGTTTGCGAGGCTTTAACTCTAAGTCCTTGTAAGTCGTACCGATGAATTATGATTCAAACCAGCATTAGGTTCTCTTAACCGGTCTGGACCATGCCACCATAATAAATTTTGAATAAGATTAGAAGGCGTGATCCTTCTAGATACGTAATCGCAGGGTTGTGGTCGGAAGACACATGTCTCCAACATTCTGGGGGAAGCACCACGTGAATTTAAGCCAATCTACAAAAGTGGACCAATGACTTGGATGACCTTGTAGCCAAGCTAGAGTGATGGTGGCATTAGTCCAAGCATTTAGTGGTATATATTCAATACGATGTCACATATTGTACGATGTCACCTAATTTATTAACCGTTCGTAAAGTGCAGCTGGATAAGCGCTCTCGGATTCATCAGCAAATATATGAAATTCCGTGAATAATTCAGGATGTCCGGTGCCAATCCAGAGAGCCAATTTAAGTGTAGAGATTTTCAGGAGATCGTTGCGATGGGTAATCCATTGTTGAGCAATAGTCGCGGGTACTGAGTCGTCCCAATCAACATTTGATTATCAGATTTGTTGAAACCATATTGAAACGTGATAGCTCAGTGAAAAGGGATTGCATACTTTTAGGATCTCATCTGGAGAATGAGTGCCCCCTGTGAGTCAAGATGCGAACTATTCGAATAAAAGCTTATTCAAGAACCATCTGTCGATAATACCAAAAAGAATATTCTCGACTTCTGTCGAAATGGATCGAAAATTCTAGAAAATACGAGAATGGCGTAGAATTTCCTACTCCAACCTTTCGAAAACTATAAAAGCGACAAGACTGTTCAAAGTCGAATGCAGTAGATCAGAGACCGTAAAAGTGTGTACATCTAACATTATAATCAAAGCAGCAGTATTTGTAATTGTGCAAAGTGATGAAATTCATTATTAAATAAAGCGATGAAATTACTTATTAAATAAAGTGACTAATGGTTTGTGAAATAAAGTGCAAATAATAACTAAGTAAACTTTAAGCCTAATATTAAATGTGTAAATAGCAATAATTAAATAAAGCTAATTATTTTAATTTAACCAGCGATTGTTTGATTACTACACAATCCAGTGGTACGAGTCCGAGTACAGAGAGTTAGAGAAATTGTCAGGAGGGCAATTTTGTAACAGAGTAAATTGTCAAGAGGGCAATTTCGTAGCAATTGGTGGCAGAAGTGGGATTGTGTATCTGTAATAAACAATGGTTAAATTTGAAGGAGCTTGAGCGTTTAAATTTGCAAACACAAGGGATTAAAGCGGAGCTGCAGGTGAGACTAAGAAGTGCTTTAGAGGAGCAGGGTATAGATGTCGATGAGCATGAATTCCAATGTGAAGAGCCAACGACATCTCGCACGAAGAAACACCCCCAGAAACTAACACGGGTAACTTTGACATGAGCGTACTCATCGGGGTAACGCAATCCTTCAAACAGGATATGCAGCAGCGAGATGAAAACATGCAGCAGCAGCTACAACAAAATGCTCAAGCAGCCGAAGAGAGGATGCAGCAGCAATTACAGCAAAATGCTCAAACCGTCGAAAAGAGTGTCGCATCCGTCAAACAGGACGTTGAAAAGAGTGCTGAATCCCTCAAGCAAGCAGTCAATGAGAGGATACAGGAGCGATTACAACAAAATGCCCAAGCTGTCAGAGAGGATGTCAAAGAACAGTTACAGCAGAGTGAAATAAGTCTTGCTCTATTAGCGGAACAAAACTCACAGCAGATGAAAGAAATGTCTGAGATGGTTGACAGGAAGATTTGCGAAATTGAGACACGGCAGGAATCGTTCGAAAAATCTGTAGAACAAAAATTCATTGCGAACGAGCAAAAGCAGAACGAATTTAAGCAACAAATAGAGCAAAGAATTCACCTACTACAGGAAGGTGCATTGCCTGTGCCAGCTTTGTCCTCAATAAAACTGAAGCCTCCTACCTATGATGGAACCACGACATTTAGTGTCTTCAGAATGCAGTTTGAGACTACCGCTAGCACAAATGGTTGGAGTGCTCACGAAAAAGTGGCTGCATTAACCGTTTCATTGAAAGGTGCTGCCGCTGATGTGCTTCAAACTATCTCAGAAAGTGAGCGAGACCGCTATGAAAGCTTGATGAATGCCGTTCAGCGCAAGTATGGTAGTGAACACCGGAAGCAGATGTACCAAGTAGAGCCACGAACACGGGTACAGAAGAGTGGTGAGTCTCTACAACAGTTTGCGGCGGAAGTGGAACGGTTTGTTCATCTTGCCTACCCAGGAGAGATCACTGAGAGGTGTATGATGGACACCTTCGTATATGGCATTCGCGATGCGGAGATGCAATAACTAATCCGAAAGCTACATATATGGAGACAGTAGCTAGCACTTTAACTTCAGAGACAGCAGCCTTGGTGTGCCAGCCAGTATACAGAGCCCGTTAGGTACAAGTTGAAAGCGGCCAAAGTTTCGAGAGGTCGGACACATGGCCCGTAATTGCCAATCGAGACGGAAACGTTCTAGATCACGCTCACCGGTAAGACCTCCAAAGCAAGTCAGATTCCAAAGTAGGGAATCAGAAAACGTTGAAAAGCCGTCGACAAACTAGATGGAGTCAGTCTCGAGGGGCTTGATCTGACTCCCACAACATGTAGCCCCAGAATCTTCGTTTCTCAGATGGCACGGAAAATCAACAGCCTAACTGTTGACAGCGTAGTAAATGGAAGAAAAATCGTGGTAACATTGGATACGGGTGCATCACATTCCATAATTAGAAGGGATCTCGTTCGGGGAATCGAACCGCTTCAGGGAATAAGATTGCGTACGGCAACTGGAGATGATGCACCGGTACTGGGAAAAGTTACACGGAAAATAACTATCGGCACCACAATATATTGTGGACGAATTAATCTTAGGTGTGGATTTTATGATTCGGAATGGATTCACCCTAGATTTGAAATGCCGAATGTTAAAGTATGCGAACACCGAAATACCGTTATCCGTTGGTGAGGATAAGTATGGAGGTATCCGACAAGCCATTGTATCGCGGCGGACAAAAATCCCAGCAAAGTCAGAGGCAGTCATATGGGCCAAAATGGACGGAGATGTGGAGAAGAACAAGTTGTGGGTTGTGGAGACTGATGAAAAATTCGCACTGGATGACATCATAATTGGAAAAACCCTCGTAGAAGAACAGCAGAACAGAATAGTGCCAGTAAGAGTGGTCAATCTTGCAAATTCCGCTAAAACCATAGAGAAAGGACAGATAATTGGAAATTGCCGGGCAATTTCGGCAATTGTAAACTGTGAAAGCCAGCCGCGAGACACAAAAATGAAGATACCAGCTGATAGAAAGGTACTCCACGATCTCACGAAAGAATGGACTTATCCACAGAGCAGAGGAAGACTGCCAGCCAACTTTTGGCAAGACATTGGTCAGTATTTGCTGAAAAGGGTAAAAACGAAGGCAGAACAAAGATGGCGAAACACACAATCAACACTGGTGATGCCAAACCCATTCGTCAAGCGTCAAGAAGAGTACCTCTGGCAAAGAGAGAAGAGGTGAATGTATTGCTGAAGGAAATGCATCAGAACAACGTCATAGAGCCATCAGCGAGCCCCTGGAGTTCTCCAATGGTATTAGTCAAGCAGAAGGATGGCTCCACACGTTTCTGTGTAGATTATCGTAAACTAAATGAGGTAACGAAGAAAGATAGTTATCCATTACCTCGAATCGACGATACGTTGGACACACTTTCTGGTTCAAATTGGTTCTCAACGCTGGATTTACAAAGCGGATATTGGCAAGTGGCAGTCGACGAACAAGACAAGGAAAAGACAGCATTCAGTGCCGGTGATGGACTATGGCAATTTTTGGTGATGCCATTCGGTCTGTGTAATGCTCCAGCTACATTTGAACGCCTAATGGAACATGTGCTAAAGGGTCCCCACTGGAAAACGTGTCTGGTATACTTAGATGACATCATCGTTATGGGAAAGGACTTCGAGGACCACTTGAAGAATTTGGAAGAAGTATTGATGCGATTAGGAGCTTCAGGGTTGAAGCTGAGCGCAAAGAAATGCTCGTTCTTCAAGAAAGAAGTCACACCTGTTGGAGTACACACAGATCCAGATAAGATAGACTCAGTAAGGGAGTGGCCAAGACCAACTAGTTTGCATGAGCTACGCAGCTTCTTGGGTCTTTGCATCTATTACAGACGCTTTATTCCAGGTTTTGCAGACGTGGCTGGTAGTCTGCATGCATTAACGAGGAAAAATTGTCCTTTTGAGTGGAAAAGCGAACAGGAGAAAGCATTCATCAGATTGAAAGAGCTATTGTGTACAGCTCCGATCCTTGCGTATCCAATACCTGGCGAAAAATTTATTTTGGATACAGATGCAAGTGGATTCGGGATTGGAGGTGTCCTGTCGCAAGTTATTGACGGACATGAAAGAGTAATAGCCTACTTCAGCAAGATCTTATCAAAGCCAGAACTTTTGGCGGTTATGCAGTGCGTGAAGCACTTTAACAAGTACTTGTATGGACAAAAGTTCTTGTTGAGAACGGATCACGCTGCTCTGCGCTGGCTATTAAAGTTCAAAAATCCCGAAGGTCAGGTTGCGAGATGGATTGAGAGACTCCAAAGCTACGATTTCACAATAGAACATCGCAGAGGCGGAAGCCACGGGAATGCTGATGCACTATCACGACGTACTTGCAGTATGGAATGTAAGCACTGTTCTAAAGCTGAAGGGAAAGAAGGAGTAGTCGATGTGCGCTTAATGGCTGTTTTACCAGCCGATGAATGGACAGCGGAAAAAATAAAAGAAGAACAACGAAATGACCCAGATTTGGCAAAAATCGTATCAAGTAAGAATGAAGGAAAACGGCCTGATTGGAACGAAATCTCGACTGAAAGTCCCATAACTAAAGCATATTGGGCTCAATGGGATAGCTTAAAGCTGCAAGATGGATGCCTATTCCGCCTGTGGGAGAGCGAAGATGGAAAAACCACGAAGAACTTGATTGTGGTACCCAAGGCAAGAATAAGCGAAATTCTCAAGGAATACCATAGTGGGCCAAGCGGAGGACATTTGGGAATAAGAAAAACAGTCGAGAAAAATAAAACACGATTTTATTGGGTTGGTTGCCAGCAATCGGTAGTTGACTGGATTAGTGCTTGTGAAAAGTGTACAGCTGCCAAGGGACCGAGCCGTCGCAGTCAGGGGAAGATGCATTTATACAACGTGGGAGCGCCATTTGAGCGTATTGCAATGGACATAGCAGGTCCATTTCCAATTAGTGATTCCGGCAACAAATATGTTCTCGTCGTAATCGACTATTTTAGTAAATGGCCAGAAGTATACCCCATTCCCGATCAAGAAGCTAAGACCGTTGCAGATGCAATTATCAATAATTGGGTCTGCAGATTCGGAGCTCCCCTCGAGTTGCACTCGGATCAAGGCAGAAATTTCGAGTCAACAATATTCAGGGAAATGAGTGAATTGATGGGCATACGCAAAACTCGTACAACCCCTTTACACCCACAATCCGATGGAATGGTTGAAAGATTTAATCGTACGCTTGAGGAACACCTAAGGAAAGTCGTGGACAGAAACCAGAAAGATTGGGACCAACACATACCCCTCTTCTTAATGGCATACCGATCGGCAACTCACGATACAACATCTACAACACCAGCTAAGGCTATTTTCGGTTGTGACATAAGATTGCCTGCAGATCTGAAATTCGGTGCCTACTCATCTACGGAAGTTTCATGTAGCAGTTATGTAGCTGACAAACGAAGACAGCTGAATGAAATTCATGGAACCATCAGAGAGCGCACACAACTGAGGAGTGATAAAATGAAAGCCAGATATGATCTACGAGCAAACTCCAAGGGATTTCAGGAAGGGCAGCCAGCTATGCTTCATAATCGGCAAAGGAAAAAGGGATTATCGCCAAAACTGCAAACACACTGGGAAGGCCCTTATAAGGTGATAAAGCGGCTCAACGATGTAGTATACCGCATCCAGTTGGCGAGAAATGCCGGAGCAAAATGAAAGTCGTTAATTTAGAGAGGCTATCTCCATATAAAGGTTGCAGTACTATTCTTGTTCGGGACGAACAAGATTAAGCGGAGGGCAGTGAAACGCGATAGCACAGTGAAATGTGATTGCATACTTTCAGGATCCCATCTGAAATTCAGAATGAATGCCCCCTGTGAGTACAGATGCGAACTACTCGAATAAAAGCTTATTCAAGTATCAAAGCTTATTCGGTAATATCAAAAAGAATATTCTCGATTTCTGTCGAAGTGGATAGAAGCTTCTAGAAACTACGAGAATAGCGTGGAATTTTCCACTCCAACCTTCGAAAACTATAAAAGCGATAAGACTGTTCAAAGGAAGACAGTAGATCAGAGACCGTAACAGTGTGTGCATCTAGCATTATAATCAAAGCAGCAGTATTTGTAATTGTGTAAAGTGATGAAATTCATTAGTGAATAAAGTGACTAATGGTTTGTGAAATAAAGTGCAAATAATAACTAAGTAAACTTTAAGCCTAATATTAAATGTGTAAATAGCAATAATTAAATAAAGCTAATTATTTTAATTTAACCAGCGATTGTTTGATTACTACACAATCCAGTGGTACGAGTCCGAGTACAGAGAGTTAGAGAAATTGTCAGGAGAGCAATTTTGTAACAGAGTAAATTGTCAAGAGGGCAATTTCGTAACAATATTTAAAATGAAGCAATCTATTGCCGATCATTGTGTTTTCTATGGACCTATTGAAAACAGTACAATGATTTTGCTGCTATATGTTGACGACTGGTTGATAATGTCCACTAGCAAACGTGGATTAAAATTATTCATTGATACGTTGTCAGAAAATTTTCGTATTACGCATGGCGGGCATAATTATTATGTTGACCTAGAAATTCATCGGGATAGACTGAACAAGTCCATCACAATAAATCAACATTCCTATATTCAGAAAATTCTTCGGAAATTTAATATGGATGATGCTAATACAATTTCAACGCCATCTGATTGCAACGTATATTTAACTAAATCGAGTGACGAAGATAATGTCCAATACCAATTTAGACAAGCTGTTGGTTCTTTGATGTTTGCTGCTATAGTATCTAGACCCGATATTTCGTATGCAGTAGGAGAAATAAGTAAATTCACCGAAAGTCCGAAAAGAAGTCATGTCGAGGCCCTTAAGCGAGAAAAGTTGAATGAAATTCATTGAAACAGCAGAAATCGTACACAACTGATGAGTGATAAAATGAAAGACAGATATTGTGTACGAGCAAACTCCAACGGATTTCTGGAATTGCAGGTAGTTATGCTTCATAATCCGCAAAGGAAAAAGGGATTATCGCCAAAACTGCAAACACACTGGGAAGGCCCTTATAAGGTGATAAAGCGGCTCAACGATGTAGTATACCGCATCCAGTTGGCGAGAAATGCCAGGAGCAAAATGAAAGTCGTTCATTTAGAGAGGCTATCTCCTTATAAAGGTTGCAGTAATATCCTTATTCGGGACGAACAAGTTTAAGCGGAGGGCAGTGAAACGTGATAGCTCAGTGAAAAGGGATTGCATACTTTTAGGATCCCATCTGGAGAATGAGTGCCCCCTGTGAGTCAAGATGCGAACTATTCGAATAAAAGCTTATTCAAGAACCATCTGTCGGTAATATCAAAAAGAATATTCTCGACTTCTGTCGAAATGGATCGAAAATTCTAGAAAATACGAGAATGGCGTAGAATTTCCTACTCCAACCTTTCGAAAACTATAAAAGCGACAAGACTGTTCAAAGTCGAATGCAGTAGATCAGAGACCGTAAAAGTGTGTACATCTAGCATTATAATCAAAGCAGCAGTATTTGTAATTGTGCAAAGTGATGAAATTCATTATTAAATAAAGTGATGAAATTACTTATTAAATAAAGTGACTAATGGTTTGTGAAATAAAGTGCAAATAATAACTAAGTAAACTTTAAGCCTAATATTAAATGTGTAAATAGCAATAATTAAATAAAGCTAATTATTTTAATTTAACCAGCGATTGTTTGATTACTACAATCCAGTGGTACGAGTCCAAGTACAGAGAGTTAGAGGAATTATCAGGAGGGCAATTTTGTAACAGAGTAAATTGTCAAGAGGGCAATTTCGTAACAATATTTTAGCCTTTATGGTGCATGGTGCTATCAGGCCCAGTGATAAGGTACTGGCATCGGACAGAAAAGCTCTTTTAGAGACAATTGTGGGAAGTTCTTTCAGGCATATGGTGAAAGTTAAGCAGTCTTCTTCTATATTCCATATCATACCCAAAGTACGAACATCTCGATCGTTTTTGGAAATGTGTGGTATCAGATCAGCTAGATCCTTGCAATTAGTTGCCCACTTTCGTAGCTCGAAACCACCAGAACAACATACCGTGTAAATATCTTTCTGCAAGTTAATGAGCGTCTTAGCAGACGGGGCACCTGTGAGCAAATCGTCCATATAGAAATTACGGCAAATTGTTGAAGCGATTTGATGGCCAATTGTGATGCGGCGGCTACTCCATATGTAACGCGTAACACACGAAAATCTTGGATCGGCTTTTCTGACCTTTCTCGCCATACTACACGCTGATAATTTGTATGATCATTAGACGCAAAAACCTGGCGGTACATTTCTTCCACGTCAGCCGTCAAGGCAAAGCGACGCTTTCTAAAATGCAGCAGAATAGACAGAAGCTCTTGCTGAAGCGAAGGCCCGATCATCAGAGCATTATTAAGAGAGTAATCTGTGGAAGATTTCGACGGACCCAATTCCCGGCACAACAACATTAGATGATCCCCTTGATAAATGTGGGCGCTGCACACAAGACTCTGTTATAAAAGAAGCATATTCTAGCAGTTTGCCATTGTCCTGCGTTATCTTGCACATTAACGACAGCGGTGGCCAATAATACCACCTTTTCAGCATAAACCTCCACAGCGTCAGAAGATTCCGCAACTGTTATTTGCATAGGAACAGCAGATTTTAGCTTCGTAGCGTCGAGCATTGCGGTTAATACTGGTTGACCACAATTCGTTGGATTAAGTGAACAAATAGAGCGGTTCTTGGCGGTATTTTCAGAAATTTCGGCGTTCTTTGCAGTCCCCATGTTACACCTGTCGTGCAGGAGTGTATGATGGTGTTCACGGCAAATACGACAAGTTGATGTACTATTGCATTTGGTCTTATAATGCCCTAAGCTCAAACAATTCCAGCACGCATCCTTTTTTCTGACAAGTTGCAGTCTTGCAGTGGCGTTAAGTGATTTAAATTTATCACAAATGTAAATTTTGTACGCAGCTCCACAACATTAGCAGGAATTAAAGCTGCCAGACGTAATAGTTAAACTTGGAGGTAAATCGCTTCGATCTTCAGTCACATGCAACACATTTGTTGGACTTGCAATCTAGTAGCGGCTTTTCTTGGAAGCGGCAATGAATTAGATGCTGACAACATCTCGAGTGAATGGCCACGAGTTTCCAGAAACGCTTGTAACTGTTCCAAATTCGGCAAATCATTTGTGAGCAATGACAATTCCCACTGCTTTCTCGTTTCATACGCCAATTTGGACACAGTAACATGAAGGATCCAATCGTCCCAAAACTCCACTGGACGACCTAGAGCACGCAAGGCTGTTTTATATGTTGCAGTAACGGGTCCAGCATGCGCTTAATATTGTTAGCTGAATCGTCGACTGGCGTTTCAACAGAGAAAATCGCTCTGAAATGGTGCTCTACGATAAACCGAAGATTATTGTATCTGGACTTGAGAAGCTCCAAGCTTCCGCATAGTTTGCGTCACAAACCTTCAAGTTTTCAATGCCTTGCAGCGCTTTTCCTTTTAAACAGCTTAATAAATAATGAATTATTTCATGTTGGATAGATTTCCATTCGAAGCTACTAGCGAGTAGAACGAATCATGAAATACAACCCATTCAGTAGGATCACCAGAAAAAGAAGGCAGTTCTATTTTTGGTAGTTTATAGATGCTGAAATAGGAGCTACGTTCCTCATGGTAGGTTCAATTTCAGAATCCTGGAGAAAACGATTAAAATTTGAAAGGGCGCTGATGTACCATGCCTCAGCCTGGCCACTGACGTTGTCCTCCGCATCAGCGCTTTCAGGCCCACATGTTACCTCAACTCGCTCTTTAGCTGAGTTGAAACGAACCCATTGATCGCTCAAAACTTGAAGGTGACCTTTGATTATAGTTCGGTCTAGTGCCGATAAATCTTGGCTTATTTTCAGAAAACGTTTTACTGAGTTCCGAACAGAATCTCTCACTTTAAAGTCTGACATAATTATTGATCAATAAAAAACAATATTGAAATCAACACAAAAAGTAAAATATTATTGTTAATGTTAATAACTTTTTTTTAACCTTAAATAGCGAAGCGTGTTTGCGGGAGCTTTAACCTTAAAGAGCGGCGTGTTCGCGGGAGTCTCAATATCCCGTTGCAATGAAAGTTTAAATAGCGGCGCGTGTTCGCGAGAGTCTCACTTTCCCGTTGCACTGAAAGTTTTAAAAAGCGGACCGTGTTCGCGGGAGTTTCACTATCCCGATTTGTTTGCGAATAGAATCTTTATTAAAATTTATTTTAATAAACAACACAAATTAATCTGACTCGGAGGACCATAAATTGGTGCGTTAATATACCTTTTACGAAATAAAGAAAAAAACAGTTTTGCGGGAAGATGCGTGCTTACCGATCGGCGTTTGCTTTAATAAGAAAAGTCTTGTTCTATAATTAGAATTTAAGTACAAGCAAGAGAAGGAAATTTTAGAACTAAGTACAGTAAGCGAAAGGCAACTTACGCGCTAACAGGTAGAATTGTTATACCGATATCTCAAATTGACAATAGTACTTTATTGTTACAAAATTTCAAGGTTTTATGACGCTCCAGTAAAAAGTTACAGCACTTGAATGTTGCAAACTTTGATAGGGGTAGGCCGCACAGTATAAAAGTTGGTTATTTTAATAAACAACACAAATTAATCTGAATAGAAGGGCCATAAATTGATGCGTTAATATACCTTTTACGAAATTACTGTGCACGACTAACTTGCTAGTTCTGCTCTCTTACATTCGGCCATTCGAGCTCCTCGTCGCCCGTCCCGGACAGATCAACCTCTTCCCTCTTCCATAGCTTCATAAAATCGCAGCTAGTTGACGTATTGTTAGGTCCCTCGAAACTTGCAGCTTTTTTTACATCATATCGTCCATTACGTTTGTATTTAGTAACTTCATATGGTCCTAGGTACTCGCTCGATAATTTTTTGCCCGAAACAAATTGTGTCCTCTTGATCGCCACCAGGTCTCCTCTTTTGTAGACTACTTTTTTCGTTTTTTGTCGAAACTTTGCTTATATTTAACTTGAGCCTTAGCGATTTCTTCTTTTGATTTGGCTCTGATGTCGTCTCGATCGTTCATAAAAATTTTTGCTGTTTCTGCTTCAACCATCTCGTTTATGTTGACATCCAATGCTGTTCTCATTTTTACCCCAAACATCAGCTCGAATGGAGTATATTTTGTTGATTTGTTTACTACGTTGTTAACTACGTTTTGTACTTTGTTGACATGCTTGTACCAAACTTCTGGGCGATCCGCTGATAATTTGGAGATGACATTAATTATTACCCGATTTAGGCATTCCACCTGGCCGTTTCCTCTCGCTACGCCTGTGGGGGTTCAGACATGTTCAATTTATTTCGCTTCACTCCATTCTTTGAAAGCTGCAGACGTGAACGCTTACCCTTTGTCGCTGATAATTCGTAGCGGTGCTCCAAAAATACTAGTCCAATCCGATAATTTTTTGATAACTTCTTCTGCCGACGTAGATTTGGTAGGGTAGAGCCAAGTAAATTTACTAAATCCATCGATGACAGCAAATATGTACTTGTACAATTTTGTTGTAGCGTCCATTGGTCCCAAATGATCAATGTGGAGGGAAAATAGTGGGGCATCGCCCTTATCAATAACGTTTAGGTGGCCCTTTTGCTTACCTAGTTTTCTGTTGAATAGAATGCATTTAACACAGTTTCGGATAACTTTTTTCCGCTTTCTGGCGCAGATGTGGTATGTAATATTTTTGTTTAAGGGCGTTTACCGTCTTTTCTGTCGCAAAGTGACCTTCTCGTTTTCTGTTCTAATGATTTCATTTTCCATTAGTCGCGGTACTGCCAACAGCATTAACCCATTTTTATTTTTGAATAAAATTTCGTTTCGTAGTACATAATCTTCATACTGCGTTGTTGCTAAAATTTTATTGATTGCTGCGAAATGTTCGTATTTTGCTTGTGCCTGCCGTAAAAGTGTGCAAATTTCCTCGTTGATCACCATTATGCTTTCTGGCGCTCTGCTTAACGCGTCGACATGTCTCATGGAGGTTCCTTTTCGATGTTCTATTATGTTCTGATAATCTTGCAAATATAAAATCCAACGTATCACAGCCGGTGATAAATTTTTAGTTGTACATTTGAAATGCTTGACAATCCGTGACCAGCTTGAACTCTGTGCCGAGCAAGTAGTATCGTAGTTTTTGTACAGCTAAGTATGCTGCCTTAATTTCCAAATAGAAACTGTGAAGCTTACTTTCTTCCGGTGAACACTTCTTGCTCCAATAGTAAACTGGATGTAGCTTTTCGTTGAACTTTTGGAGTAAAATTGCCCCAAAACCCTCTTTGCAGGCATCTGTATGCAGTTCTGTTACAGTGGTTGGAGAAAAAACTTTTAAGGTAGGTTGTTTCGTAAGTAAGTATAAGAGATTAATCTCTTCCATGGCTTTCGTTTCAACTGGTCCAATTTCGAATTTTGAATTCTTTTTAGCAAATCTGTCAATGGTTTTGTGATTATTGCGTAATTCTGCACAAATTTGCGAAAATATCCAGTTAGTCCCAGAAAGGATTGAAGCTTCTTAATGTTATCTGGCACAGGGAATTTTTTTATTGCTACACATTTTTCAGCATCAGGCGATATACAACCTTTTCCAATTAACAGACCCAAGTAAACGACTTCCATTTGTAAAAATTTACACTTCTTCCATTTTATTCTTAGTCCGTACTGCTCTGCTACTTTTAAGACGGTACGTAATTTGCTTATTCCTTCTTGTGAGTAAATTAGGACATCGTCCATGTAAATCTGCATAATATTATCGCATACTAACCTCCGAAAAATGTGGTTGATGAAACGTAGAAATATTGCGGGCGAGTTGCAGAAACCCAAGGGTGCCCTATTAAACTCGAAAACTCCGTCTCTAGTTACAAACGCTGTATACTTCTTTGATTCTTCCTCAATAGGGGCGTGGAAGAATGCGTTTTCGAGGGCTAATGTCGTAAAAATATGTGCGCTTTCCAACGATTCAACAACTTCTTCCATCAACGGTACTGGGAAGACATCCTTCTGAACAAGCCTGTTTAAATCCCGAAAGTCGATGCACACACGTTTGTTACCATCTTTTTTATTCGCAATCACAACCCGACTGCAATATTCAGAATTTAATGGTCTTATTATTTGGTTTTTTAACCAATCTTCCACTTGGTGGCTTACAATTTTTTGTTCTGGCAGCGGTAATCTCCTTGGTGTATGACGTACAACTTTTTCATCCATTAAAAGAATTTTCATGCTTATTGGGGTTATTACGTCACTCTTTGGCTTATAATCTTGGATTATTTTTTCAACTGGTTTTTTATATCGTATTGGTGCTTCAATCTGTTCACCATCAATTGTAATATTCATTACTGAACGTTCGAAATTTTCTGCGAGAAAGTTTGTAAACGTATAAACGCTTTCATTGTAATTATAATGACACTTGCCAATATAATCAAACCCAAGAATAACATCGTATTTTGATGAACTTTAAGGCACAACAACAAAGTTGTGTCCGCACTTCAAATTGTCAACAATGAGTTCAACTTCGGCGCCACTGTCTACTAAGCAAAACACATTGTTGTTGTTTATTTTGATTGACTTTAACATATTTTCTCGTCGTTCCACTGTGTTAATAACGTTAACTTCTTTTGCTTTAGACTCTTTTGTTTCGCCTTTGTAGTTTTGTGGGCAATTTTTCGATATGTGGTTTATTCCATTATAACGGAAACATTTTGTCGGTTCTTTGCACTCACTCTTTTCGTGTTTGTTGGAGCCGCAATTGTAGCAATGTCTTCGCTTTGTGTTTTTATTGTTGTCGTTCCCGTTTTCATCTTTTACGCTATTCTCTTTTGTTTTTGTTTTATTTTGAGTCATCGTTTCATAAATTTCTAATTTGTGTTTTAAGTCTGTAAAGTTTTCTGCAGTGTAAAATATAAATTTATTTTCTGTTTTTTCTTTTATTCCGTCCACTACGTAACGTATAACCGATTTGTCATCTATTTTGCCGAACGCGCCTAAACCACGCATATGCAGTATATATTCGTGCATACTCTCACTGCTCCTTTTTTTTCGTTCCTGCAACTACCTATGAATGTCAGCACTGACGTATTCTCAGCAAAACTCTTTTTCAACTTCTTCTTTGAGAGACGCATAATTGACACATGCAAAGAACCGATAAAAATTTTCGCCGTTTTTGTCATCTTGCGTCTCGCAAATACGTATTTTTGATTTTCGTTCCAATTATAAGCTGCAGCACACTTTTCAAAGTTTTTGAACCATTCTTCTACGTGTGTAGGCGATTTGCCGTCGAATTCAGAGATGACGTCATTGATGCTCAATGTGGACATTGCCGCTTGTTGTTCTCCTTCTCTTGCTAACTTTACGGTTAGAAGTTTGATCAGTTCGTTTAGCTCTGTCATATTGCTGTCGCTTCTGTTTTCTTTGTTGCTTGTTGTTTCTTTTTGTGTTTCCAAAATTTCAGATTCTCTCTCCATATTTTTTTTCTTTTTTTTTCGTAACGTTCTTTTGCACTATTTTCAACTGTTTTTTGTTAGTTTTATTACAGATTGTTCACCACTATTCCCCCTTTCTTCGTCTCTTCCTTCGTTTGTCGCTAAAAAGAATACTTCGTTGTCCGCGTCGTCTGCCCTTACTGACCTTGTTCTCGACCGCAAGAAATACTCTTTTTGTTCTTCTTTGTTCATTAAACCTGTTTACTGTGAATTTTCTGCGCCTTTGTTTCGAATGAACGGTTCTCGTTAGGATCACTTTTTGCAGTTAGTGGGCACGATTAACGATTAAGCTTCGACCGATAATCAATCACGCGACAATAGTTTTTATATATATATATATATATATATATATATATATATATATATATATATATATATATATATATATATATATATATATATATATATATATATATATATATATATATATATATATATATATATATATATAGGTATCAGGTAAATAAATATATAATATATATATATATATATATATATATATATATATATATATATATATATATATATATATATATATATATACGAGGGCGGATTGATATTAAAGCTACATAAGTAGGAAAAACACATTTTTTTTTTCAAACACCATTTATTTCTCAATATAGTCTCCTTTTACTTCGACACACTTAGTAAGACGATATTCCAACTTTTTTATACCATTTGAATAATACGATTTCGGGAACCCCTCAAAATACGCGTTAGTTTCGGTAATCACTTCTTCGTTTGAGATGAATCTTTTTCCTGCGAGCCATTTTATCAAGTTTGGAAACAGGAAAAAGTAACTAGGAGCTAAATCTGGACTATAAGGTGGATGATTAGCCAATTCGAAGTGTATTTCACGTAATTTTAGCATCGTATCTAATGCTGTGTGAACCGGTGCGTTGTCTTGAAGAAAGAGCATTTTTTTCTTCTTTAAATGTGGTGGTTTTTCCTTGGTTGCATCAATCAATTGATCCAATAATGCACGATAATACTTTCCTGTGATTGTGGATCCTTTTTCAAGATAATCGATGAGCAATATTCCGTGTGCATCCCAAAATACAGTGGCCATAACCTTAACAGCCGACTTCACTGCCTTCGCCTTCTTCGGAGCACTTCCACCAGCTTCCACCCATTGTTTCGATTGATTTTTGGTTTCAGGTGTGTTGTGGTGGACCCACGTTTCATCAACAGTTCGACGCCAAAAATCAGCAGGATTACGCTTTATCCTGTCCAAACACCGCTGTGAAGTGGTCTGTCGATCTTGTTTTTGTTCGACACTGAGCAAACGCGGCACCCATCTTGCCGATAGCTTTTTCATATGCAAATGTTCATGCAAAATGTTGAACACACGTTCATATGATATGTTTACCATTTCAACAATCTCACGCAACTTCTTGATATTTTCTCCAGAAACCACCTCTTTTGGCCTTCCTGTTGATGGTATTGTTGCAGTGCTTGTTCGGCCGCGTTTAAATTCAGCAATCCAATATTTTACCATGTAATCTGACGGAGCAGACTCACCGTAATGTTTATCGAGCTTTTCTTTTCTCTTTCGCCGTTTTCCCTTTCAAATAATAGTATTTAATCACTGCACGAAATTCGCTTTTTTCCATTTTTCAAGAAACACAAATGTTGCTTACTTCAAACGACTACAACAAATAAACTAGTCGATGAATTTGGGTGAAATTTTAACAGCTGACGTTTCACAGATCGCAATTTTCAAAAAAAGTTTTTGTGTTTGTACTGCCATCTAGCGCTAGATAGCTTCAATATCAATCCGCCCTCGTATATATATATTTATTATATATTTATATATATATATATATATATATATATATATATATATATATATATATATATATATATATATATATATATATATATATATATATATATATATATATATATATATATATACATATATATCGGGTTTTTTCATTAGAGCGCTCTAAAAGTTTTTTAAATAAAACAAAACCGGTTGTAGATATCAATGAAATTCTTTATTCCTGTGAAAGTACGTTCGATGCCATTATGTATGGAACTCGATTTCTTTTGCATGGTCACCACGGGCACGCTTGCAGAAGTCCAGACGCTGAACCCAATTTTAACGGTTTTCAAGCATAAATCGGCCGATACTGCTGCAATTTCACGTTCGATATTCGTACGTAGTTCATCAATCGTCGCTGGCTTGTTGGCATAGACCATAGACTTGACGTAGCCCCACAGGAAAGAATCTAACGGCGTCAAATCGCACGACCGAGGCGGCCAATCGACTGGGCCATTTCGTGAGATAACACGTTCACCAAACTTGGTTTGCAGTAAATTGATTGTGGCATTCGCTGTGTGGCTTGTGGCGCCGTCCTGTTGGAACCACATGTTCTCCAAGTCCATATTACCCAATTGGGTCAAAAATATTTGGTTATCATTGAACGGTAGCGATTCGCATTCACAGTAATGTGCCGGTCTTGATCATCACGGAAGAAGTACGGCCCTATGACGCCGCCGGCCCATAAACCGCACCAAACCGTAATTTTTCGGGATGCAATGATGACTCATGGAGTACGTGTGGATTGCTTATTGACGAAGCCATTCAGCCAGAAATGAGCCTCATCGCTGAAGATGATTTTCCGATGAAAATCCGAATAATTTTCAAGTTGTTGCTCAGCCCAATTCACGAACATACGACGCTTATGGTGGTCAAGCGGCTTCAGTTCTTGCGTCAATTTGATCTTGTAAGGATGTAGGCCAAGATCTTTTCGCAAAATTCGCCACAACGACGTCACCGAGATGCCCAACGCTTGAGAACGACGTGTGAGAGACACATTTGGGCTTTCTTGAACTGAAGCCTCAGCGGCAGCAATATTCTCTTCACTACGGGCACTTCTTTGTCTCACTGGCACGGGAACATTTTATAGTGTGTGCCTGCGGATTCAAATTTTTCCACTAGACGCTCAATTGTTGATCTGCTAGGACAATTATGACGACCATAAATTGGACGTAGCGCTCTTAAAGTTGAGACGACTGACTCCGAATTTCGGTAATAAATTTTAATAATTTCGACTCGTTGTTGGCTCGTATATCATCTTTGCATGATGAAATGGCAAACCTTACTGAAGAGAAATGTCAAAAGAGCGGGAAAAAATATGGCGTCGTTTGCTGTCACTATCGATTTACTTTTGTAGCGTTTCTTCTGAAACACCCTTTATATATATACAGTGAAACTTCGATATTACAAACTTCGTTATAACGAAAAACTCAATATAACGAATTTTTAGCTGAGTCCCTTGAAAAAACCTTTTTATTGCAAAGTTTTTCATACAAAAATGCTCTATAGCTATAACGAAAAAATTCTGAGCTATAAAGCCTCTATATATCGAAGTATTTTTTCAAAAGCCTCTATATAACGAAATTATAATTGAGAAATACATACATAACATTTAATATAACATTTTAAGTGTGTAAGTCATTAGCAAAAGCCTCTACATAACGAAGTCTTGAACTATAGCCTCCATACAACGAAGTCAGAATAAAGCAAAATTAAATTTTAAGCAAAACGGGGAAGTCCCTTTTAAAAACAACGAAAGGTAAATGTCTTTGCACGTGCATATGTAAAGCGCCACAATTCTGTTTTGGTTCTTTGCCAAAATGAGTGTATTAAAGCGTAAATCAATTTCTATATGAGGAAAAATTTCTATAATTGATGCTGTTGATCGTGGTGACAAATCTAAGCAAGAAATTGCTAAACAATTTAATATACCGCCGAGTACTCTTTCTACAATTTTAAAAAATCGGGAGATTATTTGCAACACTAAACCTTTAAAGTGCAAAAGATTGCGCCTTGCAGAATATGAAGACGTTGAGCAATGTTTATCTAAATGGTTTACACAATGTCGAAATCAAAACATTCCTTTAGGAGGACCGATGGTAAAAACCAAAGCTGAACAGTTTGCAGCACGTCTGGGACACAACGATTTTAAAGCTAGTAACAGTTGGCTTGATAATTTTAAAAAGCGCCATGATATCGGATTTCAAAAAGTGAGTGGAGAAAGTGCCAGTGTAAGTGATGAAGTTTGTTCTGAATGGAAAGCATTGTTACCAAGTTTGTTGGCAGAATATGAGCCGCACTATATTTTTAATGCAGACGAAACTGGACTATTTTTTAAATGCGCACCAGACTGAACAATGGCGTTTAAATCCGAAAAATGCCACGGTGGAAAACATAGTAAAGAAAAAAAAGTTAAACATAAAAAGTTTACCAGTGGACTACACTGCGAACAAAAAAGGTTGGATGACCAGCGATATATGGCTTGATTACTTACAAAAATTTGACAACGATATGACTAAAGCCAATCGTAAAGTTTTACTGTTTGTGGATAACTGCACAGCACATAAAAATGCTCCATCACTTAAATCCATCAAATTACAATTGTTACCGCCAAAGGCAACATCGAAACTACAACCTCTAGATCTGGGAATAATCAAAAATTTCAAAAACTTTTATCGCAAAGAGATAGTCAAAATTTTAATCAACGATCTTGATGAGAGGCGCAAAAGCTCTATAAACGTTTTACAAGGAATAAGAATGGCACACAAGGCATGGGAAGGTGTCGAAAAATTTACAATTGCTAACTGTTTTACAACTTGTGGCTTTGTCGAGCGCCCAAATATTTTGATTACAGAAAATGTTTGCCTCCAAGACAGCGAAGAATGGCTTATTCTAAAAAACCATTTTAATTTAACAGAACGGTTTGATGATTTTGTGAATTTCGATGACAACATTACTTTTACCGGGTCCCTTACCGATGATGACATTATTACTAGTGTAACGAAACCACAAGATAATAATGAGCAGGAGGTTGAAGAAACTGAAGAAATCGAAAATGTTGTAACCGCTAGAGAGGCTAAAATAATTGTCGGAAAACTACAAACATTTTTTGAGGCACAGGATTCTACACCGCAAAATACATTCGACAGCTTAGCATCTGTCGAAAAAAATATTGATGGTTGCATTCTAAACTTGCGTAAACAAACAAAAATTACACAATATTTTACTAAAATGTAATAAAATAAAAAAAAATTAAAAACATAGTTTTTTATTTACCTCTTAAATTGTGAATTTTTATTATGTACATAGTATTTTCGTGTAAAATAGAATTTGGAAAAAAAAACTGTAGTTATAACGAATTTTTTTCGTATTTCTTTAAATTTCGTTATACCATGGTTTCACAATGCATATGTACATATAACGAATCAATAGCTATAACGAAGTATTTTTCGATCCCCTCTAGATTCGTTATAGCGAAGTTTCACTGTATATATATATATATATATATATATATATATATATATATATATATATATATATATATATATATATATATATATATATATATATATATATATATATATATATATATATATATATATATATATATATATATATATATATATATATATATATATATATATATATATATATATATATATATATATATATATATATATATATATATATATATATAGTATATATATATACGATATATAGAGTGTGACTCTTTATTTCAATGTTTAATTTTGTAATTTAAGTGTTTAAATTATAGATATCAAAATCACTGTAATATGTGATTACAGCTGAGTGTGCTTGTCTATGAGCACATTAAGCTCTCCGCGACTAAAGCGAAAGCTTGCCTTATTATCCAGCGCATCTTTCGATGTATATTAAGAAGCGATCGTCTCTAACAATTCAGTGATTAGTCTACAAGAGCAATCGGCCCAATGTACGACAATGAGGGAGCAACGCACACACAACAAAACCATCAGCAATATTACAATGATTGAAAGTATCGCTCGGCAACGACCTAACTTACTGTTCGCTCTCTTTGTCAAAAGCACAGTATCCACTCCGGCCAATAGTAACAAAGAAATAAAAAAACATAAATTAACACCAAAATTGAATAATTCGGTAATTCAGATTGCCATTAGTCGCCACATAAAGATAAAGCGAAAATTAAATCCATTTAAAAATTCGAAAAAGGTGAAAAAATCCCACATATTAAGCGGAAGCAAACAATGCAGTAGCATGGCACTAAACCAAAATCGTTCCGTCCTGCTTGCTGAAAACAATATAAGTATAAATAAAATTTTGAAAAAATGAAACTACAAACACAATTAAACAGATAAAACCTCCTTCAATCTATCTGCGCGAACCTAGTTCTAATATTCTAGTCTCAAGTCTAACTAGCGTGATAAGGCAAAATAACTTCCACATAATAGCTATAAGGAAAGGTGAGGTGCACGAAACAAAAATTCAGATCTATTGCGAAAAAAACTGTCGCTTGGTAGCCAATTATCTCGACGAATGACAATAATTACCATTATACCTTCCAGTTAAAAAGCAGCAAAGGTTTAACAGTCGTAATTAAAGGTATTAAATCAGATATCGACCAAACCTAGAAAAGAAAAGGATTAACCGACGCCGGTTTCAAACCCAAATCTATCTTTAACATAAAAACCAAAATAATACTCCGTAGCCAACAACAAAAATACTGCAATAAAACGAAGTCCATCCAATTTACAAATTGCCTTATCTTCTTCACCGCAAAATCTCTGTGGAAGAACCACCAAAAGCAATGGACCTGAATAACATATAAACTCTCGTTAGTTTGAGCATACCAAACATATTTGCGTGGGCTTCCTACTCTTCCTCCGCCTATACAAGTAACAGAAAGGAAGATAATAAAAAAAAATGCAAAAATTGCGGTAGAAATCATAATGCAAACTATGGAAGTTGTCCAATGTATGCTGAGCTAAGATATACAATGCGTCAACAGCACGATAGAGGTTGAAATAAGGCTAGAAGGCCGTGCCTGTGCCTAAAACACAAAGAATGTTCAACCTGTACTGCTAATGCAGTTAAATCCAACACCGAAAATCAAAACAATACTACTTAGTTTATGACATCAATGCAAGCAATGATGCAAGAGCTAATAACCAATCAAAATCAGCTTATGAAAACTTTCCTTACAAACAAATTAATACGCTAAAATATTGTCATTGGAACGGCATTAGTCAACACCAACTAGAAATTCAGAACTTCCTGTCCAGCACTGAAATATATATTCTACTGATTTCAGAGACTCATCTCACTCTGAAACATAATTTTAACGTAAAAGGTTATAAGTTTCACAAAACGTTGAATCCAGGTGGAAAAGCACGAGGAGGCACTTTTATACTCATTATATACCGTATTAAGCACCACTCACTTGAAAAAATACAGCAAGGAATATCTGCAAGCTACCTCAATTTGCCTAAAATGCTGGGACGCTAATATAACTATATCATCAGTATACCGCCCACCTAAAAACACTGTCACCAGAATTTTTCAACTCGCTGGGAGAAACATTTTTAGCAGCGTAAGACTACAACGCTAAACACATCCACTGGGGCCCATGCCTTTTCGCATTTCGCTTCAGTCCAGCCAACATACTGGCCATCGAACACACGGAAGATCCCAGATTTATTGGATTTTGCAATAACAAAAGGACTCAACCAATCACTAATGTCTACGGAATCATACTTTCAACTGAGCTCAGATCACTCCCCAGTCAAAACAAATTTAAATAAGTATGCAGAAAAAACAAATCAACCTTTTCGCCTAACCAGAAATAAAACAAATTAGCAAATTTCGAAAATACGTTAGCAGTCACCTCCCAAATAAGTGTTGTCTCAAAAGGCCAGATGAATTAGATTCCGTAATAGAAGCATTCACTCACAACTCCCCCAAATGACCTTGTGCAAAACGATTCGCTCAACTTCATTTCATATTTAAAAGCAGGCAAAAATAAAACGAGTCTTAAATGACTGTGGAAAGCGTATAGATCATCAGCACTGAATCAAAAACACACATCAGCTAAAAGCAGACTTCGAAATGCTTTGCGAGATGATGGAGTCGCCTGTTAGACTTATTGGTGGACGATGGGCAAGAAGTAATGAAGAGAAGGGAATAGCTTTTGCTCAATATTTAAAAACCGTTTTCCAACCTCACCCTTCCAGTAACAGCCTTAATATACCGCAAGAGAAATCCAAGTTCTGGAAATGGATCTGCGGTTGAAGCCGAAAGAAGTGTAGCTTTTCATCTCGGCGCAACAAACAAAATGAGAGCGGCGGGCCATGATATGATAACCGGAAATATGTTGAAGGAATTACCTCCACATATGCTGTAAAACACATGACTGTGCTTTTGAACTCTATTTTCAGACTATGCAATTTTCCTCGAATCTTGAAGCTATCACATATAACAATGATACTAGAACCTGGCAAAAATCCAAAGCAAGTCATACAGACCAATTAGCCTACTATCCGTTGTTTCGTAGCTATTTGAGAAGCTATTGCTAGAAAAAAAAACCTCACATCTGCACAAGACAATACCCAATCAACAATTTGGATTTCGGGAAAAAGCATGGCATGTTAGAACAAGTTCACCGTTGACTGTAGCAAATTAGAAGGATGTTCGAGGAGAAACAATACTGCTCTGGAGTATTTCTTGATGTCGCATAAGCATTTTCTAAGGTATGGCAAATGGGCCAAAGGTAGTATGCTTTCTCTATTTAATATTTACATCAGATCTGCCAACAAATAACCGCGTAGTTACTTCCACATTTGCTGATGATTCAGTTATTTTAAACACACCTAAAAATTCGCAAACCGCCTCTTGTTTCTTAAACGAACACCTCAAAGATAGAGAAATGTGGCAGGCAAACTGGCAAATCAAGTTCAATGAATCCAAATGTACAAATATTCACTCTCAAAACAAATTCATGTCCATCCGTATCACTAAACGGAATAAAATTACCACAAGCGAAATAAGTAAAATACTTGTGACTCAACCTTGACTGCAGATTAACTTGGAGAAACACATAGAAGCTAAAAAAAACTAAAATTAAGTTATTAGCCTGAATTGGTTGATCAATATAAAATCGAAGTTTCTAGAGTATAAAAGATTCATTCACAATGCGATTATTAAGCTCATATGGACATACGGGGTGCAACTGTGGGGAAGTGGGGAAACCTCAAATCTTGAAGTTATACAAAGAGCACAGACTATATAAGTTAAGAACAAATAAGTTGCAACTTGGAACCAAAATTCCATTCCCACGAATAAGAATGCTGACGAAGTGTCTGCAGTGCCCACAGTCACGTACTCGAAAACAACAACAACGAAAATAGTATAAAAACTTCATATGGAATATGATCCACGCGTCCGGCAGAGCAGTTGGTGAATTTGGCTTTTGCATTTATTTAATTA
Source organism: Clusia tigrina (assembly GCA_920105625.2). Classification (NCBI taxonomy): domain Eukaryota; kingdom Metazoa; phylum Arthropoda; class Insecta; order Diptera; family Clusiidae; genus Clusia; species Clusia tigrina. Next base: position 267,163 of record CAKKTE020000656.1, read on the forward strand.
TGTTAGATTAAATTCAGTTGTAAATTAGAAGTGAAACAATAAAGTTGGCTTCGACCTTTTTTTAAAAACAACCAAAAGAAATAAAAATCTTAACTGGCGCCCGAGCAGGGACCCAAATGTGAAGTTCGGGATACATTAAATCTTTGGAGCAGCAATTTGGGGCCAAAAACCCGACAGTGAAGCTCTGGACAATATCGATCCTTGGACAACAGTTAGCGGATTTTCAACAAAAAAAGTAAAGGAATAACGTAACTACGAGGTGCCTAAGTACGAACGGAAAGGGAGAACACCAAGAGCTCAACCTCCATTGACATCGTTGGAATGATATTCGTAAGACTAGTTTTAAGACATTTTTTAGTGAAAGAAAAAATATATTGAAAAACGAAAATTTACAAAATTGATAAAAAATAAATATAGAGGAAAATATTTACGAAAAATATAGAGATTAGAGAAATTGCAGTAAATAAAAAAAAGAAAGAAGGAATTAATTACTCAGCTTAGAAAATACATAACTTAGTTTATATTTGTATCTAAATATAATATCTGAAAGTGACTACAAAGCAATTATTTTGATAATTTCTTAATTTTTTTTCCACTGAAAACAACACATTATTATTAATTCCGATTAAAAGATTTGCAAGAATTGTCTGAATTCAAGGGTCAAATTCAAACCACAATTAATTAGACAACCTATAGTAAGAAATTCACACTGTGACTCTTACAGCCATTTACTCTAGTGTATAAAAATTTACAAACAAGGAAATAAAATTCAAAAAATCGTATTCGTTGAAAATGACAAAAGTGACTGCTGACGAATTAACAGAACGATTAAGCAGACTGAATTTTAGCAATACGACACCCAGCATATCAAATCGAGCATTAAAGATGGACAAAGCACTACAACAACAAATAACCGACTTGGTAACCTCAACGATACAAAATTTGAATAAACCTTTTTCGAATGACGATAGCACGGATTGCCAAGTAGAATTGACAAGAGAAAATATTAACGAGCTAGACAGGATCCCAGACATAGTGAAATATCTTAGGGAATTTTCAGGGGCTCCAGGAGAATTTAACTCCTGGATAAGAACCACAGATCGCATATTTTCCGTATACGAGAACCTAAAAGGAACTCCAAAGTATTATGCGATACTCCATACAGTCAGGCATAAAATTGTAGGAGAAGCGGATACCGCTTTGGAATCCTACAAAACTCCATTAAATTGGGTAAAAATAAAACAGTGCTTAATGATGCACTATTCGGACAAAAGGGATATTGGTACCTTGGAGTATCAACTCGCCACCCTAGCTCAACGAAATAATTCAATTCAGGAGTTCTACCAGAAGGTGTATCAACACTTATCGTTGATACTAGACAAAATTTCCTGCCTTGAAATAAGTGAGGACTCACTGCAGGCTATGACCAATTGCTATAGAGATAAGGCACTCGATACATTTATTCGAGGACTTAACGGAGACTTACCCCGTTTGCTTAGCATAAGATAACCTACTTCTCTTCCGCAGGCTCTTAATTTATGACTTTCCGTATGAATTACGCACAGAATAGCTCAACAAATTACAAAATGGTACCACCTAGACCACCAAAAAAACTTAATTTTCCCACAAATAGAAATAATTTTCATCCTGAATTAGTTCATTGGCCACCTGCCAGAAATACTAATCCTTTCATCCAAATTAGGGCAAACCCATTCTTAAATAATACTTGGAGAACTCAAAATTACCAGGGCACAAACCCTTTTATGCAAAACGGAAACCCATTTAAACAAAATAATACACTTCAGCCAAACTTCCAATTTCCAAGACCAAACCAAGCATTTAATTCCAGACCAAACATGCCTCCCAAACCCCCACAGCCTTTGGAGATAGACCATTCGAAACAAACCAGAAACGTAAATTATCAAAATAGGCCTAATTTTCAACACAATAACAATGGTCAAAAACGACCAATGACTTTCCAAACACACACCCCAAACAAGATGCAAAGAAACTTCTTTGTCAGCACAGACCTTCATAATTGTTACGAAGTTGAACATCCATATTTGAATAACGAAACTTACAACTACGACAGATATCAGCCAAGTCCCAACGACGTTGAAACTGGATATCAATATCCAGACCATGATGCAAATGCTTATGCTGAGTTTCAGCAAAATTATTTCCAGGAAACTTTCCAATCACCGTCTTACAACGACCCTAATGACATATTTTCACCACACTTGGATGAAGCAAACCAAACATCTTCCGATACTCTAAAAGAAACTCAGAGTGCTGGTTCAATTTTAAAAGAACAATATTTTAATTCTATTCCTAAACAATTAGACAATATTAATTTTTTAGAGTAAGATCGTCTTCACTACCTTATTTTGAATATATCACTGGAAGTGGAGACACCCTTAACTTTCTAATAGACACAGGATCGAATAAGAATTATATTCAATCTACAAAAATATCAAATCCCATAAAAAACCAAGAATCATTTTTCGTTAATTCAGTAGCGGGAAAAATTGAAGTTAATCACCATAAATTTGCAAACATTCTTGGACCACAGACACTACAATTAAAATTTTTTATTTTACCTGGACTTGAATCCTTCCATGGTATAATAGGTAACGACACACTTAAACAGATAGGAGCGGTAATACATAGAGATAAGAACGTTATAATAATTCTACAAAATTTAGTTATTCCTTTAAAACAGCAAGCAGCACAGGATGTGAATAATATCGATTTACGCGTTTCACATTTAACAGAGAATCAAAAAGAAAAATTAATTAATTTAATTAAAAATTGTCCACATCTGTTTTCTGACCCAAATAGGAGTTTAACATACACTTCAATAGTCACAGGAGAAATTCGAACAACCAACGATACACCATTTTATTCTAGATCCTACCCTTACCCTTTAGCCTTGAAAGAGGAAGTAGAAAGACAGGTCGAGGAACTTTTGGCCGATGGTATTATACGACCATCACGCTCACCATACAACTCGCCAGTATGGGTCGTCCCGAAAAAGATGGATGCATCGGGAGTGAAAAAATACCGGATGGTAATTGATTACCGTAAGCTCAATGAGGTGACTATCCCTGATAGATACCCGATTCCGGAAATCCAAGAAGTACTTTCCAATCTCGGAAATAAGAAATTTTTTTCAATTATTGACCTAAAAAGCGGTTTCCATCAAATTCCGCTAAGGGAATGCGATGTCGAAAAAACTGCATTTTCCGTTAACAACGGAAAATATGAGTTTCTCAGATTGCCGTTCGGATTAAAAAACGCCCCGGCGATTTCCCAAAGAACGCTAGATGACATACTTCGACAGCACATCGGTAAAATATGTTATGTCTACATCGATGATATAATTATCTTTGGAAGAGATTTAGAAGAACACCTCGAAAATCTGAGAATTGTTATGAAGACACTTGAAGCAGCAAACATGAAAGTGCAGCTAGACAAGTGCGAGTTTTTAAGGGAAGATGTAGAATTCTTAGGGTATGTAGTGGGATTAAACGGAATAAAAACTAATCCATCCAAAGTAGAAGCGATAAACAAAATGCCAGAACCAAAAACATTGAAAGAACTCCGTTCATTCCTAGGAATGTCCGAATATTACAGGCGATTCATTAGGGATTATGCGAAAATCGCAAAACCCCTAACAAATCTTTTACGAGGGGAAGATGGACGAGTGTCCAAACATGCTTCCAAAAGCAAACCGATTGTTCTTGATAAGGATGCAGTTGAATCTTTTGATAAAATAAAAAATGCATTAATATCGAAAGAAGTAATTCTTTCACATCCAAATTTTGAAAAAGAATTTGAACTGACCACAGATGCCTCGAACTATGCGATAGGAGCAGTGCTCTCGCAAAATGATAAGCCGATAACATTTATTTCAAGATCGCTATCAAAAACAGAGGAGAATTATGCCACAAACGAGAAAGAATTGTTGGCAATAATATGGTCACTGAATTCACTCAGAAATTACTTGTACGGTTCCAAAAAAATTAAAATTTATACAGATCACCAACCACTCACCTACGCCTTGAGTGCAAAAAATTCCAACAGCAAGATGAAAAGATGGAAAGCCATTTTGGAAGAATATAACTACAAAATACCAACTCATCTACAAACCTGGTAAGGCAAACGTAGTGGCTGATACTTTATCAAGAATACCGGCCCAAATTAATTCACTAACTCCTACAGTGCATAGCGATGAAAGCTCCAGTCACAATTTGATACCTTGCACTGAAACTCCAGTAAATGTTTTTAAAAATCAGGTTATTCTTAAAATCGACGAAACTTCCACTTATCAATTTAAAATAGTTTTCCCAGGAATCCATAGACACATTAATTACAGAGCAACAATATACAGAAGAAAAACTTTGACAACTTTTTAAAAGATATTTAAATCCCTCAGTTATAAATGGTATCCTTACAGAAGAAAAAATTATGGGAATGATACAGAATATTTACCCCCTTAATTTTTCCAACTACAAAGCACGTTATACTCAAAAAATGGTTGAAGATATAATTAACGAACAAGAACAAGAAAATATAATTCTTGAAATCCATAACCGCGCTCATCGAAATGCCCTTGAAAATATATCCCAGATTCTTGGAAAGTACTACTTTCCCTCAATGATAAACAAAATAAAAAACACAACGAAAATTTGTCAAATATGTAAGGAAAATAAGTACGAAAGGCATCCAAATCAAATTAAATTAAGAGAAACGCCCATACCGTCCTTTCCAGGACATACAGTTCATATAGATTTATTCCTAACAGAAAATAAAGTTGTTATGACAGCTCTGGATAAATTTACGAAATATGCCATGACAAAAATTCTTAAAAGTAGATCAATAGAAGACATAAGACGACCACTTAGGGACATAATTTTTGCATTTGGAGTTCCGAAATCTATTATCATCGACAATGAACCATCCCCTAACTCAGCCTCGATGAAATTCATGATGAAAGATGAATTAGGTATTGAAATTTATACATCGCCACCATACCGAAGTCAGGCTAACGGACAGGTTGAACGCTTCCATTCAACTTTGGTAGAAATTATGAGATGTCTCAAAGAGAATGGAACCCAAAGGAATTTTGAAGAACTTCTGGAACGCGCTGTTTCCGAATATAACCACTCGATACACTCAGTTACAGGAAAAAAGCCTGTCCTTTTATTTTTTGGTAGAAACATGGGCTTTACACCTGACCATTATGAAAGAGTTAGAAATTCAAACATTGAAACCCTACAGAAGAAACAACAGAAAGATTTAGAATACCACAACAAGAATAAGCATGATCCTAAACAATACGTACCAGGACAAATAATTTTTGTTAAAAGAAATAGGCGATTAGGGACAAAACTTTCGAAGCCGTTTGTCAAGGAAATAGTCAGGGAAAACCGAAATAGCACAGTCGTGACCGATACCGGTAGAATAGTACACAAAAGCTTGATAAGAAATTAACAATTTCTTTCTTTACTTTTTTACAGTTAATAATTTGTTTCTTTGCATTATGCAAAGCCGATGTTCAAATATTGGATTACTCAAACTCGCAACTAGTGACAATAGAGACTGGATTAGCTAAATTACAAACAGGAACGTTCAAAATCATTCACATCATAGACTTAAAGAAATACGAAGATTCAATTAATAACCTCGAAACAATATTTAGAACCAAAATTAATACGGACCACTCCTTATACCCATTTATTTCCGATGAGATTGAAAAACTCCATTTAAACATACTCAGTATAAACAGAAGGACCAAACGATCACTCGACTTTATCGGCAGTGCATGGAAGTGGATAGCCGGAAACCCGGACCACTCTGACCAAATTATTTTGACGGAAAAAATTAATAATGCTCTCGAAAATAACAATAAACAACTAATAATTAATAGAATGACAATAGACAAAATGAATGAAATAACTAACAAAACGAATACAATTTTAAAGGTGATGCAATCAGACAAGAATAGTGATGATAAATCTTTCACGCAACTAAAATACAAACTTGACCTCATGAAAGAGGGAATAATCAATATAGAGTATGCCATTCATTGGGCAAGGGCTAACTTAATTAATTCTTATATTTTATCAAATACCGAAATAAATATTGCTAAAGAAATTTTCAATAAAGAAAACATACCTTACATTAACATTGATGAATTGCTAGAATTCGCAGAGATTAAAATAGCCACGAATGATGAGACTATTATTTATATAATTAGTTTGCCAGAAACCGATACAGAATATTGTAAAAAAATTGTTGTAAAACCAGTTAAATTAAAATCAAAAATTAACAAAATCAATTTTAATTCAATATTACAATGTAAAAATCAGTTTTACGGAATTAAAAACAATTGTAAGACATTTAATAAATTATCCATTTGTTTACAAAAAAATGTAATAGATCTAAGAAATTCAACATTCATTCCAAATTTACTGGCAAGCCAAAAGTCTTCCTGCCAATTAATTAACAATCAACACATACCAGAAATAGAAGAAATTTCAACAGGGCTAATTTTCTTAAATCAATTTAATGGATCCGTCATTATAAATAACGAGACAAGCATTCTAGAAGGAACATTCTTAATAAAATACCACAATGAAACCATAAATATCAGGAACATAACATATACTTCAAATGAAACCGTCGTCTATGCACCATTACCCGCTTTACTGCAACCGAAAATTTTACCAAGAGATACAGAAGAGGTACTTTCATTAGAAATGATGAAAGAATTGAATGTGAAAAACACTGAATTCATCAAATCTTTAGATGTACGCAGCAAAATATCATTAACATCTGGCACAGTAGTAGCTATTCTTATAGTACTATTTGGGATCATTATGGCTGTAAGTCACATACGCAGAAGAATGAAAGGTCAAGTAACAAATACAATAAGCCTAAAGGAACGACACCCCCAACTTTCTGAATCGGCCATAGAAAAGCTTAACCAAATCTTTAACGGGTCAACCGAGGACGGTTGAAATCAGGAGGGGAAGAGTTAAGAACAAATAAGTTGCAACTTGGAACCAAAATTCCATTCCCACGAATAAGAATGCTGACGAAGTGTCTGCAGTGCCCACAGTCACGTACTCGAAAACAACAACAACGAAAATAGTATAAAAACTTCATATGGAATATGAATTTGGCTTTTGCATTTATTTAATTATGTTAGATTAAATTCAGTTGTAAATTAGAAGTGAAACAATAAAGTTGGCTTCGGCCTTTTTTTAAAAACAACCAAAAGAAATAAAAATCTTAACTTATATACGCACCATGGTTTATAAAAATTATACCATCCACCGTGATTTACGCATATCAACTATAGAAGAGGAATGCATAGACATAACGCAAAAATACCAGAACCGGCTACAAACCGCCCAAATCTTCTTTCAAGAACTCTACTCCAGCAGGCCCCTAATTCACGTCTTAAGAGACCATGTTTCTAATCTTTGTCTTTTTGAAATTTTCTTTAACAGTTCTTATTACTTATTATAATTATTTCACTCTGTTGAACTTGTTCTCTCATATTTGTTAATTATTACTAATATATAAGTAACATACTAGTATAAAGTAAATGGCTAGAAGCACTGGCAAAGAACATAATTAATAAATTAGTTTTAATATTTAACTTATTGTCAATTTCCGATGCATTATAAAAATCAAATATTAAATTTTTAAAAATGAAACGAAGAGAAAAAAAAGTTAAAAACACAAAAAAATTCAATTAAATACGCAACAAATTAATAGTATTTTACTTTACTTAAATAGTAACTAAGCGATGATATTTCGATACCCGAGTTATTGTATTTTTATGCCTACATACATCATATGTATCTTTCTTCTATTCAATTTTCCTTGTTAATTTAGTTAACATTTTCTAACATAACGTACTATAACAAGCAACATTACCGCACGGCACGTGAAGTCGCGCTCGTTCGTATGACGTTCGTAATGCGATTAGCGCCGCGACCCATTGTTCAATGTCGCGAGGTTATAGAAGGAATAGTCGTTGGGCAATGAAATATTGCAGATATATTTTTCTCAATAATTTTAAAATTTGTGCCAAATAATTACGCCCAACTCCCATAAAACGGTAATTTTAAACATCCCCAAAAATAAGATATTTCCGAAATTAATGAAGTAATAGTAATCAAATCAATGTTCTATCACAAAACACAAAAAAAAAATTATGTGAAGAGGAGTAGCACCACCTATATTTTAACAAAAATCTGTATCTCAAAAACGGCTCCAGAAAATTTAACGATCTTCGATACTTATGTTACACTTTGTAAAATATTACTTGCTGCTGAATTTGAGCCAAATTGACCAATATCCCTTACATGTACGTATAACAATATTTTATTATTAAAATTGCCATATTTAAAAAAATATTTAAGCTACAACACTCAAATTAGTATGTCCATTTATCACAAAGACAAAAATGGTATTATTTTTTGTTTGTTTCCAATATACATATACCTACATACACACATATATGTTGTTTTTGCTGTATTCTCATAAACTATATTATTATACTAATCACTACTACTGATACTACTACTGCTAATAAAATCACAGTCTGGTGACGTACTATAAGCTAAACTTTTTAAATCCATGTCTGAAAAAATATCCGTACCTTATTCTACTGCCTCAGGGACTATGTATTCCTACCTCAACAACTTTTGTTTGCTTTTTAGTTTCAATATGTCTATTTTGAGATATACTGGGTTTTGAGGAAAGGAGGAAATGCCTGTAAACATCGCTATTTGCTGCTTCACCAACAAACGGGAAATGTAATTAGGGAGGAAGCTCTTGATCTGACTTTCTGCAATGGAGAAGCTAGTTAAAATACATCTTCTTGAGACCTTATTCGAAAGGGAGCCTTTACATCCTTGTCAGTTTGTATATATTGCGGGAAAACTGAAACCGCACTATACCATCTGACTCATTTTATTCAGGCAGCACTGGATAAAAAAGAAATAGCACTTTGTGCTTTTCCCGATATTGAGGGGGCTTTTGCCACCACTCCTCACAAATATGTGATTAGGGCTCTTAACAATAGAGGTATAGATAATACCACTTCCAATTGGATACGAGCTTTACTCAACAGTAGTCTGACTGAAGCTGAAACAGGTGACAAAACTGCTAGAATCAAAGTCAATAAAGGATGTCCGCAGGGTGGGGTATTTTCACACATTTTGTGAAACATAGTAGTTGATGATCTTCTGGTAAAACTCAAAAATTTAGGCATATCATGTCAAGGAGATGCGGACGATATTGTGATAATAGCTGGAGGAAAATCTGAATCCACTCTTTGTGATATTATCCAGAGAGGCTTATTAGCAGCTAGTGAATGGTGCAGGGAACAGGATTGAAAATCAATGCCTCAAAGACCACCATTGTGCCGATCACTAGACAAAGATCTCTACCATATATGAAACCTATTCTTCTAAATGGTACATAGGTCGATATTAGCTCTGAGACCAAATTCCTCGGAGTCATTTTCGACAAAAAGTTATTGTGGAAGGCTCATCTGACAGCAACCACCAAGAGGCCTACAGCTTCCTTAATGATATGCAGACGGCTTGCTGGTAAATCTTGGGGATGTAACCCAAAAATCGTTCGCTGGATGTATACCATGATGGTGAGACCAATCATCACCTATGGTTCTGTAGCCTGGTCAAATAGAGTCAGACTTAAGACAGCGAAATCTGCATTAAGTAAAGTACAACGCTTTGCCTGCCTTGTTATCACTGGAGCTATGCGCACCTATCCAGAGGCAGCAATGGAAGTTATCCTTACATCTAGGAAATCTCTTACCAGAATACAAGAAATTATCTCGAGAGAATCAAATTACACCCAAAATATATGGGGTAACAATTCAGCTCAAGAATATGGTATACTAAAATCTCACAAGGATTTTATGCCAAGAAAATTAAATTTTGCACACAAATACAGTACAATGATGAGTTGCAAAAAAGAATGGAAAGTTCTAACTGAGACGTATACAATTAGAGAAAATTCCCTCTTATGGTATACTGACGGTTCTAAGACAATGGACGGAACTGGGGCAGGAGTATTTGGGCCTAGAACCAACTACTGGGAACCAATGGGTTCTATCCCAAGCATTTTTCAAGCTTTCAACATTGACAGATAGCCAGACAGCACTCAAGAGTCTGAGCTCATCCTTGGTGAGGTCTAAACTTTTTTGGGACTGTATTGGGAAGCTAAACTCCCTAGGCAGTATGAATAAGTTATCTCTAATTTGGGTACCAGGCCACATAGAAGTAGAGGGAAATGAGAAGGCTGATAGCTTAGCTAGGAAGGTTGTGGCCTCTCCTTTCAACGGCCCTGAACCATTCTGTGGACTGTCATCCAATATCATTAGAGGTCTGCTGAAGAAGTGTACAAGTGGAAAACTCTTCCGGGATTAAGACAGTCCAAAGCTCTTCTGGGAGATTTTAGTCCTAAAAGAGCTAAAGAGTTAATATATATGCCTCGGAGTAAATTAAGAATCATCACAGGCATTTTAAGCGGACATAGTAGACTCAACTACCATATGAACAAGTTGGGCATATCTTCAGATGCCATCTGTCGATTCTGTGGAGAAAGTGACGAAACCTCACTGCACCTGACCACAGACTGTTGACACACAATAGCCTCAGGTGTTGTTGAGAATATATCTTAGATATGAGCAAGATCCCTCATCTTGATTCCTCCAAAATATATGAATTCCTGTCGAAAATTAACCTGACAGAAGATTTATAGATGAGACTATCCACATCTTTCAAATAAATAGGGCATCACAATAGATCTTTCAGGTCGCAGTGTATAGCCCCCTTAAATATATCTATCTATCTACCCATTAGTAATTGCCAGGAACATGTGGACATTATAAAGCTATCTGCAACAAATGCGATTGACCAGGGAAAAGACACGCCCACTTTTGATATAAGGAAGTTTCGGGCCTAAAATTATAATTAGCCTACCTATGCTCGTCGATGCCCAGGGGGAGAGGTTCACGTTAGGGTTTCCTGCTACTAACGGCTCATGTCTCTTAAATCTTCCTACTCTCACCTCCACGTGGTGCACCCTGGTAACCTTAGCAACCTAGGTGAAGATGTGGTAACCAACCCATGTGGGATCGTTGGTCAGGGCCAACGAGAGAGGGAGCTTTGGTGAGGCCACTCTGACATATTCGGTTTAAGGATTCATAAAAGTGTGCGAGGCCAGGTGGGGTCTCGCATGTAGGAACGGTGGGGGAGGAGTACTATAGGTACCAACGGCAGCGCCCATACCCCCAAAGTGGGTTACCACCACCAAACAAAAAAAAAATCCCTAGCTTAGGGTTGTGCGCTGGGCTTTTAAACCGCCACATAAAAAAAACTACTCCAGTGAATATAAGATTGAAGCCTCAGATGAAATACCCCACAATTGTTGACGACAACCCCCGCAAACGTTATAAGGAACACGATTTAAGGATATGCACCTGGAATGTCCGGACCCTTAATAGGGAAGGTGCCTCTATCCAGCTGGTTGAAGTCCTCGAAAAATATAAAGCTGACGTCACCGCACTCCAGGAGATGCGATGGACGGGACATGGACGCTCAAAAAAGCTACATGTGACATCTACTACAGCTGCCATGCGACGAAGCGCAGACTCGGTGTAGGTTTTGTGGTAAGCAAACGACTGCGAGATGAAGTCCTGGGATTTACCCTAGTCGACGACAGGCTTGCCACACTCTGCATTAAGGCGAAATACTTTAACATCAGCCTAATCTGCGCACATGCTCCGACGGATGAGAAAGACGAAAACACCAAGAATGCCTTCTACGATCAACTAGAAAAAACCTTCGATAGATGCCTCCGCCGCGATGTAAAAATTGTCAACGCCAAGGTGGGCAAAGAAAGCATTTTTGAACCAACAGTGTGTAAGTTCAGCCTCCACGAGCAGTCATCAGAAAACGGTTTGAGGCTGATCGACTTCGCCGCAGCACGGAACATGGTAGTAAGTAGTACTACAGGGTGGCCCAAATGAGACCTAGTGATGTTAAACACGTTTTACTCTTGTAATAACGGGTTTTTTTTAATGATTTATTTTAATATGTTAAATACATTTTATGGAAATTTAACGTGACTATGTGTGAAATATGACATCAGACAAATGACCACCATTTTGCTCGATACAGGTATTGGCTCTTTTTAGCGCATTTTGCATTACACGGCGTAATGTTTCTGGTTGCAGGCGCCGTATTTCGTCTCGAATATTCTGCTTGAGCTGTCCAAGTGTCTGTGGTTTGTTAACATACACTTTGTCTTTTAAATATACCCATAAAAAAAATCGGGCGCAGTTAAATCTGGTGAACGAGGAGGCCAAGGGAAATCTGAATTTCTTGAAATTATGCGTTCACCAAAAATTTCACGCAGCATGTCAATAGTTTGCCTAGCAGTATGCGCAGTGTCTCCATCTTGTTGAAACCACAAATTAGGATGTTGCTCTACCATTGGCCGCAAAAAGTTGTCGATCATTGTTCTGTAAGAAGCCCCGGAGACCGTTTCTGGCGTTTCATCCTCATTCTCAAAGAAATATGGGCCGATGATTTTTGTGGCCATAACACCGCACCAAACAGTGCATCTGATTGGGTGTGACTGATGCTGATGTATTGCCCTTGGATTTTCGGAGCCCCACAACCTACAGTTTTGTTTATTCACATAATCACTTAAATGGAAATCTTACGTTAAAAAAACGGCGATAATTTCGCTGCGTCAGAACAATTGATCGTTGAGAAGAATAATAAAATTCGATAATTTGAATGCGTTCTTGTGGACTGTACGTATTCATTTTAAATTTCCAAGAGTTCAGTTATAATCTGCAAAAAGAAAAAATAAATTATGTTAAAAAATAAAAAAGTTATTTGTGTTTCATATCAGCTGGTCTTATTTGGGCCATCCTGTAGATTCCAACATCCCGATATTCATAAAGCCACCTGGCTGTTCCCTGATCATAAAACCAGGAACCAAATTGATCACGTTGTGATCGACGGCAGGCATGCAGCCAGCGTGTTAGACGTACGTACAATCCGAGGTGCCAACATTGACTCGGACCACTACCTTGTTGTAGCTAAGGTTCGCACTCGCCTCAGTGCGGCAAAAAACGTACGCTCTAATTCGCAGAGGAAGCTTGACGTCGGAAAGTTCCAATCGCAACAGACAGCTACCTCATTTGCCTCTCGGCTCTCGAATATCCTGACGGATTGTCCCCCTGATCTCAATATTTGCGCGCAGTGGTCGATTATTTCCCACTCCATGCGCACGGCCGCTGAAGAGGTGATTGGCTATCACCGCCCGAAGAAAATCAGCTGGTATGACGAAGAGTATCGCAACGCCGCTGCAGAGAAAGACGCAGCATACCAACTCACCCTGCGATCGGTTGCAACTCGAGCTGCTAAGGAGCGATATCGAGAGAAGAGAAGGGAAGAGAAGCGTCTTTTTAGGCGCAAGAAATGAGAAGCCGAAAAGAGAGAATGTGAGGAAATCTTGATGTTTGGCAGCAGGAATATGGCTCGAAAATTCTGCGAACGTGTGAGGCGCCAAACGGAAGGTTTTAAGACCGGAGCCAATTCCTGCAAAGACGAACACGGGAATTTAGTGACGGATGTCCAGAGCATACTCACGTTATGCAGGGAACACTTCTCGAAGCTTCTGAATGGCGACAGTGCTAATGATAACAATGAAGATGAACCCGACCCCACAGTTGCTGACGACGAACATGAAGTAGCGCCCCCCGACTATTACGAGGTGTTGCTAGTTATTAGGTGGCTCAAAAACCAAAAAGCCTCCGGAGCTGAAGGTATACCAGCGGAGCTATTCAAGGCTGGCGGCGATGAGCTCACGAAACGCATGCACCAGCTCATCTGCAAAATATGGTCGGAGGATTGCATGCCCAGCAACTGGAACTTAAGTGTGCTCTGTCCAATCCACAAGAAGGGTGATCCGGCAATCTGTGCCAACTACCGCGGGATCAGCCTTCTGAACATCGCATATAAGGTCCTTTCGAGCGTACTCTGTGAAAGGCTGAAGCCCATCGCCAATGAACTGATTGGGCTTTATCAGTGTGGCTTCAGACCTGGTAAAGGCACCATTGACCAAATATTCACACTACGCCAAATCCTGGAGAAAACACTAGAGAAGCAGATCGACATACACCGCCTTTTCGTCGAATTCAAAGCCGCATTCGACAGCACCGTAAGGAGTCAGCTGTATGCCACTATGTCTGAATTTAGCGTCTCTGCTAAGCTAATTCGGCTGGGCAAAATGACGCTAAGCACCACCACTGGCTCAGTTAAAATCGGTAATAACTTGTCCGAGCCGTTTGTTACTGAGCGAGGATTCAGACAAGGTGGCTCCTTATCGTGTGTTTTAGTCAATCTAATGTTGGAAGAAATCGTACGCGCAGCAGATCTAAATCGCACAGGCACTATCTCACACAAGAGTGTCATGTTACTGGCGTACGCTGATGATATTGACATCATTGGCCATAACAGCCGCGCCGTGAGTGCTGCATTTTCCGGCTTGGAGAGAGAAGGGAGGCGAGTGGGTTTAGCGGTAAACGAGGGCAAAACGAAGTACTTGGTGTCAACACACAAAGAGTCTCAGCGTCTTGGACACCACGCCACTGTTGGCGACTACAACTTTGAATTTGTGAAGGACTTCGTTTATCTGGGAACCAGCATCAACACCACGAACGATGTCAGCAAGGAGATCAATCGAACAATCACTCTTGCCAATAGGTGTTACTTTGGGCTCAGTAGGCAATTGAGAAGCAGAGCCCTCTCTCGACGAACAAAAATTACGCTCTGCAAAGCCCTCATCCTTCCCGTCCTGCTGTATGGTGCCGAAACCTGGACGATGACAAACAACGATGAGCGAGCTTTGGGGGCGTTCGAGAGAAAATTTATTCGAAGGATCTATGGTCCAATATGCGTCTACGGAGAATATCGAATCAGATGAAACAACGAGCTGTATGAGCTGTACGCCGACATTGATATAGTTCAGCGCATTAAAACACAGTAGCTGCGCTGGCTGGGACATGTTGTGCGAGTGGATGAAAGTGCTCCGGCGAGAAAAGTGTTTGAATCGATGCCGCCGGGTGGTGGACGCAGGAGGGGGAGGCCACCACTACGTTGGAAGGACCAAGTTCAAGAGGACCTGGCTGCACTTGCTGTTTCCAATTGGCGCCAGCGTGCGTGAAGCAGGGACGACTGGCGAAGGCTAATAACTCGGCAATGATCAGAAATGGTTGTACGCCAATTATGATGATGATGATACTCGTATTGATGCCAGCGGAATTAAAAATTTTCAGAAATATACATGGGGTCCATAATAGTGTGTATATAGAATATGGAGATCATAATGCAACTGCCACGCCCACAATTAACCAAAAATCATTACTTGGTTCCTATTAAAGTTCCATCAACGAAATTTCACAGGAATGTTGCCACACAAAAAATGGGCGTGTTATTTCTACAGCCACTCCCATTTTTTACATATTCTTATAACTTACCACCTATACAATATTTTAGGATGAAATTATATATTAGTTTTATATGGACCCTACAAAGCTATATCGAAGATTCGGGGTCGATCAGATAAAGGATACGCCTCCCTCCCATATAATGTACTTTGGGGTCCGCACCTAAAATCAATTACCCTATATATGCAGTCATGATATACATAGTCATGATATATGAATACAAATTTGTAGATGTATACATTGTGTATATACTAGCATGCATTCCAACAATGGGCAGACTATTACTACTGCCGCGCTCACAAATAAACAAAAATCATTACTAGGTTCCTATAGAAGATTCACCAACGAAATTTCACAGGAAGGTTGCGGGTATTAATATTAAACAGTACACAAAAAATGGGCGTATTATTTTTAGAACCACGCCCACTTTTTACATATTATTATAACTTATGACCTATAAAATATATTTGGACGAAATTATATATTATTACGTATATTGACCCTACATACCCATACGCTAAAATTGGGCTCTATCAGATAAAGGATACGCCTCCCTCCCATTAAATGAAGTTTGGGGACCCCACTTAAAAGCAGTTACCCCTATCTACGCTTGATGTTGCTGTATAAGTTATTAAATATGCTTCCAGTAAATCTTTATCCTCTGATTAAGTCCTATCTTACTAATAGGCATTTTTACACCAAACATGGTGACGAAGCCTCGACTTTACAAAAAATCAATGCCGGGGTTTTTCAAGGAAGTCTCCTTGGACCAATTTTATACCTTTTATTTACGTCAGATCTGTCTGCACCAAGCAACGTTGTTGTGGGCACTTTCGCAGATGATACAGCTATTCCTGCCTCACACAAAAATGGCTGCTAAAAAATTGCAAGAAAGCCTTGATGACGTCACAAAATGGATGAAGGACTGGCATATTAAACCGAATGAAATCTGGATGAAGTCTGGATACATTACCTTTAGGCTAAGACGTGATTGTTGCCCTGCACTTAAGATGAACAATTCCACAATTCCCCAAGAGACTAGGTATATGTTTGGACCGACGGCTAACATGGAAACTCCTTATACTGGTTGCTCAAGCGTAAGTCAGTGCTATCCACTGGAAAGAAGTTGCTAATGTATAAAAGTATTCTGAAATCAATTTGGACTTACGGGATTGAATTGTGGGGCACTGCTTCAAGTTCCACCATTGAAATACTACAACGTTTCCAATCGAAAACTCTTCGAACTATTCTCGATGCACCATGGTTCGTTACCAATGCCCAACTTCACACAGAATTAAGAGTTCCATTTTTAAAAGACGAAGTTAACCTTCAAAGTGCAAGGTATAAAAATCGCCTCAAATCGCATCCAAATGAGTTGGCCTCCACGAGATTTGGTAGCAATGTAGTATAGAAATTAAAAATATAATAAAAAAACAATTTTTTTTTCTAATTATAAGGCATGCGCCACTTGGCGTATTCCTTTCAAGATTGTATGTTAAAGATAACTGTATATATGTCTAAGACAAAATGGAATAAAAATTTATTAATAAAAAGATTGTTTTTTAATTGGAACTATTATCTGTTTTAAGAATATTAGTGAAATTGCTGGAATTATGGGAAGCTGAGTTATTTACATGGGATGGGATGGATGAAGTAAAAAAGTAGTATTTTTGCTAAGTGTGTTTTATGTGCTATTCGTTGATATAGTCGTTTAATTTTTTCTCAACCCTTCATTTCTGTTGTGTTTTATGTTATTGGTGATTTTTCGATGTTGTGGGTCTTATTTATAATATTTTTGCTGTTATTGTCCTTACAGTTTATCGAGAGGTTTTTGTCATTATTGATACTTGCTTGTATCAGCTGCTGTGTAAGATGAATACGTATAAGATATGGTGAGGGGTTTTATTGTTTGTAACTGTGTAACGCTTCGGCCTATGTGCATTTTTTCATAAGTTTGATTTTCAGAGCTTAATGCAGGAAGTGGTTGATGCTGGGTGGTCGGCAGTGTTTATTTCCATGTCCTAGTTTCAACTTTTGCAGCCCATCGGATTGGGGATATATTGTCTAATTTCTTTTCTCCATACTGTTTCGAGCTGATTTGAGAGACGAAGCAAATCGAAAGATAGGAGAAGGCACCGTTAGGGATTCTTTTGCCATCAATGGTTTTTGTACATCGATGTGAATCGCTGTGAACTCCACTGCTCGATTATATCTCTTTCTTCGTCGTAGCTGTGGATTGGATCATATATAGTATTTTTGAATGTGTTTGTGAATGTGTATATAATGTGAAACGATTTAACTCCTATAAATTTCTAAGCGCCTGTTCTATTTTTAGGAAGTAACAAGTTGCAGTCGCATTTTCCATAAGGTTCTAATGGTGTTATAGAAATTTACATATTATATATTTTGCATCAATTTGATTGTTGGAAGTTCTGGGAATTGAATTATATTTTAAAAAAATAACTTATACATATAAGCACATCACCTCAAAGCAACGCATACCAATTTAACGCAAGTAAATAAATTATTGCTTTATCAGGCAAATAAAACTTATGATCATTAAATCTTATGCTTTGGTTGTAAAAAATGATACAACCATATATTAAAGTATTTTATTTGTTGCATAACAAAGACGGCAAACGAACAATATTTTCCAAAGAGAGAATGGAACATATATATACAAAATTCACACGATTAAGACTGGGACATAGTTTCCAGGATAGAAAAAACATGCCATTATGTTAACTAAAAGCGTCTCAACCTATGGACAATCTATGCGGTATCTGACGTACTCTCTAATTTCACAATGGAAACATGTACATTGTTGTGAACATCTTAAAATTATGTGTCATGATATATCAAATTTAAGTTACAACACAATTTTAGGTTGAAAGCCTTTAGTAGCTTAGTCTTAAGTATATTTTTCGAATTTACTTATTTCATAAACTATTTAAAATAACATTAATAGTTTATTTTTAGTTTGGTTTAAGGTGTTAGCAAGAAACTTGCAGTATAAATAATGTAAAATCATTCTTAATATTCATGTAGGAATCCACATTATTGCAACACTGTGGAATTATTTCCGTAAAGGTGAATTCCAAATATTTCCCCACATTTCATTTGCAATATTTACATTTATTGAATGTAAAAATTATGCTGTGAAGGGAAGTAATTTTTTAAAATATTGATATATATTTTATATTATTGAATTAATATATTTCATTTGTAGATTACTACAGTAATGCCGTATACAAAAAAGTGTCATAAAACCATAATGTAATTAACAGTTTTTTCAAAACCCCACCAAAACAATTCCAACTTGGCCGCCCTCTGTGGTCTAGTGGTAAGCATGCTAGACTAACACCCCGAGGGTCGCAGGTTCAAATCCTGCCACCGGCTTGGTCTCCAAAAATGATTCTTTCTATAAAATCATTTTCTCTTCGAGTCGAAAGCCACTCTAGCTAGTACTCATTCCCGCAAAACCTTGCACTCACAATTAATTATGGTGTAAGATATAATAATAATATAATCATAATAATAATATTTCCAACTTATTCTAGTCACTTCGTTTATCATTAGTATATGCAGTGTGGAATACTGAATTCATGTGTGAATATATGTAAATAATTTTTATATGAAATAAAATTATAATGTATTAATAGCTGTGTTTCTTTCACCGCGAGTGTGAATAAAACGCCCACTTATCCATACATGTGGACCGCTTAGTTAACACTGCAGCCCCACGATCAATTGCTTGCCTATCAAGTTCTCACATGTATTGTCTGTCAAAACCTGATCAAGTTGTGTCTGTGACGTAGGCTACATTCAACTTGATGGGCAAGATGGTAACAATTTGTTTTCAAAATGCCGTCGTCACATATGTATATATAATAAAATATTTTTTTATCATATATTATTTTATCTATATTTTTATTTTATTTCATGTATTTTAAAAAAAGGTGCACGATGGTATTAAGATAATTAATACAGTCATGCGAGCTGCTATATCTCCGCGCTTGAAATTGTGTATCACGATGAGGTACCTAGCAAGGGGGAATTCCTACAAATCTCATTTCTTCCTTTTTTATTTGCTGATACATTTTTCTTTTAATTTAGTCTGGGTTTTCCGGTATTTTTCACTTACTACTCAGTACCAACACGAAAAAGCTGACAGATAATTAAAAGCCAAATTGATTCTCCGCTTGAAACATAAATTGATAATCAAGTCGACGATCAAGTACTAACAATATGTATGTGTTTGTAAAAATTATGAGTGTATTGCGACTTGATGGGCAAGAAATTCATTATGTTGCCGCAGTGTAAGACAAGGTGCTTGTATGCGCTTAAAGTTTAGCACCTCAAACAGAAGTGCTGCCAAAACCATTTTGTTGTCTATTGTGAACGAGAAAAATATTAAACCAAGAATAAACCGCTGTAATTATATAAAAAGCTGTCATATAAAATGGAGAACAAAGAAAATAATTTAATAACTTTTAATTTTAATTAAAAATGAAAGTAAAACTAACTTGTGAAACTAACTTATAAATATTTTGGTTGAAATAAAGTAATATTGTTGTTTTTTTGTGTTCAATATCAAACGGACATGGTGGAATAGAGGAGACAATGGGGCTGCTGAGATACTACCAGGCGCGTAAGGAGTATTTTTATTTGTTGTATTTTATTTAATTGATTTGAACTGACTGAATATGTACCTGTTTATTGCTACAAGATATAGTGAAATATTTTTTTCATTCAATAAATTAAGAAAACCATTTTTCAATTAACGTTTACATTTATTTAATGCCAAATATAGCATAATATTATTTTCTAACAAAGCATATCTTACTATTCGAAACATATGTCTAAAAAATTTAATAAAATAAATGTCTGAAAATTATACATACATAAAATTTGTCTTTAAACTAGATTTGTTTGTAGTGATTATATATAAATTATATTTTGTCGTTGCAAATAATTTATGAGTGATTCCAGTCTATTCACATTCGTAGCATCAGCTTCTACAATGGAATGTTCAGGAACTGAAGTCCGCATCACCATATGATTGTATAGTTCCCACAAATTCATCGCATTTAGTATGCTCCTCTTGGTCTATGTCAGATCCTTCAGAGCTTTAGCTGGAACTGGAACTCTGTGCATACACCATGTCAAGCAATTCTCTTATTTCCAATTGCTCTTTGAAGCGACGCAAAGTGCTGTTGTCCTCCAATAAAATAGTTGTAACCTAAATAATCGCATATATAATATATTATCTTGTATTCATTAATAAGTATTTAAAGTTAAATTACCAACGCTTGCTCCGAATTTGCTATTTTAAATTCTTCGTTTTCATCTTTAAAATTTGTTTACAAATGTATATGTATAAGCATTTTAATTGTCAAAACCAGTGCTGCCAAATGCTAAAATGTTACGCGACGGGTAGTATTTTATTTACACTCGCGTTGAAAGGAACACAGATAACACTGTTCAAGTTTTTGACACGAAATTTCTGGTACAAACGTGAAAACCATATGGTTGTGTTTGGATGAGCCCCCTGAGTACTACTCCATCGATGAAAGGGCCAACTTGGCTCATTCAGAAAATTTTATGGCGTTTTGTTTGAATTTCGGTCAATTAGTGAATTTTTTACCATTTAAGCCCATTTAAGTCGCTATTCCTGTATTCAAAATTTCTTTCGTTATTTTTATACGGCTCGCAATTACTAGTTCTACCATTAGAACGCACATTTCAACTGAGAAAATCAAATTTTTAGCCTATTTTCATGATTTTTGCCCATTTTTCATCGATTTTCCCCATTTTTTGCTGTTTTTATGCCATTTTTTGTAGTTCTTGCGCAAACTTATCGACATAGTTCTTACAGTTTTTCCTTTTTACAATATACTATGCAATATTATTGCCATTTCAAGCAACTCAACACACTTTTTAAATACAGAAACCATCCTTTTTACGCTTTTTCGGATGATTTTCGCGTTTTTTATTGATTTAAATAAATTTTATATATATATATATATATATTTAATAATAAATAAATTTTAAATATATATATATTTATATATATATATATATATATATATATATATATATATATATATATATATATATATATTTATATATATATATATATATATATATATATATATATATATATATATATATATATATATATATATATATTTATATATATATATATATATATATATATATATATATATATATAAATATATACATATATATATATGTATATACCATAAATATGTCTTCTTCCTGTAGTTGGAAACCTTCTCAACTGCACAAACTTAGAATATCCTTTTTTTAAAGGTCTGCTGTGACAGACGCGGTCCACAGCAGAATACACACAAATTGTTACTATTGAAATCGTTGCTAAAAAGAAAATTTTGTATGAAATCTTGAATATATACAGCTTTAGTAAATATGGATCCACTTCGACTTTTTAATTCCAAAAATATGATGACCGTCCTGTCCTTAAAGGATATGAAGGTATGACCATGAACCGAATTGTCAATATGAAGAGGATGCAATCTAAATATGGTGCACACGGAGACTAGATTTAACTACCGCAATACTTCTCATCTAAAAGAAAAGTTTATATTGTTTAACTACAACAAGCGACACCAATAGGGAGTCCTATAAATCGGAAGTTGCGAAAACGTTAGATTTTCTATCGCAAGAGGAACTGTCATATTTGTATTTTATTTCATGAAAATGAAAATAATATATAAGAGGAATAAATAAACTGTTCTGAGAATTTATTGTTTTATTATATTTTATTGTTGTGTATTTTGTATGAACATTATTATACATATTTAAGAAACATCCATTTCTAAAACTTGTTTGTAATTTTTGGCATCCATTATTTCAAAATAAAATCAATTTTTTTTTATTTCTATTTTCTCTAATTCTATTTCACCACGTTTATCTCTTATTCGTATATCTTACATATTGTGAAAATATTATACTCGGTTTTCTCTTTTTCTTTATCGTTATCTGAGTGTAATGGTTTTGTTTCATTTGTTTTCGACTCGCTAACAAACCGCGTTCATGTGTTCCAATTTCGTCACGTTCCAAGTCTCCGACTTACTCTTGTGATGAGTATACGATAAAAATGTTACCCTGCGAAAGGGTAACACCATAGAGTAACCCCGACGCTACACGTGCCAGCGCAAGTTCGAAAAACTCAATACCTTCAAAGATTTTCACCAATACTCTCACACATTTGCTACTGGCGGCGCTACTGGCAACGAAATTTCATAGCCAGTAAATTTTTGACACATGCGGCCAGTAAATGTCAAATTCATACTGTGAATCACTGATGCACAAGAGAGAAATAAAAAAGTACTCTTGAATTTAAAAAATGTTGCAAAAACAGCAACTACAAAAATTATTTTCACAAAATTTTTTGTTGTAATGTAAGAGTTGGACATTTTGGTACTACAAATAAGAAAAAAGTGTATAATAGTTTGAAAACAATAAAAAAGTACTAATACCAAAATAACTGTGCTTCGTATGCGCCATACAAAAAGGCACCTTAAATGGTACGAAAGAACAAACTAATAAATTAAAAGTAAATAATGTTTAAATAAAACTCCAATATAATTGCATATATATAGTCATAGACACACCAGCATAAATCCCTGATATGAACCCCATTGAAAATGTATGGGCGCACCTTAAAAAAACAGTTGCAAAACGGGTTCTAACTTATAAAAACGCTACTGTAGGGAGAACCTTTCCGTACGATACTGTAGGGAGAACCTTCCGCACGTGTGGCCACCGTGGCCACTGGCAGCAAAATTTAGAAATTTCGAAAATAATATGTATTCTCAACTGGCAGCCAGTTACTGGCACGTGTGGCCGCAGTGTAATATAGAGAGATAACACTTCTTCTACCAATGTCAGCTGATGAAATGATCCCATTTTTTCCTTAAACCGTGTGAAACAAACACAATGGCTGCATTCTGGCACCCCATCGGATAGCCAACCGATCAGAATTCTCCGAATTTTTTGCAATCAGCTGATTGAGCGGACGCCGATTCTTTGAGCGGAAATTATCTTCGCTACCGTACTCAACACATAGCACAGCTTTTTATAGAACAGATGTTTACATATAGAACAACAAATTTTTTTAGCGGCGCATTCACAAACAAAGTGCGCTGTTTCACTCACCCGATAGGCAACCGATAGGTTGCCAGAATGCACCCAATGCTATGTAAATCCGCCATACTATGCTAAGGAAATTTATTGCTTATATTTGACAATTCCGGAGGTACGAAATTCACCTTGCAGCCACCATGTAAGTAAATTCACATTGCCTTTGCTTTTGTTGTTGGATTGACGAAGTTATCTCTCTACACTACTCAATGGTAACACTCTTGTCGCATCAATGTCGCAATTTTTTATATAACGGGTCCGCCAAATAACTTTTTTTTTTTAAATTCTATAAAAAAAAAACGACTGGATATTTTCTCAAATTTCTTTTTATATTTGAAAGTACAATCCTTCCGGTTAATAATGGAAAATAATTTCATTCAAATGGCTGCCTCGGCTGGCCATGCAGTAGCCTACACGATCGGTCCAATTTTTAAGCACATTATCGATTGTGTGCAGCTGTATTTCACCAATGGCTTCACGAATATTGTCCTTTAAAGCGTCAATTGTCTCTGGCTTGTCGGCGTAACACTTATATTTGAGGGCACCCCACAAATAATCGTCCAACGGTGTCAAATCGCAGCTCCGAGGTGGCCAAACGACATCAGGTCTACGGCTGATAATGCGATTTTCAAAAACAAGGCGCAAAACATCGAGTGTAG
Source organism: Clusia tigrina (assembly GCA_920105625.2). NCBI lineage: Eukaryota > Metazoa > Arthropoda > Insecta > Diptera > Clusiidae > Clusia > Clusia tigrina. Next base: position 291,586 of record CAKKTE020000656.1, read on the forward strand.
CTCCGGCTGTGTGGCACGTAGCGCCGTCCTGTTGAAACCAAATGTTGCCAATATCCTCCTCTTCAATTTTTGTGAACAAAGATTCGTTCAACATGGCCCGATAACGATTGCCATTGACTGTAACGGCCACTCCTTGCTCATTTTCGAAGAAAAATGGCCCAATTATGCCTCTGGACCAAAATCCGCACCAAACAGTGACTCGTTTTGGGTGCCTCGGCTTTTCAATGTATGCGTGCGGGTTTTCTGTGCCCCAAATGCAACAGTTTTGCTTGTTTACATACCCGCCAAGATCAAAATGAGCTTCATCTGAAAAGATGATTTTTTTGGCAAATGATTTTTTTGGCATTCTGCAACATTACCATGATTTTCAAAGTAATGTCGCAATATTTCCCAGCGTTGCTCAGGGGTATACACAACCATATTCGTTCATCGGAAGGATAAAACTAATTATCTGTCAAATCAGACATGAGCTAAGTGTTACCATTCACGAAATAAGCACTAGTTGACAAAGAAAAGCGTTAGATGGCGGACCCGTTATATATAGCGTTTTCTTTTCTACGAATAAATGTTACGCCGTTCTTACAAAAAATTCCGTTAGGTTGCGTTTTGGGTGAAAAAAATGTTATAAAATAATTTAAAAATGAGAAACTAATTATAAATTCCATTTTTATTAATTTATAAAAAAAAAATATTGGTTGTCTCCAAAAAGTGCCATTGGATTCATACTATTAGCAAAGAAGAATAAGAAAAGACAAAATTCCCTCCATTTTTATTTACCATTTCGACCATTTTTTTGGTCACACGTATAGTGTATATGAATTTATTGTGTTTGTTGTACATGTATATCATATGTGGTTTGCCATCATGGGGTAAAATAGTGAATAAAAAACAGCTGTATTTGTTAACGATTTTTTCCTGGTCTAAAATCAAGAAAATATTTTATAGAAAATATTATTTCATATTGTAGAAAATATTTTTAGTAGTGTTACAAATAGTGGATGTTTCAAGGCAAATAAATACTCGCGCACACGAAACGCACTCAATTATATCGTTTCGAAGCATTGTGGACTCTGGACTGAGAAAATATTCAAAAAATTTAAAATCCAGTACATTAAAAAAGTGTATATAATAAATACTTGAATTCTTCATATTTTCAAACTTTTTGCTAATTGGATAGCAGTTATGCAAGATGACGTGGGGAAAAAAGCATGAGATATATTCAGCCTGTATAGACAGGCGAAAACTATTTGGAATAAATAAGAAGTTTTTTTTAAGTAAATAATTTTATTATTAACTTTGCACTTTCCACACCCCCAGGGGGTATGCAGTGGTGCGATACCGAGTAAATTTTTCACATGGACGCTCGGTTCCCCTGTAGGCCTATTACATCCATTACAATATATTAAATTATATTTATTAATATTAAAATAAAAATACTAAAAACCAATTTGTATAAGTTGATTATATAAATTTAATTAAACATTACAACTATATAATAATAATAAAATGTAACAAAAAAGGAAACAAATCAAATATGTCACAATATTAAAATAAATTTATAACACACGAATTATTACACTGTTCAAGTTGTAAAATGGTACAAACGTGAAAACCATATGCTTGTGTTTGGATGAGCCTCCTGAGTACTAATCCATCGATGAAAGTGCCAACTTGGCTCATTCAGAAAATTTTATGGCGTTTTGTTTGAATTTCGGTCAATTAGTGAATTTTTTACCATTTAAGCCCATTTAAGTCGCTATTCCTGTATTCAAAATTTCTTTCGTTATTTTTATACGGCTCGCAATTACTAGTTCTACCATTAGAACGCACATTTCAACTGAGAAAATCAAATTTTTTAGCCTATTTTCATGATTTTTGCCCATTTTTCATCGATTTTCCCCATTTTTTGCTGTTTTTATGCCATTTTTTGTAGTTCTTGCGCAAACTTATCGGCATAGTTCTTACAGTTTTTCCTTTTTACAATATACTATGCAATATTATTGCCATTTCAAGCAACTCAACACACTTTTTAAATACAGAAACCATCCTTTTTACGCTTTTTCGGATGATTTTCGCGTTTTTTATTGATTTAAATAAATTTTTTGAATACATTTTTTCGGTATAAAAATGAATGGAAATGCGTGTTTCTCCGTATTAATGTAATTGTTAGAGTATAAAGTACTTTAATTAGTTTTTTAAACTATATGGCAACGCTTTGCTTTTCTTGTTCTTGACGTCTTGTAACATTCATTTTTAATTCTTCTAGGTATTTCGCTGTTCCGTTCTTAAAACAAGCGCGTGTCGTTAAGAAATACAACTGCCATTGAATTCAATAAGCAATAAATTAAAAGTAATTTAAAACCACTGTGTACTTAATTTATTTAAATATCTAATAGGTTATGGGCCCAGGCCACATAACGGGTGACATATTTTTCGATAGTCGCGAAAAACGTGTATAAAAACGTGAAAAACGTGTGTGACAGAAGATGTCGTCCTTTGTTAGAATTGAGCCGCTTGGAGCGGACAATTACGACACTTGGAAGCTGCATATGAAAGCCATACTTATTAAAAATGATTTATGGCCATTTGTTGATGGAAGTAAGCCATACCCAACTGGTGGTGACACAGCGGCATGGAACAACGGTGACCAAAAGGCATGTGCAGAAATATTACTTGCAGTGAGTTCATCGGAGCTCGGGCAGATTTCTGAATGTACGACTTCGCACGAAATGTGGGAAACATATGGAACATATTCTTCACATGGACCTGCAAGAAAGGCATCACTATTAAAGCGAGTAGCACTGGCCAAAATGCCAGCAAGTGGAAAAGTTCGCGAACGCATCAACGATTTTTTTGATGCAGTAAACAAATTGAAAGAAATAAATGTTCCAATTGGTGATGATCTGTTGACTATACTACTTTTGTACAGTCTACCCGATTCATTTGAAACTTTCCGTTGCGCATTGGAGACACGTGATGATTTGCCAAGTCCCGAAGTCCTTCGTGTGAAAATATTGGAAGAAGCCGAATCGCGCAAAGCAAAACAAGAAAAAGATGACGAAAGCGTGTTGTATGCAAATAAGAAGAAAAATTTCTGGAAAAAACCCAACGAAAAGAACACAAGCAACTGTCAAAGCGAAAATCCAAACGAATCAAAAGGAAAACAAAAGGGATGTTTTAAATGCGGCAAATTTGGTCATTTTGCTAGAAATTGCAAAACCAAAACAAAAAGCGAATGTAGTGCGAGAAATGCAGTCGAAAACATTAACTCTTTTCATTGTGCGGAAAACGCGTTAATATGCAAAAGTGAAACTCGATGGTGCTTAGATAGTGGCTGCACGTCGCATATGAGTGCTGATAGGGAAAATTTTGCAAATTTAGAAAAAACTGAAAAAGTGTTGAATTTGGCAAATAAAAACAATACAAAAATACAGGGTGCCGGTAAAATGCAAATGCTTGTAAACGTAAACGGTCGCGAAGATAAAATTGACTTAAATGAAGTAATGTTTGTTGAAGATTTACGCACAAATCTTTTATCGGTATCAAAAATTGTTGACAAAGGCTATGAGGTACGTTTTCGTCGTAATGAAGCTGATGTAATAAATAAAAACAACCAACTCGTTTGTCGCGCAGAAAGATCAGGAAATTTGTATTTCGTAAATGAAAGTCAGCAAAGTGCAAGCGCGGTCTGTACAAGTGAAATTGACGTTTGGCACCAAAAGATGGGTCATTTAAATGAAAAAGACTTGAAAGATTTATCAAAAAGCAATCTAGTGCATGGAATAAAAATAAACCCCAACCAAAATATGTCAGTCTGTGAAATCTGCATAAGCGAAAAACAAACACGTTTGAATTTTCCAAAACGAAATGAATGCAGAACAAGTGATGTGCTAGAAATCGTACACAGTGACGTGTGCGGACCAATGCGAAATGCATCAAATGGTGGCGCTAACTATTTTATAACTTTTATTGATGATAAATCGCGTTATTGTGAAGTGTTTTTCTTAAAGAAAAAGTCAGAAGCCTTCAGCGCATTTAAGCAGTATAAAAATGCAGTTGAAAATTTTACCGGCAAGCAAATAAAAAATCTTCAAACTGATAACGGTACTGAATATATAAACGGTGAATTTAGTGCTTATCTAAAAAAATACGGTATTAAAAGACGGTTAACAGCTCCACACACTCCCGAACAAAATGGGATCGCCGAGCGCAAAAACAGAACATTGGTCGAGATGGCCAGGTGCATGTTGCAGCAAGCTAATGCTCCAAAAAGTTTTTGGGCCGAAGCTATTAACACGGCGTGCTATATTCGAAATCGGTGTCCCACAAAAGCTCTTAACGGTGAAATTCCATATACAGTATGGACTAATAAAAAGCCCACCGTGATACATATGCAAGTGTTTGGTACAAAGGTATATGTTTTAGGCAAAAACAATAAAAGAGGAAAATTTGACTCGAAATCACAAGCACATATTTTTATGGGTTACTCTAATGAATCTAAAGCGTACAGATTATGGTCTCCGGAGAAGCGAAAAGTTGTTATAAGCCGCGACGTAGTTTTCGTCGATAAAAACGGGTTTAATGATGAAAAAAGTGGTGTTTTCGTGCAATGTAGTAGCGAACCGTGCGCGAAAATTCAAATCAAACAATTTGAAAATGACATTGTTAGTAAAAATTCTGATGAAGAATCAGAAGCTGAAGAAATTTGTGATAATCGAGGTGAGAGTGCACAACGTGGCAGAGGTCGACCAAAAATTATTCGAAGTGGTTCACGTGGAAGGCCTAAAAAGATATACAGCAGAGTACAGAGTAAAAACGAAAATATCAAAGGTGAGTCAGATACCTCCGATAATGAAAATGATATTTTTGAAGAATGCGAAATGGCATTTTTGTCTGAATATCCTGAAACGATGGCAGATGCATTTAAAACTAGTTCTGCTGAATCATGGTACAAAGCGCTTGAGGATGAGTTTATAGCTCAACTAAAAAACAACACATGGGAGATAACAGAACGACCAAAATCGCGAAAAGTGATTGGAAATAGACTTGTATTTCGTACCAAAAATGATGGTACCCCTAACGGTAAGACTAAGGTGCGACTCGTAGCTAAAGGGTTTGCACAACGTCCTGGTGAAGATTTTCAGCACACTTTTTCACCGGTTGTTAGGTCAACATCAATTCGGCTGTTGTCGGCTCTTGCAGCAAAATTTGATTTGCAAATTCACCAAATGGATGTGGTGACAGCCTACCTAAACGGCGAGCTTGAAGAAAGCGTTCATATGGAAGTACCAGAGCATTTGATTGATATTCTGAAGAAAATTAAAGCTGGCAAACTAGTTGGATCAAGTAACAAAAAAGTCAGCGAGCATGTACGTAACACTGCAGAACGATGGTTGAAAACAATTAATAAATGTAAAGATCCAGTATGTTTATTAAAGAAGGCACTTTATGGCCTCAGACAATCAGGATTATCTTGGTATTTGAAATTAAGTACAAAATTAAAGAGTTTAGGCTTAAACGCAACAAAACAAGACCCATGTTTATTTGTAGACAATAATGATGGAGACATAATGCTAGTAACAATCTACGTCGATGATTTGCTAATCGCGTCTAATAATAAACAACAAATTGAAATGCTAAAAACAGCTTTAACAAACGATTTTGAAATGAAAGATATGGGGAATGTAAATACTTGTCTGGGACTACAATTTTATCAAAATTTAGAAAAGCACCAAGTATTTCTGGTACAAAGCGAATACACCAAAAATATTCTAAAGCGTTTCGGTATGGAGGATTGTAAACCAGCACAAACACCAATAGAAGTTAATTTGAAACTCACCAAACCAAGCGAGATAAACGAAGATGTGATGAAGCAGTACCCTTACCAGAGCCTTATTGGCGCATTAATGTACCTGGCAGTTCAAACACGTCCTGATATCGCGTACGCAGTCAATTCACTAAGTCACTTCAACTCAAATTATGGTGTCGAACATTGGAAAGCAGCAAAACGGATACTCAGATACCTTAAAGGTACATTGCACCATGGATTGCTGTACACAAAAATTGACTCGCATTTTTTCGGAGTAGTAGATGCTGATTGGGGTGCTGACATGGTTGACAGGCGTTCTTATTCTGGTTACGCTTTCTTGTTATCTGGAGCTGCTATTTGTTGGGAGGCACGTAAGCAACGTACGGTCGCACTTTCTAGTACAGAATCAGAGTATTTGGCTATGTCCGATGCTACCAAGGAGGCGCTATACCTGAAATCAATTTTCGAGGAAATCGGTATACCATGTAACACTGTTGAGATGTATAATGATAACCAAAGTGCGCAGAAACTCATCGATACTTTTGGATATCATCAGCGAACAAAACATATAGACATACGCCACCATTTTATGCGAAATCATGTCAGCGAGGGCTCAATAAAAATATCTTACATGATGACAAATGAGATGCCAGCTGATATCTTAACAAAGGGACTAACCGTGGCTAAGCATAATTTTTGTTCAATGAATTTGGGGGTATCAATTAATAGAAATTAAAAAAAAAAAAAAAATGTATTTACAATAAAAGCACTTTAAGTGGGGGTGTTAGAGTATAAAGTACTTTAATTAGTTTTTTAAACTATATGGCAACGCTTTGCTTTTCTTGTTCTTGACGTCTTGTAACATTCATTTTTAATTCTTCTAGGTATTTCGCTGTTCCGTTCTTAAAACAAGCGCGTGTCGTTAAGAAATACAACTGCCATTGAATTCAATAAGCAATAAATTAAAAGTAATTTAAAACCACTGTGTACTTAATTTATTTAAATATCTAATAGTAATTAATTTTAAATTGGCAATTGAAATATAGAATTATTCAATGGAATATCATTCGTTATCCTCCAATTCCATTAACAAATTCCAGCAAAGATCTGCCAAAAGTGAATCTAATTTTTTTCCACTGTACCAGTGTTCCAACTGTGCTGATACCTGGTGGAAACGTTCACCATGCTCGTCTGATTCAGACGGCAACTGACGCTCAAAGTGATCTTGGTGGTGATGCATGAAATGCACTTTCAACGACATTCGAACACCGATGTTTTCGAAAGATTGCAGCATATCTTCAACAATGGCACGCCAATTGTCCACCCGATGAATGCCGAGAACTTTTTCGATCACTGCTTTCAGGCTATCCCAAGCGATGAGTTCCGTCTCTTGAAGGACATTGTTGAAGTATTCATCCTTCATCAGTTTGCGAATGTCTGGGCCATTCAACACACCTGAATTCAATATATGATTTTATATAAAAACTTTAAAAACCACTTTCAAATCAGCGCATATTTTCCAACAATGTTCATGGTATTTCACAGAATCCAAGATTAGTTTCATCGAATCATACGTTTCCTTTGTATTCACAGCAAGCGCAATTGGTACAGGGTTTTCTGTATTATCGAAATACAGCAGCACAGCCTTGAGACTGCTCTTCGATCCATCGATGAACAAGCGCCATTGGTCCGCATTGTACGTGTAATTCATGGCCGACATCAAACCATTGATATCATTACAGTAATTTTATTTTACAGCGTTGTATATTTTAATAACAATTATGACTACTTATTACATATGTACATTGTTGCATTCCATTTGTATAATGCTAGGGATGTCACAACTTTGTAAAAATGAAAATCGGTAAGAATTATATCGATAAGTTTGCGCAAGAACTACAAAAAATGGCATAAAAACAGCAAAAAATGGGGAAAATCGATGAAAAATGGGCAAAAATCATGAAAATAGGCTAAAAATTTGATTTTCTCAGTTGAAGTGTGCGTTCTAATGGTAGAACTAGTAATTGCGAGCCGTATAAAAATAACGAAAGAAATTTTGAATACAGGAATAGCGACTTAAATGGGCTTAAATGGTAAAAAATTCACTAATTGACCGAAATTCAAACAAAACGCCATAAAATTTTCTGAATGAGCCAAGTTGGCCCTTTCATCGATGGAGTAGTACTCAGGGGGCTCATCCAAACACAACCATATGGTTTTCACGTTTGTACCAGAAATTTCGTGTCAACGCGAGTGTAAATAAAATACTACCCGTCGCGTAACATTTTAGCATTTGGCAGCACTGGTTTTGACAATTAAAATGCTTATACATATACATTTGTAAACAAATTTTAAAGATGAAAACGAAGAATTTAAAAGAGCAAATTCGGAGCAAGCGTTGGTAATTTAACTTTAAATACTTATTAATGAATACAAGATAATATATTATATATGCGATTATTTAGGTTACAACTATTTTATTGGAGGACAACAGCACTTTGCGTCGCTTCAAAGAGCAATTGGAAATAAGAGAATTGCTTGACATGGAGTATGCACAGAGTTCCAGTTCCAGCTAAAGCTCTGAAGGATCTGACATAGACCAAGAGGAGCATACTAAATGCGATGAATTTGTGGGAACTATACAATCATATGGTGATGCGGACTTCAGTTCCTGAACATTCCATTGTAGAAGCTGATGCTACGAATGTGAATAGACTGGAATCACTCATAAATTATTTGCAACGACAAAATATAATTTATATATAATCACTACAAACAAATCTAGTTTAAAGACAAATTTTATGTATGTATAATTTTCAGACATTTATTTTATTAAATTTTTTAGACATATGTTTCGAATAGTAAGATATGCTTTGTTAGAAAATAATATTATGCTATATTTGGCATTAAATAAATGTAAACGTTAATTGAAAAATGGTTTTCTTAATTTATTGAATGAAAAAAATATTTCACTATATCTTGTAGCAATAAACAGGTACATATTCAGTCAGTTCAAATCAATTAAATAAAATACAACAAATAAAAATACTCCTTACGCGCCTGGTAGTATCTCAGCAGCCCCATTGTCTCCTCTATTCCACCATGTCCGTTTGATATTGAACACAAAAAAACAACAATATTAATTTATTTCAACCAAAATATTTATAAGTTAGTTTCACAAGTTAGTTTTACTTTCATTTTTAATTAAAATTAAAAGTTATTAAATTATTTTCTTTGTTCTCCATTTTATATGACAGCTTTTTATATAATTACAGCGGTTTATTCTTGGTTTAATATTTTTCTCGTTCACAATAGACAACAAAATGGTTTTGGCAGCACTTCTGTTTGAGGTGCTAAACTTTAAGCGCATACAAGCACCTTGTCTTACACTGCGGCAACATAATGAATTTCTTGCCCATCAAGTCGCAATACACTCATAATTTTTACAAACACATACATATTGTTAGTACTTGATCGTCGACTTGATTATCAATTTATGTTTCAAGCGGAGAATCAATTTGGCTTTTAATTATCTGTCAGCTTTTTCGTGTTGGTACTGAGTAGTAAGTGAAAAATACCGGAAAACCCAGACTAAATTAAAAGAAAAATGTATCAGCAAATAAAAAAGGAAGAAATGAGATTTGTAGGAATTCCCCCTTGCTAGGTACCTCATCGTGATACACAATTTCAAGCGCGGAGATATAGCAGCTCGCATGACTGTATTAATTATCTTAATACCATCGTGCACCTTTTTTTAAAATACATGAAATAAAATAAAAATATAGATAAAATAATATATGATAAAAAAATATTTTATTATATATACATATGTGACGACGGCATTTTGAAAACAAATTGTTACCATCTTGCCCATCAAGTTGAATGTAGCCTACGTCACAGACACAACTTGATCAGGTTTTGACAGACAATACATGTGAGAACTTGATAGGCAAGCAATTGATCGTGGGGCTGCAGTGTTAACTAAGCGGTCCACATGTATGGATAAGTGGGCGTTTTATTCACACTCGCGGTGAAAGAAACACAGCTATTAATACATTATAATTTTATTTCATATAAAAATTATTTACATATATTCACACATGTATTCAGTATTCCACACTGCATATACTAATGATAAACGAAGTGACTAGAATAAGTTGGAAATATTATTATTATTATTATATTATTATTATATCTTACACCATAATTAATTGTGAGTGCAAGGTTTTGCGGGAATGAGTACTAGCTAGAGTGGCTTTCGACTCGAAGAGAAAATGATTTTATAGAAAGAATCATTTTTGGAGACCAAGCCCGTGGCAGGATTTGAACCTGCGACCCTCGGGGTGTTAGTCTAGCATGCTTACCACTAGACCACAGAGGGCGGCCAAGTTGGAATTGTTTTGGTGGGGTTTTGAAAAAACTGTTAATTACATTATGGTTTTATGACACTTTTTTGTATACGGCATTACTGTAGTAATCTACAAATGAAATATATTAATTCAATAATATAAAATATATATCAATATTTTAAAAAATTACTTCCCTTCACAGCATAATTTTTACATTCAATAAATGTAAATATTGCAAATGAAATGTGGGGAAATATTTGGAATTCACCTTTACGGAAATAATTCCACAGTGTTGCAATAATGTGGATTCCTACATGAATATTAAGAATGATTTTACATTATTTATACTGCAAGTTTCTTGCTAACACCTTAAACCAAACTAAAAATAAACTATTAATGTTATTTTAAATAGTTTATGAAATAAGTAAATTCGAAAAATATACTTAAGACTAAGCTACTAAAGGCTTTCAACCTAAAATTGTGTTGTAACTTAAATTTGATATATCATGACACATAATTTTAAGATGTTCACAACAATGTACATGTTTCCATTGTGAAATTAGAGAGTACGTCAGATACCGCATAGATTGTCCATAGGTTGAGACGCTTTTAGTTAACATAATGGCATGTTTTTTCTATCCTGGAAACTATGTCCCAGTCTTAATCGTGTGAATTTTGTATATATATGTTCCATTCTCTCTTTGGAAAATATTGTTCGTTTGCCGTCTTTGTTATGCAACAAATAAAATACTTTAATATATGGTTGTATCATTTTTTACAACCAAAGCATAAGATTTAATGATCATAAGTTTTATTTGCCTGATAAAGCAATAATTTATTTACTTGCGTTAAATTGGTATGCGTTGCTTTGAGGTGATGTGCTTATATGTATAAGTTATTTTTTTTAAATATAATTCAATTCCCAGAACTTCCAACAATCAAATTGATGCAAAATATATAATATGTAAATTTCTATAACACCATTAGAACCTTATGGAAAATGCGACTGCAACTTGTTACTTCCTAAAAATAGAACAGGCGCTTAGAAATTTATAGGAGTTAAATCGTTTCACATTATATACACATTCACAAACACATTCAAAAATACTATATATGATCCAATCCACAGCTACGACGAAGAAAGAGATATAATCGAGCAGTGGAGTTCACAGCGATTCACATCGATGTACAAAAACCATTGATGGCAAAAGAATCCCTAACGGTGCCTTCTCCTATCTTTCGATTTGCTTCGTCTCTCAAATCAGCTCGAAACAGTATGGAGAAAAGAAATTAGACAATATATCCCCAATCCGATGGGCTGCAAAAGTTGAAACTAGGACATGGAAATAAACACTGCCGACCACCCAGCGTCAACCACTTCCTGCATTAAGCTCTGAAAATCAAACTTATGAAAAAATGCACATAGGCCGAAGCGTTACACAGTTACAAACAATAAAACCCCTCACCATATCTTATACGTATTCATCTTACACAGCAGCTGATACAAGCAAGTATCAATAATGACAAAAACCTCTCGATAAACTGTAAGGACAATAACAGCAAAAATATTATAAATAAGATCCACAACATCGAAAAATCACCAATAACATAAAACACAACAGAAATGAAGGGTTGAGAAAAAATTAAACGACTATATCAACGAATAGCACATAAAACACACTTAGCAAAAATACTACTTTTTTACTTCATCCATCCCATCCCATGTAAATAACTCAGCTTCCCATAATTCCAGCAATTTCACTAATATTCTTAAAACAGATAATAGTTCCAATTAAAAAACAATCTTTTTATTAATAAATTTTTATTCCATTTTGTCTTAGACATATATACAGTTATCTTTAACATACAATCTTGAAAGTAATACGCCAAGTGGCGCATGCCTTATAATTAGAAAAAAAAAATGTTTTTTTATTATATTTTTAATTTCTATACTACATTGCTACCAAATCTCGTGGAGGCCAACTCATTTGGATGCGATTTGAGGCGATTTTTATACCTTGCACTTTGAAGGTTAACTTCGTCTTTTAAAAATGGAACTCTTAATTCTGTGTGAAGTTGGGCATTGGTAACGAACCATGGTGCATCGAGAATAGTTCGAAGAGTTTTCGATTGGAAACGTTGTAGTATTTCAATGGTGGAACTTGAAGCAGTGCCCCACAATTCAATCCCGTAAGTCCAAATTGATTTCAGAATACTTTTATACATTAGCAACTTCTTTCCAGTGGATAGCACTGACTTACGCTTGAGCAACCAGTATAAGGAGTTTCCATGTTAGCCGTCGGTCCAACCATATACCTAGTCTCTTGGGGAATTGTGGAATTAATCATCTTAAGTGCAGGGCAACAATCACGTCTTAGCCTAAAGGTAATGTATCCAGACTTCATCCAGATTTCATTCGGTTTAATATGCCAGTCCTTCATCCATTTTGTGACGTCATCAAGGCTTTCTTGCAATTTTTTAGCAGCCATTTTTGTGTGAGGCAGGAATAGCTGTATCATCTGCGAAAGTGCCCACAACAACGTTGCTTGGTGCAGACAGATCTGACGTAAATAAAAGGTATAAAATTGGTCCAAGGAGACTTCCTTGAAAAACCCCGGCATTGATTTTTTGTAAAGTCGAGGCTTCGTCACCATGTTTGGTGTAAAAATGCCTATTAGTAAGATAGGACTTAATCAGAGGATAAAGATTTACTGGAAGCATATTTAATAACTTATACAGCAACATCAAGCGTAGATAGGGGTAACTGCTTTTAAGTGGGGTCCCCAAACTTCATTTAATGGGAGGGAGGCGTATCCTTTATCTGATAGAGCCCAATTTTAGCGTATGGGTATGTAGGGTCAATATACGTAATAATATATAATTTCGTCCAAATATATTTTATAGGTCATAAGTTATAATAATATGTAAAAAGTGGGCGTGGTTCTAAAAATAATACGCCCATTTTTTGTGTACTGTTTAATATTAATACCCGCAACCTTCCTGTGAAATTTCGTTGGTGAATCTTCTATAGGAACCTAGTAATGATTTTTGTTTATTTGTGAGCGCGGCAGTAGTAATAGTCTGCCCATATTTGGAATGCATGCTAAAACAGACCCAGTGTATACATCTACCAATTTGTTTTCATATATCATGACTATGTATATCATGACTACATAGATAGGGTAATTGATTTTAGGTGCGGACCCCAAAGTACATTATATGGGAGGGAGGCGTATCCTTTATCTGATCGACCCCGAATCTTCGATATAGCTTTGTAGGGTCCATATAAAACTAATATATAATTTCATCCTAAAATATTGTATAGGTGGTAAGTTATAAGAATATGTCAAAAATGGGAGTGGCTGTAGAAATAACACGCCCATTTTTTGTGTGGCAACATTCCTGTGAAATTTCGTTGATAGAACTTTAATAGGAACCAAGTAATGATTTTTGGTTAATTGTGGGCGTGGCAGTTGCATTATGATCTCCATATTCTATATACACACTATTATGGACCCCATGTATATTTCTGAAAATTTTTAATTCCGCTGGCATCAATACGAGTATCATCATCATCATAATTGGCGTACAACCATTTCTGATCATTGCCGAGTTATTAGCCTTCGCCAGTCGTCCCTGCTTCACGCACGCTGGCGCCAATTGGAAACAGCAAGTGCAGCCAGGTCCTCTTGAACTTGGTCCTTCCAACGTAGTGGTGGCCTCCCCCTCCTGCGTCCACCACCCGGCGGCATCGATTCAAACACTTTTCTCGCCGGAGCACTTTCATCCACTCGCACAACATGTCCCAGCCAGCGCAGCCTCTGTGTTTTAATGCGCTGAACTATATCAATGTCGGCGTACAGCTCATACAGCTCGTTGTTTCATCTGATTCGATATTCTCCGTAGACGCATATTGGACCATAGATCCTTCGAATAAATTTTCTCTCGAACGCCCCCAAAGCTCGCTCATCGTTGTTTGTCATCGTCCAGGTTTCGTCACCATACAGCAGGACGGGAAGGATGAGGGCTTTGCAGAGCGTAATTTTTGTTCGTCGAGAGAGGGCTCTGCTTCTCAATTGCCTACTGAGCCCAAAGTAACACCTATTGGCAAGAGTGATTGTTCGATTGATCTCCTTGCTGACATCGTTCGTGGTGTTGATGCTGGTTCCCAGATAAACGAAGTTCTTCACAAATTCAAAGTTGTAGTCGCCAACAGTGGCGTGGTGTCCAAGACGCTGAGACTCTTTGTGTGTTGACACCAAGTACTTCGTTTTGCCCTCGTTTACCGCTAAACCCACTCGCCTCGCTTCTCTCTCCAAGCCGGAAAATGCAGCACTCACGGCGCGGCTGTTATGGCCAATGATGTCAATATCATCAGCGTACGCCAGTAACATGACACTCTTGTGTGAGATAGTGCCTGTGCGATTTAGATCTGCTGCGCGTACGATTTCTTCCAACATTGGATTGACTAAAACACACGATAAGGAGTCAAATTGTCTGAATCCTCGCTCAGTAACAAACGGCTCGGACAAGTTATTACCGATTTTAACTGAGCCAGTGGTGGTGCTTAGCGTCATTTTGCACAGCCGAATTAGCTTAGCAGAGACGCTAAATTCAGACATAGTGGCATACAGCTGACTCCTTACGGTGCTGTCGAATGCGGCTTTGAATTCGACGAAAAGGCGGTGTATGTCGATCTGCTTCTCTAGTGTTTTCTCCAGGATTTGGCGTAGTGTGAATATTTGGTCAATGGTGCCTTTACCAGGTCTGAAGCCACACTGATAAAGCCCAATCAGTTCATTGGCGATGGGCTTCAGCCTTTCACAGAATACGCTCGAAAGGACCTTATATGCGATGTTCAGAAGGCTGATCCCGCGGTAGTTGGCACAGATTGCCGGATCACCCTCCTTGTGGATTGGGCAGAGCACACTTAAGTTCCAATTGCTGGGCATGCAATCCTCCGACCATATTTTGCAGATGAGCTGGTGCATGCGTTTCGTGAGCTCATCGCCGCCAGCCTTGAATAGCTCCGCTGGTATACCTTCAGCTCCGGTGGCTTTTTGTTTTTGAGCCACCTAATAGCTAGCAACACCTCGTAATAGTCGGGGGGCGCTACTTCATGTTCGTCGTCAGCAACTGTGGGGTCGGGTTCATCTTCATTGTTATCATTAGCGCTGTCGCCATTCAGAAGCTTCGAGAAGTGTTCCCTGCATAACGTGAGTATGCTCTGGACATCCGTCACTAAATTCCCGTGTTCGTCTTTGCAGGAATTGGCTCCGGTCTTAAAACCTTCCGTTTGGCGCCTCACACGTTCGCAGAATTTTCGAGCCATAGTCCTGCTGCCAAACATCTCGATTTCCTCACATTCTCTCTTTTCGGCCTCTCATTTCTTGCGCCTAAAAAGACGCTTCTCTTCCCTTCTCTTCTCTCGATATCGCTCCTTAGCAGCTCGCGTTGCAACCGATCGCAGGGTGAGTTGGTATGCTGCGTCTTTCTCTGCAGAGGCGTTACGATACTCTTCGTCATACCAGCTGATTTTCTTCGGGCGGTGATAGCCAATAACCTCTTCAGCGGCCGTGCGCATGGAGTGGGAAATAATCGACCACTGCGCGCAAATATTGAGAACAGGGGGAGAATCCGTCAGGATATTCGAGAGCCGAGAGGCAAATGAGGTAGCTGTCTGTTGCGATTGGAACTTTCCGACGTCAAGCTTCCTCTGCGAATTAGAGCGTACGTTTTTTGCCGCACTGAGGCGAGTGCGAACCTTAGCTACAACAAGGTAGTGGTCCGAGTCAATGTTGTCACCTCGGATTGTACGTACGTCTAACACGCTGGACGCATGCCTGCCGTCGATTACAACGTGATCAATTTGGTTCCTGGTTTTATGATCAGGGAACACCCAGTTGGCTTTATGAATATCGGGATGTTGGAATCTAGTACTACTTACTACCATGTTCCGTGCTGCGGCGAAGTCGATCAGCCTCAAACCGTTTTCTGATGACTGATACTATTTTATTAGATACTTTTTTTCTACATCCGTCTTTGTATGTTATGTGTTGCGTGTTCGTGCAAATTCTGAGAATTTTGCGTTCGAACATGCGAAGACACTCCATTTGATTATACGAGATGTCAAACCAAATAGGGAATGCATAGGTCAAAATTGGTCTAATAATTTGCTTATAACAATTTAGCTTTATCCTCGATTTCAAATCTTTCGCTCTTTTCATTAGTTTCATTGAGTAGAAAAATATAGACTTAGCTTTGCTAATTACATAGTCAATATGTCTAAAAAATGTAAAGCTTTCATTTAATATTATGCCTAGGTGCTTAATGCAATCACAGTTTTTATCTGTACATTATTTATTTTTATAGTAGGAATAAATTTTCTACAGTTGGAGGAGAATTTCTTTTTCATACCTTTGAAGATTATAGCCTCACATTTATTTAAATTATATTTTAGATTTAATTTTTCGAAAAACCTGTACAGTGTTGTTAAATAGCCATTGGTGTCTATATTCGCTTTAGTCATTTTAAGATTTGAAGCCAGAATCAATATACCATCTGCATATAGTAATGTGCTCATATTTTCACCCGGTTCAGGTAAATCCGCTAACTATATATTATATAAAATTGGTCCAAGTAGCGATCCCTGTGGGACGCCCGCCGCAATGTGTTTTTCAATAGAGTTTTCATTATTATTGATGAAATACAAATATTTCTTTGAAAAATAGTTGTAAATTATTCTACTAATATTTTTGTCAAAATCAAAACCTTTATACACCTTGAAAACAATCCTTTCAATCCAAGCAGTGTCAAACACTTTCTCAAAGTCTAGGCTAACCGCTATGGTCGCTTTCCTTTTATTGAGGTTCGCGCATATAAAATCAGAGAGCACTGTTAAAGCATGTGTGGTGGAATGGCCACTACGAAAGCCAAATTTTGTGTTCTACGAGGTGACTTTTTATTTTTTCACTTAACATCCCCCCAAAAAGATTGCTAATATTCGACAACAGTGATATGGGCCTATAGTTTCTATACAACGTCGGGTTTTTATTACGTTAGAAAATTACGTAACGTACGTATTACCTTAGAAAATTTACAAATTTCAGAGAAGTAGCCTGTATTACAGGACTGATTAAATAGGATTGACAAAAACTCCCAAAGGAAATATCTCGATTTACACAAAATAAAGTTGGGGATATTATCCTTACCAAAGCTAAGCTTATTTTTTTCATATAGAGCGCAAATTCTATATCCTCAGGAGAAATAAATTGCCTATATAATATTGCCGTCTCCGCTTCCGGATCATCGACGGTTGAAACACCATTTGCTAGGCAATTTTCATTAAAATTGAATAAACGTATGTGATTTCGGAGATTAGAAACGCTTCCTACTATATGCTGGTCTGAGCCAATATTCAAGTTTTGCTTGTGCGTGTTTTCAAAAGAATCTTAAATTTTACTGATTGTATCCAGATTTTCACTTAAAATAGTATCGTGTCCCCATCCAGCTCTTGTCACCTAATATTATTTTGGTTACCCTATTTTCTATTGTTTCTGTCCTGGCAACTCTTTAATTTATGAATTCCTTTTTTTTTACATTTCTTTTGCCCATACGAAGGACAGACACAAATAAGTTCAGTTGCTAATTAACATTCAAACTAATCGGTTCGATCGTACATTGTCACTCTCCATTGTATTTAAACAAACTCTTTTATATAAACATTAAATAAACCTTTTAAACGTAATTGTGTTAGTGTCTCAATACCGAAGGCAAATCAAGGTAAGATTTCACCCTCCCACACGACCATCCTCTTGACAAATTTCAGAAGTGGGATATATGTATCGGTTCGGTATTGAGTGTATGTGTTCGGAAAGAAAAGGGTAGAGACGAAAAAAAAAAACTATTGTGAAATCAAGTACGTATCGTATGGAGAAGTGGACAATAGTTCAGCTCAAAGAAAAGCTACGCGAAGTCGGTTTAAAAACATCGGGAAATAAATTAGAACTCATTAAACGTATGAGAGAAGCGAAAGGGAGAGTGCATGACAACGACATGGAGGAGAAACAACAGAGTTTGCAGAACATCGAAGTAGTACCAACGACAACGGAGAATATAATGGAGGGGTTGCGGGGTGACGTATTGCGTCTCCAGCGAACTATGGAGTCGCTCACTCAACAATTACAAACATATTCTACGACGACGTCGACGATGGGTACGAATGTGTTGCTGCTGCAGAATTCTGTTGCAGAGAAATTTGAAAATGTTGTAACTGCCACTTCGGGTGCAAAGAATTTGGGAGAGCATCATGCGAGGAGCATCTCAGCGCAACAAGAGGAATGTCGAAAACAACCACCATATTCGGTAGAACATGACAAAAGAGAAAATGAGAGTAAACGATTAGACTCAAATGATTTGTTGTGTTGTTTTGATTCGAATGCCTTTGCTGTTGCGCCGACAGCAACAACAAGCACTGTGTGTGCGCCAATGATTACGTCCGTGGCATCGAATGTGAATCGATATATGCAAAATATGACAACACATCAATATGATGCAAGTGCGTCGTACAACTGTACCACGCAGCCGCAAGTGAATATTTTTGGAAACACGACAAATGTGGGAGAACAACAACAATACACAATACCTTTGCAAAATGTGAGCATGCAAAATCATGGCAATTTGATGCATAGATGTATTGCCGCAATCAACAATTGTAACGTCGTCAAATGGTAGGAGAAACATGATGAATATACCAGAGACGAAATATTTCAACCCTACTCAGACATCGTATGTGCCAAATGAAAATGTACTAGCTGATAATAGTGCAAATAATTATCAATCGCCGTTTGTTTTCAATAATCAATGTAGTGTGCGTGAAGTTGTTGAAGCTTTGCCTACGTTCGACCCTAATAGTGACGTCATCACTTCGGTTCAATTCGTTGAAAGGGTTGAGGAATTGAAAGACGCGTATCGGTGGAATGATGGATTATTGTTATTCGCGATTCGGAGTAAATTATTAGGTGCCGCGAGATTGTGGGTTGACGCTCAACCATTGTTCAAGAACTGGTCTGACTTTATTACAGCGTTTATAGACGTTTTCCCGTGTGTGATAAACAGTGCGGACATTCATATTCAAATGATGAAAACGCGTCAAAAGAGAGGTGAAAATTTAATTGAATATTATTACAATATGTTGGCAATCGGTCGCCGCGGCCAACTAAACGATAACGCTATAATAAGATACATGATAAATGGATTAGAAGACGAAAGTGTACGTAAAACCCTCTCTGCCATGTCATTTATAAAGTGTTCCGATCTACTGAAATCGTTGCAAAATGTTAGTGCCAGTTCGGGAAAACAAATGCATGGAAAACAAAATTTTGTTATGAAAAAGAATATTGAGAGAAAAGATAGAGATGACCATAGTGCTAAATCGATATCGAAATCGGGTCCAATGTGTTATAATTGCCGGGAAGTAGGACATATATCGAGAAATTGTCCTCAACCGTCGCGGAAGGCTAAAGATCCAGTGAACTCGATAGTAAATCCGAAGATTATAATGAAAAATATTAAACTGGATGAAGAACATTGTAGTGCATTAATAGACTCGGGGAGTGCTGTGTCTCTCGTCAAACAATCCGTTGCGAGAAAATTAAATCGAGACGTGAAAGAATGTTACAAATCACTACAAGGCTTCGCAGGAGGTGAATATAAATGCGTGGAAAAAATAAATGAAGTTAAAGTGACAATCGATAAACAGTGTTATGACTCGGAATTACTTATAATCGATGACAATGAAATGACATATGATGTTGTAATCGGTCTGGACATTCTATCAAATGGTCGGGTAGTACTTGAAAACGGAAATTCCAAAGTGTACGCTATAACTGAGAATGATATTCAGTGCGGTGAAAATTTAAGATCGAGCGAAAAAGGCAAACTTGTAAAATTATTAAATGAATATTCAACGTGTTTTGGTGACAATTTAAGAGAACTCGGTAAATGCAGCGCGATGAAGATGGAGATATCGGTTACATCTGCCACACCGATCGCAAGAAAACCATATTTAATACCGATTCCAAAATTGAATTGAATATAATACGTCCGTCGACATCGTTATACGCATCTCCGATCGTGTTAGCTCCGAAGGCTAATGGCGAAGACAGACTCTGTGTAGATTATCGGGCGTTAAATGCGATAACCGGGAAACAGCCATGGCCAATGCCTACGGTGGATGGTGTGTTGTCGACTCTGTCAGGTAAGAAGTATTTTACCACTCTTGATATGATGTCTGGCTATTACCAGATCGAGATAGAAGAACAATCGAAAAAGTTTACGGCTTTCATTACGCACAATGGCCATTTTGAATTTAACCGTATGCCATTTGGGCTGAAGAATGCGCCATGTACGTTCCAGAAGATGATGACGAGGGTAATAGAGCCGTTAAAGGGAAAGGTTGTATTCTACGTCGACGAGGTTATTGTTGCCTCAGATACATTTGAGGAAGGTTTACGCAATTTGGAAGAATTTCTTAAAATTATTCGAAAAGAAGATCTGCCACTCAGGGCTCCGAAATGTTTCTTCATGAAAGCAGCGTATCGTTCTTGGGACACATAGTGGATGAAAATGGAATAAGTCCTGGACAAATCAAGACTATAGCTATTGAAGAGATTCCAAGACCAATGAATGTTACGGAGATAAGACGATTCTTGGGGTTAACTGGCTATTTCCGTAAGTTTGTGGAGAATTATGGTCATATTGCTTCTCCACTGACGAGATTGACAAGAAAGGATGTTTCTTTCAACTGGTGCGCCAAATGTGAAGACTCTTTTAAAACTTTAACAAAGGCTATAACCAGCAAATCTGTCTTGGGTATCTACGACGTTAAAAAGGACCAAGAACTTCACACTGATGCAAGCAGCAATGGGCTTGCCGGAATTTTGATTCAACGAGAAGATAATGGGACAAAGAGGCCCATCGCATATTTTAATCGTATTTGCAGTGACGCCGAGGGCAAATACCATGCCTATGAAATGGAGATCTTAGCATTAGTAGAAGCTTGTGAACGATTCCGACTATATCTCCTGGGCAAAGATTTTGTAATTTACACTGATTGTGCCGCCATTTCAAGTATGAAGACCATGACACCAATGATATCACGAGTGTCACGCTGGCTCCTGAAGTTGCTTGAATATGATTTTACTGCTTGTCATCGTCCGGGAAAAATGATGGCTCATGTCGACGCAATGAGTCGTGCTCCAGTTGAGCAACCTGCAGAAACAGAAGATGTAACATCAAAACTGATGGCACTCGAAATATCAGACGAAGACTGGATTTTTACAATGCAAAAGCAAGATGTCGAGTTGAAACAGATCGTGGCTATATTGAAAGGTGAAGTTGACTCAACGCAACGAAAACACTACGCTAAAGAATTTCTAGTCAAATCACATCGCTTGTACAGGAAAAACAATGACACAGGCGAACTTCTTGTTATTCCACGTGGTTTAAGATGGAGAATTGTAAGACTTTGCCATGATGAAGTTGGACATCCAGGAATAGATGGTACTGTCAAGCGAATTAGTCAACATTTTTGGTTTCGACGAGTCCGAAATTTCGTTAAGGGCTACATAAAGTCATGTGTAGAGTGTTGCTACAGCCGAGAACCAGCATGGAAAGAGTGTCAGCTGTACGGAATGGAAGTCCCACTAGTACCTTTTGATTTGATTCATATGGATCACCTGGGACCATTCATCAAAAGTCGTCGAAGTTATGAGCATATCTTGGTAATCGTAGATGCAATGACACGTTATTCTGTCATTGTGCCTGTCCGGTCAACGAAAACAAAGCCAGTACTGGATGCTCTAAATCAACTAACATTAAACTTTGGTCTGCCTAGAAGAATCGTCACCGATCGAGGTTCAGCGTTTACATCGTCAGTGTTCAAGGAGTACTGCAACTGCAATGATATTCAGCACATTAAAGTCGCTGTGCGTACACCAAGAGCCAACGGACTTGCCGAACGAGTCAATCAGTCTGTGCTGTCATATCTCAGAACATCATCCAACTCCAAGGACTGGGACAACGAACTACGGAACGTGCAGTGGAAAATCAATACAACAGTCAACGCAACTACGAAATATGCACCTATTAATCTTATTTATGACTTCCCACTACGAGATATCAGCGCCAATAAATTGTTGTCAGCAATCCATGATGATAACATCGACATCGAAACTCCAACGCCGAGTAAACGACGAGAAGACGCTGTTAAGAATATTTCATCAGCTAGAGCAATCTGTAAGGCGAGATTCGATTTAAAACACAAACCACCACACCAATATAATGAGGGCGATCTAGCCTTAATTGAAAGTGCGATGCCGAGTACTGGTGAATCGCGAAAACTTGATGCTAAATACAAAGGTCCGTATGAGATAACGAAAGTTTTGCGGTTTGATAGATATGTGATCGAGGACATTGAAGGTGCTCAACGAAATCAACGCAAGTTTAGTACTGTGGCCAGCAGCGATAAATTGAAACCATAGTGCATACTATTTCCAGAGGTTGATGATGACTACGAAGTTGACCATAATGGTGAATGCCTAGATGAAGATGAGACTCTATAACTCGAGGACGAGCTTTCGTCAGGTTGGCCGAACTGTCACCTAATATTATTTTGGTTACCCTATTTTCTATTGTTTCTGTCCTGGCAACTCTTTAATTTATGAATTCCTTTTTTTTGACATTTCTTTTGCCCATACGAAGGACAGACACAAATAAGTTCAGTTGCTAATTAACATTCAAAGTAATCGGTTCGATCGTACATTGTCACTCTCCATTGTATTTAAACAAACTCTTTTATATAAACATTAAATAAACCTTTTTAACGTAATTGTGTTAGTGTCTCAATACCGAAGGCAAATCAAGGTAAGATTTCACCCTCCCACACGACCATCCTCTTGACACTCTGTTATATCTAATTTCTGTTAAATGTCACACAAATTTTTTTTATTTTTTTATAGCTTTATTGTTGTTAAAAGCTAATTTTGTTTGAGTTTTTACTGATAGCTATCAGGGTCAATTTTCTGCCTGGATCAACACATTTGTGTATTTTATATTATATTTTTTCTTTCATAAATAAAGTTCAGAATATTTTGGGGAAGCTTAATATGACTTTTGTTAAAAATTAAAATTTTTGGGACACAACTTTCAATAGCAGCTTTCAGAGCGTGATTCATTTTACCCACGCAAACATAAATTTCCTGGCAAGTCACATTTCTCTGAAGTGGCAATGTATAATTACTAATCTCATCCTCAAGCATATCATTGAATCTGGTTAAATCTGTTCTATCGCTATATTTTCTATATTTGAGACTACAATCTTTTTTTTCTTAAACAGAAAATGCTCCTTTATACAGATGGCTATGCTGCCACCGAGACCATTGGAACGATGTTGTCTTAAAAAAGTATAACATTTAAAATGTACGTTGTGCCTAATATTGAGCTTATGCTCAGCAATGAGAACAATGTCTGGTTTATTTAATGTCAGAAAAACATTGAAAAATTACATTTTTGTCTAGATATTAATGAATTAACATTAATAAATATGCACTTTAATTTATGCATCGAGACGTAGGGTAATCAAAAGATTGGACAATGGCTCAGTTTTTTTTTCGTCCTTCGATAAAGAATTATAATGGGCAGAAAATTTTTCAATTTTTTTAAGACACCCGAACAAATCTTTACCCAGTAATCTTTTACAATCCTTGTCAATATATCCAAAATTTAGGTTCAGCTTGTTGTTCATGGTTGCTTTGATGGTTGGTTTGTTTGGAGACATTGTCTTCAATTGGGATGCGAAAGGTTCGCCCCTAACTGTATAGGGATCTACCATTGGAGAGATCAATTTAGTTTTTGTGGTATTTTTTTTCCGCCCCTCGTTGAACCAGCTGTACCCGTTTAGGGCAATTTTTTGCATTTGCTGTGTGGCCTTCTACGTTGCAATTAGCACACTTTACAGGCAGACCAAATCTCTTTAATATTTTACCAGAAGCTCTGTGTATACAAATTCCTCTGTGTTTAATTCTTTTGATGGAATTTTACATTTTTGAGGGCCATGCGACTCACCACATTTAACACAGCGATAAGGTATGTTGCAGTTACTCGCCACATGCCAGAAGAGTTGATAGTTTTTAAACTGTGCAGGTTTTTCTTGCTTAAAATTGTAAAAATTTATTTTAGAATTAAGTATACTCGTATATTTTATATTTTTAAATTCTGCAATATTTGATTCTTTAGAGAGCTGAATAAGCAAATTAAAACTTAATTTCTTACATTTTATAATATGTAAATTTAGTTTTAGATCGTTGAGATAATCTAAAACCTCACTTTCATCATAAATAAATGATAATTTTTTTTATTATAATTGAATATGGCTTCAATTATTCAGGGGTATAGGTGGAAAAATTTGAATTACTCCCTTTTATTAACAGCTTAATTTTTTCATAGTCATCCATAGTGGATGAACCAATGTGTGTAACATTCTTGTTTATGAGATTAAAACTAACATTTTTATGTTTTAGGATAGTAGTTAACTCACTTGTCAGCGTCTTCCCCTTCTTCTGCTTCCTTAGAGTCATCATCCTGGCAATGAAAAAGCAGAAGTACGCGATTGGCTTTTGCTCTTTGTTGCTTTGCTCTGTTGAAATATGTAAAATGACAAAGCAGCAGCAAGCTGTCGGATTTTGTTGTTTATTGTTTGCATTTCTAAGTTTGGTAGCTGTAAATATCATATAATTATACCCTTTACCTTTAAAAAAGGTAAATAGGGTATACTAATTTTGTGCTTTTGAGAGGGGTTGCAATTTCAAGAAGGAGGCGTGGTAGGTATGGACATATATATACAGATATGATCAGAATCACTTTCTAAGAAATTTTTTTTTTGTCCGTCCGTCTGTCCGTCTGTCCGTCTGTGACCAGTATTTTCCTACACCGTTAGAGCTATCTTAATGAAATTTTGCAAAAGTATAGTCTGGACCAGATTGGGCCGATTTGGACAAAGACCACTCCTACCTCCCACATAAGGAAGTTTTTTCACCTTTATTAAAATGACTATAACTTCGGTCCGATTAATGGTATCGTGACGCAATTTACCAGTTAATGAGATGTGGGTCCACCTAAACACTATGCAAAACAACAGCAGCCACGACCACAATTAGCCAAAAACCATTACGACCCTTAAAAGCCGCATAGAAGATTTGCGGACGATCAGAGAAAGGATACGCCTCCCTCCCACTTAATGAACTTTGGGGACCCCACTTAAAAGCAACTACCCTATCTACGCTTCTAGTGATGATATATGAATACAAATTGGTAGCTGCATACATTGGATCTGTACTAGCATGCATTCCAAATATTGGCAGATTATTACTACTGCCACGCCCACAATGAACCAAAAACCATTACTATCTTCCTATTAAATATTTATCAACGAAATTTCACAGAAAGGTTGCGGGTACCAACATTAAACACCACACAAAAAATGGGCGTATTGTTTTCAAAGCCACGCCCCTTATTGACATATTTTTATAACTCACGACTTACACTATATTTTTGGGCGAAATTGGTAGCAGGATGTATTAGTTCCGAAAAAGCATGCAAAATATGGGCACATTATTACTACTGCCACGCCCACAATTAACCAGTACTCATTTTTGGGGCCTTATGCAAGGCTCGTCAACGAAACTTCATATGAAGCTTCAGAGTGATAGTATAAAATACAAAATAAAAATAAGAAAATTGGAGATGCACTTTTTGAGCTACGCCCTGTATAGTGTAATGATGGTAACCATATTTGGCAGGATCGCCATATAATGATGGGCTCAAAGATTTGTATAACTGCACGAGAGCTAGCGCCCAATTTAATTCGGCGACTTCAAGAGTACAGCCAGATATTTGAGTGAGAGGCTAAATGTATGATCGCCATGTAATGATGGGCTCAATGCATTGTATAGGGGCGCGAGAGCTAGCGCACAATTTTAATCGGCGTCTACAAGAGTACAGCCAAATATTTTAATGAGAAACGATAAGTTTGGTTTCCAGATCGAATCTGATTTATTGATAAAACCTTATTGCTATTTATACTTTAATTTCTTATGTGCTAAGACTTAGTATATAATATGGTTCTTAATACATAAAGAGGGCTTTTGCAATGTCAGCGAAAAGTATCACGGTCAATGCCGGCGTACATTCGTTCAAGAGCATTGAACATTAGAATGCAGTGTAATCAAAAACACTGCGCGCTTTTTGCGCTTCATAACGTGGGCATTCTTATATGAGTGTTCGATGTACTTATGTTGGGTCTCAGCTCACATTGCATGTGCCTACGTCGCGTATGGTGTTGGCGTTTGTGTGTATATACATACATAATACTTTTCATACACTACAATAGATAGGTTCTTAGAACTTTGGACATTTATCAAATTTGAAAAAAAAGTTTATTGACTTTATAAAGTCATACAAAAGAAATGGGGTGGTCCAGATAAAAGACGGTTTTTCAATTTTTTTAAAATATTTTTTTAAGCACGCGTCAATTATTCTTATGTATAATCTTCTGATGGCATTCAACGTATAGTGAAGTTGGTAATGTTTACAAAATGGCGGACATGAAATCAGTAGCAAAACATTCAGTTTTTTTAAATTTTTTAACCAAGCATCCTTTATTTTTATGAAAAATCTTCTGATGGCATTCAAAGGGTATTATTATATATGCCAAAATTGAGCTAGCAGATTCAGTTCAGTATTTATATAGTAAGAAATGACATGTAGGTAAATTCACTTTTAAAATCATTGTATATAAATATAGAGATATCCATCTAATAGTACTTTATAGAAATAAATCTTTTCCGTGAGTATTACTAAAAGTAGAACTAATAAAGTACCGATTGTTCTGTCAATAAGACAATTGTTCTATTTGGAGATTTTAATATCGGGTTTTTCAATAAGAGCGCTACAAAATAAAACAAAACAGGTTTTACATATCAATGAAATTCATTATTCCTGTGAAAGTACGTTCGATGCCATTATGTATGGAACTCGATTTCTTTTGCATGGCTACCACAGTCACGCTTGCAGAAGTCCAGACGCTGAACCCAATTTTCAACGGTTTTCAAGCATAAATCGGCCGATACTGCTGCAATTTCACGTTCGATATTCGTACGAAGCTCATCAATCGTCGCTGGCTTGTTGGCATAGACCATAGACTTGACGTAGCCCCACAGGAAATAATCTAACGGCGTCAGATCGCACGACCGAGGCGGCCAATCGACTGGTCCATTTCGTGAGATAACACGTTAACCAAACTTGGTTTGCAGTAAATTGATTGTGGCATTCGCTGTGTGGCTTGTGGCGCCGTCCTGTTGGAACCACATGTCCTCCAAGTCCATATTATCCTATTGAGGCCTAAAATATTCGGTTATCATTGAACGGTAGCGATTCGCATTCACAGTAATGTGCCGGTCTTGATCATCACGGAAGAAGTACGGCCCAATGACGCCGCCGGCCCAATGACGCCGCCGGCCCAATGACGCCGCCGGCCCAATGACGCCGCCGGCCCATGGAGTACATGTGGTACCTGACTCATGGAGTACATGTGGATTGCTCTCTAACCAATAACGCATATTTTGCTTATTGACGAAGCCATTCAGCCAGAAATGAGCCTCATCATAAATTGGACGTAGCGCTCTTAAAGTTGAGGCGACTGACTCCGAATTTCGGTAGTATATTTTAATAATTTCGACTCGTTGTTGGCTCGTATATCTTTGCACGATGAAATGGCAAACCTTACTGAAGAGAAATGTCAAAAGAGCCGGAAAAAATATGGCGTCGTTTGCTGTCACTATCGATTTACTTTTGTAGCGTTTCTTTTGAAAAACCCTTTATATGTCGTAGCAGTGACTGTGACCAATTGGAAGACATCCTAAGGAAAACGGCTTAATATCTCTTCTATGTAGAGATAAGAGTACCACTTCAGGAAATACTCAAATAGATTGGGCTTTCTCTAATATGGACAGTAATTCAATCAAGTCGAAAACTTACGAAATGATTTACAGTTACCATGATGCAGTTTGCGTTACAATTTCATCATAATAGGGGTCTTTATTTTTGCTGCATTCTTTATTTATTTAATGTATGCTAACTTAGTTGATTTAGATGTAATAATAGGTGCAATTAATTAGGTTCCTCGAGAGAACTTGTAACTCCTAAAGGACGCGTCCCGAGGTAGCGGATAGGCGAAAGCCTCTCATATATTGGAGGTAGGAGCTGTATCAACTACCTGCCGCGGACCAACAAGCAGTAGTATTCATACCTTCAAAACCTTACTATCAAAAATGTTAAACTAATTTTGTACCGTAGAGCTTTTTTTTATAAATACCATACTGGCCGTACCAGGGACGGATATGTACATATGGAAATGTGAAATATAACTACAGTACCAAGTTAACTTTATTCATAACTCGAAATCTCTACAAAATATATCAACAAATGTGCATTGCATTATAGAATTCAACTATGAAACTTAGTGATCATTATAGGTGTAACTTTTCAGCCGACATGGAGAAAAAATTGTGTTAATCCCATATCGCCATGGTTTAACTCTCACGTAAATTTTATTTTTATGAGCGGGGTTTTATAAACTATAAAGGTAAAGGGTATTTCGTAGTCGACTTCAGACTTCTTTATTCGTTTTTTTTAAATTTTATATAAATAAAAAATAATGTTGTTAATTTAATAAAATAAGAAGCAAACAAAATTACAAACGCTCCAAAAATGAAAGAACTTAAAAGCAAAAGCATACAAACGATAATTAAATATTGCAAAGCTTTTAAAAAAATGTTCTTAATTTAATTCCATTGCTTCGTCTTCTTCAAATAAAGGCATATTGTTAATGGCATCGTCCAAATATGATGGATAAAATTTCACCAACAATAAAATTTAAAACGTTTGAAAAAACATTTTGGTGCAATTTCTTATTTATTTTATTGCCGAAATATTTACGCAAATAAATGTTAAGCATCAACACATAATACATCTGAATGAAACAACTACTTATCCTTAACCTAGGCATGATATTCCGCAAAGCAATTCCGAATAATGCAGAGAGTGCGATTGCATGTGCGGCAGACCCATTTGCTGCTTTGATGGCAAACAACACATCGTAATTCAGATTCAATTTTTACTGGAACATGTGATGTTTTTTTATTCTCTGATGACCCTGGTTTTTTTCGACATTTGTTTGCTTTCATCAACATGGCCCACTCCTCTCATATGACTCTTATATTTTGAATAGAGATTTAATTAACTATATACTATATAATATATAACAATGATTCAATTAATGTAACTTTTAATTGTGGCGCGATACGGTATTGTCTGTCATAGCTCAGCGTCAATTCTCTACTGAACTAGTTTTTAACTGCTTAGTTCTAAGTACCGAAAAATACTTAATTGCGTAAAGAGCGAAAAGGAAGAAAATAATACCAACAATGTTCTTAAAAAGTTCTAGTGCAAACTCAATGCTTAATGGTTGTTGTTGTAACATATTATATGCATACAGTAATTCTTTGCTCATAGCACATTGTTGGTAGTTATTCTCCTCGCCGATGATTTTCGTGAAAATTATTAAAGTTATTAGTATTAATATCAATACGACGGATCCCCAGTTTCATTGAACCAGTTATTTTGGATGGGTAAAGGGCACAATTTGGCTATTGGCCATTCCACGATCCCATTTTGTATTTTTAAAGTGAATACTCGAACAACGTTGTCTTCCCTAGGATGTTTGTCAATGATCCGTCGAAGTGGCTATTGGTTACAAGGGAATCGCTCGTGTTTGATAAATACTATCGCCAATTTTTAGGCCCGGTTTACGTTTTATTCATTTCGGTCGGCGTTGAAGCCGAGATAAATATTCGCAACTCCATTTGCGCCAGAATTGCTGAGCGAGAAATTGACAGTTTTGCCATCGTGTCACTATATTTGCGTCCTCGATTGCGGGTGATGGTGGAGCCAATAGAGACTCGCCTATAAGAAAATGCCCCGCCGTAAGAACCATCAGATCGTTGGGGTCATTAGGCAGCAGGCAGAGTGGGCGAGAATGATTCGATTTGTGTCAACACAGTAGCAATCACCTCGAACGTAAGCAGCTGTTCTCCAATTGTTTGCTTCAGACGATATTTCATCGATTTTACGGTCGCCTCCCATAGTCCGCCGAAATGTGGAGGGGATAGAGGCATGAAAAGCCATTAAATGTGGTAATTGGCGAGGAACTGTAGGACGTTTGCTTCTCTGTAGTTTCGATAGGCGGTTTGATTTGCTTGCACCTTTCGGTTGGCGCCCACGAAATTGGTCCCGCAGTCACTAGAAATATGGTTGCATAATCCTCGGCGACCTATGAAATGTCTCAAAGCGCCAATCTCCAACGGGTTCAAGATGAATAGCCTTGGACACGAAACATACAAAGAGCGCCACATGGAAGTGCATCCGCGACCTTTAGATGGAGAGATATTAAAGGGGCCAGCATAATCGATGGCCGTTGAAGAAAATACTCGGGATGGCCGGATACGTGACACATGCCCATTTCCCATCAGAGTCTCGTGAAGCTTGGGTTTGTTTTTGTAACACGCTATACATCGATGAATCACTGTTCGAAACGCATTGCGTCCATTGATAATCCAAAATCGGCTCCTCGTATGATTTAGCATTAAAGCTGCACCTCCATGTAGCGTAAGCAAATGGCTATGAGAGATTAATAAATTAGAAAAATTATCTTTTGATGGCAAACTAAATGGATTTTTTTTTCTTCGAAGCGAAGAAGAGCATCACGAAGTCTACCGCCTAGATGTATGACCATGATGGATTGATCGAAGAACGGATTTAAAGGCGTAAGCACACTCTTTTCTGGAAGTTGTTGATTCGACGAAACCACCGGCTCGCAATAAAATGCATCATATTGAACAATCCGTATTATGCTGACTAAAGTGTTTTCCAGATTTGATAGCGTTAATGCCCCCGTGCATCGGTTGTTCGCTGACTGCTTACACTTGAAGTTGGCAATATGCCATAATATGGATAAGCCGGGTATATGAAGATATTTTCTCGATGACCATTGATAAATGGCTACGTTCGATGTTGATTCGATGCACAGTCACAGTTTTTACCTTTGCTTGTACTAAAGATGGTAACGGAATGGTTGGAGTGTTTGATATTGGCCATTGCTGATAATCCTTTCGAAGCCATGCAGGACCTTGCCACCATCGTTTCTCCTGAGATAATTGCATTGGATTTATTCAACGACTTGAGATATCCGCTGGATTATCTTCTGAAGCGACGTGACGCCATTGTTCGCTGTTCGATATTTAAAGGATTTTGTTTAATCTATAAGCCACGAAAGTCTTCCACCGATTTGGATCACCGCGAAACGATTCCAGTACTATCATAGAATCTGTCCAAAAAAATTTGCTATAATCAATGTCATAATCTAGATTTTGCTTCAACCATTTGAATTGCTTTGCGGATAACAGTGCGGCACATAGCTCTGATCGAAGGATAGTTAGTCTCGGTTGCAATGGAGTTACCTTGCATTTCGCTATGAGTACGTAGTATGATAATCACTTTGGCTATCTTGCACTCTGAAGTAAGCAGTCGCAGCGAATGCATGTATAGGCGTGTCACAAAACAGATGAAGACTGGCCGGAGCATTTTCATGAAGGGGTCCCAACCAGCGTGGTATTTGAATATCCGATGTAGAATTAAGTTCTAGGAGATACTTTTTCCCTGCCGCCTTCATTGTTGGAATTCATCCCAAGTTATACTGAGAGACCACAATTGTTGCATTATTAACTTAGCTTGGACGATGACAGTATTAAACCAACCCAGCGGATCCAAAAGTCGTGCGATCGTAGATAAGAGTATACGTTTCGTAGCAGGACCAATTGGGAGCTGAAAATGCTGAATGTGGATTGGTCTGTCGATGGATTCCAATGTATTCCTAACGTCTGCGTTTGTATTTATCTGCAGCGATCCTTTCGTTTCACAATGTTCAGGTCGAATGTTTTCCAGCAATTGTTGCTTGCCCAATTGTGTACCGTAAAAGTACCAGTTCTTAGCAGTCCAATTAATTGCGTTTGACTTTCAACTGCTTGTGTTAGAGGATATCCTCCATATGAAACGTTATCCACGTAGGTCTGTTGTTTAACTGCGGAGACAGCCAGAGTAAAATTATGGGCCTCGTTATCAGCCAGTTGATGCATCGTGCGGATGGCGGACATGACTGTTCAGCAATAATTCTCACGGATACTTTCCGATTGATCATTGCGCCATAGGATTCGTTGGTATTGTGCGTCTTCGTCGTTCATATTAATGCAACGATACATTTTTTCAACGTCTGCCATGAAAGCGTACTTGAGAAAACGCCAGTTTCTTAATACGGCTGAAAGATCAGTTTGAAGTGCAGGACCGATAGCCAGGATGTCATTCAGTGATTTTCCGTTTGCTGTTTTTGTTGATGCATCGAATACGACACGAACCTTCGTGGTCGTACTCATGTCCTTGGTGATAGCATGGTGAGACAGATAGCAGCAATTTTAATAGGTGCGAGAAGATTCCGATATTTTGTGCTTCCATTCAGAAGAGGTCACAAGTTTCATCTGGCCAAGTTGAAGATACTCGTCGATAGTGTCCTGGTAGATTTTCTGCAAAACCCGATCCTGAGTCAGCCGGCGCTCAAGATTAAGAAACTGTTTTAAAGCCACATGTCGCTATGTGCCGATGACACTGGATGGGTTCAGGTTTGATAAGATTGGTAGACGTACAACGTGTTTGCCATTTTGCAGCCGTTGATGAGTTTCCTTGTAAAAGTTCTCGCACCATGTATCTTGATTGGACTCGATGTCAGGGGTGGGCAAGTCTTCCAGCTCCCAAAACATTCGTAGCAAATTGTCCGTCTCAACATGAGTGTGCGCAGCCGTTACCGTGATAGTTCGCGATGATGACGTCTGAAATTTTCCAGATATGGTATAACCCAGCATCGTCCGTTGAGCAATGGGTTGTTCAAGAGATGTGCGCCAAATATCATCGCGAATGAGATCATTGTAAACATCGTTGCCGAGCAGGAGATCGATGGACTGCGGCTCAAAATAGTTCGGATCAGCGCGGTCAATCTCCATGAGATAGGGTCGCTGCTCTGTGGGTAGACGTTGATGCGGAATAGTTTGACCGACCTTTGGCAGAATATACGCTAGCACCTGATTCGAAATGTTGACGTCGTAGCGGGATCCGATGATGAAATTAACTTATGAGCGGCTCCTGGCTTTCATGCTAATCCGATGATGTTGATGGATGTCTTCACACGAGGTAGTCTTAGCAACTGGGCAGCACGTTCGGTGATGAACGATCCTTGTGAACCCTGGTCCAGAAATTCTCGGAACTCAAATTTTTGACCATCAGCGGTCTCGGCTGTTACTAATGTTTTTGGAAGAAGGACGTCATAATTAATCAATGTTGAAAATGCGCATCGTTTTGATATATCAGTCTTGACGGTTGATACTTAAAGTACCCGCTGTTACCTGTGTTGTTCTTGTAGATCGTGCCGCATCCAGATTAGAATGAATAAGTGTGTGGTGCTTCTCGCCACACCTCAAGCAACTTCTTCGACTACTGCAATTAGGTGCAATATGAGAATATCCTAGACAATTGAAGCATAAATTTTGCTTGCCAACCAATTCTTTTTTTGGCCTCACTCATGCGGATAAATAGTTGACATTCACGCACTGGATGGTTAGCTTTTTCGCAGATTGGACACACTATTTCTGGCTTCAGAATCTGATAAGGTTGGCGAGTTGTTGGCTCAGGAAGATTATTTCGATTACGATACCTCGGGCTGATGGCGGTTTGGAAACCATTTATGATATATTTGCAGTAACTAGCCTTTGATGACACTCGTCTAAAAATTCACACAATTTTTTTAATTCGGAATATCCTTACTTTTCCACAACATGCGATTCCATTCAGTGGGAATGTTCGACGAAAGTTGTTTCAATAAGTAATAAACGATTATTTCAGTTTGCTTGTTGGCACTGCCTCCGAGTTTTTCAATGGAACTGATTCACGACCTGCATATTTGAGTGAACCTTTTTATCGATGTAGGATCCTCGCGAATTGAAACTGATTGTTGGGAAAGCACATCCATAAAGTATGTAAATAAAATTCTCTTGTTTTCGTAGGTGTTGTTCAACATTTCCCATGCGGTTTTATAGTTTTCCTCGACAAGACTAAGATGTTGTATATTCTGCGCTGCACCTTCAGACAAAGAGCCCTTCAAATAATGGAACAGTTGCAAATCAGACAAATTAGTGCAGTTGTGCACTCGAGACAGAAACACTTCCTTGAAGGTAGCCCACTCGATATAATTTCCGTTGAAAATTGGAAGCTTCACTTGAGTTAATGGCAGTTCTTTACGAGAGATGGCAGTCGAGGATTCGCTAGTTTTTGACCCTGACGAAGTTGTAGCAGATGCGACTGGTTGAGGTGGGCAAGCAATGACATGTGCGTTGTAAATAGTGGACACCACGGAGATACGAGTATATTCCTATATATATTTATAACCGCCAACCAGTCATCAGGAAGGCGATGGACTCATAGCCCTAGTACGGCAGCAAAAGGCGTTGGTGCGTGCAATTTCTCGAGTCATTGGGGATGTGCACTCGGAAACTGATCAGTCACATCCACCAATGTACAATAATATCAAAACGAAACTATTAATACGTTACCACGATAATCTGGTGCAAAATAACCAATGGATATGGCAACGAACAAACCTGGCGGAAATTGATGGTTATGATGCGGAAAAATTATACGAGACCGAAGATGCGCTTCAAAACGTACTCATTAAGTCACGACAACATATTCCAGTCAGTACACCGAAAAACTCCACGCCAATCAACACCATACCACGGGCATTAAAAGTGCATTTGCCTAAAGTTACTTTGCCAGTTTTTGACGGTAGGTATTCAACTTGGATACCATTTCGCGATTTGTATGTTAAGATGATACATACTCAGCCAATAAGCAACACACAAAAAATGTTTTACTTGGCTGCCAACGTAACCGGAGAAGCTAAAGCACTCATCGGTCACTTGCCAGCATGCGATGAAAACTATGACGCAACCTGGCCAATCTTGTGCGATAGGTTTAACAATAAACGCAAATTGGTTAAAACTATCTATAGCAAGTTGTTTAATATAAAGAATGCTAGCAGCGAAAGGGGCTCAGCACTTAAAACATTACATGATGCAGCCAAGGAATGCATTTACGCGTTAAAAAGCCAAGGAGTTCCCGTAGGTACCTTACAAACAATTTTGGAGTATATTTTATTGCAGAAGTTAGATAAAATGTCAAGAACCGAGTACGAACTGGCGCTACATCAGCCTCAGGAGTTCAATCCATTGACCACCTGTTGAAATTCTTAGAAAAACTTTTCAATCATGCGAATACCGAGAACAACACAAAATAAACAACAATAAACCTACAAACGTGAAGTATCATTCAACGCTATTCTCTGCAACTAAGGCCGCACCGGGCTGCCTCGTATGCAAATCGTATGCAAATCACCAACTTTTTGCATGCGCACAATTCTTGGCAAAAACGCCGCATCAGCGTTTTGATAGAATTAATCAACACAAGCTATGTGCAAATTGTGTGAAAAATGGTCATACGTCGGAAACTTGTTCAATGAGATGATGCACCAAATGCAACAAGAAGCACAACCCATTAGTGCATTTTGATCAAAAGCTAGCTAAGGGCCCATCCAAAAACTCGGATCAATCCAGTCAAGGGTCATCTCAGACACTCACAACATTCGTAAGTGTGCCTACCGTGGAATTACATAGCTATACAGGTGTCATAGAAAAACCAATCACCACGTCATTAGTGTCCCCTGTCAATCGTGCGGGCGTGAAACATGTCAATGACTTCCGTGGCAATGAATTTCAATGCCGTGGAATTTTGGACGGCGGATCGCAGACAAACTACATTACGGACAGGTTGGCAAAGAAGCTCGGATTACCAACACAATATAATCCGCAGTACTTTGATGGAATAGGGGAAATTCAACAACGCGCTACTCACCGGGTCAACATTACATTTGAGTCACTATTGATTAGTTACTCAGTCCGAATTGAAGTTGTCATACTGCCAAAAATTACACATCCACTGCCAACACAGAGTTTCGACGTGACAACCTGGCCTATTCCTAAAAATATTCAATTGGCTGATCCTGAGCTTAATCAATCAGATCCAATTGATATTCTTATAGGCAACGAATGTTATCTGGAATTGCTAGTAGTCGGACAAATTAAATTGGGAACCGGACTCCCCATATTGCAAAACACCGTGTTCGGATGGGTGCTTGGTGGACACATCACAATTCCATCAACAGCTGAGACTACGTTCTGCGGTATTGGAGTTACGAATGAAGATGAATCATTAACCCAACAGCTCGAGCGTTTCTGGCAGCTAGAAGAATTTGACACCAACAGCCCGCCGCTAACAGCGATAGAAAGAACTTGCGAAGCATTTTTCAACCAAACGGTGTGTCGAGCAGCGAACGGACAGTTCGTTGTGCGCTTGCCTTTCGTTGATAACGCAAGCCCTCTTGGAGACTCGAAAGCTATCGCATTACAACGCTTTTACGCCATCGAACGTAAATTGCAAAGAAACCCCGTCATCAAAATGCAGTATACGGCCTTCATGGAGGAATACCTGCGGCTAGGTCACATGGAAGAAGTTAGCGGAAGCATAAACCAACCCCACTACGTCTTACCTCACCACTGCGTTCTGAAGCCAGACAGCACCACCACAAAGTTGCGTGTCATGTTCGACGCATCAATGAAGACGTCAACAAATGTATCATTGAGCAATGTGCTACTACCAGGTCCAAAACTTCAAGAAGACTTATTTGCGGTTCTTTTGAGATTTCGAGTACGCAGATATGTTTTTACAGCAGATATCGAGAAAATGTACAGACAAATTATCGTGAACGAAGCTGACCGCAAGCATCAACTAATCTTGTGGAGGAACACGCCAAGCGAATCTCTGAAAAGTTACCAATTAAACACAGTGACTTATGGAGTCACATCGGCACCATATTTGGCGATAAAATGTCTACGCATATTAGCCAAGGAACATAGCACACAATATCCGCACGGCTCCAGATGCTTACAACGAGATTTTTATGTGGACGATGTTATGAGTGGAACCGACACGTTAGCAGAAGCCTTGCGCGTACAGGAGGAATTGAACTCCCTCACCAAGTCAGCAGGTTTTAAGTTGAGGAAATGGTGTGCGAGTAATAAAACACTGTTAACGAACATCAACGAAGAGGATCGAGCAATCCAATTGAATTTTGACAACGATAGTTTTACCATCACAACGCTTGGTTTAACGTGGCAACCTGGGACTGATTACTTCCTAATAAGGACCAAACGGAGCACAACAGCCAAAATAACGAAACGCCAAGTACTGTCGGACATCGCGCATATTTTCGACCCAATAGGTTTTTTGTCACCAGTTGTCTCATGTGCAAAAATATTCATGAAATCGCTGTGGCGTCTAAAATTAAACTGGGACAAGCACTCCCTATGGGCTTGCATACCTTCTGGAGCCAGTTTAGAAGAAACATCCAGGAACTTGAGAACTAGCACATTCCACGCTACGTATTTCCAACCACAAAGGACAATGTGCATCAGAGAGAATTACACGCTTTTGCCGATGCATCCGAGCAGGCCTATGGAGCTGTTATTTATGCAAGGTCGATAAAAACAGATGGATCTGTGAGCGTTCAGCTGTTGTGTTCTAGATCAAAGATGACACCACCAAAACAACACACGCTCCCTCGGCTGGAGGTCTGTGCTGCACGGTTAGCAGCCCAGTTATTGGACAGGGTAAAACATATTTTACAATGGACAGGCGAATGCTTTCTGTGGTCTGACTCTGAAGTGACGCTAGCCTGGATCTCTGCCAGTTCGTCTTCCTATCACACTTTGTGGCAAATCGAGTGGCAGCTATACAAGAAGTAACGGTGAAGCAATAATGGCGTCACGTATCTACAGACAAAAACCCTGCAGAGATGATCTCTCGAGGCATCAACCCGGGTCAATTCGAACAACGAGGGATGTGGTTTTATGGACCACTGTTTCTATACGGACCAACGTCATCGTGGCCAGCGGAATCAGCCAATTCAACTACAGAATTAGAGAAGAGACAGGTATGTCTTACTACGTCACAGAATCCGTCGTTTACTTCAATGATTGGCCATCGAAATTCATGGACATATCTTCAACGAGTCACCGCATATGCACTTCGATTCATTGAAAATTGTCGCAATGTGCCAATTCAAAAATCCATCGACCTCGACGCAGAACAAATTAAATGTGCTACTCAGACTATAATCAAGGACCTGCAGAGACAAGCATTCAATCCTGAATATAAACTTCTCAAGCACAACAAACCAGTTGGAAGGGGGATGGGTTATCTTACATTATTTCTTGATAAAAACGACATTATGCGGGTAGGAGGACGACTACCAAATTCTGCCCTACCAGATGAAGCAAAATACCAAGCCCTATTGCCATATCGGAGTGATATCACTAAAATATTTATGACACACATCCACATTGATTACGAGCATGTTGGCCCAGCCGGTCTAGTAGCAGCGACATGGGAAGCTTATTGGCCGGTTAATGTGAAAACAATAGCCAGATCAATCGTGAAAAACTGTGTATCTTGCAATAAAGCCAAACCCGAAACCATTGCAGCAAGTCATGGGACAGTTACCTGCATCACGGGCTCAACCAAATAAACCTTTCACTCACGCTGGAGTCGATTTTTGTGTGCCATTTAAATTTCATTACAATCAAAGGGGAAATACGCCACAAAAGTGCTATGTGGCGATATTTTGTTGCTTTGAAACTAAGGCCGTACACATTGAAGTGGTAAGCAACCTTACGACCAACGCCTTTATCGGAGCCTTGAAGAGGTTTGTGAGCCGAAGAGGGAACTGTCGGCATCTGCATTGCGACAACGCGACTAATTTCGTAGGAGCACGAAATCAACTGAGACAGATTGCGCACATCATCCACAACGTAGATACCAAATCACAGCTGATGAAATTCTGCGCACACAAGGGAATCGATTTTCATTTCGCACCTGCTAGATTGCCACATTTTGGCGGCTTATGGGTAGCGGTTAAATCGACAAAGAATCTATTTTACAAATTTGTCCAATGCCCGAATAACATACGAAGAGTTAGAGACAGTTATGGTTGAAATAGAAGCCATTCTTAACTCGCGGCCGCTGACTCCTATGTCAGATGATCCACACGATTACGAAGCATTAACTCCAAGTCATTTCTTAACAGGTGCACCATTGACAAATTCTGTCGACCAGCCCACTGAGAATCTGAACATAAATTTACTGATGCATTGGACATAGTCACAAGGTTGAGACAGGAATTGTGGAGTCGGTGGAGTAACCAACCAACTCCAGCATCGCTACAAATGGAAGACCATGCGTCATAATTTACAGCCTGGTAGAAAGGTATAAACACCTGATAAGCAGCCAGATTCAGTAGAATAAACCACAAATATCAACGACGACATAAGTCATACACCAGGTATGGGAAGACGATCTGTGTCACCCTCGTCAGTATTGTTGCTATGCATATGCTTTCTAATTGCTCTAGTAGCAGGTGATGACCCCATTACAAAGGTGCCTTTCGGAAGTCAAACAGGACTCTATTTCGAAAAAATGGGTCTGACTTAGTTAACAACAACAGATTGGATTATAGATTTTTTTTTTTTTTTTTTTTGTATCTCCATTTATTTAACTACAATCTGTCCAGCTGGACATTTAGTACTACTTATATTATATTTGGTTATAAACATGTGTATGAATTTTCAGTAGCTTTCAATACATTAGGTACATTAATTTAACAAAGTTAGATATTATATATATTAATTTCATTCATTCCTTATTATTATTATTATTATTATTTATTTTTTTTTTTTAATTTAATCTTATTTTTTAATTTTTATTTTTAATTTGATCTTAGGTGGTAAATCTGAATGGTAAGTCCGATGGTACATATTTTTCTAGTCTTCGCGCGCTGGTATCGCTGGTTATCAATTCTACCGCTAGGTTGTTAGGATGGACTCTAAGACGTTTGCGATATGAGTGGCTATATTTCATGATTTCATCATTTACTTTTGGGATGTTTAGATCGCGATGAATGATGTCGTTGCTGACATACCAAGGTGCATTAGCACACAGTCGTATGACTTTTGATTGGAATCGTTGTAGGATGTCCAGGTTTGACTTGGATGCTGATCCCCAAATTTGAATACCATAAGTCCATATGGGCTTCAGTATTACCTTATATATCAGGACTTTATTTCCAAGTGTTAGGGCTGACCTTCGTCCAAGTAGCCAGAACAATGACCTAAGCGTTAGTCCAAGTTGTTTCCGTTTGGAGAAGATGTGATAGCGCCACGTAAGCCGCCGATCCAGGTGCACCCTAAGGTATTTTGCATGGTCTGCTTGTGGCAATTGGGAGTTACTTAGTGTCACTGGAGGGCAAGAACCTGCACGTAGGGTAAAAGTTGTTTGCACTGATTTTATTGCATTTGCTTTTATTCGCCACTTGTGTAGCCATAAGTCAATTTGGTTCAGGTTCTCCTGCAAATGCTTCGAGGCTAACACGGGGTTTTTGTTGCAAGCCATTACAACAGTATCATCTGCAAAAGTTGCGGTATATGTGGTAACAGTCAGCGGCAGGTCAGCCGTGAATAGTGTGTAGAGCACAGGTCCCAAAATGCTCCCTTGTGGAACACCAGCTTTGATTGGATAGAGGGAAGTTACGTCGCTGTTAACTTTGACCATGAAGAATCTGCTTTCTAAGTAGGACTTTAATATGGCAAAGTAGTGATAGGGTAAATGCATTTTCAATTTGTACAGTAACCCTTGGTGCCACACCTTGTCGAACGCTTGGGTGATATCCAGGAATGCAGCTGAACAGTATTCTCTATTTTCTAGTGCATTCTGTGCAAATGCATATACTCGATTTATTTGTTCTATCGTAGCATGATGCTTTCGGAATCCAAATTGATGGGAAGGTATAAGTTGTTTTGACTCGATGATTGGGAGGAGTCGCTTCAAAAGAAGTTTCTCAAACATTTTGGAAAGTATCGGAAGCAAGCTAATTGGTCTATATGAGGTGACCACTTCTGCCGGTTTCCCAGGTTTGGGAACAAGGATAATTTGAGCCACTTTCCATTGGCTTGGGAAGTGGTCACATCGGATAATCGCATTGAATAATTGGGCAATGAATTTATAGCCGCAATCTGGTAGCTCCTTTAGGATTCTGCTCGTAATAAGGTCATATCCCGGCGATTTTTTGTCTTTTAGCGTATTCTTGATAATTCCTCTAATTTCTTTTAGTTTAAAATGCTGGATCGGAATATCCATTTGGTATGGGGCATCTAGTAATTCAGCTATTTTTATGTCTTCTTGTGGATATTTGCTTGGAAACGGCGCAAATACTTCTAACAAATGAAGAGCAAATGACTGTG
Organism: Clusia tigrina; assembly: GCA_920105625.2. Classification (NCBI taxonomy): domain Eukaryota; kingdom Metazoa; phylum Arthropoda; class Insecta; order Diptera; family Clusiidae; genus Clusia; species Clusia tigrina. The sequence goes on from CAKKTE020000656.1 coordinate 333,423, forward strand.
CTTTTTCCTTGTCAGATCTGGTCCATCCGCCATCTTTCGTTTTAATAGGTGGCACATGTGATGTTGGTTGATTTAGTTTTTTTGGTAGCTTTCCATAGAGAATAATCTGAAGCCTGTGAAGGTGACAAGCTGCTGAGATAGCTTTGTATTTCTGAATTTTTTGTTGACCGTAGGGCGTTTTTGAGTTGCTTTGTAGCGCAATTGAACCGGTTTTTGTCATAGGGGCTTCTGGTCATTTACTTCTGGTTACTTATACAGCTGGGCTCCAATGTGGAAGTCCATGCAGCATGCTGAATGGCTGAGTTCTAAAGTTCTACTGCATCGTCTATATTTGTTTTGTTTTTTAAAGGAATATTGGTGACTAGAGTCTCGATAATGCTATGTCTAAACAGCTCCTAATTTGTGCTTTTGTTGTGCAGACAGATTGTTCTTGCTCTGATCTGAACCTCACAGCTAATTGTTAGAACTATCGGTGAGTGATCTGATGACAGGTCCAGGCACGATTCCATGGAAGTGTTTGTTTTTGGTACACCTTTGGATACAAAAAAGTCGATAACGTCTGGAAGCTTGTTTCTGTCCGTTGGCCAGTAGGTTGGCTCACCCGTTGATAGGTGGGACAGGCTGTTTTGTTGCATAGCTTTATATAGGTGACGGCCTCTAGGAGCTGTTATTCTAGTCCCCATTGTGGATGCTTAGCATTATAATCACCCCCAGCGATGAATCTTGATCCTAGGGAGTTATAAAATTCTTGGAACTGTTCGCAGTTAACTGGATGGTTGGGAGGGCAATATACCGCTGCAATTGTTATGGGGCCTTTATAATCATCAATTGTTATAACCGTTGATTGCAGGTATTTCTTTTTATAACATTCGTGCTCCACGTGTGCAATACTGTTGCGAATAATTACAGCAGTTCCCCCACGCGCAGTGCCAGCTGGGTGGATTGTGGAGTATAGGTCATATTGCGGAATTTTTGCGTAACTTTTTTCAGTGAAATGGATTTCAGATATCAACATAATGTCAATATTTTTGTCTGCTAAGAAAGCTGATATTTCATGGATATGACGACTGAGCCCATTGGCATTCCAGACTGCGATTTTTAATAATTTATTCATTTCGACATATTTGCTACGACTGTGGTTAGTAGATTAAGTAATGTCCTCACTTGACCCATCAATGCTTTAAGCATGGTTTTTAGCTCGGTCATATCCTCATTCAGTTGAGTATTTGGACTGTTGAGCGGAGTGGTTAGGTTCGTATTGGTTTCTACCGGAGTATTGTTTCGTACTACATTTGCATACGACGTTGTTGTCCGTGGAGCGGATCTTTGAGGCGCTTCCTGGTTAATGTTCCTCGCTTCTCTGTTTCTGAGTGCTGGGAACGACTTTTGTTGCAGCTCCTTATAGACAGTGCAACCTTTATAATTAGCGGGATGATTGCCTTCGCAGAGCACACATCGAACGTCTTGTGCGACGAGTTTGCGGGAACAGTCGGAAGTAAGGTGGTTTCCTGTACACTTAACGCATCGTGGGCTACGGCTGCAGTATCGCTTGGTGTGTCCGTAACGTTGGCATCGGACACATTGAGGAATCTCACGTTTCTTCCTAGGTGGCTCAATTTTAATTCGTGTGTTTAAAAGTGTATTACATTCGTATATGCCTTTATTATTGCTGCATTGCTTCAGACTGATGTAAAACATAGGAAGCGGTTTTTTCGTAGTTCTTTGCCTAATATTACAAACATTAACAACTGTATAACCCAACTCCTCAATTGCTTCTCTTATTTCGTCGATTGGGGTTGAACAGTGCATACCCCTTAGTACTACGTTAAAGTCTCTTTCCTGCTTCAATTTAAAAGTATGAAACTCAGTGTTCTTTTCGGTTAGAGCCTTTGTAATGGCTGAGTATTTTTCAGACGACTTTGGTTGTATTTTGACAACGTCTCCATTTATAACTCTGAGTTCATATTCTTTCTTAGCAATTACTTCAAGTAATTCTTTTAGGGGAATTATATTACTCATGCCTGAAACAAAAATAGGTGGAGGTTTTGGTTCTCTCCGGACGTCAGTTGTTGCATATTGACGTGCCTCTTCTTGGTCTAGTGCAGCGAATCTATTCGAGCTGTTTAAAGAAGGTGTTCCGAGCCAGTAGTTATCCAATTTTGATAGTTTTGGAGTGTGTATAGATGTGTATTACAATATGTCCCAATACTGGCTTGAGCGCAACAACATCATCCAAGTTATAACAGCAATGCAGCGAGCGTGTTCACGTATCCAAAGCGGTACAATTAATTGTGAGAAAACAGTGAAACAGTTCCGTACTAAATGGCAGCTAATCTAACAAGATGATGAGTACTTACAATACGACGAACAAATCCATCGTCAACAGCCAGACGCTCCATTAGCAATTGTTGGAAGCTTGTCTAATGCGTTGTTTGGAATTTTGGACTCCAACTATGCTAAAGAAATGTCTGCAACGATAAACGGCGTATCCCGCAACGAAGAACATCTTGTGCACCTAATTCGAAACCAAACATCGATAATTGACTCCACTAGCCATATTTTAAAGAAATCTGACTATCTAATTCAACAATTACACAAGCAAATAAAATATTTATATAGCCAGCAGGACAACTTCACAAAGTCAGAATCCCAACATGCAATAGCCGAAATGTTTAATGCGATGTCCGGTCGAGTACTTATGGCTATGCAGAACTACCAACGAAATCAAGAGCTCTTTCTAGACGTACTGACGGACACACATCACGGACAGCTCAATCCTCTTCTGCTGTATACATCTCAGGTGCAACAACAACTGAGAGCAATCAAAGACCATCTCCCACCAACGTTACAAGTTCCCAGCAAGAATACAATTGAAATCCTTAAACTCATCTCTGTGGAAGCACGCATCACGTCAACTGAGATGATTGTGCGTCTTAAGTTACCATTGACTAACCAAGAACCATTCGAATTGTTACATGTGATTCGACTACCTATTTTGGAAGGCACTGGAATTTTCATGTTGGAGGGGACAATCGAGTATATAGTCACTAATCTACATCGAGACAAATATTATTCATTATCAGCAGGAGTTTGTCAACATGTACTGCATTCAGTTCTAATATGCATGTATGCAAGCAATTACATCCAACACATCGCATTACATCAACCAATCGACTAAGTGAGATGGAAATATTATGTCTAACTCCAAATCCAAAAAGCTGCAAGGTTTATCGCACACACGACTTACCATTACTTAAAGGAATCTCCTGGATCCACATCGCACAGCTCGCTCGTACAATCAGCGTCATCTGCGGCTCAGACATCCTTTCAGAACTATTGGAGGGAATAGGAACCTTAACCTTGAGACAAGGATGCACCATAAAAGGTCACCAGCACGATCATATTGAAAGTGCATCTAACTGAGTATATCACAGATTATATCAAGGCTGCAACATATACATTAGGACAACAGTTCAACTTGTCGGATGATATTCAAGTACTACATGAACATGTGCAACAATTGCAAAACAATGAGGTAATTGATTTACCGCTTAAGAGCCGAGAAGTCCATCAGTTCATCATCGGATATGTCAGTTTCCTCATCACCTGGATCTGTCTTATCTAGATCTTTTACCAGCGATATTCGAAATAAAAGAGGCGACGAGCCCCAGATTTTCGAGTACGGGTTCGCGCAAACAGCATATAATTCTAAATTGAGAATATGCTCAACAGGCGGGAGGATGTGTGTACCTGCTCCAGCGCAAAAGTCCAATCAGCAATTCCCATTACCAATGCCTGCTATTGAACGCTGAATAAGCAGCACACCAAAGGAACGGATATACAGCGTGTGAAGCCTCATCAGCATTTCCTTACACGTGTGGTCTAAAGCATTAATTTGCCCTTAGTATGCACAAACGCTGGTGCCTTGCACATAATTGCAGACACCACAAATATATTTAATTCTGTAGAATAAACAAAATTATATTATAAATTCAATAATTAATAAATTAAAATTGAGATATACATTTGAAGTCAAACAATCAACAGTGTTTTCCTTTGTCGCCAATATCAACCACAAGGTTAATTCACTCTTTCGGTACTGTACCCAAAGAGACATCAGACTTCGGTATTGCTCTTAAAGTCATCATCACGAACCTTCGGTATTGCACCCAAGGAATCGGCAACCGATTAGTAAACCAACTAATCGGTATATAAATACCATCGATCGCTGTTATCCTTGCCGCAATAAACATTGAAGTAGTGGCAGTAGCCCAATGAACTGTCAAGCTTCCAAACTTTATAACTATAGCGCACGGGTTTCCCTCTAATAAACTGTTAAGCTGAATGTTTTCCAAAATATTTGATCATCGGCTCGTCTATCGACAGATGCTTATGCAGATCACCAATTCAGTTTAAAATTTCCTTGCAACATGTTTATTAGTGGCCTGACTTTATACTTCCGTCGATCCAATATTGTTGTTGACCGCTAAATAAATATACTTTTTAATAGTAAGGAAGCGATTCCTCAACATTGCTTTCTGCACTATTAGAATTCCAAGAGCTGCCGCGAGTTATCAGAATGCGTGTTCTTCGAGCAAACGATGGTAGCCGGTGAATAATAGAATGCCTATAAAAACCTTCATTTCCTGCATATCTACTGTAAAATTTAAATCATTTTTGCATGTGTGAGCATGTAAGACAGTTTGATCAAACATGTATTTTAAAAACCTGTCCGGTAAAACCTGTTAAAAAAATTCCATTTCATTACAGCTGTATGTTGGATTCATTTTATGCCATTTAGATTTCTTGGTTTCTAAAATGGGGAAAACAGGCATTATAATAAGCAAACTAAAAAACGAGATAACATACACGTACTGTAACGACTCTATTTCGGCTGGGGTAAAACTCAGCGGGTTCCAGGGGTCGTATACAGAAATTAATGTTAAAAGCCGGTGTGTACTTACATGTGGTTTATTTAATTCATTTATTTAATTATAATTGTTTATAATTTGATTTATATTAATTTATTAGTTTGAAAATGATTTTACTCTGCTAATTAACTTAAATAACTTGTTTAATTAAATTAGTTTAAATAGTTTTATTTTGCTTAACTTATTCAAATTTGGTTTTGTTCTAATTTAAATTACCTAAATAATTAGACTTGCTAGTCGCTTGGGGCCTCGTCTGTGTGGTCGCTGTTGGCAGTGCTAGTCTCCGCGAGAATCGGTAGGACCATAAACTCGCGGTTCTGTACGTACGTATTAGTCTCCACGAGAATCGGTAGAACCATAAACTCGTGGGTCGGTCTTAGCGTTAGTAAAAGTCACCACGAGAATCGGTAGAACCATAAACTCGTGGGGCGGTCTTAGCGTTAGTATAAGTCACCACGAGAATCGGTAGAACCATAAACTCGTGGGGCGGTCTTAGCGTTAGTATAAGTCACCACGAGAATCGGTAGAACCATAAACTCGTGGGGCGGTCTTAGCGTTAGTATAAGTCACCACGAGAATCGGTAGAACCATAAACTCGTGGGGCGGTCTTAGCGTTGGAGTAAGTCTAGTCTTGTGTAAAAGTATACTTTACCTTGGTGCTACTGGTGCTGGAGTTTTGCTGCTGCTGGATCGGAGTGTGTCTTGTCTGCCTGATGCCGAATGAAAGAAAGAGGCTGGGTTGCCAGTTGCTCCTGCTTTTATGCTCCAGGTTTAGCGTAGATCATCCAATAGTTGTTGTTGTGCGGGAACTGTAGTTTGTTGTGGCATGTTGCTACGGTTTCCCGCATTGTTCTTCTCGTTTGAATGTGACCTTGGGCCACCTTCAGCACATTGTTGTTGCTTTCTCGCTGTTGTTCTTGTAAGTTTTTTCCCTTGGGCCACCTTCAATATTGTGTTGTTGTTGTGATGATTTACCTTGTTGTTGTTCCTTGTGTTGTTTGTTGTTGTTGCTATTTCTCCTTCGGCCACCTTCGGCCACCTTCAGCACTTTGTTGATATTTTATATCGATGGCATAAAATATTTAAAAATATTAAATATTGGATATTTAATTTTGCTTCTCCTCTTTATGCTTTGTCCGGTCTGTTGGTGTGCTTAGCGATCGGTCTGTCGTGTTCCACTTTGTGCTTGGCCTTCGTTTTTGGGTGTTGTTAGTGGGTTATTTTCCGAACTAATGCAGTCGGCAACTTCTGTCGCGATCTCTTGTAAAATTCTAGCATTGCGTTAGGCACTGTTGTTGTAAATTCATATCAGTGCGTTGGGCACTGTTGTTGTGAATTCGTATCAGTGCGTTGGGCACTGTTGTTGTAAATTTATATTATTTTAGCTGTGGTCAGCCGGTTGCACAATTGTTTGTGTGATATTCACCTGTGTTATCTTGCGTTTTTGACTTCGTTGCATGTTTTTCGTCGCTTATCACAGGGTTCCACTGTCTGACTTAATTGTGGCTGTGTCTTCTGTCCTCCCAATGCAGAGTATAACACTTGTTGTTGGTAGCATTACTATGGTGGGAGGTGTCTTAGACTCACTTGCATGATGGCTGCTGCACTAAATATGATGGCGGTTGTGTGTGTGGTTTTAGCAATGAAAGTGGGAGGTGCCAAAGTCTTAGGACTATTAACGTGTATATTTTAGGGTTGGTTGTTTAAGCACTTGGCCCCTATTTTAAATATACACGTTTGGGGCGTTATGGCAAAACTAAATATGTAGGGGCAAATTTAAGCCTAAAATTTCCTCCTTACAGTACACAAACATGTGATCGTTGAAGTGTAACAGAAGGAAAGGACAGATCACATTACATGCAAGTATTGGACAATTAGGTTACCAATTGACAAATATTTCACAGCATTAGGATTCGCACCATCTATTGTGTCCGCCATTTTCTCGTTTTCATTGTTGGTGGTCTCCAGTTCCAACCTTCCTGGTATTTCTAGATGCAATTCCCCTATAAAAAAATGTTGGTAATCGAATTCCTCATTTTCTGTCAATTCGTTTAATTCCTGTGGAAGACAGATACGATTTAACTTCTCATTGTATTCATCTTCAGTGCTAAATAAGGCATCGATAGCTTCATGCAGACCATCAAAAGACGTAGAAAAACCTTTTTATCGTTGCCATTTCGCAGTGATTTTGGGCCACTGTACTATTTAAAGTACACAAAAACAAAACCACAAGACGAGTACAGAAGTCTGAAGTCGGGTTAGACCGACTTCGAAATACCCTTTACTTTTCTTGAGCCCGCGACTTCAAGATTGGGGATGTTTTCTTTATAAATTCATTATTGTTAACTGAATATAATATTTTATACTAAATGCATTTGCTCATAATATAAATGCAACTCTGTAGTTATAATTACATAAAGTGACAGTATGAATATAACCCTTCTTTCCGTTTTGTGCAGTTAACAAAGAAACACACATTTCATTTACACCACTCTATAACCTGCGCAAATTACTTTACAGCAGGTTATGGGCCTACACAACGTTGTGTGTGGTTCTGCACTTACAGGTTTTTAAGACGTTTGTGAAAATTTTCTTTTAAAAAAGGATTGCCGATTAATTAGATAAAATGAGTTCCAGGGCACTGTCTTTTCCGTTCGAAAAACTACATGGTAGAGAGAATTTCGACATATGGAAGCAACAGGTGAAGTCGTACTTGGATATTAAGGGACTATGGAAAACAGTTGAATCAAACCTGGGTGAAACTGAGAAAGATGCCGATTGCCGTGCATCTGCAGAAATCTTTATAATGATTGATCCAAGCAACTACGGAATTATTGCAGAAAAGAAAACAGCAAAAGAAGCATGGAATAGTTTAATGGAAGGTTACGAAGATAAAGGTCTCACTAGGAATGGTTGAATTACTCAAACAGCTTGTTCAACTAAAGTTGACAGACTTCCCTTCAATGCAGGAGTACATTAACACTATGGTACTAACATCTTTAAAAGTTAAAACAGCTTGACTACAACTCGACGATGAGCTCATTGTATCGTTTTTAATAGCTGGATTAACCAATGAAATTAAGTCACTGGTGCTTGCAGGTGAAAACTCAAAAAAAGTTCTAACTGTTGATGCAATAAAATCACTTCTACTACAAGATGCTAAATTTGACGTACAAAGCAATGAAGAAAATGCCTTGTACACGGGTAATGCTAGAAACAACAAAAATCAAACTTACAACAAAATGAAATTTCGCTGCCACGTGTGTAAGCAGCCAGGGCATTTTGCGAAGAATTGTCAAAATAAAGCAAAAAGGCAAAACGGTCAGGTTCTGCTAGCGTCGCTGTGTATAAATGTAAAAAGCGATTCAAATTGGTACGTAGATTCCGATGCTACAAATCATATGACATTTAATAAAGCAGTTCTACGTAATAATAAACAAACAACGAATAAAGCAATAATAATTGCAGACAACAACACATTGAACGTTGAATGTGTCGGCGACGTAGAATTGTCAATTGTAAATGGCAACCAGAAGAACAATGCTATAGTGAAAAACGTTGAATACGTTCCAAACTTATGCACGAATTTATTGTCAATAATTCAAATGGCGCTGAACGGTTTTTGAAGACAAACCTTGCAAAATATTTGAATAAGCAAATTGTTTCTGCGACATTGGTCGGTGGACCTTACAGGCTAGATTCTGCTGATCATGGCCATGGATTTGCGGCTATGAACTACGAGTTGTGGCACAAAAGACTTGGGCATATGAGCAAAGATCTGATGAGCGCAGCAGGTATTGCAAACGGATATAATTTTAAATTGTCCGGCAAGTCGTGTTGAATCATATGTGTTAAAGGAATGCATAAAAGATCGGCGTTTAATGACAGCAAAAGTACAGCTCAAAGTGTTTTGGACATCATACATACAGATGTAGTCGGTCCATTTCCTAAGGCATCATACTCTGATGCACGCTATATAGTGACATTGGTGACATCGGAAAGTTTTTGTAGTTCCCATCAAATCAAAATCCGATGTGTTTGCATAATTCGTGAGTATAAGAAATTTGTTGAAAAACAGTGCTCCAAAAGTATAAAAATTCTACGCTCTGACAATGGGAAGGAGTATGTTAACGGTCAGTTCGAAAAAAACCTCGCTGAATGTGGTATTTTACATCAAACCGCAACACCATATACATCTGAACAAAACAGCATCGCAGAGCCTGTGAATAGAACGCTCATGGAACGAATTCGATGCATGCTTTTGAATTCTGGTCTCAATGAAAAGTCTTGGGCAGTAGCGACGAACACGGCAGCATATGTATCGAATCCGATCGCACGTATGTCGAATACAACGATCCCAGAGGAAGCTTCGTCAAAAAACAAACCCGATTTAATGCATTTGCGAGTATTTGGATGCAAAGCTTTTGCCCACATACCAAAGCAAAAGCGCACAAGCAAATTTGCAGCTAAAACTGTGGAACAGTGCATATAGACTGTTCAACATTGATACTAAGTCAATCATCATAAGTCGTGACGTGGTGTTTATTGAAAATGAAAAACCGATTTTAACAAAACAGTCTGAAAACATGTATTTTAAAGATTTTTGGCAGCAGTCCAATAAATGTGATGCCAATTCAGAGGGGCGATGTGCAAATATGGAATTGCCATCAGAAGGCGAGCAAAATTCTTCAGAAAAGGAAAAGGACAAGGCAGCAGATGAAGACAGTACAGACGCGATCAGCGATGGCACCTCAATTGAAGATAGTAGCAATATATATATTCCAGAAGAAGACTTAATCTCAATGGATATACAGATCTAAACAAATCAATCAGTTGCATACTTCGCATAATTTTTGTTCAATGAGTTTTATATTAGAAGAACCTCAAACAGTTGAAGAAGCGTTATCCTGTGAAAATGCTGATGTTTGGAAGAAAGCTATGCAAGAAGAGATGGCGTCACATATGGCTAACCAAACGTGGGAACTTATAGATTTACCACCCAGAAAGAAAGCCATTCAGTGCAAATGTGTATTCAAGATAAAAATCAATTCTGACGGAGTAGCAGAACGATATAAGGCAAAACTAGTTGTGAAAGGGTGTAGCCAGAAGAAGGGCATCGATTACGATGAAACATTTGCACCAGTTATGCGATACACTTCGCTTCGACTAATCTTGGCTCTATCTGTTAAATACGACATGTCAATCTATGAAATGGACGCTGTCACCGCATTTTTAAATGCTGACTTGGAAGAAGAAGTTTAGAGGCAGCCAGCCGGATTCGATGACAATTCCGGAAGAGTTTGTAAACTAAATAAGTCGTTATATGGCTTAAAACAATCAAGTCGAGCTTGGAACGAGAAACTCAACTCCGTGCTACTGGGCTTTGGACTCCACAGAAGTGAAGTGGATCAGTGCATATATCACAATGGATCGGAAAGCGAAATGTTGTTTGTGGCCATATACTCGTACGTAGACGACGTGTTTATATTCGGCAGAGACGTCAAGAAGATCGCGGAACTCAAAACCAGACTGATGAAATCTTTCAAAATGAACGATATGGGCGAGGCGACTTCTGTCCTAGGCATAAGAATCAGACGAGACGACAGCGGTATAAAAATTGATCAAACAAGATACATTGCCGATGTTTTAAAACGTCTATGGATACATGACGTCCGAAATGTGTCCAAAGACTGAAGCTGAGTGGATTGAGATGTCTAAAGTGCCTTATATGCAGGCATCTGGAATATGGCAGAAAGCAAACTCGAAGAGGAATAGATCTAGCCCAGGCGCAACATCGCGTCCCACTCCAAAACAATCCAAATTGGATAACTACTGGCTCGGAACACCTTCTTTAAACAGCTCGAATAGATTCGCTGCACTAGACCAAGAAGTGGCACGTCAATATGCAACAACTGACGTCCGGAGAGAACCAAAACCTCCACCTATTTTTGTTTCAGGCGTGAGTAATATAATTCCCCTAAAAGAATTACTTGAAGTAATTGCTAAGAAAGAATATGAACTCAGAGTTATAAATGGAGACGTTGTCAAAATACAACCAAAGTCGTCTGAAAAATACTCAGCCATTACAAAGGCTCTAACCGAAAAGAACACTGAGTTTCATACTTTTAAATTGAAGCAGGAAAGAGACTTTAACGTAGTACTAAGGGGTATGCACTGTTCAACCCCAATCGACGAAATAAGAGAAGCAATTGAGGAGTTGGGTTATACAGTTGTTAACGTTTGTAATATTAGGCAAAGAACTACGAAAAAACCGCTTCCTATGTTTTACATCAGTCTGAAGCAATGCAGCAATAATAAAGGCATATACGAATGTAATACACTTTTAAACACACGAATAAAAATTGAGCCACCTAGGAAGAAACGTGAGATTCCTCAATGTGTCCGATGCCAACGTTACGGACACACCAAGCGATACTGCAGCCGTAGCCCACGATGCGTTAAGTGTACAGGAAACCACCTTACTTCCGACTGTTCCCGCAAACTCGTCGCACAAGACGTTCGATGTGTGCTCTGCGAAGGCAATCATCCCGCTAATTATAAAGGTTGCACTGTCTATAAGGAGCTGCAACAAAAGTCGTTCCCAGCACTCAGAAACAGAGAAGCGAGGAACATTAACCAGGAAGCGCCTCAAAGATCCGCTCCACGGACAACAACGTCGTATGCAAATGTAGTACGAAACAATACTCCGGTAGAAACCAATACGAACCTAACCACTCCGCTCAACAGTCCAAATACTCAACTGAATGAGGATATGACCGAGCTAAAAACCATGCTTAAAGCATTGATGGGTCAAGTGAGGACATTACTTAATCTACTAACCACAGTCGTAGCAAATATGTCGAAATGAATAAATTATTAAAAATCGCAGTCTGGAATGCCAATGGGCTCAGTCGTCATATCCATGAAATATCAGCTTTCTTAGCAGACAAAAATATTGACATTATGTTGATATCTGAAACCCATTTCACTGAAAAAAGTTACGCAAAAATTCCGCAATATGACCTATACTCCACAATCCACCCAGCTGGCACTGCGCGTGGGGGAACTGCTGTAATTATTCGCAACAGTATTGCACACGTGGAGCACGAATGTTATAAAAAGAAATACCTGCAATCAACGGTTATAACAATTGATGATTATAAAGGCCCCATAACAATTGCAGCGGTATATTGCCCTCCCAACCATCCAGTTAACTGCGAACAGTTCCAAGAATTTTATAACTCCCTAGGATCAAGATTCATCGCTGGGGGTGATTATAATGCTAAGCATCCACAATGGGGGTCTAGAATAACAGCTCCTAGAGGCCGTCACCTATATAAAGCTATGCAACAAAACAGCCTGTCCCACCTATCAACGGGTGAGCCAACCTACTGGCCAACGGACAGAAACAAGCTTCCAGACGTTATCGACTTTTTTGTATCCAAAGGTGTACCAAAAACAAACACTTCCATGGAATCGTGCCTGGACCTGTCATCAGATCACTCACCGATAGTTCTAACAATTAGCTGTGAGGTTCAGATCAGAGCAAGAACAATCTGTCTGCACAACAAAAGCACAAATTAGGAGCTGTTTAGACAAAGCATTATCGAGACTCTAGTCACCAATATTCCTTTAAAAAACAAAACAAATATAGACGATGCAGTAGAACTTTAGAACTCAGCCATTCAGCATGCTGCATGGACTTCCACATTGGAGCCCAGCTGTATAAGTAACCAGAAGTAAATGACCAGAAGCCCCTATGACAAAAACCGGTTCAATTGCGCTACAAAGCAACTCAAAAACGCCCTACGGTCAACAAAAAATTCAGAAATACAAAGCTATCTCAGCAGCTTGTCACCTTCACAGGCTTCAGATTATTCTCTATGGAAAGCTACCAAAAAAACTAAATCAACCAACATCACATGTGCCACCTATTAAAACGAAAGATGGCGGATGGACCAGATCTGACAAGGAAAAAGCACAGTCATTTGCTCTTCATTTGTTAGAAGTATTTGCGCCGTTTCCAAGCAAATATCCACAAGAAGACATAAAAATAGCTGAATTACTAGATGCCCCATACCAAATGGATATTCCGATCCAGCATTTTAAACTAAAAGAAATTAGAGGAATTATCAAGAATACGCTAAAAGACAAAAAATCGCCGGGATATGACCTTATTACGAGCAGAATCCTAAAGGAGCTACCAGATTGCGGCTATAAATTCATTGCCCAATTATTCAATGCGATTATCCGATGTGACCACTTCCCAAGCCAATGGAAAGTGGCTCAAATTATCCTTGTTCCCAAACCTGGGAAACCGGCAGAAGTGGTCACCTCATATAGACCAATTAGCTTGCTTCCGATACTTTCCAAAATGTTTGAGAAACTTCTTTTGAAGCGACTCCTCCCAATCATCGAGTCAAAACAACTTATACCTTCCCATCAATTTGGATTCCGAAAGCATCATGCTACGATAGAACAAATAAATCGAGTATATGCATTTGCACAGAATGCACTAGAAAATAGAGAATACTGTTCAGCTGCATTCCTGGATATCACCCAAGCGTTCGACAAGGTGTGGCACCAAGGGTTACTGTACAAATTGAAAATGCATTTACCCTATCACTACTTTGCCATATTAAAGTCCTACTTAGAAAGCAGATTCTTCATGGTCAAAGTTAACAGCGACGTAACTTCCCTCTATCCAATCAAAGCTGGTGTTCCACAAGGGAGCATTTTGGGACCTGTGCTCTACACACTATTCACGGCTGACCTGCCGCTGACTGTTACCACATATACCGCAACTTTTGCAGATGATACTGTTGTAATGGCTTGCAACAAAAACCCCGTGTTAGCCTCGAAGCATTTGCAGGAGAACCTGAACCAAATTGACTTATGGCTACACAAGTGGCGAATAAAAGCAAATGCAATAAAATCAGTGCAAACAACTTTTACCCTACGTGCAGGTTCTTGCCCTCCAGTGACACTAAGTAACTCCCAATTGCCACAAGCAGACCATGCAAAATACCTTAGGGTGCACCTGGATCGGCGGCTTACGTGGCGCTATCACATCTTCTCCAAACGGAAACAACTTGGACTAACGCTTAGGTCATTGTTCTGGCTACTTGGACGAAGGTCAGCCCTAACACTTGGAAATAAAGTCCTGATATATAAGGTAATACTGAAGCCCATATGGACTTATGGTATTCAAATTTGGGGATCAGCATCCAAGTCAAACCTGGACATCCTACAACGATTCCAATCAAAAGTCATACGACTGTGTACTAATGCACCTTGGTATGTCAGCAACGACATCATTCATCGCGATCTAAACATCCCAAAAGTAAATGATGAAATCATGAAATATAGCCACTCATATCGCAAACGTCTTAGAGTCCATCCTAACAACCTAGCGGTAGAATTGATAACCAGCGATACCAGCGCGCGAAGACTAAAAAAATATGTACCATCGGACTTACCATTCAGATTTACCACCTAAGATCAAATTAAAAATAAAAATTAAAAAATAAGATTAAATAAATAAAAAAAAAAATAAATAATAATAATAATAATAAGGAATTAATAAAATTAATATATATAAAATCTAACTTTGTTAAATTAATGTACCTAATGTATTGAATGCTACTGAAAATTCATACACATGTTTATAACCAAATATAATATAAGTAGTACTGAATGTCCAGCTGGACAGATTGTAGTTAAATAAATGGAGATTAAAAAAAAAAAAAATAATATGCAGGCTGTAGGGTGTCTTCTGTATGCTGCGAAAATAACGCGACCGGACATCTGTTTTGCAGTCAACGTGTTAAGCCGTTTTCCAGACAAAGCATATTGGACTGCACTAAATCGCATAATAAAGTACTTACAGGGTACTATAAATAAATGTTTATTTTTCAGGAAAAATCTTGACGAAATCACTGGGCCGGTGACATTGATAGTAGACGCTCCACCATAGGTTATATTTTCAAATTCGAAGGTGGTGCAATATCTTGGGCAACCAAGCGGCGCAAAATTTTAGCACTTTGAATGACAGAAGCCGAGTTAATGTCAGCAGTTTGTGCTATTCGAGAGTCTATATGGCTGAAGCGACTTCAGAATGAAACAATATCCAGCGCTCCGAAAACTATGATTCTATTTTGCGACAATAAGGGTGCTATGTTTCTAGCTAACAATAATTCTTTTTCGACGCTCACAAAACATGTATACATAAAAGCGAAGTTCATTCAAAAGAAAATTGTGAATGGTTAAATCAGATTTGAATATATCAAATCTGTTAATATGTTGGCAGACAACTTGACGAAAGCTGTTAATGCTACCAAAACTTAATTTTTCGTGAATGAAGTTGGCTTAGAATAGTTTAGATAATTGAATTTTTTATGAATAATTTAGAACACAAGAGAGGCATTTGGTCATATTATGGTAACCATAGTTTTTTAACTACAATGAAGTTCAAGTCAATGCCGACCAAATGTTTGTTTGTCTTCTTTTTTTTGCTTCTATATAAAAAACCATATTCCGGAAGAGTGTTGAATGAATATAATAAATGTAATAAATGTATTTGCTCATAATATAAATGCAACCCTGTACATAGAAATACAAAAAGTGACAGTATGAATATAATGCCAAGTAATAAACCTTCTTTCGTTCTCGTTTTGTGCAGCCAACAGAGAAACACGCGTTTCATTTACACAACTCTATAACCTGCGCAAATTATTTTACAACAATTAGGAGTAAGTAAGTAAGGAGTAAGTATCTACGGTAATTTACGGTAGGGTACCTTGAATTGATTATATCGACCCCATTTTTTGTGTGTGGCTTTGTAGTGTCAATAAAACCACTAATATAAAATTTAGTCCAACATTTTTGTATAGGTCGCAAGTTATAATAATATGTCAATAGTGAGCATGACCCGCAACCTTCCTGTGAAATTTCGTTCATGTATCTTCTATAGGAACATAGTAATGGTTTTTATTAATTGTGGGCGTGGAAGTAGTAATAGCATGCCCATATTTGGAATGCATGCAAATATAGACCCAATGTATACATCTACCAATTTGCATTCATATATCATCCGAAGAAGCATAGATAGGGTAATTGCTTTTAAGTAGGGTCCCCAAAGTTTATTATATGGGAGGGAGGCGTATCCTTTACCTGATAAACTCTAATTCTTTTATATGGGTTTGTAGGGTCCATATACGTACTAATATATAATTTCGCCCAAAAATATTGTATAGGTCGTAAGTTAGAATTATGTGCCAATAGTGGGCGTGGCTGTAGAAATATCACGCCCATTTTTTGTGTGGTGTTTACTGCTAGTACCCGCAATATTCCTGTGAAATTTTGTTAATAAATCTTTAATAGAAACCTAGTAACGAATTTTGGTAAATTGTGGGCGTGGCAGTAGTAATAATCTGCCGATATTTCGAATGCATGCTAGTACAGTCCCAGTGTATACATATACAAGTTTGTATTCATATATCATCCCTAGAAGCATAGATAGGGTAATTGGTTTTAAGTGGGGTCCCCAAAGTTTATTATATGGGAGGGAGTCGTATCCTCTATCTAATAGATCCCGAATCTTGTATATGAGTTTGCAGGGTCCATATGCGTTAGGTTAGGTTAGGTTAATATGGCAGCCAGTCCAAGGACCAGCTCACTTAGACCACCATGGGTCAATTGTGATACTACCGCGCCACAACGCACCTCCGATTCACTCGTCGAACCATTTCGAAGCCCTAATAATGCGCAGGATTTGTTTGTAAGAGAGCTAAAGGCGTATTTGCCTGTAGAGCCCGCTCTGCTTCTAGCCAGAGCGGGGCAACTACAGAAGAGATGTTCCACAGTCCTCCTCCTCCTCCTCATCCCCACAGCTTCTGCAGTATTCATGAGAGAATACTCCCAGCCTGAGAGCATGTCTGCCGAACAGCTAGTGACCAGTTATACAAGCCATGACCTTAGAGATATTCTCTATCGACAGGGCAAGGAAGTCTCTAGATTTCCTTCTATTAAGTTCCGGCCACATTAGCCAAGTCGTTAAGCAAGTGCCCTCTTGTGCCCAAGACCCATTGGTCTCACGCACGACCCTCTCCTTCAGCATCAGTTTACAGGTGGCAATTGGTATTCCAATCTCACATCTGTCCGTAGCTAAAGGAAGGTTGGTACTCCGTCTGGCTTAGTCATCAGCCCTACAGTTTCCCGCAATATCTCTATGCCCCGGAACCCATATAAGGCGTACCTTGAAAACGGTACCGATATCATTTAGGGCTGCTCGGCAGTCCTGAGCAACCTTTGATTTCTGTGCCACCGAATTCATTGACAAGATGGCCGCCTGGCTATCCGAGTAGATATTTATAATATTTTTTGTTACGGCATGTCTATTCAAGTAGACGGCTACCTCCTTTATGGCTAGGACCTCTGCTTGATAAACACTGCAGTGGTCGGGGAGACGGAAAGAAATTTCCAGTCTCAATTCTTGTGAGAAAACTCCAAAACCGACTCTTTCGTCAAGTTTGGATCCGTCAGTGTAGAAATTAAGTTCCCCCCTTCTCCATGGCATTGGTGTTTGCCACTCTCTTCTAGACGGAATATATGTCTGGAAGTGCCTATCGAAGTTGAGATAAGGTATAAAGTGGTCAATGTGTTGGATAGAACTACTCCAGGTATACGCAATAGTCGAATGACCAATCTGCCGATCATGCCATATCGCCGCACATTTCAGCCTTAGTGCTGATGTGGCGGCCACTTGTTTGCCTACTAGCTCTAATGTAGGTAGGTTGAGTATTACTTCTAAAGCTTTAGTAGGCGTGGTCCTTAAGGCAGAAGAGATGCATAAAAAAGCCGTTCTTTGGACCTTGCTCAGAAGCTTCAAATAGCTTTGTTTCTGAGTGGCTGGCCACCATACCAGTATTCCATATAGCAATATGGGTCTGACCACCGAAATGTATAGCCAGTGCATAATTCGTGGGGATAGCCCCCACCTGATTCCGACCGCTTTTATACATGTGTACAAAGCAATAGTGGCCTTCCTGACTCTTTCTTCAATATTGGGTTTCCAGGTAAGTTTTCTATCTAGTACTAGTCCCAAATATCTAACTGTCTCCTTCATCGGAATTTCCACACCTCGTATGTTAGCGGGGAGACCTCAGGAGATCTATTTTTCTTAGAAAAGAGGATTAATTCCATTTTATCAGGGTTTAACCCTAATCCCCTTCTTCCCGTCCAACCAGTAAGCGTGGCCATGCTAGAGCGCAAAATAACCATAAGAGTGTTTGGATATTTCCCTCTGATCACAATTGCCAAGTCATCAGCATAGGCAACGACATGGCAACCCTCCCTCTCTAGGGCTAACAGTAATGAATTTACCGCCAAATTCCAGAGCAGGGGGGAGAGGACTCCTCCCTGAGGAGTGCCTCTGCAGACCTGTCTCCTTAAGGTGTGGGAACCTAAGCTGGCAGTTACCTTTCTGCTGACGAGTATCGTCTCTATCAGCGCTACCATATTAGGATCGACGCCCAGAGCTTCTAACGCTCCCGTAATGGCGTTCACATTTATGTTTTTGAAAGCGCCTTCTATGTCAATGAACGCGGCTAGTACGAAATCCTTCTGCTGGATGGCGTTTTCCACTATACCAATAAGTACGTGTAACGCCGTCTCTCTCGATTTGCCCTTCGTGTATGCATGTTGTGCCGAGGGGATTCTACCAGTTGGTATAGCTTCCCGTAAGTGTGCCTCCATCAATCTCTCCAGTGTTTTTAGGAGGAAAGACGTGAGACTGATTGGTCTGAAGTCTTTAGGATTTACATGAGAGGACCTGCCTGCCTTGGGTATGAAGGAAACCTTTGTTTCTCTCCATCTCAGAGGAATATAGCTCATGCTAAGACAGCTTATAATTGCAGTCACAACCCAGGGCATAATTATGTCCCGTGATTGTTGCGGTTTGTTCGGAGATTTATATGGACCAAAGGTGTTAATGGCCCACTGCACTTTCTCGACTGCAATTATCGCATTCCCTACCTGCTGCCTGATCCTAGGTGTCAGGTTATCACCCTGCTACTGCCTGGAAAATGCGTATCTAAGAGAAAAGCCACAGATTCCTCACTCGATTCACTCCACACATCACCCGGACCTTTAAGGTACCCCAGGTTGTGTGGTGTCCTCGCTAGGATTCTTCTTAGTCTAGCTGCTTCCGATGTTTCTTCCACATTCCTACAATAATTTTGCCAGGATTGTCGCTGCGCAGTTCTGGTTGCTTTTTTGTATATTTTTAGCCCAGCCTTGTAGGCTTCCCAGTCCGCGGGCAGACCCGAAGTTTTAGCCCTGTGAAATAACCGCCTATTGGACTTCCGGAGAAGGCCTAGATCCATTGACCACCAAGGTGGCTTTTCCTTGCCTCTCAGTTTTACAACCGGGCACCCGGCTGTCAGTAAACAATTCAGGGCCGTGGTTACCTGATTGATCAGCTCGTCTAATTCCACAGGGTCTGTGGGATCAGACGGGAGATTTCTTGGCAGTGAGGCCCTGAGGGTCTTCCTATACTTCCGCCAGTCCGTTCTCCGTATATTTCTAAAGGTCTTAACTGGAGCTACTGGGAAGTTCACTTCGTATTCTATATAGCGATGGTCAGAGTAGGAATTTTCATTCGACACTCTCCATCTTTTTATATTGTTAGCGAAGTTATCGAAGGTCAGGGTAATATCTAACACTTCCCTTCTATTTTGTGTTATAAACTTCGGCTCTGAGCCTAAATTTACAACACTAAGCTTATTCTCTATAATGAAGTCTAAAACTGACTCACCTCTTGCGTTAGTGTTCGAACTTCCCCACAATGTGTTGTGTGCGTTTACGTCACTGGAGACAACCAAGTTCCTTTTGGCTGTGGCTGCCTCCATGACCAATGTCCGAACCTCCTCTGGTGGAGCGTCCTTGTCATGAGTCATATATGCGGAGGCTACCCAGAGACTGCTATTTTGCAGCTCAATGCTTGCAGCCACCGTATCGCCATTACTTAACTGTGGGAGCAAAAATATGTTAATTTTATCTTTTGCAACTATACAAGCACGAGGCTTACCTGTGCTCTGAGCGGCTATCATCTTGAAGACTCTCATCTTCAAACCGCAGATTTTGTTGATGCATATCCACGGCTCTTGGATGAGGGCCACGTCAAAACCACCGGAACCCAAGCGGACCATCAAGTTCGCAGAGGCGAGTTTACAATGGTGGAGGTTGATTTGGATCAGCTTCATAATAATCTGTCCTTCTTACCTCCACCATCGTAACGTCCGCGTCCTCCTTTTCTTCGGTGTAGTCAAGAAGGTCGTCCTCCTCAAAGAGTTGCCCGACCCCGGTCAGCTGCTCTGAGTCGGTCGACCTTTGGCTGCTGGACAACGCTTCTTTACCACCGCCAGCCTCCCCAGCCTTGTCACCCTCTATCTCCTCCGGTTCCAAAACTAGCTCGTCGCTGCGGTAGATCCGAACGGTCGCGTCAACGAACCCGAACCTGACTACCCCATTTCTCCCTGCCAGTGGGGCAAGGGACTCAGCGTTGAGTATCAGCATCACCTGCCTCCTACCTTCCACTGGCTCCTCGAGTTTCGCTACCTTCCAGTTATAGGTTGGCAGCTCTCTGTTGCACGATCTAAAGATCGCCTCTATTCTCTCCGGTTCAGCTGGCTTAGCCGGGATCCAGACCCGGGCTCTGGGCCTGCTGGGAACTTTTTCCCTGCTGACGGCCTCTAGCTTGGCTCCCGCCCAGATCTCGCCAACCTTGCTTACCGCGATCTTGTAAAGGTTGGCTGACCTGCTGTCATCGCATGCGATAAGCTTGGCCCTGCCCTGATACCAGCCCGCATCGTGACAGTAAGGGGGGGTTTTCCTCAAAGACTTGGAGGTAGACTTCGGCAATCGCTTGCTCCACCCACCTCCACTTCTCTTTGGGTATGACCCCTTCCTCCTCCTTCCGGTCAATGATGGCCAGCATCTCACCCCCACCTTTGACAACGTCACTGTAGGATGGGTATTTCTGGCCGCCGACTTTTTGTCTTTTAGCGACCTCACCCGCCTCTTCAGCCGAACGTTGTCTCTTTGGGGCTGTACCCGCCGGTTTGCCCAAGCCGGATAGCACCCCCTTTGCCCACTCTACCGATTGGTCCTGCTCCTCAGTGAGCTGGTCTGTGCGTAGAGTCGCATATTTGGCCATGACCCTCATGGCGGCCTTCCTATCATAATAGGCCTGCTTTGACGGACGGACGGGTTTAAACTTCCCCCCCTGGCCTACCCCAGCAACCTTCTTTGATCTGCTGGGCCCCTCTACTGTCTGCTGCCGATAGATCCCCGGGGTAGCCCCCCGCCCCCTGACCACAGTCAGCGTTTGGGTTTTTACCACCGCCTCCTGGTTTCTTCCTTCAGCACCCCTCTGAAAGAGACGAGAGATCCGTTTTCCCAAGCCTCCCCGTCCCCTGCTACCAGCACTCGTGCTGCCCTAACGCTTAAGCCCCTTCTGCCTCCTGCTGCTATCGATCTGTCTGCCACCCTTATATTAGCGGTAGACAGGATCGCCTCTGTCGGTTTTTTGGGGGGACCGCCCTCCTTTGGTTTTAGTTTTGGATTTAATTTTAATGACAAATGTGGTCCCATGAGTATCGGACAAGAGAGGTCCGCTCGCGCAGAGGTCCGTGTGCGCGAGTAAGGCTAGATAGAACCGGAGGACGCCAAGTATCCGGAGCACTCCGTTAGAGACTGGGCTAGCATCGACACGGGTCGTATGACATCTTACTCCAACCCAGAGGTTTTTTATAAAGGTTTGCTCCTCCACACACTGTATCCGGGGAGGAGTTTATTGACTCCTCAGTCTAGATCCGTAGTGTTCTGTTATAAATAGCAGGGTTACCTCGGGCAGGATGTGACTCTTCGCCACGCACTATCGGTCTAGATGGAATAGAGGCTAATGTTCCTAGAACTATAATCGCATATTCCCATCCTGCGAAAAGATACGTTTCAACGAAACTTACGCTTCAACGAAAACTGACGCTTCAACCCCGTCCATATACGTACTAATATATAATTTTCTCCAAAAATATTGTATAGGTCGTAAGTTATAATAATATGTCAATAAAGGGCGTAGTTCTAAAAACAACACGACCATTTTTTGTATGGTGTTTAATGTTAGTACCCGCAACATTCCTGCGAAATTTCTTTGATAAATCTTTAATAGGAATACAGTAATAATTTTTGGCTAATTGTGGGCGTGGCATATTCTGCACACACACTATTATGGACCCCATGTATATTTCTGCCAATTTTTATTCTACTGGAATCAATACGAGCATAGTTAGGCTAATTTTAATTTTAGACCCGAAAGTTCCTTATATCAGAAGTGGGCATGTCCTTTCCCTGATCTACCCCATTTGTTGAAGATAGCTTTACAATGCCTACATGCTCTTTCCCGTAAAATTTCGTCAGTAAATCTCTACCAGATCTGAAGTTATTATTATTTGTTAATAATGGGCGTGACAGTTAATATATACCGCCCACTTTTTGCACAGTGTTTAGTAGGACCCACATCTCCATAACTGCCAAATAATGTCACGATTCCGTCAATTGGACAGAAGTTATAGTCAATTATAAAAAAAGGTGAAAAACGTTCCTTATATGGGAGGTAGGCGTGGTCTTTGTCAAATCGGCCCATATAGCAATCTGGTTCTGTATCATGTCCAGACTATACTTTTGCAAAATTTCATTAAGATAGCTCTAACGGTGTAGAAAAAAAGTGGCCACAGACGGATAGACAGACAGACGGACAGACGGACGGACAAAATAAAAATTGCTTAGAAAGTCATTCTGATCATATCTGTATATATATGCCTACCACAACTCCTTCTTGGAAAAAAGCACAAAATTAGTATACCCTATTTACCTTTTTTAAAGGTAAAGGGTATAAAAATGCTGTTTATGAAATACAAAATGTTAATTTTTGTTTTTGGTGTGAATAAAGTAATTTTGTAACCTTTGCCTTTTGTTGACTTTTGCAATATTATGAAAGTGGCGCCAAGAAATGACAGTTGGGTACCTCGGAGCTGCTCTAAAAATATTTGACGCCGTAAATTCGTTCATCTATCATGAAAAAAAACCGCCTTGATATTTAAATTGAGCTAAAAATAATTGCGCTTTGAAAAGACATCAATTTCTGTACTTTGAACAATGGGCGGTAATTGGTTAAACCTGATTTAGCATTTATGGGATTAATAGAACGGCGCATTCGAAATCACGATATTTCTTGGCAGGCTATGCTCAAGGACGTAATTCGTGCGAAGTGAGCAACCATTAGTACCACAGAGACCAAAAAAGCAGAAACGTTTAGCAGAGGTGGTTAAGAGGAAGGGTTACACAATCAGTTATAAAATATTATTTTTGTACCCTTCACCTTTAAAAAAGGTAAAAAAGGAATACTAATTTTGTACTTTTGAGAGGGGTTACAACTACAAGAAGTAGTTTTTGATATATATATATATAAAGATTTGTTTGGACGGCCTGATCGCTTTGATAGTTTAGCAGGATTTATGTCAGCTGCTGCAAGAGGTGTGAAAACAACCAGAAAACCTGGCTTCAGTCTCTCAAATCACTCCACTTTTATTTGCATTCTACCCCTTGGGGCAACAATCAAGTTAAATAATAATAATAAATAACTACATAAATAAATACACGAAGTTAATTTTTTTAATAGTTATTTAAAACAACATTAGGAAGAGGAGCCATTGCTAATCTCCCATAAGGTTAGTACATATACATTCAGGACTATTCCATTAGAAAACTATTATTATGAATTGAGTGTTGTTGCTCGCTTCAGTCGCCGTGTTGTGCCTGTCCTCTCCAGAAGATTTGAAGCTAGTAGATTAGGATGCTTACTTAGTCGTTCCAGGCATTTAATGCTGTATCTTGATATTTCCTCATCGACAGTAGGGATGTTAAGGTCGTGACATATTAATAAATTTCGGACGAACCATGGAGCCTTTACTATGCGTATACTTTTGCTTGGAATCTCTCAATGATATTGATACTGGTTTTTGCCGCTGAACCCCATAGCTGCATACCATATGTCCATATAGGTTTTAGGGTTGTTTTATAAAGGAGCAGTTTATTCTCAAGCGATAACTGGGATTTATACCCCAAGTGCCAATATAAAGAAGTAAGCTTGATTCCAAGTTGTTTTATCTTCGTAAAAATATGCTTCTGCCATGTCAGACGTCGCACAAGATGTAGCGTTGACGTCTTCGGATTGGGGCCACTTTCCATTGACGCGGAAAATATCCACATCTAATTATTGCATTGAAGAGATAGGAAAGGTAATTTTTTCCTGTATTTGGTAGTTCCGCTAAGATTTTACCTGTTATCAGGTCGAAGCCCGGTGCCATTTTCACATTTAGTGTCCTATGCACAGCGTTATGTATTTCTTTTTTTGTAAAGGGCCTGATAGGTAACTCTAGTTGCCCTGGACTATTAAGGAGATTAAATACCTCATATTTTTCTTGCTGTGAAATTGTTGTAAATGGCATAGAGACACCAGTAATGTATTTGGCAAATGTAATTGCTTTCTCCTAATCAGTTTTTGCCCAGGAGTCAGTTAGGAGAGTGGTGTAACGCCACGTGGTCTTTTCGATTCTAAGGCTGAGGTATACTCAGCGGCTTAACGGGGTTCGTTCCTAAGATATCTCTTTTCTTTAAATTATTGAATTTTATTTATTTATAATCTTTATTACAAAACATTGAAGAAAAGAAAATTGTACTCTTCTCAAAGGCGTGCTCGATGTCGCGAGTCCAGTAGTGACAGTCAACGCGGGGTGTTGGCTCGCTCAGGTGCGTCCGGCGCGAATGATTGATTCGCTCAAGTCGTCAGTAAAAGTCCGTCGCGGGGTGTTGGCCCGCTCAGGTGCGTTTGGCGCGAATGATTGATTCGCTTAGTCGTTAGTTACGTGTACGTCGCGGAGTGTTGGCCCGCTCAGGTTCGTTCGGTGCGAATGATTGATTCGCTGAGTCGTTATTGGCCAGATTTGCCTGCGCACTTACCTCTGAGTGAGAGTTCCTAATCATTACTCTAATATCCTTTGTACGTGGATCTCCGCGATGTCTTCTGCGACGAGAGTTATTTTCCGTAGCGCTGATGTTTGTCCAACGAGAGATGTCTGTCAAAGAGCTGCTTATCCAACGAGAGCTGTTGTCCCAAAGAGGTCGATTTGATCCCTGTTGTCGCTTCTATTGGTTCCCATGCGCACGCATATCAGCACAACTTTCCGTGTGTGTGTCTAAACCGGCAAAGTGGCGTGATCCCAAGCAAGGAACCAGTTTTCGCTGTATCCACGTGGCATGTTGGCTGATGTTGGTAAGCTTGTACCTGAGTCCGTAAAGTGGCGGGGTTTGTGTTGAAGAAACCGGTTTCCATGCTAACCACGTGGCAGGTTGGTTGCTGTTGGTAAGCTTGTGCCTAAGTCCGCAAAGTGGCTTGATTTGACACAAGAAACCGGTTTTCATGCTTACCACGTGGCATCTTGGCTGCTGTTAGGAAGTGTGGTTTGACGTCATGGGTCTGTACGGCATTTAGCTGCCCATATACATATTAATGCTGTATATACATTCGTGTATGTGCTTAGAAGAGATATGTACATATTTATATGTATATGAGGAGAGTCCAGGGGCGTAACACTCAATTTGTGAGGGGGCGGAGTTGCCTTCAATTTCCTCTCCTTACATACCCTCCCCACTTCGGGGGCGAATGAATATCTTAGGCATACCTTTTCTTCTATGGTTTTCTTCGGTGGTTCCTATATCCCTGTAGTTTCGCTATCACTGGAGGCGTAAACCCTATCACTTGGTAAGGACTGTCATACTTTGGTGCTAATTTTGCGGCGAAGCCCTCAGCTGCTTTCGATAGGTGATGTGCTTTCACGAGGACGTATTCACCCACTCCTGGCTTCCAGGCCCTCTTGCGTAGATTGTAGTGACGTGCCTGGTCCTGGACTGCTTTCTCTAGTCTCCTACGTACAATCGTACGTAAATATTTCAGCTAGTTTCTTCGCTCTTTCGCTGGGTGATGGGGAACTCTGTCTTGTACCAAGTGCATGCTGATCGAACAAAGCATTCGGTAATCTCAGCTCGCGATCTTGTGTTAAGAACGCCGGACTGTAGCCAGTTGTTTCCGCGATGCTGGAATTTATAGCCAACGTTATCTCCGGTATATACACGTCCGATTCATTATGTTGGCTGGCACACTGGTCGATCATTGTTTTTATCGTCTTGTTGGATCGTTCCGTAGGGTTCTCTTGTGGGGTATAAGGTGCTGTGAACTGCTGTCTTATTCCCATTTCCTGCAGGAACTTTCTGAAAGCTCTACTTGTGAATTGAGTTCCTTTATCAGTTATGAGTACTTTTGGAGTGCCGTAGTGGGCCAGAATGCGCTCTCTGAAATGCTTCTGTACCCCTGCTGATGTGGCTTGCCTCAATGGAATTAACTCTACCCATTTAGAGAATTTGTCATGAAACACGAGTAGCATCGTGTTTCCCTGCTTGGATCGTGGTAAGGGCCCTACGAAATCAGCACTTACGATTGACCATGGTTCCTCTGCAATTCGGGAGAGCATTTTCCCGGCGGGCTTCTGTTGATCAGGCTTGAATTTTTGGCTTCATACACATGCTCGAACGTAGCGAGTGATATCACGTCTCATGCCTGGCCAGTAATACCTATTGCAGATACGTGCGATAGTCTTACGGATACCTACGTATCCCGCGCTTGGACTACTGTGATTCTCTGCCAAAACACGGGTACGTGACGGAGAAGGTACACATAATTTCCATGCGAGGCAATCTTCGTCAGTGAATTGGGATGGTATGTGCCTATATAAATGGCCATTCTCGATGGTGAAATCAGGAAATTTGCATGGTTCCATTTGGACTTCGGCCACCTTCTTCTGTATCCATGGACATGCAGTTGCATCGGATTCCAGCGTAGTGACGGTAGCAGCATTCACTATCGGTTGTCGTGATAGCGCATCTGCCAGTACATTTAATTTGCCTTCGCGGTACCGTATATCGAAAGAGTATTGCTGTAATTCTAAAGCCCACCTCTCAATGCGACCGGAGGGACTTTCGATAGAGTTGAGCCATTTGATCGCTAGATGATCGGTTATCACAATAAAATTGTACCCTTCTAGGTACGCTCGCATCTTCCTTATGCCCCACACAATTGCTAAACATTCTTTCTCCGTGGGAGAATAATTCCATTCAGCTCCATTCAAGTGTCGGCTGGCATAAGCAATAATGCGTTCCTTCCCTTCCAATTCCTGAGTTAACATTGCTCCTAGGCCGTAGTCGCTGGCATCTGTTTGTAGCGTGAATTTTTCCGTAATGTCGGGGCAAGCTGTATGGGTGCTTCGGTCAACCGTTGTTTAAGTAGTTCAAAGGCATCCTGTTGTGCAGTGGTCCAGTTCCAATACCTGCCCTTCTTAAGTAGAAGCGTTAGTGGTTGGGCAACGTCTGCAAACTCCGGCACAAAACGACGGTAACACGAAGCGATTCCTAGGTGGCGACGTAATTCCTTCAGGTTTGTTGGCGGTACTAGCTATTGAATTGCGGCTATTTTATCGGGGTCAGTGTGTATCCCGTCTTTGCTCACTACGTGACCGAGATATTTAAGACGTTCCTTACAGAATTCGCACTTTTCTACGTTCACTTTGAGATTTGCTTCTCGAAATCGTCGGAATACCTCCTGTAGATGGATTTTATGCTCCTTCTCGTTCCTGGAAGTGACGATGTTATCGTCCAGGTAAGCGAACGCGTGGGGTTCCATATCCGGTCCGATTACTGTGTCTAGTGCTCTCTGGAACGTCGGCGGAGCTGAGTGGAGCCCAAAAGGCATGACCTTCCACTAATACAGTCTGCGTCCATGCACAGTAAAGGCGGTATACTGTTTGCTTTGAGGTTCCATGGGTATTTCCCAGTAGCCGTTCTTAAGGTCTAGGCTACTGGCTTCCCGCAGTCGATCCAAAATGTGCTGGATGCGTGGTAGGGGGTAGGCGTTTGGTACCGATTTCGCATTCAGCTGCCTATAGTCCACCCATAATCTCCACGACCCTGTCTTATTTTTAACTAGCACGATGCGGGCACTGTGTGGGCTCTTGGATGGTTCAATGCAGCCTTTTTCAATTAATTCGTCGACTTCCTTATTGATGATAGCGTGCATTGCAGGATTCCTTGGGAAGAATCGCTGTTTAATGGGGGCTTCGTTTCTCATCACTATGCGGTGTTTCGCGATAGACGTAGGACCCTGCAGTTCTTCAAATCGTTTCAGCTCTGTGGCCAAGAAGGTTTGACTATCCGTAGTACCTCCACAGTCAGGGTTTTCCGAAATGAGGCCAACGGTTCTACTCGTCGTGGATCCTTGGGAATTATTACGCATTTCTGTTGTAATACCTCCACATGTCAGAGTAGCCTTACACCTCGCTAAGAAATCCATTCCTAGAATAACTTCATCAGTTGCCACTGGTAGTATCAGGAACGGCATGGTGTGCTGTTTTTTTGCGAGCTGGATAGATATTTCCGGAACCTCCTGTACTACTCTCATGGTACCATCTGCTAATCGTATGGTGACATCGGTTGGGTTGACTTTACGCAGGTTACAGCGTTGTGCAGATCTACTGTTCCGGAAACTACGAGTTGCCCCGGGGTCTACTGTCGCTTCCATGCAATGTTGATCGATGGTAACAGATGCAAGGAGGCGACCTTCTTTGCATCGGATGCAATTTACTGTCTTTGGGGAGGGTTTTGTGTTGACCCCGCCGGCCCTCGGGTCCCGCGGGGTTGTCGTGCTTTCCCGAACGACAGCACTCCTTCGGCTGGACTCCGCGTCGACCGCAGTCCCAGCAGAACATTACTGGTTCATTTCTGGAATTGGCGGCGTAATGCCCATCCTGCCCACAGCGACTACAGGCTGTCGCCGGATTTATTTGCACAGCTATAGGTGCAGTCTCCATATGGTGTCGCTAGACCCGCCGTCTTTGTAGTGGTCTCGGTGGAGGTTCAGTGGTCTTTGGCCGTATATCCTCTAAGTTGTCAGCCAGTCCTACCAACTCATCTAAGTCTCGGAAGTCTCTTCATTTTATGTATAGTTGGTACTCTGTCGCACTGTTGCGAAATATTGGTTCTAGCTTCTCCTCCATCGAGTATCTGGTGTGTCTGATCAACTCTGTAATGTGGTTACGTAGTGCATGAATTTTTCTCTATATCGTCGTCCAATCGCTCATAAAATCTATGAGGTAAGAAAAATTGTAGAAAGACGTTTTAAAACGCTTCCCACGTTTGCCATTGCCGGTTGTTATTTCTAATCCACATTAGACTCTTTACACGCAACAATTCGGGCATAGTTTTTAGCAAAGAGTTCTTTGGAATAGCATGATTCCGCTAATTCCTCCAAGCGTTCTCCGAATGCCAGTGGGTCCTTTCCTCCATCATACCGTACTAACCATTTTGTACTTGGTCCATAATTGTGGCGTATGATGGTATGGACGCCTCACACGCCTGAGGGTGCCTTGGCGTCGGAGCTATGTTTGCTGGCTGTGCTGCGACATCCAAAAATGCAGATCCAGTGGTGCCGGGAATAACTATGGGAGAGGGGCTTCTCTAATATGCGACCTCTAGCTCTCGTAATCTCTGCTGCATTTCCGCCTTCAATTCCGCTTTTTGCAAAAACGATGCCACTCGGCGATGTAACTCCTCAACTGTACCAGCAGCATCGAGGTTAAACTCCTCCGCAATTACCTCTAGCTCTTCCTTCCGTAGTGTGTACACGTGGTGCGTACCATTTTGTGACTCTGTTTGTTCACCTTGTAAATTCCCTTTCGAGTCCCTTCTCGGACGCCACTTGTAACGATACGGGGTTTTCGATTCTAAGGCTGTGGTATACTCAGCGGCTTGCCAGGGTTCGTTACTAAGACATCTCTTTTGTTTAAATTACCTAATTTTATTTATTTATAATCTTTATTACAAAACTTTCAAGACAAGAAAATTGTACTCCTCTCAAAGGCGTGCTCGATGTCGCGAGTCCAGTAGTGACAGTCAACGCAGGGTGTTGGCCCGCTCAGGTGCGTCCGGCGCGAACGATTGATTGAATGATTGATTCGCTTAGTCGTTAGATACGTGTACGTCGCGGGGTGTTGGCCCGCTCAGGTTCGTTCGGTGCGAATGATTGATTCGCTCAGTCGTTATTGCCCAGATTTGCCTGCGCACTTACCTCTGAGTGAGAGTTCCTAAGCATTACTCTAATATCCTTTGTACGTGGATCTCCGCGATGTCTTCTGCGACGAGAGTTATTTTTCGTAGCGCTGATGTTTGTCCAACGAGAGATGTCTGTCAAAGAGATGCTTATCCAACGAGAGCTGTTGTCCCAAAGAGGTCGATTTGATCCCTGTTGCCGCTTTTATAGGTTCCCATGCGCACGCATACCAGCACAACTTTCCGTGTGTGTGTCTAAACCGGCAAAGTGGCGTGATCCCAAGCAAGTAACCGGTTTGCGCTGTATCCACGTGGCATGTTGGCTGATGTTGGTAACCGTGTACCTGAGTCCGTAAAGTGGCGTGATTTTGTTGAAGAGCCCGGTTTCCATGCTAACCACGTGGCAGGTTGGTTGCTGTTGGTAAGCTTGTGCCTAAGTCCGCAAAGTGGCGTGTTTTGACCCAAGATACCGGTTTTCATGCTTACCACGTGGCATGTTGGCTGCTGTTGGAAAGTGTGGTTGGGCGTCATGGGTCTGTACGGCATTTAGCTGCCCATATACATATTAACGCTGTATATACATACGTGAATGTGCTTAGAAGAAATATGTACATATTTAGATGTATATAAGCAGCGTCCAGAGGCGTAACACTCAATTTGTGAGCGGGGAGTTGCCCTCAATTTCCTCTCCTTACTGTGACAGATCCACCGACGAGGATATTTCAACACACCTTCTGAGAACACCTTTCATCACGCAGAATTCAATGGCATCTGGAATTTTGTTTCTATCAGATGGCCAGTATGTGGGTTGACCTCTTGATACGTGTGTAAGGTTGTGTGCTTCCATTGTTTTTAGTAGCTATCTTCCTTTCGGATTAATTGTCCGTGAACCCCAAAATTGGTGTTTAGCGTTGTAATCACCACCAGCCAAAAATCGTACACCAAGTGTTTGAAAAAAATGGTAATATTGCTGTTTTTTAATGGAATACCTCGGAGGGCAATACACTGATGTTATGGTTAGCGGTCCATATTGGTCCTGTATTGTTATGCTTGTTGCTTGAATGTGAGATTCTTCCTAATTGTCTTGTACTGTGTGATTTATTTTGTTTTTAATGCTGATAGCTGTACCACCGCATGCTGTGCCGGCTGGATGATTTGTATGATATATGTTGTACTGATTTATTTTTAAGAAGCTTTTGCTTGTGAAGTGTGTCTCAGATATTAGCATTATGTCAATGTTGTTCTGTTCCATATATGTTTTGACTTCATTACTATGACGAGAAAGCCCGTTCGCATTCCAATTATAAGTTTTTGTTCCATTAAGTCAGTTTAGAGATCACTGTTGTTAATAAATTGAGCATTGTTCCCCTCTGTTCCATAAGGGTTTTCAGCATACTCTTTAATTCAGTCATGTCATTTGATCGATGTGGGGCGAATGGATTTTCACTCTGCTGGTTTAAAGTTTGCTCTTGTTGAGTGTTCTGTTTTGGGATTTGGCCATATGTGCAACCTGGTTGGCTTTCGGAATCTGGGGCCTTGTAAAACTAGTGTTTTCAAACACTTTCTGCCTTAGCGTGGGGAAAGTTTTTTCCGTAATTCTTTGTACATACTCGTATTATACCCTCTGTAATTAGCCGGGTGGTTTCCTCCTCATAAAACATATTTCACATCCTGTGATTTCTCTTTACGAGGGCAGTCTGATGTTGCATGATTGGCAACGTATTTAACGCATCGAGGAGTATGGTTGCAATATTTTCTAGTGTGGCCATACCTCTGACATTTTGTGCACTGAGCTATTTCCCTTTTTTTATTTGGTGGTTCGAATTTTATATTTGTGTGCATAACTGCTTCAATTTTATAAATGTCTGTATTATTTTTGTTTTATTTTAAGTTGACATAAAACATCGACAACGGATGCTTTGTAATTCTTTGTTTTATGTTTGAAATATTTGTAACATCGAATCCCAACCTAGTTATTTCCTCTTTTATTTTTTCTGTTGATATTGTGTGGTGTAGTAATACTACGCTAAAGTCTTTTTCCCGTTTGGGTTTATATGTATGGAATTCTGTGTTCTTTTCAGTCAGAGCTTTTGTAATAGTTTTGTACCCTTTTCCTGACTTTGGTTGAATTTTAACCTCGCTATCTTTGAGGAATTTGAGCTAGTATTCATTCTTGGCAATGTTTTTAGCAGCTCTAGTAACGGTGGAGCATTATTTACTCCAGAGACATAGATTGGAGGGCGTCTCAGGTCTCGTTGGTCCCGTTCTTGTGGACTAGTACCGTCGATTTCGACTTTTGATAGTATCGCGAATCTATTTGCGCTAACTGGCAAATCAAGCCAGTAGTCCCCTAGTTTTGATTGTTTTTGTTTATTTTGTGTGGTGTTTTCGTGTTTGTGTGTATCATAATATTCAGATTAAAGAGAAAAATATATTCTCTATAGCTACAATATATATTTTTAGTAATTGCGAATATGTCTGACGACGTACAGATCAGAAACTACTCTTCCTTGCATTAATTCCTTCCTTCCATTAAGTAGATTATTCGAAGCCTTCAAGCTTTCTCGATTTTAAAGCGTTACGATAGTAAACCCACAATCTGCAATCTTCTACAAACTGAAAATTTGAAAAATTGTAAACCAAATCAAGTGATGCGCCATTATTCTTTTAATCAATTCCCACATGAGTTTACTTTTTGATGGACACTCATTGCAGCTAACTTTTTGAAAATATGTTGACAGTGGTTAAATTTTCTTGGTATTGGTTTGTATAACAAACGAAACTGATAATAATATTTGGGGAGGATATACATACATACAAAGCACAAGCATGTATCAACCCTTCTAATTTAGATTCCATATACAGATTATATTATACTCTTATGTAGAAAAGAGTTAAAGTTGCAAACAGATATATGAAAAATCAAAGTGGCTTGACAAGCGACGAAGTGAAATCTCTGCTTTGGTACACCATTTTTTTTGATCTTTTTGGATTTTTCATTTTCAATTAAGCTATTGGAAGAACAGGAACATGGAAATTCCATTTTATGCCAGTAATTTCAGTAAAGCTGAAAAGAAATTAAATTGATGTTAATTACAGAAATTTATGGTAGAAAAAATAAAATGTTCGAGAGTGTAAGAACTCTTATTAAACTTTAAATTAAAACATAAAATAATTCCTATAGCTTGTAAACCTTCAAAGAGCTGATAGACTTATTAATAGCTTGTATACTTAATGCTTTAGCAAGTATAATGTACAGAATAATACTACAAGTTACTTAATTATAAGAATCTAATGATTATTTGAATATAAATTATGGTTGTACGAAGGCGGATTGATATTGAAGTAGGAAAAAAACATTTTTTTTTCAAAAACCATTTATTTCTCAACTTAGTCTCCTCTTACTTCGACACACTTAGTAAGACGATATTCCAACTTTTTTATACCATCTGAATAATACGATTTCGGGAACCCCTCAAAGTACGCGTTAGTTTCGGTAATCACTTCTTCGTTTGAGATGAATCTGTTTCCTGCGAGCCATTTTTTCAAGTTTGGAAACAGGAAAAAGTCACTTGGAGCTAAATCTGGACTATAAAATGGATGATTAACCTATTCGAAGTGTATTTCACGTAATTGTAGCATCGTATCTAATGCTGTGTGAACCGGTGCGGTGTCTTGAAGAAAGAGCATTTTTTTCTTCTTTAAATGTGGTCGTTTTGCCTTGATTGCATCAATCAATTAATCCAATAATGCACGATAATACTTTCCTGTGATTGTGGATCCTTATTCAAGATAATCGATGAGCAATATTCCGTGTGCATCCCAAAATACAGTGGCCATAACCTTGTCAGCCGATTTCACTGCCTTCGCCTTCTTCGCACTTCCACCAGCTTCCACCCATTGTTTCGATTAATTTTTGGTTTCAGGTGTGTAGTGGTGGACCCACGTTTCATCAACAGTTATTAATCGACGCCAAAAATCAACAGGATTACGCTTTATTATGTCCAAACACCGCTGTGGAATGGTCTGTCGAACTCGTTTTTGTTCGACACTGAGCAAACGCGGCACACATCTTGCCGATAGATTTTTCATATGCAAATGTTCATGCAAAATGTTGAACACACGTTCATATGATATGTTTACCATTTCAACAATCTCACGCAACTTGACTCGGCGATCATTCATAACGATATAGAGGATTTTCTTGATATTTTCTTCAGTAACCACCTCTTTTGGCCTTCCTGTTGATGGTATTGTGGCAGTGCTTGTTCGGCCGCGTTTAAATTCAGCAATCCAATATTTTACCATGTAATCTGACGGAGCAGACTCACCGTAATGTTTATCGAGCTTTTCTTTTGTCTCTATCGCCGTTTTCCCTTTCAAATAATAGTTTTTAATCACTGCACGAAATTCGCTTTTTTCTATTTTTCAAGAAACACAAAAGTTGCTTACTTCAAACGACTGCAACAAATAAACTAATCGATGAATTCGGGTGAAATTTTGACAGCTGCGTTTGACAGATCGCAATTTCTAAAAAAAAAGTTTTTGTGTTTGTGCTGCCATCTAGCGCTAGGTAGCTTCGATATCAATCCGCCCTCATATATATATATATATATATATATATATATATATATATATATATATATATATATATATATATATATATATATATATATATATATATATATATATATATATATATATAAATATATATATATATATATATATATATATATATATATATATATATAAATATATATATATA
Organism: Clusia tigrina; assembly: GCA_920105625.2. Taxonomy (NCBI): domain Eukaryota; kingdom Metazoa; phylum Arthropoda; class Insecta; order Diptera; family Clusiidae; genus Clusia; species Clusia tigrina. Next base: position 368,391 of record CAKKTE020000656.1, read on the forward strand.
TATATATATATATATATATATATATATATATATATATATATATGCGTCAGCTTTTGATGTAATAATAGCCAAATACAATAAGTACAAAGCCGCCTGGCTTTCAGGTATAATACAAATATTTGTATCTTGCCCATATATCTTCTTTTTCTTAAGCCAAGACTCTATAGCTGCGACCTCAGCCTGAAAAATGCTGCAGTGGCCGGGAAGCCTAAAGGACATGTTAATATCCAACTCATCTGAAAATACACCATCTCCCACGCTTCCCTGTAGCTTGGGTCCATCTACGAGTATGTAAATGTGCATCCCCTTTACATGAGGGGTGCCGTCCATTTGTCCCTAGAGGAAATGGAGATTCTATCCATACAATGCAAGGAATAAAATGATGTGGCTTAATTGAAACGTCGTAAGATAGACGCATGATCCGCATTCTTGGCATACCATTAATGTATAGCTTTTATCCTAATAGCTAAATTCGGAGCCATTTTTCAAGGCTGCCGTTGTATGTGGACTTACTTACGGCTGTCCACCAAGCAAGCACCCCATAGAAAAGGACTGGTCGTACCACAGTTGTGTATGTCCAGTAGGCTACTTTTGGTTGTAACTCCCATTTCTTCCCTATGACTCTTTTCTAAGAGTACAAATTTAGTTGCGCCTTCCAAATGCGCTCACTTACATTAATCTAGCTTGATTGATATCTGCTCCTTTTTATTTGGAAGCGATATATTTAGGTATCTTATATTTCAGAAGAACACAAGCTTAGAATGGAATGGATTAACTTCCAACCCCCACTCTGTACCCGATTTGGGAGAATGTGGAGAATGCATTGCATCTAGTCTCTCAGTGTTGATACATGCTTGCCCGAGATGCTAGTAACATCGACCGCATACTCAACGACCTTGCATCCCTACCTTTCCAGTTGCACAAGCAGCTTAGTTACCGCAAGATTCCAGAGCAGGGGTGAAAGAACGACACCTTGAGGTGTGCTTCTTCACACGGTATTTTTGGCAGCCGCCACCCCAGCCGTCAATTGATTATCCTGCCCATAAGCATATTTTCAATCAACCTGCTAATGGCGGGATCTACCTCAAAGTTTCGCAGAGCACCGGTTACTACGTCTGGTTTGATATTGTTCAAAACTCCCTCAATATCCAAAAAAGTACCTATGGAAAACTTCTTATTATCCGGAGTACTCAATACTGGAAACTGAGGAATGTAACGCGGTTTCTACCGACTTACTCTTGAAGTATGCACAGTTGGAGAGGTTGACAGTTTCTGTCTATCTATAGAGAGCCTCTATCTATCGATAAATCTTTCTAAAATTTGAGAAATAAGGAGGACAGACTAATGGTTCTTAAGTATCCTGGAGTTGTGTGCGAGCGTTTTCCATCATCAGGTATAAAGACTACCCTCATATGTTTCCATGATATGGTAACTCAAAACAATTTTTATAGATTTCAAGTCACCAGTCGATTATCAGATTATCTGATTGTTAAATCTCAATTGGAGCTACACCATCCTGCCAAACAAAAGCTTGAACCGAATTATGGGGACTTCTCACCATGGATGGGAACCACACAGTAGTGTTTTACAAAATTTCGGTGCTGTCGTCAGCACAAATGGCACCTGACGTTCTGGTCGCCCAATTAAGGTCACCATACTAGAAATGGTCGATATTGGACGATCGGCTTCAAGCCTATCACCATAGATCAGTGATTTAAATTTTGTATAAATATTTGGACATGAATAAACTATCCGCAAAAGGGGTGCAAACGCAATCGGTTGACAACTTCAAAGGAGTTAATGTTGAACCTGGATTAAATTTGTAGCGCAATGAAATAAAACGCGTCTAATTATGTTAAAGTACAAAAACGGAAGAGGAAGTTTATTTTGACAGTTGTCATTATAATAATGTTGCATTCATATGGTAAGTACATAGTTGCAATAATAAGTTGCAGTCAAATACAAAGCTGTATTAAAATATTCGTACACCCTTCCGGAATATTTTATATTGTATGCGTAAAATAAATTGATGCTTCGATTTCAATTCACAATCAATTCAGTAAAAGTAAAACTTACGTTAATTTAATATCACAATACATTCAAAGTATAGTTTACGTTAATTCAATATTATAATAAATTCATTAATTGAAATAAAGGAATATTCAAATCTGTATTAAGCCAACTCCATTTGAAAATGAGTTTATTTTTGGAGCACTTACTGCTTTCGTTAAGGCATCTGCTAACATGTTGTCAGAGTTAATGTACTTCAATGTGATCTCACCGTTCGTGATCTTCTCCTGAATGAACTTCGCTTTGATGTCCACATGTTTTGTACGCGTTGAATAAGAGTTGTTGATCGCTATGCACATTGCGCTTTTGTTGTCGCAAAATATAGCTATGGTCTTCAGTGCGCTTGGTTGTAGCTCGGGGAGTAGTCGCTTCAGCCAGACGGATTCATGAATGGAACAGACAGTAGACATTAGCTCAGCTTCTGTTGACGAGAGCGCTACAGTATGTTGCCTTTTGGTTGACCATGAGATTGCTCCCCCTTGGAACATGAATATATATCCAGTGGTAGAACGTCTGCTGTCGATATCACCAGCCCAGTCCGCATCGCAGAAACCAGTGATTTCATCGGAGTTTTTTTTTTAAAACAAACATTTATCTTTAGTGCCTTGTAAGTACCTCAAGACACGCTTGAGTGCAGTCCAGTGCGCCTTGCCAGAATTAGTAGAAAACCGGCTAAGCATATTAACCGCAAAGCAAATGTCAGGCCGTGTGATTTGGGCAGCATATAAGAGACACCCCACTGCTTGCATGTATGGCACCTTAGCCATTTCCGCTCGCTCCACTTCAGTCTTCGGGCACATGTTGGTTGTAAGCCTCTGATTTGTGTCCATTGGTGTGGATATAGGGTGGCACGTGTCCATGCCAAAACGTTTTAATAAATCGGCGATGTACGTCGACTGATCAATTTTGATGCCTTCAGCGCTCCGCGTGACTCGCATGACCAGGACAGAAGTAATTTCGCCCACGTCTTTTTATTTTAAACGCTTCCATCAGATTTGCCTTTACTTTCTTAATTTTGTTGAGATGTTTGCAGAAGATTAGCACGTCGTCTACATATATAGTCACAACTAACAATTCGTCGCCAATTCCATCATGGTAAATACATTGGTCGACTTCGCTTCTATGCAGTCCAAAACTCAGCAGCACGGAGTTAAGCTTCTCATTCCAAACTCGACTAGATTGCTTTAAGCCGTATATTGACTTCTTTAGCTTACAGACCCTTCCGGAATGATCGTCGAAGCCAACGGGTTGAGACATGTAGATATCCTCCTTAAGGCTTCCATTTAAAAAAGCGGTGACAGCATCCATTTGATGTATGACCCAATCATATTTAGCAGATAAGGTCAGAAGGAGTCGAAGTGACGTAAATCGTACGACTGGTGCGAATGTCTCCTCGTAATCTATTCCCCTTTGCTGACTAAACCCCTTGACAACTAGTCTTGCCTTGTGTCTAGTTGGTTCACCGTCAGCGTTGAGTTTAGTTTTAAAGACCCATTTGCATTTAATGGCATTTTTTCCAGGGGTTAGCATCGTGAGTTCCCAAGTCTCGTTGGCAATGTGTGAAGCCATTTCACTCTCCATAGCGCTCTTCCATTCATCGGCGCTTTCACTGGATAAAGCTTCATCAACTGTTTCAGGATCTTTAAGTATGTAACTCATCGCGCAAAAATTATGGGAACTTTGCAACTGACTATTAATACGTTCTGATCTACGTACCTGTGAATTGGCTAAGCTGACATCTTCCTCCGGCACATACGAGTATGTTTCATCGTTAGCGTCTTCGGCCTCATCATGGCTGCTCTGTTAAAGTCGCATCACCGTTCGCCCCTGCATTTTCGTCACCTGCTGTAGCTTCTTCCACGGCCCCCGATGACGATTCATTAATTCCAGGTTCCTCCTCTGAATCGGCATCGCTGTTAATTGATTTTTGCCAAGAATTTGATATTACATTTGTTTCAGGTAATGATATTGATGTTTCTTTTTCCAGAAAAACTACGTCGCGGCTGATTACAATTGATTTTGTAACCGGGTTAAATAAGCGATATGCCTTGCTTTGATCACTGTAGCCAACAAGTATAAACTCAACTGATTTTGTTGCCAATTTGCTTGAGCGTTTTTGTTTTGGTATATGGGCTAGCGCTCTGCAACCAAAAACTCTTCGACATTTCAGATCAGGTTTCTTGACGGACCAAAGTTCCTCAGGGCTTGCCAGATTTGGTTTTCTTCTGATTCGATTTAACACATACGCTGCCGTATTTACCGCTTCTGCCCAATATTTATGATCCAGTTTAGCATCTAGTAGCATACAGCGAACGCGTTCTATCAGAGTGCGATTCATTCGTTCTGCCACGCCGTTATGATCAGGGGTGTATGGAGCTGTGGTTTCATGTAAAATGCCACATTTGGCAATATATTCTTCAAAACGTTTGTTTATGTAAACACCTTCCGTGTATAATCATCGACGAATGTCAGTATGTACAGTGCACCAGAAAAATGACGCCACTTTGAACTGACCCATAAGATCACTATGCACAACATCCAAAACACTTTCAGCTGTGTTTTCACTTTCTTTAAATGGCACTCGGGCTTGTTTGCCTTTAATACACACAACACACTTAACATTGGCATCAGGTTTAAAATTCTCACCACATGCATTTCCCGTCGCAGACATCAATTTGCTACTCACATGTCCAGGTCTTATATGCCACAAGGTGTAATTTGCAGCCGCAAACGCACCGCCATCATTTCCACAGCTTTCTTTGCAATTTAGTTTGTGCAGGCCATCAACTAAATCCGCAGACGCAAGTAGCCTGTTGCATCGATCGAATATTTTACAGTATTTGTCCTGGAAAACAATTTTTTGCCATTTGTCGCCATTTGGCTCACCGACAAAAGATTTGTGCATAAATCCGGCACATATTCCACATTTTTCACCTTAATAGTTCTGCCAATGCTGCTGCTAACAAAGTTTATTGCACCAACACTTGCCACTTTTAATTTGCTATTGTCAGCAATAGTTATTACTTTGGTTGTTATTGGCATTTTGTTTTGTAGGTGTTCGTCACAATGTGGCCCCTGAATCAATATACCAATCGTTGGCACTTTTGACGTTTGTGCATAGGGTTGCCATCAGAACATGATTATTATCCCTATTTGACTTATTGGGACAATTTTTAGCGAAATGTCCGGGTTTTTTACAATAGTGACATCTAAACGTTTTCTTTTTTTGCTTGTTGTGTATGTTGTTAACCGGTGTTCTTTTAGCCTGTCAATAATGTTGTTAACCACACCTGAATATAAGGCCAATTCATCTTTGCTCCTTCCATCAAATTTTGTGTCTTGCAACAACAACGATTTAATAGAGTCCACATTTAGCACTTTTTTTGAGTTCTCCACAGCTAACACCAGCGGCCTAAAATCGTTTGGCAACCCTGCCAATAACAAAGACGCATTGAGCTCCTCTTCTAGCGCAAGCCCTGCAGCTTTCACCTTTATAGACCATAGCGTTGATATATTCCTGCATTAAAGGAAAGTCCGACAACTTTAGTTGAACAAGGTTTTTTTAGCAGCTCAACTTTCCTAGTAAGTCCTTTGTCCTCATACGCCTCCATCAAGCTGTCCCATGCCTCCTTTGCCGAATTCTTTTAAACAATAAGTCCAAAATTGCTTGGATCTACCATTAAATAAATTTCTGCAGACGCGCGGCAGTCAGACTCTTTTTGAGCTGTAGTAGCATCTGCATCCAAGGCACATTCCACCACTTTCCATAGTCCTTTTATTACCAAATAGGCTTTGGCCTGCTGCTTCCACACGTCGAAATTCTCCCTTCCGCGCAACTTTTCAAATGGAAACGATAAACTGCTGGAGCTCATGATGAATACTTTAAAGAAAACTTGCACTTTAAATAATAATGTATAGGCCCATAACCTGTTGAACCTGGATTAAATTTGTAGCGCAATGAATTAAAACGCGTCTAATTATGTTAAAGTACAAAAACGGAAGAGGAAGTTCATTTTGACAGTTGTCATTATAATAATGTTGCATTCATATGGTAAGTACATAGTTGCAATAATAAGTTGCAGTCAAATACAAAGCTGTATTAAAATATTCGTTCAACAGTTTATGACGCTGTTGAATCGCAATGCGAATGAGTTTTTGGCCCGTTGTTCATTAGAACACACCAGAGACCAAAGAACAGTCGACAGCGAACTTCTCCTGATGAATCGAAGTCGAAGAAGGCCAAGGTGAGTCCGTCGACACCCAATCAGTGTCTCAAATGACGCAATGACAATCTAAACATTGTTCCACATTAAATAGCCAATTTACTGTCCTACATTAAATACATAATTTATAAAACCCTTATTTAATTTATGTCAGTTCACCCATATGACGACTCAGGTTGCATGCACTTCATTCATATGGTTCTTTAAAAATTTGGGTGACAAGTCTCCCATTACTTTTCGGTTCTCGTCAACTGATACCATTTCACCTTTACCGTTTCTTTTGTTTAGTTTTCCCGAAAATAGACATAAAAGTATAAAGGGAGTGCAAAATCAGTTTTTAAGTATAGTTCAAAATAAATAGTCGAGATCAAAAAAACTTATTGTTTCATTCACAAGCACGTTAAGGGACTTTTATCTGGTGTAGTCAACAGAGCAGAAATCCAAAGATTTTTGTAGAACCGCCAAATTGTAAAAACCAAACTTAAGGTTGACAAAAATTTAATATGATCTAGCAAACAAGATATAAAAGAATAATTAAGAATAAAATTAAAATTTATGTGGCTCAAAATTAGAAGGAAAATTTGTCGGATCGGTCGTGTTAGGTTAGGTTAGGTAGGAGTGGCCGCCCAGTTTGCCAAAAGCACACTTGAGCACATATAATGGCCCATTGTGATACCACGGTGTGGCGCCATTCAAGCACTGACTAAAAATGTTCCTTTACTTGGGATGGTGATAGTCAGCGCAAGGACAGCGCCAGGAAAGGCACGACTCCCCCGTCATGTTGCAGGAAACCATCCTCATATTTTGATGAACCTGGCTATGTCCCTAATATTAATGGATGACAGCTCTGTCAGGCTTGTAAGAAATGGGGCACCAAAGGTGCGAATTCTTCTTCTGCTCAGGGATGGGCAGTGGCATAAGAGGTGGAAAACCGTCTCGTCCTCCTCCTCGGAGCCACTGCCTCGGCAAAAGTCATTAGTCCCAGTCTTTCTGCGTGCTGTCCCATTATGCAGTGGCCGGTCAAAACCGACACAGTTGTCGACAATGATACGCGATCAAGTCGAAGAAGTTGATTAGTTCTGTTTTTGTCCATTCTTGCCCAAGTTAGTCTAGCCGTGTAGCAGGATTCCTCGTTAGCCCAGGATTTGTCGGCGTCAGCCAGATATTTCCGTTTGATTTCGAGCTTGGCTGTTGCCAGTGGAATGCCGAAGTTTACGGAGGGGTGAATGTCGGGCATTAGCGTGCCTGCCTTGGCAAGCTCGTCCGCCTCGCAGTTTCCCGGGATTTCGCTATATCCGGGAACCCAGACTAGGTGCACCCGAAAGTAACTTGCGAGCTCATTTAAAGATGTTCGACATTCATGAACTAGTCTTGATGTTGCCGTGGAGCCAAAAAGAGATTTAATGGCGGCCTGGCTGTCTGAGAAGATAGATACGTCGACTGCACCTATATCACTACTCAGCATCCATTTGGCTGCGTGATAAAATGACCTCAGCTTGAAAAACGCTGCAATGGTCTGGGAGACGTAGGGAGATGTTTAAGTCCAGCTTGTCGGAATAAATACCGCTGCCGACTCTACATCCAAGCTTGAAACCGTCGGTGTAGATTACGACTGTTTCACCGACGATTAGGTTTTTCGAAGTCCACTCGTTTCTACTTGGAATAGTGAGGTCGAATAACCTGTTAAAATTGGGATAGACCAACATATAATCGATAAAGTTGGGGACAGGTGGATCCTGATTCAGAATAAAAAAGCATGGCCTGTAGGGTTATGCGCCAGTGCGAAAGAGCGTTAAGTCTAATCGCTGTCAGATTGGCTTGTTGCTTAACCAGGAATCGCGAGGGGAGCCAGTGCAGTATGGCAAAAAGGGCTTTCATAGGTGTGCTACGAAGAGCGCCAGTGATCAGTAGAGCAATGGATCTTCTGATTTTATCGAGGGATTTGATATTTCAGGCTTTTTCAAGAGCTTGCCTTCAGAAGACCGACCCGTATAACATGTTTGGTTCAACGATGGCCGTGTAGAGCCAGAGCACGACTCGAGGACGAAGTCCCCATCGTGTGCCAACTGCTGTTTTACAGCAGTATATAGCGCATGTTGCCTTAGGTGCCCTCTCAGCAAGATTGGCTTTCCAATTAAGCTTTGGGTCGAGAATCAGGCCTAAGTACTTAACGTGTGTGCTCAAAGAGAGCGGAGTGCCGTTTAGACTAGGCATTGGAAACCTTGGAATATTGTACTTCCTAGAGAAAAGCATAGTCTCCTTTTTTGATGGGATAACCCCAAGTTCGAATTCACGACACCAGTTCGTCACAATAGAGAGTGAATAGTTCAGTTTTTCGAAAAGTGTTTGGGGGAATTTGCCGGATGCCGCGATTGCTATGTCGTCCTCATAAGCTATCACTTTGCATCCAGCAGATTCCAATCTCACCAGTAGTGTGTTAACTACTAGGTCCCAGAGGAGGAGTTATAAAACACCTCCTTGTGGCATGCCCCTGTTAACCACCCTCCTTGATTGGGCACTGCCGATCGTGGATTTGATGATTCTAGATTTAAGTAGAAGCTCTATAAATTTAAAAACGCCTGAATTCAGATTAAGATCATAGAGTGCGGAAATGACAGCGTTGGGGCATACATTGTTGAAAACTCCCCCGATGTCCAGAAATATGGCAAGTGTGAATTCCTTGAACGCCAAGGATTTGTCAACTTGAGAACTGAGAGAATGAAGTGCTGTTTCAACTGATTTACCTTTAGAGTAGGCGTGTTGAGATACAGAGAGAAGAGAAGGGTAGATCGATGTCCTAATATGTAGGTCAAGAGCTCTTTCTAGAACCTTAAGAAGAAGGGATGTTAGACTTATGGTTCTGTAATCCTTAGGTTTGGTGTGTGAGGCTTTCCCAACTTTTATGATGAAGACGACCCGAGCCGTGCGGGAATATATTGCAATCGGAGGCTTGCATTGTATATTTGTAGCAGCCATGGAAGGATAATCTCTTCCCCATTTTGGATATCGGCAGGAATGATGCCGTCCGGCCCGGGGGACTTGTATGGCTTAAAGGTTTGAATGGACCACTCAAGGTGACTTTTTGTCACTTGGAATGTGGGGAGGCTATCATGGGAAACCTGCTCCACCTGGTAGAGTGCTTGATCCGCTGAGGCTAAACTCCCTGGGAAGTGGGTGTCTAGTACGGTATCAAGGGTTTCGGCGCTTGAGTGAGTCCAGCTGCCATCTGGCTTTTGGATACAGTCAAGGGCTTTGTTAGAGGAGTGGAGACGGCTAGCCTCGGACGTCGTTGCAATGCTTTCGCGAAATTCCCTCCATGACGCTCGTTTCCCTCACCTAATGGCGTATTTAAACTATTTTTGTTTATTTTTGAAAGGGGCCCAATCAGCTGTAACTTTAGCTTTTTTGAAATGCATTCTACAAGTTTTGCGAAGGCTTGCAATTTCCGAGTTCCACCACGGAGGTTTAGGTTTGCCCCGTGGTTCGGGAGTGATGCAAGAGATATGAGTGGCTTTTTTTTTTAACAGCTGTGGTTAGATCGTCGACCGCCCGATCAATGTCGGGACAGTTGTGGATAATGCTAATCATGACCCCAGTTTGAGCCGAAAAAGGGGCCAGTTCGTGTTTTTCCCATTGACTGGTTTAAGAGACGCAGTATTGCCTGTAGTCTGTTGGCAGTGGCTTGTAGGACAGCACCTGCTGGGGGAGGCTGTTGGGGGGCTTGGGCATCGCACTTGTAGATGCGGAGAGTGATGGCTCCAAAGCCATAGTTAATCACCCCCTTTGGGAGTTGATGGGAACAAGGGATTGCTCGTTTAAAATGATAGTGACCTCACACAAAGTGCCTTTGGGATCACCAACTTGCGCGACCTTCCAGCCATCGGGGGGAAGATCGGGATTTCTGAGATTGCCTCAGGCTCAGAGGGTTCGGCAGGAAGCCATGTTTTGGAGCGAGGGCGTTGGGGAACCTGGTCCAAAGGTGCCGCATTGAGCTTTGCACCCGGCCAGATCTCACCTACCCTATTAATCGCTACCTTATATAGATCCGCCGAGCGTTGGTCGGAGCAAGATATGATCTTAATATGTCCTTGATACCACCCTGCGTCACGGCAGCTGGGTGAGGACCTGGGTTGAGGGACATAACCTCAACGAAAATTGGTAACAGTGCCATTTCGACCTGTCTCCAATAGGCAGGAGTAATGGTCCCATCGGCATTGGCAGAGTCGACTACAGCCCATGTGAGGCTCTCTTTCACAATCTCACTAAGCGGTTTCGAGAGCTTAGGCTTGGGGGTAGCCAGCTTTACGCGCTTAGGGATGCTTTGGGTGGATTGGCCCGGGCGATCGGCTTATCTCTGCCTCTTGGGGTTACCGGCTGCTTGTGCAGTGGAGGAGTGGACACGCACATCAGCGTGTGCCTTTGCCCACTCAAGCTTGCCCTTGTCGTATTCTAACAGTTGAGAAGGTTCTGTAGCGTTGAGCCTCTTCAAAATTCGGTAAGCCGCTCTACGCGTCCTGTACGCCTTTGTACTCGGGTTTACGTTGGTAGGTGCACCTGAAGGAGGAGCGGTACGGGGTGCAGTTTCCATCGACTTGTAAGGCAATATCGAGGCGTTTGCTGAAAAGGGCTTAGGCGGAGCGACTGCTGCTGGTTTGTGAGTCAATGCCTTAGCAGCCGCTGAAGAGCCTGGGGACAGCGAAGAGCTCTTGGGTGGCTTATTAGCCGAAGCTGTGGTGCTTGTTGAAGAGGCAGTGCTTATGCTGCTTGTCTTCGAACCAAGGGCGGGGGTGTTGCTGGTGGGAATTTGCCTAGCCAGGGTTTTGCGCGTCCCTGAGAGGATATGCAAGGAAATATTGTTTGTGTTTGTGTTTTTATTTTTTGTTGTGTCCATGCAAGAAAAGAAGGGTCTCCACTCAAAGCCGCTATCTCTGTCCGAACGTGTGGTCACTAAATATGGTCCCATGGTTATCTGTGTAAGCAGGGAGGCCATGCGAGGGTTGGCACAAGCCCTTATGAGGTCAAGTGCTCAGAGCCAGACCCGTGCTAATCGGGAGTTCCACTCAACCGAACCCACACTACCGACTTAACGGTAACAGACGTCGAACGTACTTTAAGGCCTGCCGAGGTAAAATGGTCTACACTCCCCCAGCAGCACCTGGGGGAGTGTAGACCATTTAGCGTAACCCAGGGTGCACCACATGTAGGCGATCTACATTACACCCCAAGGTCGTGTTAAGTGAAATGAATTTTTTAAATAACTCAAATAAAAACGAGTAAAGAAGTCTGAAGACCGACTTCGAAATACCCTTTACCTTTCCCTGTGAGTGCGAGTTCAACAATGGGGATGCCTGCTTCATAAATCATCATTAGGAGCACATCTACGGCAATATTCAGTAGGGTTGAATTGACTATATTAGAGGGAGACGTGGCCTTTATCTGATCGACCTTTTATATGCCTTTCTGGGGTCAAGATATGGACTAACATAAAAATTCGTCCAAAAATATTGTATTGGTCGTAAGTTATAATAATATGTGAATAGTGGGTGTGACTCTAAAAATAATACGCCCCTTTTTTGTGTAGTGTCTAATGTTAGTATCCGCAAACTTCATCAGAAGTTTCTTTAATGAATCTTCTATAGGATCCTCGTAATGATTTTTGTATAATTCTGGGCGTGGCATTAGTAACAATCTGCCCATCTATGGAATGGACGCTAGTACAGACCCAATGGATACAGCGATCTGGAAAGACCGGTACCAGAAAGCCCTCTTCATCCTAAGCAAAATTGCTAAGAATGAGGCGGAAGGGTCGGTATATGAGTTTGACCAGGCGGACAAGACCAAATACCAAACTGTCGTCGACGGGTACGAGCAGTACCAAATCTCCCTCCCAGAAAGGCGACGAAGCGAAACAAGTCACAGGATGTGACGTTTTCGGCTTCAAAGAGACACAAGATCGCCAAAACATCCACACCAACAGGGGTGGTCGACGAGCACAAGGCGACCATATAGCGAAGTGGCTAGGGATGAGCTACATGTGGCGCTCATCGACGATATAACCAAGGGGGGGAAGAAAGTCCTGGAGAAATGGGGGGGAGATTGAATCCAAATTGGCAGAGACGGTGATGGAACACCTCTTGTCGAATGCGGATGCTTCTCCCTCTGGCTTCGACTCCTCCAATGTGGTACGGGGATGCAGGGTATTCAGGCGCGACGATCGGCCGTCGAAGGAATTCCTCGGCAAGTGCATAGCTAAGATTAGCGAAGCATGGGAAGGCTTAAGGCTTAAGCTGACACCGGTCGGGGATATCCCAAGACGAGCGAGAGCCCGTAGTTGGCTACTCATACTAAAGCTCGAGGACGGGAAGGTGCTCCAGCTATTACAGCGGCAAAACACCAATATGCCAATGCCTGACTGGGCAGGAAGAAAATTGGCTGGAGAGAATTTTGTGAATCAATTGAGGCAACCTCTACTTCAGCAAGACTTAGCAAGACACTGTCCAAGGAACACACCAGCCTCTCTTTCCTTAGAAAGACGGATGGTGCATGGACGGAAACATCTTCTGAAACATATGATTTCTTACTTCAAACACACTTCCCACACTGTAAAGATACCGCGCATGTATCTCAATTACCCGTTATGGACAATCAGATGCCACCGGTTTGTGACCTTATATTCACGGACGAAAAAATTAAACATTCGATAAATTGTTTCTCGCATTATAAATCGCCGGGCTTGGGTGGAATTTTCCCAATCATGCTGCAAAGGTTATATTTTGGCATCAACGCTTCAACTACATCCCCCTTAGTTGGAGGAAGGTGAATGTAGTTTTCATCCCAAAGGCGGGGAAGATTGGGCATGAGTCGGCAAAAGATTTTAGGCCCATTATTCTTACACCGTTTCTTCTCAAAACAACTGAGAGGGCTCTGGAAATCCACCTCAGGCATACAGTGGATCAGTCCGCCCTCTCTAAGTCGCAACACGCATATCTCAGAGGTAAATCTACGGAAACAGCTGTACATGAGGTAATTCGATCAGTAGAAAAAACAATCCACCATAAACAGTACACGTTGGTGACCTTTCTGGACATAGAAGGTGCTTTTAACAATGTTAGTAACAAAGCAATTCTGGACTCTCACACCAGGGTAGGGGTTGAGGAAGCTCTTAGGGAGTGGATAGTTACAATGTTTAGGACTAGGGTCATTCAGTCTGAGCTGGGTAACACGGTTCTCATCAAACACGTCAGTAGAGGAACATCACAAGGTGGGTTGATTTCACCCCTATTGTTGCTACTGGTAATTGACAACATCCTCGGCATACAAGATTCAATGGAAGTTAAGACGGTAGCATACGCGGACGATGTAGTGATAGCTGTATCAGGCATGTTCCCCCCAGTGTAATAAGTGATATTATGCAAAAGGGGCTGGATAACCTGAATTACTGGGCCACAGGATGTGGACTAGGTGTGAATCCAGAAAAGACAGAACTGATACTTTTCACTAACAAGACCAAGAATCCGATCTTTAAACTTCCGACACTTAACGGACAAAAGCTAAAGCTAGCGGAGAAAGCGAAATACTTAGGAGTTATTCTGGACCCTAAGCTAAATTGGAGAACCAATATAGAGTTACGGGTCAGGAAAGCCCACGTAGCTTTCTACGCATGCAAGAACATTTTTGGGAAAAAATGGGGAGTACGCCCCTATATCACTCACTGGATGTACGAAGCAATCGTGCGTCCAATACTAAATTACGGTCAATAGTCTGGTGGCCAGCCCTAGACAAGGGTTATAACAATCAGAGACTCAGTAGGGCTGCCGCTGGTATTGGAACCAGAGAACATGTCCAGCGGAGGCACTCAACGTAATGCTACACATCCTCCCTATCGACTTGTACATTAAAAATGTAGCCTGCAACAGTGCGCTAAGGTTAAAAGCGACAAAGTGGTAAGGTACAATACACACTGCCGAGGGAATTAACACAAATGTCGACAGATTACATAGTACCACAACTGGACTTCAAAAAGGACTTCAAGGTTAGATTTCCCTCAAGAAAATTGTGGCCGAGAAGGAAACTCCTAATGGAGTACGATATACCCGTTTATACGTACGGGTCAAAAATGGACCAGGGCGTGGGGGTCTTTTCCCCGCAAGCTAACATTAACTACTGTACACGCCTACCCGATACAGCTACAACTTTTCAGGCGAAACTACTCGCAATCAGAGAGGTATGCAGGGTCGTCAAATCCAAGTAGAACTAAACAATATACAAAAAATTCAAACGATAGTGATATTTATGAACTTAAATATATGGTGAAATCCCTAATCACCCAAATGACTAATATGATGAATATCATTACAAAGTTACTAACAAGCTTAAATGCACGAAAGTAACAGTTTAAAAATTGTAGTTTGGAATGCAAATGGCCTAACAAAACATTAGCTTGAGTTGAAGCAATTTTTGTCTGACAAGAAAATTGATATAGCACTAGTTTCAGAAACACATTTTACAAACAAAAACTATTTAGTGTTTCCTGGATATAAAATTTATGTGACAGATCATCCTGATGGTAAAGCTCGTGGTGGACAGCTGTCATAATAAATTCCCTATTAAGGCATAATGAAAGGCAACCATATGCAACACCACATATTCAATCCACTACTGTGCAAATTGAGGATACAAGTGGGCCAATACTCATCTCCTCAGTTTACTATCCACCCAGACATCTAATAACGACGGATCAATATGATAGCTACATAAAGACGCTTGGCATAAGATTCATTGCCTCAAAGTGATCTGAATGCAAACACACTGACTGGGGATCTAGGCTAACCAAAAAAAAAAGGAAGAAATCTGATTAATTCTATAAACAAAAATAATTGCAAATTTTTAAGCTCAGGTGAACCCAAATACTGGCCAACAGATAGGAAAAAGATACCTGACCTAATCGCCTTTAGCTTAATAAAAAATATAAAATATAACCAATTAAAAATTAAAGCTTCTTTTGAACTTTCTTCAGACCACTCTATTATTATTTGACTACACAACTGAAATAACCACAAAGCAAACTGCAATGAGTATAGACAGCATATTGAAAATCAACTGGAGATGTCTATCACATTGAAAGCACAATTAGATATTGAACGTTCCATTATTCACTTCAACGATGTGGTCCTAGACGCAGGAAACAAATCAAGTCAACAGCATAAATTTAGAAGAATATTTTCACAAGAAAGCGAATTATTGAGAAGCGAAAATGAGAAAGAGGTGGCAGCTAACTAGATCGCCTGAGGATAAACAAAATTTAAATATAGACTGCAAAAAACTCAAGAGAATATTAACTAAAATACAAAATATAGAAGTTGAAAATTACCTAAAAAACTTGACGCCTCGATATTCCAACTTTTTTATACCATCTGAATACTACGATTTCGGGAACCCCTCAAAATACGCGTTAGTTTCGGTAATCACTTCTTCGTTGGAGATGAATCTTTTCCTGCGAGCCATTTTTTTAAGTTTGGAAACAGGAAAAAGTCACTAGGAGCTAAATCTGGACTATAAGGTGGATGATCAACCAATTCGAAGTATATTTCACGTAATTTTAGCATCGTATCTAATGCTGTGTGTTGTCTTGAAGAAAGAGCATTTTTTCTTCTTTAAATGTGGTCGTTTTGCCTTGATTGCATCAATCAATTGATCCAATAATGCACGATAATACTTTCCTGTGATTGTGGATCTTTTTCAAGATAATCGATGAGCAATATAAGAAGAATTGTACTTCTGAGTGGCAAAGCGACCAGGAGAAGGCATTCAACAGACCGAAAGAGCTACTGTGTACAGCTCCGATCCTTGCGTATCCAATTCGTGGAGAAAAATTTATTTTGGACACAGATGCAAGTGGCTTTGGAATTGGAGGTCTCCTCTCGCAAGTTATTGACGGACATGAAGGAGTAATAGCCTTCTTCAGCCAGATCTTATCAAAGCCGAAGCGAAATTACTGTGTAACACGGAGAGAACTTTTGGCGGTTATGCAGTGCCTGAAGCACTTTAACAAGTACTTGTATGGACAAAAGTTCTTGTTGAGAACGGATCACGCTGCTCTGCGCTGGCTGTTACAGTTCAAATATCCCGAAAGTCAGGTTGCGAGATGGATTGAGAGACTCCAAAGCCACGATTTCACAATAGAACATCGCAGAGGCGGAAACCACGGGAATGCTGATGCATTATCACTACGTTCTTGCAATATGGAATGTAAGCACTGTTCTAAAGCTTAAGGGAAAGAAGGAGTAGTCGATGTGCGCTTAATGGCTGCTTTACCAGAAGAAGAATGGATATCAGAGAAGATCAAAGAAGAACAAAAAAATGACCAAGAAATTGCAAAAGTCGTGTCAAGTAAGAAAGAAGGAAAACGACCAGATTGGAATGAAATCTCTACTGAAAGTCCCATATCTAAAGCATATTGGGCTCAATGGAATAGCTTAAAGGTGCAAAATGGATGCCTATTCCACTTGTGGGAGAGCGCAGATGGAAAAACCAGGAAGAACTTGACTGTGGTACCCAAGGCAATAATAACCGAAATTCTCAGGGAATACCATAGTGGGCCAAGCGGAGGTCATCTAGGAATAACAAAAACAGTCGAGAAAACTAAATCACGATTTTATTGGGTTGGTTGCCAGCAATCGGTAGTTGAAAGGATTGGTGACCGAGGGACCGAGCCGTCCTTTAGCAGTTATGTAGCTGACAAACGAAGACAGTTGTTTCAAATTCATGGAATCATCAGAATGCGGACGCAACTGATGAGTGATAAAATGAAAGCCAGATATGATGTATGAGCAAACTCCAAGGGATTTCAGGAAGGGCAGCTAGTTATGCTTCATAATCCGGAAAGGAAAAAGGGATTATCGCCAAAGCTGCAAACATACTGGGAAGGTCCTTATAAGGTGATAAAGCGGCTCAACGATGTAGTATAAAGCATCCAGTTGGCGAGAAATGTCAGGAGCAAAATGAAATCCGTTCATTTGGGGAGTACTATCCTTGTTCAGGACGAAAAAGATTAAGCGGAGGACAGTGAAGCGTGTTTCATCCTGAAGCTTGACTGTATACTTTTAGGATCCCATCTGGAGTTTGAAGTTGTGTGCACCACCCTGCGTATATACGTCAAGAACACCCTGTCGATGGTGTAAAGAAAGTTCTCGAAAATAAAAACTTCCTTCGAGGTGAATATATATATATATATATATATATATATATTGTTTTCTTTTTATTTCTCTTTATTTCATACATCTGTCACCATTATATTGACACCTAATATTTACATGATTTGACAATTTGTTTGGAAATTAATATAAAAAAACACATTTTGGCCAGTGCCAAAAAGGGATACAACAAAAATGATTTACATTAATTATAATTAGATATTAATGAAAAAACAAATAATTCTTGAAAAAACATGAAATTCGCGATACTTTTTGAACATATATATATATAGGCAGATACAGGAAATGCTAAAGGAAAATATTATTTCCCCAAGTAGTAGTCCTTACAATTCTCCGTTGTGGGTTGTACCCAAAAAGAGTGACAACAGCGGCCAACAAAAATGGAGAATTGTGATCGACTATTGTAAACTAAATGAACAGACGGTAGACGATAAGTTCCCACTTCCAAATATGGAGGACATATTTGAAAAGTTGGGCAAATGTTGCTACTTTAGTACGATAGATCTCGCTAAGGGATTCCACCAGATTGAGGTGCACCCTGAAGACAGAGCTAAAACAGCATTTTCAACCGCAAGTGGCCATTACGAATTCAATCGAATGCCATTTGGCTTAAAAACAGCACCCGGCACATTCCAAAGGTTAATAAATCACGTATTGCGAGAGTACATACATGAACAAAATTGGTGTAGTCTATTTAGACGACATACTTATTTTTTCGACTAGCTTACAAGAGCATGTTGAATCTATTCGCCAAATTTTTGAAACATTACGTGCGTCGAATTTAAGAATTCAATCTAATAAGTGTTGCTTTGCTGCGTTAACCACAAAATTTTTGGGACACGTTGTGACAGGTGATGGCATTATGCCTGATCCATCAAAAATCGAAACAATAAATAGAATGCAAGCACCAACCAGTATAAAAGGTATTAAGCAATTTCTGGGTATCACCGGCTATTACCGAAAATTTATGCGGGATTATGCCAAAGTAGCATAGCCGATGGTTTGATTTTTAAAAAAAACGCAGTACTTGATTATAAGAGTGAAGATTTTTTGAATTCATTTAACACATTAAAAAAACTTATTCTAAGTGAACCAGTTTTGCAACCGCCAGACTTTAGTAAAAAATTTACTCTTTCAACTGATGCATCGCAATTTGCTATTGGGTCAGTATTAAGCCAAAATGGTCACCCAATTTCTTATGCATCTCGCACACTGTCTGACCACGAAATTCGTTATTCGACAATTGAGAAAGAAGCACTTGCCGTTGTGTGGTCAGTTAAGCATTTTCGTACATATTTATACGGTCGTAAATTTCAAATCCAACTCGAAGCTGATAAGAAGAATTGTGGAGATCTAGACACGGACGAAAAACTTTTCAAAATTTTTACTACATACAACAGAACTATTCATTCCAGTACGAAAAAGAGACCAATTGATTTTCTAATTAAAAACTTCAGTAAAGAGGACATAGATAATTTAAGCAAAGAATATAATAAGTAAAATTCAATTAATAAATAAATTAAATCAAACCAGATACTGCAATCCTGAGCAGGTAGAAAACGTTGTTGTTAACAGAAAAATTGAAAAGGCTAAGCCTAAGTATAAGAAGCTATGATTGTGAAGGTAATTATGTTCTCGATACGTCAAATAACCGAAAAATTAAATATTACAAAAGTCAATGGAAAAGAAAATACAAATGCATCAATGAGAACTCGAATTGACCTTTTTTTTTTTTTTTTTGCACCAACTTTCTACATTTTTATTTAGACTAAGGAAATGAAAAACAAAAAAAAAATTAATGTAAATTAGATATTTGCGTGGACGCAAATAACTTAAGGGTGGAGGAATTACATTGTGATCCTGCCCTTCTCTATAGACTATACTTACTCTTACTGCCTTAATAACTACACCTTCATTCCGTTATTACTATTATTGCAACTCTGCTAATGTATTCATATTTCATACTTATCTTTCAAACTCTTTTTCTCTTGTTCCTCTAAAATTTGAGAGCTCTAGTTTTAAGTTCTTTCTAGCTTAAGTCAGTTTGTATTCGATTGTCAAGAAATAAAGAACAATAAAGAAGCAAACCCATAACTGTATATATATATATATCGGTATATAGAAATCTCTTGATACGAGTTCCTTTGTCTTCTTCACCGCAAAGTGTCCTTTGTCATGTACTTGCCGAATAATATTGGTTTGCATCTCTTCAGGTATGACAACAAGTTCTCGTTCATCCTTTAGCTTATGAATAACGTCGCCTTTCAAAAAATATCCATCATAATTTGGCTTGTCACGAAGAATTTCTCTTATTGCAATCAATTTGTCATCTCTGCTTTGAGCGTTTCTAATTTCACATAAAATATTTGATTCGTTAATCATCATAATCGGATATCGACTTAAAGCGTCGACATGTCGCATCTGGGATCCTGATCGGTGTTCCACAGTATAATCGTATTCCTCAAGCAGCAAAACCCATCGCGCTACTCTTGTACACAAATCCTTTTTTGTTAAGGTCTTCGTAAACGCGTTACAATCGGTGACGAGCTTGAAATGTAGGCCTAGAAGATATATACGGAACTTCTTCACTGCTTCGACTACTGCCAACACCTCCAGCTCATAACTCGAGTACTTTTTCTCAGCTTCAGTGGTTTTTTTGCTCATAAAGTACACCGGATGCAGGTTGCCATCATCAAATGCCCTTTGCAACAGTACGGCTCCATATCCATGCATCGAAGCATCCGTGTGAACCTCAGTTTCCGAATTCTGATTGAATATCCTCAGCGTCGGCTTATTGCATAAAGCATGTTTTATCGCGTTAAATGAAGAAATCTGTTCTTTTCCCATTTCAAATCTTTTGTCTTTCTTTTTTAAATCTGTTAGTGGTTTAGCCATCGTTGAAAATCCTTGAACGAACTTTCGGAAATAGCTAGCCAGTCCGATGAAACTTTCCAACTCTTTCAAATTTTCTGGTAACTTGAATTTCTTTATTGCTTCGATTTTGGCTGGCGTTGGTGAAATCGTGTGCTTCTCTATGACATGTCCCAAAAATTCGACACGTTTTCTCAAAAATTGGCATTTTTTCATATTGATCTGTAGGCCATAATCTCTGCACAGCAAAACACTTCTTCTAGACGCTGTATTGCTTCGTCTTCATTATCGGCAGGTATAATAATATCATCAATATACGGTAGGGCTATGCCTCTTCGAGTCAAATCACGAAAAATTGAGTTTACGTACCTCTGAAATACACTGGGTGAGTTGCATAGTCCAAACGGAACCTTCTTGAATTGGAACTGACCATTATGTGTCACGAAAGATGTGTATCTCTGGCTATCGCTCGCTACGTTGACATGAAAAAAGCCGTTCTTCAGATCTATGGTACTGAAAAGTTTTGCGCTTTGTAATCGGTCCAATTGATCCTCAATTAGTGGCAATGGGAAACGATCCTTCAAAATCACCTTATTTATTCGTCGATAATCGACACAGAGTCTTGGTGTGCCATCACGCTTGCGTACCAAAACTACAGGGCTACTGTACTCCGACTCCGATTCTTCGATGATACCGTCTCTCAACCATTCGTCTATCTGCTGTTCGACAATGATTCTTTCAGCCATAGGCAATCTACGTGGTCTCGATGAAATTGGATTATCATCTTTCAGAAAAATTTTCATTTCAACATTCGTTGTTTTAGTTTTGTTGGGTTTATAATTTTTAACAATTTCAACGACTTTACGTTTTAAATTTTTATTTAGAGTTTCATCAAATTCAAAATTATTTTCGAAATCGTCTGTTGCATTTATTTTCATCATATTTTGTAAGTCATTTTCATCATTATTTTTAAGTTTTTTAATCGTTAGACTCGTTGGATTAATGTTTATTTCAGCTTGTGAACATATTTCACAACCAATAACAACTGGAATATTTAAACAATCAGAAGGAACAATTTCAAATGGCATCTCAAAGTTTTCATCGTCTATATTAAAATTAATCAATACGCGACCGACCGATTTTATTTTATTTGCCTCCGAATTACCGAAACCGATTAAGTATACGTTTGAGTCAGACTTTTTACAGTTTTCCAAACGTTTGAAAACACTTTCTTTTAAAACGTTAAACTTACTACCAGTATCGAGAATTGCACTTGTTTCGAAACCATTAATGTTAATTTGCTTTATCATTCGGTTTTTAAAATCATTTATAATGTTTACATTTACTTTTGCTTCGTTTGCTTTCTTATTCGGACAATTCTTAGAAATATGGCCGAATTTATTACATGCAAAACATTTTGTTCCTTTCTCTTTGTTTTTGCACTCGGTTGCTTTGTGCCCTTTTTCGCCGCAATTAAAGCACTTATCGACACTCTTTTTCCCATTCTCATTAGAAAATTTTATATTTATGTTATGTTTTTTGTCATTCTTTATGTTCGCAATTTTCTCATTATTCGCGCGTAATATTTCGTAATATTTTAATTTTTCTTTAAACTCCGCTAAGTCTTTCGCACCGTACAAAATTGTTTTGTTTATGTTTAAATCATTAATACCGTCAATAACATATTGAATTAAAGCACGATCTTCTATATTACCGCGACCCGCAATGTCTTTCATTTGAAAAAAATATTCTCTTACACCTTCTTCTTTTTGCATTTTACGTTCCACAAGTTGTTTATGCAGCACAGCACTGTTGACTGTCGTTCCAAATTCTGATAAGAGAGCTCCTTTTAAATTATTCCACGAAGATAAACTTTTCTCACTGCAAAGAAATGTCTTTGCTAGCCCTCTAACTGACTTTTTTGCAAATACAAACTTTTGCAATTCGTCCCAATTCATGAGCGTAGCTGTCTCTTCGAATTCTGTCACCCATGCTTCAATAGAAATATTTGCGCTGCCGTCAAATAAGCGTATGGAGTCTTCAATGTCTCTAAAACTCATTACAAATTTTGGTGGTTGATTTACGTAGTCGCCTCTCTCGCGATTTACCTCTCTCTCTTTTTTCTGATTTGTTCGTTTGTCGCTGCGCTTGCGCTCTGATTTTTTTGTTTTTGTATCTTTACCGTCGTTAGCTTCAACATTCCTGTCGTTCCATCGTACCGTCTGATCGCCGTCTTCTTCGTCTGTCTCTCGCTCTTCAGTTGCTTCGCTCTCAGTTATCTCGTCGTCATTGCTTGCTTCGTCGTCATCGTCGTTTTCATCCTCTGTTTCTTCATCGCCGTTTTCTTCGCTCTCGAAGTTATGAAGAAATTGAAAGATGTGCGCCTTTACGTCGTCAACTGAGTGCTTGATTCCCAGAATCGAGCATATCACCGCCAAATCAGCCGCCGTTAGATTTGAATCAATGTACGCTGCTTTCCTCTCGTATTGTTCGTCGTCAGTGTCGAAACCAAAACCGCTAAACTCTCTCAGCCTCTGCCGATTACGTCTATCGCCTTCTCTTTCAAATATGTATTTATGCAACGCCGTAATATTCACTTTACTGGCGTAACGGATGTTTCTGCGAATTTTCTCGAATTCTTGTAAAGAACGCATTTTATATATAAATTTTTATTTTTTTTTTTTTTTTATATATTTCTTTTTCTCCGTTTTGGCTCAAAAAATCCCGCACAAACTTACACACGTTTTATTTTCTTTTCGCGACACGTATTTTATTCTTATCCCGGTTGAGCCCCCAAATTTATGGTACAGCTTATTAATATATGAATGGTACAGTTTATTAATATATGAATGGTACAGTTTATTAATATATGAGTGGTACAGTTTATTAAAAATAAGTTCCAAGTACGAAAGAAGTCTTGTTTCACTCGCGATCCGTTTCGACTGACTCCCCAGCTCGTTGACAGCTCGTTGACCGCCCCTAAAACAGCGTTGCCACTGTTTAGGGAAAAACAGTTCCCACAACTCGGCCATTCTGATTTTCATTCGCCTCGAATGTGTCATCGCTATCATCGTCTTCGTATTGAACCCAAGGCTTCATAAATTCAGCACAACTAGATGTTTTCATGGGACCCTCGTAGCAATTACCTGTTCGAATTAAATCATAAGAATTTTTTAGTTTAACCCCTGTTACCTCATAAGGCCCCAAATATTTTGGTTTGAGCTTCAAACCACCGCCCAGTTGAGTCCTTTTGATGGCTACCAGATCACCAACTTTATATTTTCGTGCTGGTTTCCGCTTACGATCGTATGGCTTCTTATTTTCTGCTTGGATTTGCAGGATGTGCTCTTTTGCCTGCTGACGTAGTTTGTTTCGTTGGTCATCGAATTGCTTCACAATTTCAGCTTCGATAAGCTCTTTGATATGCAAGTCGTCTTTCATCCGCATTTTCACACCGGTCATTAGCTCAAAGGGTGTTGCGTGCGTACTTCGTGAAAATGAAGCATTCATTAGCTGCTATACCGCCTGCACGTGTTTGTACCATTTCGTTGGTTCCCCAAGACTAAGTTTCGCAAGGACGTTAGCGATCACGGCATTCATTCTTTCAATTTGTCCATTGACGCGTGGTAGGCCAGTCGTTATCAGAAAATGCTTGATGTTTTGTTCGCTACAATAGTTCTTGAAATCTTCACTGGTGAACGCAGAGCCTCGATCAGATACGATGCTGACTGGATTCCCAAATATTTGGCTTTGCGTTTGAAGTTTTTGAATCAAATCTTTCGCTGACGTCGTTTTTGTGGGATACAACCAAATAAATTTTGTGAAAGCATCCACAACTGCTAATATGTGATTGTAAAGTTTGTTTGTCGACTCAAGTGGCCCAAGAAAATTCACATGGTACGTCTGCAACGGAGTTTCGCCTTTACTGATAGGATGAAGTTCTCCTTCCATTTTGCCACGTTTTCGATTACATAGAATACAATGAATACAACAAGATATTACTCCTTGTATCTTCTCTTCAAGCCTCGGTATATAGAAATCTCTTGATACGAGTTCCTTTGTCTTCTTCACCGCAAAGTGTCCTTTGTCATGTACTTGCCGAATAATATTGGTTTGCATCTCTTCAGGTATGACAACAAGTTCTCGTTCATCCTTTAGCTTATGAATAACGTCGCCTTTCAAAAAATATCCATCATAATTTGGCTTGTCACGAAGAATTTCTCTTATTGCAATCAATTTGTCATCTCTGCTTTGAGCGTTTCTAATTTCACATAAAATATTTGATTCGTTAATCATCATAATCGGATATCGACTTAAAGCGTCGACATGTCGCATCTGGGATCCTGATCGGTGTTCCACAGTATAATCGTATTCCTCAAGCAGCAAAACCCATCGCGCTACTCTTGTACACAAATCCTTTTTTGTTAAGGTCTTCGTAAACGCGTTACAATCGGTGACGAGCTTGAAATGTAGGCCTAGAAGATATATACGGAACTTCTTCACTGCTTCGACTACTGCCAACACCTCCAGCTCATAACTCGAGTACTTTTTCTCAGCTTCAGTGGTTTTTTTGCTCATAAAGTACACCGGATGCAGGTTGCCATCATCAAATGCCCTTTGCAACAGTACGGCTCCATATCCATGCATCGAAGCATCCGTGTGAACCTCAGTTTCCGAATTCTGATTGAATATCCTCAGCGTCGGCTTATTGCATAAAGCATGTTTTATCGCGTTAAATGAAGAAATCTGTTCTTTTCCCATTTCAAATCTTTTGTCTTTCTTTTTTAAATCTGTTAGTGGTTTAGCCATCGTTGAAAATCCTTGAACGAACTTTCGGAAATAGCTAGCCAGTCCGATGAAACTTTCCAACTCTTTCAAATTTTCTGGTAACTTGAATTTCTTTATTGCTTCGATTTTGGCTGGCGTTGGTGAAATCGTGTGCTTCTCTATGACATGTCCCAAAAATTCGACACGTTTTCTCAAAAATTGGCATTTTTTCATATTGATCTGTAGGCCATAATCTCTGCACAGCAAAACACTTCTTCTAGACGCTGTATTGCTTCGTCTTCATTATCGGCAGGTATAATAATATCATCAATATACGGTAGGGCTATGCCTCTTCGAGTCAAATCACGAAAAATTGAGTTTACGTACCTCTGAAATACACTGGGTGAGTTGCATAGTCCAAACGGAACCTTCTTGAATTGGAACTGACCATTATGTGTCACGAAAGATGTGTATCTCTGGCTATCGCTCGCTACGTTGACATGAAAAAAGCCGTTCTTCAGATCTATGGTACTGAAAAGTTTTGCGCTTTGTAATCGGTCCAATTGATCCTCAATTAGTGGCAATGGGAAACGATCCTTCAAAATCACCTTATTTATTCGTCGATAATCGACACAGAGTCTTGGTGTGCCATCACGCTTGCGTACCAAAACTACAGGGCTACTGTACTCCGACTCCGATTCTTCGATGATACCGTCTCTCAACCATTCGTCTATCTGCTGTTCGACAATGATTCTTTCAGCCATAGGCAATCTACGTGGTCTCGATGAAATTGGATTATCATCTTTCAGAAAAATTTTCATTTCAACATTCGTTGTTTTAGTTTTGTTGGGTTTATAATTTTTAACAATTTCAACGACTTTACGTTTTAAATTTTTATTTAGAGTTTCATCAAATTCAAAATTATTTTCGAAATCGTCTGTTGCATTTATTTTCATCATATTTTGTAAGTCATTTTCATCATTATTTTTAAGTTTTTTAATCGTTAGACTCGTTGGATTAATGTTTATTTCAGCTTGTGAACATATTTCACAACCAATAACAACTGGAATATTTAAACAATCAGAAGGAACAATTTCAAATGGCATCTCAAAGTTTTCATCGTCTATATTAAAATTAATCAATACGCGACCGACCGATTTTATTTTATTTGCCTCCGAATTACCGAAACCGATTAAGTATACGTTTGAGTCAGACTTTTTACAGTTTTCCAAACGTTTGAAAACACTTTCTTTTAAAACGTTAAACTTACTACCAGTATCGAGAATTGCACTTGTTTCGAAACCATTAATGTTAATTTGCTTTATCATTCGGTTTTTAAAATCATTTATAATGTTTACATTTACTTTTGCTTCGTTTGCTTTCTTATTCGGACAATTCTTAGAAATATGGCCGAATTTATTACATGCAAAACATTTTGTTCCTTTCTCTTTGTTTTTGCACTCGGTTGCTTTGTGCCCTTTTTCGCCGCAATTAAAGCACTTATCGACACTCTTTTTCCCATTCTCATTAGAAAATTTTATATTTATGTTATGTTTTTTGTCATTCTTTATGTTCGCAATTTTCTCATTATTCGCGCGTAATATTTCGTAATATTTTAATTTTTCTTTAAACTCCGCTAAGTCTTTCGCACCGTACAAAATTGTTTTGTTTATGTTTAAATCATTAATACCGTCAATAACATATTGAATTAAAGCACGATCTTCTATATTACCGCGACCCGCAATGTCTTTCATTTGAAAAAAATATTCTCTTACACCTTCTTCTTTTTGCATTTTACGTTCCACAAGTTGTTTATGCAGCACAGCACTGTTGACTGTCGTTCCAAATTCTGATAAGAGAGCTCCTTTTAAATTATTCCACGAAGATAAACTTTTCTCACTGCAAAGAAATGTCTTTGCTAGCCCTCTAACTGACTTTTTTGCAAATACAAACTTTTGCAATTCGTCCCAATTCATGAGCGTAGCTGTCTCTTCGAATTCTGTCACCCATGCTTCAATAGAAATATTTGCGCTGCCGTCAAATAAGCGTATGGAGTCTTCAATGTCTCTAAAACTCATTACAAATTTTGGTGGTTGATTTACGTAGTCGCCTCTCTCGCGATTTACCTCTCTCTCTTTTTTCTGATTTGTTCGTTTGTCGCTGCGCTTGCGCTCTGATTTTTTTGTTTTTGTATCTTTACCGTCGTTAGCTTCAACATTCCTGTCGTTCCATCGTACCGTCTGATCGCCGTCTTCTTCGTCTGTCTCTCGCTCTTCAGTTGCTTCGCTCTCAGTTATCTCGTCGTCATTGCTTGCTTCGTCGTCATCGTCGTTTTCATCCTCTGTTTCTTCATCGCCGTTTTCTTCGCTCTCGAAGTTATGAAGAAATTGAAAGATGTGCGCCTTTACGTCGTCAACTGAGTGCTTGATTCCCAGAATCGAGCATATCACCGCCAAATCAGCCGCCGTTAGATTTGAATCAATGTACGCTGCTTTCCTCTCGTATTGTTCGTCGTCAGTGTCGAAACCAAAACCGCTAAACTCTCTCAGCCTCTGCCGATTACGTCTATCGCCTTCTCTTTCAAATATGTATTTATGCAACGCCGTAATATTCACTTTACTGGCGTAACGGATGTTTCTGCGAATTTTCTCGAATTCTTGTAAAGAACGCATTTTATATATAAATTTTTATTTTTTTTTTTTTTTTATATATTTCTTTTTCTCCGTTTTGGCTCAAAAAATCCCGCACAAACTTACACACGTTTTATTTTCTTTTCGCGACACGTATTTTATTCTTATCCCGGTTGAGCCCCCAAATTTATGGTACAGCTTATTAATATATGAATGGTACAGTTTATTAATATATGAATGGTACAGTTTATTAATATATGAGTGGTACAGTTTATTAAAAATAAGTTCCAAGTACGAAAGAAGTCTTGTTTCACTCGCGATCCGTTTCGACTGACTCCCCAGCTCGTTGACAGCTCGTTGACCGCCCCTAAAACAGCGTTGCCACTGTTTAGGGAAAAACAGTTCCCACAACTCGGCCATTCTGATTTTCATTCGCCTCGAATGTGTCATCGCTATCATCGTCTTCGTATTGAACCCAAGGCTTCATAAATTCAGCACAACTAGATGTTTTCATGGGACCCTCGTAGCAATTACCTGTTCGAATTAAATCATAAGAATTTTTTAGTTTAACCCCTGTTACCTCATAAGGCCCCAAATATTTTGGTTTGAGCTTCAAACCACCGCCCAGTTGAGTCCTTTTGATGGCTACCAGATCACCAACTTTATATTTTCGTGCTGGTTTCCGCTTACGATCGTATGGCTTCTTATTTTCTGCTTGGATTTGCAGGATGTGCTCTTTTGCCTGCTGACGTAGTTTGTTTCGTTGGTCATCGAATTGCTTCACAATTTCAGCTTCGATAAGCTCTTTGATATGCAAGTCGTCTTTCATCCGCATTTTCACACCGGTCATTAGCTCAAAGGGTGTTGCGTGCGTACTTCGTGAAAATGAAGCATTCATTAGCTGCTATACCGCCTGCACGTGTTTGTACCATTTCGTTGGTTCCCCAAGACTAAGTTTCGCAAGGACGTTAGCGATCACGGCATTCATTCTTTCAATTTGTCCATTGACGCGTGGTAGGCCAGTCGTTATCAGAAAATGCTTGATGTTTTGTTCGCTACAATAGTTCTTGAAATCTTCACTGGTGAACGCAGAGCCTCGATCAGATACGATGCTGACTGGATTCCCAAATATTTGGCTTTGCGTTTGAAGTTTTTGAATCAAATCTTTCGCTGACGTCGTTTTTGTGGGATACAACCAAATAAATTTTGTGAAAGCATCCACAACTGCTAATATGTGATTGTAAAGTTTGTTTGTCGACTCAAGTGGCCCAAGAAAATTCACATGGTACGTCTGCAACGGAGTTTCGCCTTTACTGATAGGATGAAGTTCTCCTTCCATTTTGCCACGTTTTCGATTACATAGAATACAATGAATACAACAAGATATTACTCCTTGTATCTTCTCTTCAAGCCTCGGTATATAGAAATCTCTTGATACGAGTTCCTTTGTCTTCTTCACCGCAAAGTGTCCTTTGTCATGTACTTGCCGAATAATATTGGTTTGCATCTCTTCAGGTATGACAACAAGTTCTCGTTCATCCTTTAGCTTATGAATAACGTCGCCTTTCAAAAAATATCCATCATAATTTGGCTTGTCACGAAGAATTTCTCTTATTGCAATCAATTTGTCATCTCTGCTTTGAGCGTTTCTAATTTCACATAAAATATTTGATTCGTTAATCATCATAATCGGATATCGACTTAAAGCGTCGACATGTCGCATCTGGGATCCTGATCGGTGTTCCACAGTATAATCGTATTCCTCAAGCAGCAAAACCCATCGCGCTACTCTTGTACACAAATCCTTTTTTGTTAAGGTCTTCGTAAACGCGTTACAATCGGTGACGAGCTTGAAATGTAGGCCTAGAAGATATATACGGAACTTCTTCACTGCTTCGACTACTGCCAACACCTCCAGCTCATAACTCGAGTACTTTTTCTCAGCTTCAGTGGTTTTTTTGCTCATAAAGTACACCGGATGCAGGTTGCCATCATCAAATGCCCTTTGCAACAGTACGGCTCCATATCCATGCATCGAAGCATCCGTGTGAACCTCAGTTTCCGAATTCTGATTGAATATCCTCAGCGTCGGCTTATTGCATAAAGCATGTTTTATCGCGTTAAATGAAGAAATCTGTTCTTTTCCCATTTCAAATCTTTTGTCTTTCTTTTTTAAATCTGTTAGTGGTTTAGCCATCGTTGAAAATCCTTGAACGAACTTTCGGAAATAGCTAGCCAGTCCGATGAAACTTTCCAACTCTTTCAAATTTTCTGGTAACTTGAATTTCTTTATTGCTTCGATTTTGGCTGGCGTTGGTGAAATCGTGTGCTTCTCTATGACATGTCCCAAAAATTCGACACGTTTTCTCAAAAATTGGCATTTTTTCATATTGATCTGTAGGCCATAATCTCTGCACAGCAAAACACTTCTTCTAGACGCTGTATTGCTTCGTCTTCATTATCGGCAGGTATAATAATATCATCAATATACGGTAGGGCTATGCCTCTTCGAGTCAAATCACGAAAAATTGAGTTTACGTACCTCTGAAATACACTGGGTGAGTTGCATAGTCCAAACGGAACCTTCTTGAATTGGAACTGACCATTATGTGTCACGAAAGATGTGTATCTCTGGCTATCGCTCGCTACGTTGACATGAAAAAAGCCGTTCTTCAGATCTATGGTACTGAAAAGTTTTGCGCTTTGTAATCGGTCCAATTGATCCTCAATTAGTGGCAATGGGAAACGATCCTTCAAAATCACCTTATTTATTCGTCGATAATCGACACAGAGTCTTGGTGTGCCATCACGCTTGCGTACCAAAACTACAGGGCTACTGTACTCCGACTCCGATTCTTCGATGATACCGTCTCTCAACCATTCGTCTATCTGCTGTTCGACAATGATTCTTTCAGCCATAGGCAATCTACGTGGTCTCGATGAAATTGGATTATCATCTTTCAGAAAAATTTTCATTTCAACATTCGTTGTTTTAGTTTTGTTGGGTTTATAATTTTTAACAATTTCAACGACTTTACGTTTTAAATTTTTATTTAGAGTTTCATCAAATTCAAAATTATTTTCGAAATCGTCTGTTGCATTTATTTTCATCATATTTTGTAAGTCATTTTCATCATTATTTTTAAGTTTTTTAATCGTTAGACTCGTTGGATTAATGTTTATTTCAGCTTGTGAACATATTTCACAACCAATAACAACTGGAATATTTAAACAATCAGAAGGAACAATTTCAAATGGCATCTCAAAGTTTTCATCGTCTATATTAAAATTAATCAATACGCGACCGACCGATTTTATTTTATTTGCCTCCGAATTACCGAAACCGATTAAGTATACGTTTGAGTCAGACTTTTTACAGTTTTCCAAACGTTTGAAAACACTTTCTTTTAAAACGTTAAACTTACTACCAGTATCGAGAATTGCACTTGTTTCGAAACCATTAATGTTAATTTGCTTTATCATTCGGTTTTTAAAATCATTTATAATGTTTACATTTACTTTTGCTTCGTTTGCTTTCTTATTCGGACAATTCTTAGAAATATGGCCGAATTTATTACATGCAAAACATTTTGTTCCTTTCTCTTTGTTTTTGCACTCGGTTGCTTTGTGCCCTTTTTCGCCGCAATTAAAGCACTTATCGACACTCTTTTTCCCATTCTCATTAGAAAATTTTATATTTATGTTATGTTTTTTGTCATTCTTTATGTTCGCAATTTTCTCATTATTCGCGCGTAATATTTCGTAATATTTTAATTTTTCTTTAAACTCCGCTAAGTCTTTCGCACCGTACAAAATTGTTTTGTTTATGTTTAAATCATTAATACCGTCAATAACATATTGAATTAAAGCACGATCTTCTATATTACCGCGACCCGCAATGTCTTTCATTTGAAAAAAATATTCTCTTACACCTTCTTCTTTTTGCATTTTACGTTCCACAAGTTGTTTATGCAGCACAGCACTGTTGACTGTCGTTCCAAATTCTGATAAGAGAGCTCCTTTTAAATTATTCCACGAAGATAAACTTTTCTCACTGCAAAGAAATGTCTTTGCTAGCCCTCTAACTGACTTTTTTGCAAATACAAACTTTTGCAATTCGTCCCAATTCATGAGCGTAGCTGTCTCTTCGAATTCTGTCACCCATGCTTCAATAGAAATATTTGCGCTGCCGTCAAATAAGCGTATGGAGTCTTCAATGTCTCTAAAACTCATTACAAATTTTGGTGGTTGATTTACGTAGTCGCCTCTCTCGCGATTTACCTCTCTCTCTTTTTTCTGATTTGTTCGTTTGTCGCTGCGCTTGCGCTCTGATTTTTTTGTT
The DNA here is from genome assembly GCA_920105625.2 of Clusia tigrina. Classification (NCBI taxonomy): domain Eukaryota; kingdom Metazoa; phylum Arthropoda; class Insecta; order Diptera; family Clusiidae; genus Clusia; species Clusia tigrina. Next base: position 400,507 of record CAKKTE020000656.1, read on the forward strand.
TTTGTATCTTTACCGTCGTTAGCTTCAACATTCCTGTCGTTCCATCGTACCGTCTGATCGCCGTCTTCTTCGTCTGTCTCTCGCTCTTCAGTTGCTTCGCTCTCAGTTATCTCGTCGTCATTGCTTGCTTCGTCGTCATCGTCGTTTTCATCCTCTGTTTCTTCATCGCCGTTTTCTTCGCTCTCGAAGTTATGAAGAAATTGAAAGATGTGCGCCTTTACGTCGTCAACTGAGTGCTTGATTCCCAGAATCGAGCATATCACCGCCAAATCAGCCGCCGTTAGATTTGAATCAATGTACGCTGCTTTCCTCTCGTATTGTTCGTCGTCAGTGTCGAAACCAAAACCGCTAAACTCTCTCAGCCTCTGCCGATTACGTCTATCGCCTTCTCTTTCAAATATGTATTTATGCAACGCCGTAATATTCACTTTACTGGCGTAACGGATGTTTCTGCGAATTTTCTCGAATTCTTGTAAAGAACGCATTTTATATATAAATTTTTATTTTTTTTTTTTTTTATATATTTCTTTTTCTCCGTTTTGGCTCAAAAAATCCCGCACAAACTTACACACGTTTTATTTTCTTTTCGCGACACGTATTTTATTCTTATCCCGGTTGAGCCCCCAAATTTATGGTACAGCTTATTAATATATGAATGGTACAGTTTATTAATATATGAATGGTACAGTTTATTAATATATGAGTGGTACAGTTTATTAAAAATAAGTTCCAAGTACAAAAGAAGTCTTGTTTCACTCGCGATCCGTTTCGACTGACTCCCCAGCTCGTTGACAGCTCGTTGACCGCCCCTAAAACAGCGTTGCCACTGTTTAGGGAAAAACAGTTCCCACATATATATATATATATATATATATATATATATATATATATATATATATATATATATATATATATATATATATATATATATATATATATATATATATATATATATATATATATATATATATATATATATATATATATATATATATATATATATATATATATATATATATATATATATATATATATATATATATATATATATATATATATATATATATATATATATATATATATATATATATATATATATATATATATATATATATATATATATATATATATATATATATATATATATATATATATATATATATATATATATATATATATATATATATATATATATATATATATATATGTCCATACCTACCGCTCCTCCTTCTTGAAATTGGAACCCCTCTCAAAAGAACAAAATTAATATACCCTTTTTATCTTTTTGAAAGGCAAAGGTATGAAAATGAACATGGAGAAATGGCACAAAGCGAATCCAACCAACAAGTGCCTATAACAGCAACCGGGCTCATCATGGAGCCGTCCAGGATAAGGGAGTTTTTTTCTCAACAAGGGCTACGATTTATTACACAGGGGAACAAAAAAGAATTCTACGGCATAAGTTTGTAGAGCCAATTTAGATACATATGATTATTAAGAACTCAGTCTATAAATTATTTTGTTGGAATTGTCTCTAAAAATACGCATTTTTTTCTATTTCACCTATATCTTTTCCGTAAAGTAGCAACAACAATGATTCATATATAGCTTAAAAGGAAGTTTTGAAATGTGTGTTTCTGCATAACGGAAATATATTAGCTTCGATAGGTCATTGATATACTCTTAAAGAAGAATATCGAAAAATTAGACTTGTTTTTAAGAAAATTGATATTCATTAACATCAGTGTGTGTAGATTTAAAAAAGTGAAATTTTTTATTGGGTCTGCAATGCGGATACACTAAATATCCCTGTTTTCTTTGTCTGTGGGACAGTCGTTCGAAATATGAATAATGGAGCAAGATGATTGTAGGAAAAGCTAACATCGTTCATGAGCTGTTGATCAGTCGAGAAAAAAATTATTCTTCCGCCAGTACATATTAACCTTGGACTTATAAAACTGTTTGTTAAAGCTTTAGATAGGAATCGCGATTGCTTCAAATATATTTGTCATATTTGTCCTGGTCACAGTATAGAAAAGTTAAAAGCAGGAATATTTGATGAGCCACAAATCCGTATTCTTATAAACAACGATGATTTCAAAAACTCAAGTTGAATTGGTAGTATGAATAAACTTTGTATCAGTTGTCAAAAATTGTAATCACAGATTGTTTTGGTAATCCCATAATTTTCACAAACTAGGAGCATTAGCTCATGAGTGTCAAATTACATTATTTGCATAGTTATTTACATAAATTTCCTGATAACCTGGGTGATTATAGCGAAGAACACGGAGAACGGTTCCAGCAGGTTATCAAGATTATGGAGGAATTGATATCTTTCGTTGGGATCGCCATATGATGTCAGACTACTGCTGGAACTTGCAAAAAGTCTGTCCGGGCCAAAAACACCAAAGAAAATACCATTCAAAACGTTTTTCTTAACTCTTATGGATATGTTTTTGTTTTTTATAATTCATTTTATTATTGTTTGTATTGAAATCATTTGATAATTTAAAAAAAATCGTTTTAAAAATTATTCTCTTTTTTTAAATTTATTTCCAGTATAAATGGTATGAATGGCTTTTATCTTAAAATGTAGAGTCAATTCAACAAAAATATAATTATTTTTGTATTCAGCAGACCAAAATTACGAAAAATTTACTAATAAATTCCGTGCCGCAGAATCAGCGATCCACTTTGTTATCATTCAGAGGGGAGCTGGAAATAATTTGCCCACTCTTCAACGAGAACGTCCTGCTAAAAGAGTATATATTTCAACCAGATATCAGGACCAAAATACAAGGACAAGCACTTTAGGTCATTATGACACTGGGATCGGATCCGTTGTGGGAGGCTAATACGGAAGTTCGGATTAACAAGGGCACACCCTATACCACCAAGCTTCAAGTATACAATATAAATGTAAGTGATTATTTTAGATAATTATTGTATATCTTAGATAAATTAAACGCTAAGTTTAAATTTGACACAAATAAACCAGGAGAATTTTCAAAACTTTTTAAATGGAATAAGTATAATTAATAGTTATAACTTGAGCAGTAGTAGAAGTACTATCAACACAAAAAAAAACTTTTTATACACTTCAATACATCTGGATTCTAAATCAGAAATTGAGGAAAATTAATCATAGGGGCAATGACAGGAACTTTTTGTGAGAAAGCAGACACTACACAAGACCTAACAGGCACAAAACTTATCAATTTGGTCAGAATACACAATTGGCACAGTATAGACAAAATTAAAATTCAAACTTTGACAATGCAGAACACCCTCGATTCAGACCCAACTCAAATTATATAAATTCCATTGCAGGCAGCTATAATGTAGCATATAACAAATTTTACACTAAATTATACAAATTCCCATACTTTTCTACAATTCCTCCTAATACAAACTATGTCACCGTAACTCTGGTCAGACTAGATAGAGTCGATCACAATCAGTGGAAGTATATCATAATCAGAATGTGAATGATGAATCACATTTTCCCTTACCAAGCCACAGTCATATCTACTGATAGTTATACTTACGATCGGCGATTATAAAATAAAGTATTTAATTGATTCCGGATCAACAGCAACATTATTAGATCACCATAACCTACCTAAGTATAATCGAATTCAAATCAACAAATCATTGCACACTAAGTGGAAATACATAAATTTCTGAAGAAATTATGACATGCCAGAAGAAGTGGTGAATAGTTATGGATTACAGAAATCTCAACGAAGTAACTGTTAATGATAAGTTCCTCATACCGAACATTGAAAATATCTTGGAAAAGTTAGGCAGAGCACATTACTTAACTACACCCGATTTGGCAAAAGGTTTTCAACAAGTTTTATTAAAAAAATGCGACAGCAGACAAAAGGTATTTTCGACCCCACAAAGTCATCATGAGTGCAAGCCGTATTATCCAGCCTACAATGGATTGAAAACAGAAAGGGAAAGTTTGTCGTCTGCACTGACGATCAGTCCATGAGGCAACAAAAAACTATTCTAACAGTTTAGACTTTAAAAATAAAAAATAAAAATTGTTCACTGTAATGAAAAAAAAGTCAAAATCATGTGGATACCAGGACATTCAGGTATATCTAGAAGCGAGCTATCTGACTTAGCAGCTAAAGATGCACTAAACTGTCCTTTAGAATCCTTTAAGCCATTCTCCAAAAAAAGTATTGTTACTTCAGCCAGGAGATATACATACATATATACAAAAAATTAAGCGATGAATCGGTACGATATGACCACCCTTACAAAAGGATCAACCCTGCAAGAGCCCCTCTGATCCTTCCTCACACAATATCTATCACCATGAAGAAATGCTACACGCGACTTCGATTGGGCCACACGCTAATAACCCACATGCATCTTTTTAAAAAGGAACCACAACCCGGATGTTGCTTCTGCAATAATTCAGCTCTCACCATCTCACATCTCATTTCTGCCAGCCCCTCCATTTCCACCATCCGAACCTTAGTATTCCAAAATAAAAATCGTTTAGAAATTCTTTCATCCCCCTCTCATGAAAATATTTATACAATATACAGTTTTCTACAGCAACTAAGAATTGAAAATATAATATAAATTCAATGGAATTTTCTTTTTTTTCTTATTATATAAAATCTCAACATAATAAGCCGATAGCCCTGGCAGCTAGAGCTTATATAATTATTTATAATTTGAATTGTAATTAATTTTAATAAAATAAATAAAAAATAAATATTTTGGACCCCACAAGGTTATCATGAGTTTGTGAGACTGCCATTTCAGCTTAACAATGCCCAAGCCACATTCCAAAGACTGATAAACTCTGTTTTAAGGGATATAAACAGAATTTGGGTAGTATACCTGGACGACATTTTGACATTCAGCACAACAATAGAGGAACATTTCAAATATATGCAACTAATTTTTCGGAAGTTATATATACAGATAGATAAGTTCAATTTGTTTACAAGGGAAACCGAATCCGTTGGTCATATGTTAACAATAGAAGAAATCAACCCAAACTTAAGTAAAGTAGAAAATATTCAAAAACTTGCACATCCCCATACCGAAAAACAAATGAAATCATTTTTAGGTATTACAGGCTACTACCGTAAGTTCGTGAAAGAATATACAACGGTAACATAAGGTATGACAAAATACCTTAAGAAACATACCAAAGTTAATGTCGATGACCCACATCATATAAATTCCTTTACAAGCTCACAAATATTGAAATAGCATGACTTCGAAAAGAAATTTAAGTTGACTGATGCTAGCGACTATGTTTTAGGAGCTGTCTTAATGCAAAATAATTACATTATAAGATATGCAGTTAGAACACTGAATGTCAATGAGCGACGTTATTCAACCTCGGAAAATGAGTAAATTATTTTAGACCTTACCTATATGGGATAAATACCACTTTATCTATGCGCCATGCTTCCGGTATATACCCAAAAGCAAGAATTGCCCTAGTGATATTTATCAGGCGCGGAATCAGTACATCACAGATGGCGGACGATTGGCACACAAAATATTCAGGTGTTTTGGAGAATACTCGTATATCTTAGATTTGAGCAAGATCACTCAACTTGCTTCTTTTAAAATATATGAATTCCTGTCGAAAATTAACCTGACAGAAGATTTATAGATGAGACTATCCTCATCTTTCAAATAAATAGGGGCATCACAATAATCTTAATCTACCTATATGGGAGAGCTTTCGATTTACTCACAGATCATCAGTCATTAGTGTGGCCTGGAACTCAAAAACATCGGCAGAGATATCAAACCACTGCTATAACGTTGCCAGTTGAAGCTAGGTGAATATGATATCAATATGAGTTAGCAGAAGGCTTTTTTATTGGAATCTAAATTACTGTTGGGACAATAAACACATACCAAAAAATGACGAAATACGTGAAGAAAACACTCCGATTTCAAACATTATAAAATACTTTATTGCTAACTAGACGCGTCCGCGTAATCTAAAAGCTACAAGAGAACTTCACTCAAATTCAAGGTTGTATATTTAAGCAAAGTAGAAAGAATGCCAGGGAGAAACTAAAAACAGTGTTGTTTGCGCCTGGAATAATAGTTACATATTTTAACGACTGAACATCCCGGCCTCATTAAAATATACTTATGTACTTTTAATCATTAATATGAAGAGGATATAGATTGACTATCGCCCGTTTGTAGATCCCATGTTGTGTCTTCACTTCGGCTATGCGATGAATTCCGTCCCGTCCAGGGGTTGTTGAAAGTACCCTGGCCAACGAATGTATGCCAGGGTACTTTCGTCGTCATGTACCACAACAAGCATACCTGGCTGTATATCAGCACCTTGCGTTGTTCACTTATGCTAGAGCAGATGGAGATAATCGTGCGACCACCTTTGCCAAACAAATTGTTGTAGCTGCTGGAGCCGTGGAAATCGAGCCAAATGATTATAATTGATATTTGTTGCGTCTGGCTCAGGAAATGATGTAAGCGGCTGTCCGGTCAGGAAATGCCCTGGTGTCAGTGCTTCCTTCTCTGACGGATACGAGGAAAGCGGCATTATCGGACGAGAATTCAGAATTGCTTCGATTTGCGCAGTGATGGTAGACGATTCCTCAAACGGAAGTGCTGCATTGGCTACTACTCGTATGAGGTGATGTTTTGCCTGCCTTACTGCAGCCTCCCACAAGTCTCCGAAATGAGGAGATCTTGGTGGGATTTTCCGCCATTCTATTCGATGCTGTTGAGAAAATTCTAACATTTTTGCTTGATGTTTGGCTCTGAAATAGTTTATTCAGCTTAGCGAGTTCGTTTTTCGCGCCAATGAAATTTGTTTCGCTTACTGCTTCGATATGAATGGCCTTTGTTGTGAAGCACACGAACATAGCCACATACGCCTTCACTGGAGATCTTCCACGAATTTCCGAATGAACAGAGACTGGACCACAGAAGTCTATTCCAGTGGTTAAAAATGCACGTCCCGGTTGAACACTTTCTTTCGGAAGGTTGCCCATGAGCTGATCTTGCTTTGTCGGCTTAGTGCGAAAGCATCGATACATCGATGTACAATAGCGACACAAATATTTTCCATCAATAGGCCCCAACATTAAGAGCTGTGTTTGCGGGCCAGCGTGCATGTGAATGAAATGATAGAAAGAAACTAAATATTTAGTTAAAATAGAATTTTTTGGTAAAATGATTGGATGTTTGGAACTGTAAGGCAAGTTGCTGTTTTGAAGACGTCCGCCGACTCGGATAAGTACATCAGCGTCCAAAAATGGATTTAAACCCTTGATTCGACTGTTCTTGTCAACACTACTGTGTTTGGAAATTGTTTTGTACTCTGCTGTGAGATAGCCGCGTTGAGCGTTTCGAATTAAACTTAAAAGAGCTGCGTCATATTCTGCAATGCTAAATGACCCCTTAGTTCGGCCTTCTGCTGACCTCCTAGTGTTGTTGGCAAATCTGAGGCCATGAACGAATATGCGTTCAAGCCGTTGCAATGAGTAACGATGATTAACTGCTGAGATGAAGTCATCGTAGACTGGCTTTGCTGCAAAGAGAACTATTTTATTTGACCGCAATACATGGATTTCTTCTAAGTTGTCCGCTGGCCGCTGAGGACACACAATAATTGTTGTGGATATAAATTATGGACCACTTCTCCACAGGGACGATTTTATAAACTCCTCAGGCATGGCGCCACGAGAGATGATATCCGCAGGATTTTCGCGTGACCTCCTGGATATTTGCAACTCTGTTTGCTACGAAGGTTGTCCATGTATATGAAGGCTGGTGTAATCCGTGTAATAAGATAGATCGTTAACTGTATTTGGAAGAATATTCAGTATCCGTTCTGCGAGTCCAGCCATGTGCAGCGCTGCCTGTAGTTCAAGTTTTGCTATTGACATTGATGTTGTTGGAGCCACCCGTGATTTCGAGGAAATAAGCTGCACTGTGACGTCATTGTTTTCACCAATGGTGCGCAGGTAGCAGCATGCACCGTATGCCGATTCACTGCTGTCAGCGAACGAATGCAGCTCCATAGATTTTGACACGTGTCAAAGTACATGCTTTGGAATTCGAACTGACTTAAGAGTCTTCAGTTGCTGAATGTAATTACTCCAACGTTGCTCATAGCACTCCGGCAGTGGTTGGTCCCTTCACAATTTTAGCTTCAAAAGTTGCTGCATAAAGATTTTTTCCAAAACTACTACTTGGCGAATTAGGGCTTGTGGGTCGAAAATTCTTCCGAGATCTGACAGCACAGTTCGTTTCGTAGTTGTTGCTGGCCAATCGAAGGCAAAGTGGCATGCGAATGAGTCTGCAGTTGGATGCCAAATCATGCCCAATGTTTTTGTAACGTCATCGTAACCAATTCTGAGGAATGGTTCCTTCTGCTGGTGCGGTATGTGCTTCTATTTCCCGTTTAAGCAACGTTTCTAAAAAGGCAGTCGATGATGTGGAAAGTTTAGTGCACTGGAAACTTACTTTTTCACTTTAGCTACCCTACCAGTGACTCTATAACCCACTTGCGTATTTTGGAGAATAGGAAGTTTATCACTCTGGCTAATTTGATCATGAATCAGCAGATCCATGTAAATGTTCGCTCCTAACAGCAAATCAACATTATGTGATTTAAAAAAAGCCGGATCAGCTAAGTGAATATCTGTAGGAATATTCCAATTAGATATGTTGAAATGATACTCCGGTTGGTACTCACTAATACGTGGTAGCACAAAGAAAATTAATTCAGTTGAGTAGTGTGACGTGTTAGACTGTATTATAGTTGTAATGCACTGGCGTACTGTTGTGGCCAATGCCGCTAATTTCTGGTTCTGCAATTTGACGCCTTATGCTTAGTTGCACTTCAAGTCGCTCAGAGACAAAGCCAGAGTCCACCAACGCTCTGCAGAGAATTAGCTCTACCTAATTATTCAATACCTTAATAAGCGCAGTAGCTAGTAATACAGTAGCAGGTGTTGTTTTTGTGTTGCTGTGGTAGCAGGAAGCAGGTAATACTTGTACTGATGTACATAGTGGCGCTGTTGTTTTTGCTGCTGGAGCAGATTGCGAGGAGAGAAAATATGCGTTTGAATTGATGTTCAATGTTGCTAAGCTATTTGCAGCTAATTGTCATTCCGTTTTTACAATGTTTTCGGGAACAACCGGTTTTCTGCCTGTGAACGTGTTGTTGTTGTAAAACAAATTATTGTGAAGTAATGCGTGATGGATACGGTTACATGTTTTACATTTTTCAGCATCACAATTTATATGCGTATGACCACTTTTGAAACAATTTTTGCAGAGTTCCCTTTCATGAATCGAATCGCTGATAGAGTAAATATTAAATGTGTACATTGCGGTGAAAACCACACGGCAAACTACAGAGGATATGCGATATATATAAAGCTCTACAAGTCCAGAGATACCCTACACTTCGCAAGAAAGAAACAAATGGACAAATCAATATTGAAACAAACCAAAACAATCACAATACAAAAATAAATGGCCAGAAAATCATCTCTGGTATTTCATACGCTCAAGCTGCACAAATGGAAACAATATCACAGGAGCCAAATCAAATAAAAAGCAACAGCACATATGAAATAATATCAAACAATGACGATCTATTCGAATTAAAAACAATGATGAAACAACTAATAAATCAAATGACCAGTATGATGAACATAGTAACTATGCTTGTATGCAAAATAGATGAACGCAGTAAATAAAATAAATTTGGCAATATGGAATGCAAATGGACTGTCGCGCGATGAACTAGAACTAAAGACTTTCCTAATAAATAATTCAATAGATGTGATGTTAATCTCGAAACACATGCTACAGACAAAACATATGTTAAATTCCCTAACTTTGACATCCATTACACACATTATCCTGACAACAAATCTCACGGTGGCACGGCGATCATTATAAAAAAAAATATGAATTACACGCATATAAAAAAGAAAACCTTCAAGCAACCACAATAGCACTAAAAGACTCGAAAGGACAAATCGTAGTATCTGCTGTCTATTGTCCACCAAAATATATATAACAACACAAAAGAAAAATATCTAGACTATTTAAAAAAACTGGGGAATCGCTATTTAGCCGGAGGTGACAATAACGCTAAAAATGTTTTATGGGGATCAAGGTTGACAAACGCAAAAGGACGCGAGTTATTTAAAGCTATATGATATAGTAATGGTCGATTCATTAGCACTGGTGAACCAACATATTGGCCAGATTTAATATACTTCTGCATCACAAAAAATATTCTTCATAAACAGCTAACTATTAAATCAGACCACTCCCCAATCCTAATGACATTACTAGGATCAATAGAGACAAGACTTTTCTCAGGCATCTAGAACAATAAAACTGACTGGAATAATTTTCGTCTAGCACTGGAAAAACAACTAAAAATAGATATACGATTAAAAACAAAAAATGAAATCGATTCCGCAATCGCATACTTTAATGATAGCGTCATCGAAGCAATCACAGCTTCAACACCAAAGCTAACGTTAGCAAATACGGACACTAAACCAGCGTTCATCAAGGGAAAAATGAAATGGAAAAGGAAGCTCCGGAAAACATGGCAAATAACTAGGAATCCGGAAGATAAACGCAACCTAAACAAAGCAACAAATGAATTAAAAATTTTACTTCAGAAAAACAGAGAAAATGAACTAGAAAAATATATGCTGAATTTGGGAACGACCACATCAACAAATTACTCTCTTTGGAAGGCTACGAAAAAGCTCACTGGTGCAATAATACACAAACCTCCTATCAAAACACAAACCGGTACATGGGCGAAAACAAGTAAAGACAAAGCCAACACACTGGCCAAACATTTTTTTGAAATATTTACAAGCGAAATGGACAATCAAACCACTCATCTTGACAATGTAATAAATATCCCGCAATCCAAAACAAAAAAGACGTCAGTAGCAGAAATCAAAAACAAAATTAAAAAATTAAAAGACAAAAAGGCGCCAGGATATGATCTGATACGCGGGAAAATGCTAAAAGAAATGCCTGATATAGCTATAATATATATCCGAAATATATTTAACTGCATGCTAGAAACTAAGTATTTCTCTCGCTTATGGAAAGTTGCACAGATAACAGCCATCAGCAAGCCAGGAAAAGATGCCACCAAAACAACTTCTTACCGACCTATCAGTCTATTGCCAATACTATCGAAAGTATTTGAAAGGATACTACAGGACAGATTAGAGCCAATCTTAACAACAAAAAATTTAATACCCACCCATCAGTTTGGATTTAGAAGACAACACTCAACTGTGCAACAGGTCCACAGGGTTGTAAACTAAATCCTTGAAAGTATAGACAACAAAAAATACTGCGTATCTGTATACTTGGACATTGCAAAAGCATTTGACAAGGTGTGGAACAAAGGACTTCTATATAAACTTAAGCGAATATTTCCACAAAATTATTATGACATTTTAAAGAGCTATATAAGCGACCGACAATTCTACATAAAATATGACGAGGATTGCTCAGACATCCTACCAATGACAGCTGGAGTACCACAAGGCAGCGTATTAGGGCCTCTACTATACTTAATATTCACAGCAGATATACCAATTCCAACGAAAAGCAATGCGATGATAGCAACCTTCGCAGACGACACAGTTTTAATGGCATCACACAATGACGAAAAAAAGGCAACAAATGCAATCCAACATATATTGGACAATGTAGTAGCATGGTGTGACTTATGGGGAATAGAGATAAATAAAGACAAAACTGTACAAGTTGTATATATAAACAGAAAATTGACAAAATACAGCCTTGCTATAAAGGGAAAAAAAACCTACTCTGCTGCAAAATATCTTGTAATAACCATAGACGAAAAATTGACTTGGAAGCAGCACATCATTAACAAGCGAAACGATGCAAAAAATAAGTACCGACAATTAAGCTGGCTACTTGGACGAGCATCTAAACTATCTCTCTACAACAAACTAATAATATACAAGACAATAATAGCACCTATTGTTTGGGTCCTTATCTGCTTGTCGGCGAGAGACGTCCTCTGGAATGCCCTGTCGCGGGAACCTGTAAACCTACACCACTTTGTTAAATAAGCACTGCACTATTTCGGGTTTAAAACAACAAGAAGGTTTATTCTTAAAATACTAGTTCTTATATACTATTTACAAATGAACATTACCGTCTACGTCTTGACTTTTCTGGTGTTCCAGTTACGCAATTGTTATTTGGTGTCCGTTGCTCAATCCAACTGACCTACTAAAAGTAAAAGTGTCGTCGGTGCATTCTAAATGCCCATCGTCAGCTTGACTGCGGAACTGTGACACCCTAAAACTTTACATCATAATTAATGCATAAATACTATTCATTTACAATATTTGCACCCTAAAAATATGTGCGTTCTTAATGAATTTAATAGGAGCCGTTGCTGTGAGTCAACTACGAGTAGGTAGCTTGATTCTAACTCACAACATCCCTCCCCTCTTTCTGAAAGAAGTTAGTGCAACTAACTTCCCAGAAATCTCTACAATATTTTTCTTGCACTGCAAACAATTATGTGCATCGATTTAACTCTATATTACATACATATAACTTGTTTTTATTTATTTATTTATTTATTTATTTATTTTTTTGCTTTTATTTTCTTTTGTGGTTTTCTTTCTTTTGTTTTTTTTGTTTTTTTTTATTTTTTATTTTTATGTATCATTTTTTTATGTTCCCCTTTTTATAATTTGGTCTTTAATTGACTCTTTTCTCATTGGCGTATATACAAATATCTAAACAATAACACAATTCTATTCTATACATAAAACCTTATATTATACTGCGCCTTCTGCTACCTGCTGGTCCAGTTGACGACCGTCGTTGTCAGAGTGAAGTCCCTCGATGAACTCTGCATATCCCTCCCTTCTTTCTGGACCGGTACGTAAAAAGATGATGCAAGCTTGCGCGACTAGATGCGCTTCTGACAAAGTCCAAATAAATATTCGATAATCGCTTAGTCAGTGACAATGGATATTTTCTCATTGGAGAAATCGTTACGAAGTTTAGCCGATAAAGCTTGGCTATGTTATGTTCGATCTTTTCGTGGTTAAAACGATTTTTTGCGCCAGGAGATTATTCTGCGAAGCTAATTGAACGATGGTAGTTGTGGCTGTTATTGTCGTTGTAGCCGTTTCTCGGTAAAATTACGGAGTAACTTCGGGTTTTGGCTAAAATTACCTCTTCTTCTTTCTAGACAATAATACAATATACATACTGACATATGTAATAATGGCAGACACGTTGGATTTTTTTATCCGGACAACGTACATGTTAGTGTTTTTCATGCCATTTCGTCAGTTATGCAATAAAACGCATGTATTATTAGACTTTTACTTGTCAGATAGAGACTATTGTATTCAGCCGATACCATCTCCATTTTTTCATAAGCTTAAATCGTAGTCATCTCGCACATGGGAAGTTGGAAGCTCTTCCACTCTTTCATATAAAAATGAATTCTCACTAATTTCGTTTTCATTTTCTTCCAACCCAAAAATTATCTCTGGACATCATCGTTGCAAATTTCGTATTATCATTTTGCGGCTTACTGATTACCCTTCTTCCACGTCTTCTCACTTCTTCTTATTCAGTCAGATTTTTGTTCGCTGCTCATTGCATTTCATCTACTGGTCTCCTGGATGCTGGTTAACATCTTACTCAGTCTTCGACGCTGCAGGAAGTCCCTTCCAGGTTCATGCTGCACCATACTGAACCATCCAGATGTCCTTGTTTGTTCACCAGCGCCTGAATATCTAAAAACAATACGCTTAACTTATCGGACTTGCCGAGTTTTAATTATTCTTACTGGCTATTACATTTTTTTCATTTCTAATATTCTTGCTAACGAAAATAGTAAATTTTATGTGTTATTTAAATTTATATATCGTATATCTAATACGTCTTAATAACCAAACTATAAATAAGTAATAAAAACAGTTTTCTTTACAAATATTATTAATTATTTATGGTACAATTTTCTTTAAATTGTTAGCGGCATTAAAACTTTAAATTCTTCTCAAATATATACATATATACTTAATTCACCAGCGGTTCCGTTGTCTGACGTTAACGCTTACGCTTCGAATTTCAGTGCATAAAATGGCGTATGTATGTATGTATTTTAAGTTAAGTTTTATATTACTTACCCACGACTGTCTTATGATTTTATTTTGAATTATTATTTAATATTTAAAAAAAAAATATTTTTCTCTACGGTGCTTCATTCAGCTACAGTGCCTAATAAGCATATTTACATTACCTCAATTTTATTCGCCCGAGTTTAATTGGCACATTTCTGCTGGCATTGAATTTGAAAATCGGCGCTGTGTGTGTTATTTGATATACAAATGAAGGTTTTTGCTAACCTTTATTAAGAAAAACGCAACATAATGAATGTTTTAATTTATTTAATTTAATCAAACTAATGTCAAGGACCGTTTCCTTTGGTTCCGTTTGGTTCTGGACCGTTTCCTCCTGTAGCTTAAACCAAACTAAACTTTTTAAACATAGGAAATAAGAGTACAATTTCGCCTTACCAACTAAGCTAAGTCAGCAATAAGCATATTTGCCCAACAGGCATGTTGCGACCAAGTAGTCGGGTTACACATTCCAGACAGTCAATCACACAGCGAGCGTGAGAAGTGCTTGCTTCGCAAAATGTTCTCGCTCGTGTCGGATATGAAGATAATAAAACGTTAAAAAGAAGAAAATATAATTCTTTACACTAGATACCTTAACTTACACACGTTGTACGTGTTTACGTTGTTATTCTTGTGTTTACACTTGTAAAACACTATTAACACTGTTAACACATGTCTTTAGTTGTGTGGTCTCATGTGGAACAATTTCAATAAGTTATTATGTTGCTTTTTAGGTTTGCCTTTAATTCTTACGACTGTTGTAACTGAGCTGCGGATCTCTGCTAGCTTCTTCATTAGTACTTGGTCACTGCCTGTTACATAAGCGAGTACATAAAAGATAAATTTGTTATTTATTTTTTCTTTTCTTTAGACAATTCATTATTCCTTTCATATCATTTCTCTTTTTATATATCTTTTTAAAATTTTCAATTCTGAGCAAATTCTATTGCCCCCTGACATAAACCAGAATATTTAAGATAAACCCGTTTATGTGAAAACATTGTCCATTGCATGACTATATTTTTCATCGCATACAATTGACTTTTTATTTAAATTTACTTCTAGCCTGATATGTATAAATCCATTAACGATTCTATTTTCCATCCTGTAATTAGCTCGTATATGGCTACATACATTCGAGGCGCTTTAAACTACCTAGAATTAATTGCTAATGTTATTTTCCCCAATTAACTATACATTTTTTCCAAATTTCCATACGCTAATTTCCTACGTGATAACCCCAAAAATATATTTACATGTCGTCTACTGTAGTATTTAAATTTCTGCAGATTTCCAATTTTCCAACGCATAACCCTATATAATTACTTTTCTTTGTTTCCCAATATACGTTAATATATATCCATATCTAACCGTATCATCCGCTTATAGCGACCGAAAAGTGGAAGTAGCGTAACTTTGATAAAAACCATCGTCAGCAGTCATGTGCTACCGAATGGCCTGATTATTGTATCGCCGGTCTAAATGATCATCACTTTTCTTTTATTTCGACACTTGTTGCGCAAATTCGCCTTGTCAGACAACCCACATTACTCAATACCTTTCCTTGTGTCAGCACAATCTCGGTAGTAAATTCTGATCGTTGTGCTATAAAACCACGCTTTCGTAGCGTATTCCTCACAGTAAACAATTGCAGAAACAACGATCAACATGCTGAATGCCTACGTAAAATTAGGACGCTGCGCGCTTAGCCACACCCAGGTGTTGCGCACATTGATCGAAGAGGCGTCACCCCTAATTCACCAAGCAGCGAAGGCCCTGGAGCAGCACGAAATCCAAAAATTAATGGAAAGGTCCTGGGACGCAGAACAACAACTGGTGAAGGATCTGCGGACATGCCTTAAAGAGGTGTCCACTCAGTGGGATTACCCCTTGGAAGTCCTACTGGCCTGGCGGTTGGCTTTTACCATGATGGTAAGACCTGAGGACCCTGAAGTTGAGCAGGCGCTAGGGCGCCTGTCGGTGCTGCTCCACAGGATTCATGAGTTTACGGTGCCGGGGTTCCCAATTGTGAACCCCAAACTCGTACTGAAATACTACTGAAAACTAATAATAAAAATAGAAATAAAAACTAAATTTAAAAAATAGAAGTTCTTTTGTTATCCTTTATTACATTTTTCAGCCCACCGTAAGTATCCCCGATTTTAATGCTACTTCTCTCAAGGATTCCTTCCTCCTTTGCATCTCCTACAACCTCCATGAATGATTTTGCTCCTAACCCATACCCCTTCTTTTCTTTCTACACTAATTTTTTTTTTATCTCATATAGTATTCTTTTATTAGTCTTTCTTCAAATTTCCATTACGGCGGAGTTTACGAACAAATATACGTTAGTAGATCCATTCTGTATACTATACACATATATACGTATATAGTCATATAATGATATAACTATAAGAGCTGGCCACCCTTAGTTAATAAACATACAAACTGGTCACTCTAATTTTCTCCACATTCTATCCAATAATATTTGCCGTGTCAGCGGAACAGCTACATTGTATCGTCTGCATAGACGAAGCTTCTCCGCTGCCACTGCTATTGAAATATAAACAATGCATGCCCAAGCTGCTGCGCGAATATGAACCGCGACCGCTTCTGCAGTGATAAGCATATTGTAATGCACATACATACATACATAGAGCTGAGAACCAGCCAATCTCAAAACTCCTTCTCCTACATTTTTGCAGCATCAGCAAATAATTTTAAGATAAACAAATGCTATGTTAGAATTAGGTATAAAAGTAAACTCATTCTCATTTATATGTTAGTTCTTAAGAGAGAATTCAAAATAAAGTTTTAACACTTAACTGGTGCAGTCGGGAAACTCGGAGGAAAATTAGGAAAGATCCTAATATAATCCTGAAGAAGAATACTGAAGAAAGATCCTAATATAATCCTGAAGAAGAATATTGAAGAAAGATCCTAATATAATCCTGAAGAAGAATACTGAAGAAGAATACCGAAGAAGAATACTGAAGAAGAATACTGAAGAAGAATACCGAAGAAGAATACTGAAGCCCGAAGGACAGCAAAATCCTAAGAAGAAGAGATCCAGATTACCAACAAGGATCAATAAAAGATCTTGACTTATACAAAGCGGGTTGCGCTTAAACAATTAAAACATAAAAATAGCCTTTGCGGCTTATACAAAGCGAACTGCGCTTAAACAATTAAACAGCCTTTGCGGCTTAAACAAAGCGAATTGCGCTTAAACAATTAAACAGCCTTTGCGGTTTATACAAAGCGAATTGCGCTTAAACAATTAAACAGCCTTTGCGGCTTATACAAAGCGAATTGCGCTTAAAGAATTAAACAGCCTTTGCGGCTTATACAAAGCGAATTGCGCTTAAACAACACACCAAGAGCGGCCTGTAACGGCCTAAGATACATAGTGAGTTACGCTTAAAATTAACAAATCGACAAATGACTAGTCGTAGGGAAATTGACGAATTATTCAAAAAATCCGAAGCTATCGTGGCCAAAGATAATCAAAATCCTATCAGAGAGGAAATCCCAAAGTACGTGCCAACACCAATCCCAAGACCACAACCCTTAACTATACAACAATACCGTCAAAGACAGGAAGATCGTCGACAAGAAAGGAAAAAATTCGAAGCTGCCAACCGAAAACCAGAAGAAAAGCGAAGGACGAGAGCCGGAAAAGCGGTTAGAAATCGACGAGAAATAAGGGAAGTGTACCCGATGATCCACCTGACAAAGGGTGTGGAACGCGAACAGTACATAAAAACTCTCAAAACTTTCCAAAGTAAGAAAAAATAGAACTTAAGTATAATAGATTTATAATAAATAATGATAAGAAGAAAATAAATAATTACAAAGAACCTCTGGCAAGAAATTGGTATCACAGATGAACCAAAAATAGAGAATTTTGATTTTGATTAGATTAAAATAAGATATTTAAGGCTAAGTGAAATATTAAAACAGAGTGAAAAATTAGGATTATACACATGTGCTACATGTATGAATAAATATTAAAAAAAAAAAAATAATAATAATAATAAAATAAATTTTTTATTCTTCGTTCCTGCTCAGAAAATTAATAAAATGGAACAGACAAAAATTCAATACTTCAGACTAGCACTTGACATGGTCAAGGGAATCACAGAATTTAACGGGGAAAATATAACCCAACTCCCTGATTTCATGCAACAAGTCGAAAATTTGTCACCAATACTAGAAACATTTGACGCCACAAACAAACAAACACTGTTCACATACATAAAAAATAAATGTACAGGAAAATGCAGAGAGGCACTGCATAAAGAAAGCCCAATCCAAAATTGGACAGATATTAAACGGGTATTAAAGAAGCATTTTAGCGAAAAAAAGAACATTAACGATTTAATGGATGAACTAAAAACCTTAACTTTAAACGGAACCATAGAAAACTACTATTATAAACTCAGCAAACTTGTAAATAGAATAAACAATAGAAGACTAACTCATGACGAAACTTTATACAGCGTTACAGAAATAAACAGAATAAGTCTTAGAACATTCAGGGACAATCTACCAGAACCAACTAAGACCATGATCTTTGCTAGGAACCCTGAAAACATAGAAAAAGCCTTTGAGCTAATTCTTGATGCAAGACATCAACACCTTACAAAATTTGGTCTGCCTTCAAATAATACAAATTTTTCACGAACTCAATCAAGAACGAACTTCAGTAATAACAGAAATTACAGAAATCAAAGACCAATTCTAAACAACTATAGTTCACAAAACGACAACCAACAAAGATATAACAATTTGAGTAATAACAGAAATCAACCTAGTTATAACAACAATGCAAATACTAGCATTCCAAGATACAATAACAGACAACAAACATATAACAACTACCAAACGCAACAAACAAATAGTAACTTTAATAGAAACAACACAAAAAATAGTTACACGCGTACACCATCACAGAATACACGACAACAAACCAATTACAACTATAATGGTACTAATAACACATATAATGACAATAATAGAACATCTTCACAAAACACCAGACGTACTAACAACTCTAGGCAAGACGTACAACCCATGGACATAAGCCAAAGCGGTTCGGATTTTCACAGATCAGCCTCAAGAAATTACCTTACATAAAACTTGTTAGGGACAATAGACCGTACTATTTATTAATAGACACTGGAGCAGAATTTAGCATCATCAATGAAGGTATTTTAAATCCTCAATCAAAGAAAATGACAAATGCAAAAATAAGAGCTTTTGGACAGGTTTATGAAGTTCACTGCTTGTATGAAGTACCAATCTTTAAAGAATTTCAAAGAAAAAACCTAAGCGTTGAATTCTTGGAATTCAATTTACATAATAATTTCGATGGACTAATCGGAAACAATATTCTCACTAAGTTAAAATGTATTATAGACTACAACCAGAGACTACTTATTACGTCTACCGCAAAGATACCCTTCTTCCTAACGAAAGAAGAGGAAATCTACAGCGAAATGGCATTTGAAAGTGGTCACATGGAAGTTGAAGATTGTATTGATTCAGAGCATGAAAATAGTAAACAAAGCAAGGAAAAAAATAAAAACCAACCGTCGAACTGGGAAACACAAAAGATCGACCAACTGAAACGAAAATACAAAGATGTGTTTTAAGCAAGGACTTAGACCTATCTTTTGCAAATGACGTTAAGCATCGAATAAGAACTACAGACGATATACCAATATATTCAAAATTATACAAACACCCACAAATTCACAAGGAAGAAGTCAATAAACAAATTAATGACATGCTTCAACAAGGTATCATACGACAATCTAAAAGTCCTTATAATAGTCCAATCTGGGTGGTACCCAAAAAGTCAGATAACACGGGTGAACAAAAATGGCGCATAGTTATCGATTACAGAAAACTTAACGAGGTAACAATTGATTACCGTTTCCCAATTCCAAATATAGAAGACATATTCGACAAACTGGGAAAGTGTCAATACTTTACAACTTTGGACTTGGCTAGGGGGTTTCATCAGATTGAAATGCACCCTGACCACATTCACAAAACAGCATTTTCTACGGCAAATGGCCACTACGAATTCCTGCGAATGCCATTCGGTCTAAAGAATGCACCGGCGACATTCCAGAGAATGATAAACAATATTCTCCATGACTACATTGGAAAAATCTGTCTAGTATACGTCGATGACATTCTGATCTTCTCAACAAGCATAGAAGAACATATAGATTCAATAAATAAAATTTTCACTAGACTTAGAGAAGCAAACCTCAAAGTCCAATGTGACAAGTGCACATTCATGGCCAAAGAAACAGAGTTCTTAGGACATATTGCCACCCCGGACGGAATCAAAACAAACCCAAAGAAGGTAGACGCAATACAAAAAATTCTTACTCCAAAAACGCAAAAAGAAATAAAATCTTTCTTAGGAATAACAGGCTATTATCGTCGTTTCATTAAAGACTACTCAAAGATAGCACACCACATGGTAAAATACTTAAAGAAAAACACAAGAATTAACATTAGAGACAGAGACTATGTAGATTCGTTCCAAAAACTTAAAATATTATTGCAAAATGATCCAATTCTGGTTCATCCGGACTTTAACAAACATTTCATGTTGACAACAGACGCAAGCAATTTGTCGCTGGGTGCAGTTTCAATGCAAGGGCAAGGTACTGTGGAGTATGCCAGTAGAACCCTCAATGATCATGAGAAAAACTATAGCACAATAGAAAAGGAATTGTTAGCAATAGTTTGGGCAACAAAATACTTTCGGCCCTATATTTTCGGCAGGAAGTTTACCATACGTACCGACCACAGACCTTTGATATGGTTAAATAATCTGAAGGAACCCAACAGCAAACTACAGCGCTGGAAAATAAAATTAAATGAGTTTGGTTTCAAAATTGAATACATTAAAGGGAAAGAAAATGTCGTTGCGGACAGTCTTAGCAGACTAGACATACCGGCAGAAATTCAAGCGAACGCAAACGAACTCTACGAAGAAGTAGAAGACGTAGGAGTAAACTCAAATCATGATGTAAATAATAGTAACGAACATGATGACGACATGGAAACAGCCCACAGTGCAGATACTGATGGTACTGATTTCAATAGAATTACGGAAAAACCCCTGAACGTATTCAAATCACAAATTGTAATAGACGTAGGACGAATAGAAAAAAAGACAACAAAAATAATATTTAAAAATAAAGTAAGACAACAAATAATTGTAACAGAATCAAGTAATCTATTGGAGATTATGAGAACAATATTACCAACTAAAGGATTAGTTGCAGTTTTCATCCCAAATACCAACTTGTTTTTACAATTTCAAGAACTATATATTGCATACTTTGCCACAAACAAATATTTTAAAATACTAAGGTCCACAAGACATAACAAACAAAGAAATTTAAACAATAATCATAGAGGAATAAACGAAGTTTGTGAGGAATTAAAGAAAACGATTTATTCTACCAACTTACAAAGAGAGGTACAGAAATATATTAATAACTGCGAGATTTGTAATACAGCCAAATTTGACAGACAACCTATGAAACACCATTTAAATATCACAGAAACACCCAAAACACATAACGAGATAGAAATAGATAGAAATATTATGTATCTGACTAGCATAGACAAGCTAACTAAATACGCCACTGCACATATTCTCAAAGAAAGATAGGACGTGGATTTAAATTATTGAGGCAATAAAATATAGAATTCAATATTTAGGAAAACCAAAATTAAAAATAACAGACAACGAATTAGACGTTATCACAATTAAACAATTTCTGAAAGAAAATAATATAAACATCCATTACACAACTACCTATAATAAAACAGGGAATTCAGACGTTGAAAGACTACATTCTACATTGAACGAACACATTAGGATCCTTAATGCAGACCCAAATAAATCCAAATTAGAACTAAGTGAAAAAGTTTTTCAAGCTATTGTATACTACAATAATACCATACATTCCACACATAAAAAACGACCCATTGAATTTTTGAATAATGTTCTGAGTAAGGAAGAAATAGAAGAAATATCACTTAAAATACACAATAGGAAAATATTAACAATAAATAACTATAATAACAAAACAAAATATAATAATCAACAAAACAACTTCAAGAATAATTATGTTAAGAATTACAGAGTGAGCAAATCTCAACCTAGATATAAAAAAGTAAATAATTACACTAGAGATAAGAATCACATTATAGTTAATGACAATAACAAAGGAAGAAAATATTACAAAAACCAAATCAGAAGAAAAAACAAATACCAAAACGAAACTTATTAATCTTTTTTTACTTAACAGACAAAATGATTGGAATTATTTTATGCTTAAAAAATAGAAAATCAAAAAATAAAATTGTTACAAACATAGAATTACGTGAAACAAACCAAAAGGAATCCACAGACCCCTTTAAATAATCTGTACAAATACAATAAAGTAATGTAAAATTTTGCAGAGACCGCAAAAACTTAAGGAGGGAGGAGTCATATAATGATATAACTATAAGAGCTGTCCACCCTTAGTTAATAAACTTACAAACTGGTCACTCTAATTTTCTCCACATTCTATCCAATAATATTTGCCGTGTCAGCGGAACAGCTACATTGTATCGTCTGCATAGACGAAGCTTCTCCGCTGCCACTGCTATTGAAATATAAACAATGCATGCCCAAGCTGCTGCGCGAATATGAACCGCGACCGCTTCTACAGTGATAAGCATATTGTAATGTACATACATACATACATAGAGCTGCGAACCAGCCAATCTCAAAACTCCTTCTCCTACATTTTTGCAGCATCAGCAAATAGTTTTAAGATAAACAAATGCTATGTTAGAATTAGGTATAAAAGTAAGCTCATTCTCATTTATATGTTAGTTCTTAAGAGAGAATTCAAAATAAAGTTTTAACACTTAACTATATACTCACTTCACCAACAGTGTTACTGCTTACGCGTTATATCGCACTTCACTAACAGCCGTATATATGTGTGTAAAGTATTGACACTTTCCCAGTTTGTCGAATTTGTCTTCTATATTTGGAATTGGGAAACGGTCATCAATTGTTACCTCGTTAAGTTTTCTGTAATCGATAACTATGCGCCATTTTTGTTCACCCGTGTTATCTGACTTTTTGGGTACCACCCAGATTGGACTATTATAAGGACTTTTAGATTGTCGTATGATACCTTGTTGAAGCATGTCATTAATTTGTTTATTGACTTCTTCCTTGTGAATTTGTGGGTATCTGTATAATTTTGAATCTATTGGTATATCGTCTGTAGTTCTTATTCGATGCTTAACGTCATTTGCAAAATATAGGTCTAAGTCCTTGCTATAAAACACATCTTTGTATTTTCGTTTCAGTTGGTCGATCGTTTGTTTTTCCCAGTTCGACGGTTGGTTTTTATTTTTTTCCTTGCTTTGTTTACTATTTTCATGCTCTGAATCAATACAATCTTCAACTTCCATGTGACCACTTTCAAATGCCATTTCGCTGTAGATTTCCTCTTCTTTCGTTAGGAAGAAGGGTATCTTTGCGGTAGACGTAATAAGTAGTCTCTGGTTGTAGTCTATAATACATTTTAACTTAGTGAGAATATTGTTTCCGATTAGTCCATCGAAATTATTATGTAAATTGAATTCCAAGAATTCAACGCTTAGGTTTTTTCTTTGAAATTTTTTAAAGATTGGTACTTCATACAAGCAGTGAACTTCATAAACCTGTCCAAAAGCTCTTATTTTTGCATTTGTCATTTTCTTTGATTGAGGATTTAAAATACCTTCATTGATGATGCTAAATTCTGCTCCAGTGCCTATTAATAAATAGTACGGTCTATTGTCCCTAACAAGTTTTATGTAAGGTAATTTCTTGAGGCTGATCTGTGAAAATCCGAACCGCTTTGGCTTATGTCCATGGGTTGTACGTCTTGCCTAGAGTTGTTAGTACGTCTGGTGTTTTGTGAAGGTGTTCTATTATTGGCATTATATGTGTTATTAGTACCATTATAGTTGTAATTGGTTTGTTGTCGTGTATTCTGTGATGGTGTACGCGTGTAAGTATTGTTTGTGTTGTTTCTATTAAAGTTACTATTTGTTTGTTGCGTTTGGTAGTTGTTATATGTTTGTTGTATGTTATTGTATCTTGGAATGCTAGTATTTGCATTGTTGTTATAACTAGGTTGATTTCTGTTATTACTCAAATTGTTATATCTTTGTTGGTTGTCGTTTTGTGAACTATAGTTGTTTAGAATTGGTCTTTGATTTCTGTAATTTCTGTTATTACTGAAGTTCGTTCTTGATTGAGTTCGTGAAAAATTTGTATTATTTGAAGGCAGACCAAATTTTGTAAGGTGTTGATGTATTGCATCAAGAATTAGCTCAAAGGCTTTTTCTATGTTTTCAGGGTTCCTAGCAAAGATCATGGTCTTAGTTGGTTCTGGTAGATTGTCCCTGAATGTTCTAAGACTTATTCTGTTTATTTCTGTAACGCTGTATAAAGTTTCGTCATGAGTTAGTCTTCTATTGTTTATTCTATTTACAAGTTTGCTGAGTTTATAATAGTAGTTTTCTATGGTTCCGTTTAAAGTTAAGGTTTTTAGTTCATCCATTAAATCGTTAATGTTCTTTTTTTCGCTAAAATGCTTCTTTAATACCCGTTTAATATCTGTCCAATTTTGGATTGGGCTTTCTTTATGCAGTGCCTCTCTGCATTTTCCTGTACATTTATTTTTTATGTATGTGAACAGTGTTTGTTTGTTTGTGGCGTCAAATGTTTCTAGTATTGGTGACAAATTTTCGACTTGTTGCATGAAATCAGGGAGTTGGGTTATATTTTCCCCGTTAAATTCTGTGATTCCCTTGACCATGTCAAGTGCTAGTCTGAAGTATTGAATTTTTGTCTGTTCCATTTTATTAATTTTCTGAGCAGGAACGAAGAATAAAAAATTTATTTTATTATTATTATTATTTTTTTTTTTTTAATATTTATTCATACATGTAGCACATGTGTATAATCCTAATTTTTCACTCTGTTTTAATATTTCACTTAGCCTTAAATATCTTATTTTAATCTAATCAAAATCAAAATTCTCTATTTTTGGTTCATCTGTGATACCAATTTCTTGCCAGAGGTTCTTTGTAATTATTTATTTTCTTCTCATCATTATTTATTATAAATCTATTATACCTAAGTTCTATTTTTTCTTACTTTGTGTTTTGAGAGTTTTTATGTACTGTTCGCGTTCCACACCCTTTGTCAGGTGGATCATCCGGTACACTTCCCTTATTTCTCGTCGATTTCTAACCGCTTTTCCGGCTCTCGTCCTTCGCTTTTTTTCTTCTGGTTTTCGGTTGGCAGCTTCGAATTTCTTCCTTTCTTGTCGACGATCTTCCTGTCTTTGACGGTATTGTTGTATAGTTAAGGGTTGTGGTCTTGGGATTGGTGTTGGCACGTACTTTGGGACTTCCTCTCTGATAGGATTTTGATTATCTTTGGCCACGATAGCTTCGTATTTTTTGAATAATTCGTCAATTTCCCTACGACTAGTCATTTGTCGATTTGTTAATTTTAAGCGTAACTCGCTATGTATCTTAGGCCGTTACAGGCCGCTCTTGGTGTGTTGTTTAAGCCCAATTCGCTTTGTATAAGCCGCAAAGGCTGTTTAATTGTATAAGCGCAATTCGCTTTGTATAAGCCGCAAAGGCTGTTTAATTGTTTCAGCGCAATTCGCTATGTATAAGCCGCAAAGGCTGTTTAATTGTATAAGCGCAATTCGCTATGTGTAAGCCGCAAAGGCTGTTTAATTGTTTAAGCGCAATTCGCTATGTGTAAGCCGCAAAGGCTGTTTAATTGTTTAAGCGCAATTCGATATGTGTAAGCCGCAAAGGCTGTTTAATTGTTTAAGCGCAATTCGCTATGTGTAAGTCAGGATTTTTTTTATGATCCTTGTTGGTAATCTGGATCTCTTCTTCTAGGGCTTCAGGATTTTTCTTCAGTATTCTTCTTCAGTATTCTTCTTCGGTATTCTTCTTCAGTATTCCTCTTCAGTATTCTTCTTCAGTATTCTTCTTCAGGATTATATTAGGATCTTTCTTCAGTATTCTTCTTCAGGATTATATTAGGATCTTTCTTCAGTATTCTTCTTCAGGATTATATTAGGATCTTTCTTCAGTATTCTTCTTCAGGATTATATTAGGATCCTTCTTCAGTATTCTTCTTCAGGATTATATTAGGATCTTTCCTAATTTTCCTCCGAGTTTCCCGACTGCGCCAGTTAAGTGTTAAAACTTTATTTTGAATTCTCTCTTAAGAACTAACATATAAATGAGAATGAGCTTACTTTTATACCTAATTCTAACATAGCATTTGTTTATCTTAAAACTATTTGCTGATGCTGCAAAAATGTAGGAGAAGGAGTTTTGAGATTGGCTGGTTCTCAGCTCTATGTATGTATGTATGTACATTACAATATGCTTATCACTGTAGAAGCGGTCGCGGTTCATATTCGCGCAGCAGCTTGGGCATGCATTGTTTATATTTCAATAGCAGTGGCAGCGGAGAAGCTTCGTCTATGCAGACGATACAATGTAGCTGTTCCGCTGACACGGCAAATATTATTGGATAGAATGTGCTGAAAATTAGAGTGACCAGTTTGTATGTTTATTAACTAAGGGTGGCCAGCTCTTATAGTTATATCATTATATGACTATATACTCTACGTTCAGTTTAATTATGTGTATATTTTAAGTTAAGTTTTATATTACTTACTCATGATTGTCTTACTTTTTTATTTTATTTTTTTAATTGCGTGCAATGTTTTTCATTTAATATGTAAAAAATATATTATTCCCTACGATGCACCGCGGTGCTTCGTTCGGCCATAGTGCATAATAAGCATTTTTTTTTTGACGTTGAAAATCGGAGCTGTGTGTGTTATTTGATACACACACGTACATGTTTACGTGGTTATTCTTGTGTTTACACTTGTAAAAAACTGGTAACACATGTCTTTATTTGTGTGGTCTTTTGTGGAATAATTTCAACAAATTATTATGTAGCTTTTTATTTTTTCCCTTAATCGTTACGACTGTTGTAACTGGGCTTCGGATCTCTGCTACTACATATGGACCTATCCACACAGGTGAGAATTTGTTTCTCCTAGCCTGATTCTTCATGATGAAAAACTACTGGGTTTAGTACCTTGTTATAGGCTTCCCTGGCCACTCGTTTAGCACAATCCTGGTTTTCTCTGACCAATTCGTGCGCTCGTTGTAACTGATACTTTTGCACTTTATTCGGATCATCAGCATTGTATACAGGCGCACATTTGCGCTTCAAATTCGCTGGCATGTTGAAATCAAACCCGTAGAGTGTTCTAAACGGAGTTTGCTTCGTTGATACATGCACAGTATTGTTGTGTACACGCATTGCAGTGGTTAACCATTGATCCCAATTCGACCCGTCTTTTTTGGCAAAACTGCGCAAGTACTCGGCCAGAGGTCGATGACTACGTTCCAATGAGCCATTCGCCTGTGGATGATATGGTGTTATGTGCAACTTCTTGATTCCCAGCATTTTACACGTTTCTGAGAATAGTTTTGATACGAAATTTGAACCATTGTCGGTTATCAAAACCTTAGGTATGTTGTATCGTGCTATAATTTCATCAAAGAATGCTTTGGCCACCGTACTTGCTTCAGCATCGGGTATAGCCACGCACGCCATATACTTTGAGAAATCGTCTTGGAACGTCAAGATGAATTTATTGCCCGAAACAGTCTCAGGTAAAATACCTACAATATCCATTTGAACCTTATCAAATGTTTGTTTTGGTGTGTCCGTTAACACCATTGGCATCTTTGTTAGCCTTGAACTTTTGTTGGCCTGACACTTTGGACAACTCTTTATATATTTTTTAATGTCCTGGAGCATACCTTTCCATCCGTATACTCGCCTAATTCTGACATGAGTTTTCCAGAATCCCTGGTGTCCACCTAGAGGTGAATCATGGAAACCCTTTAACACAGCCTGGATATCCTTTATATCCTTCAGCCATTCCACACTACTGGCTCTTTGTTCATTAGCAGCGTCACCAGCATTGCTAACATTTCTTGTTGCATCCATTTCATCCCCTTGAATTCTCTCGGCCTTCTCTTTATCTGACCGTGCCTTGGCCCTAGTTTGCACTACTGATACCTTCTGTGCCTGCGGTACTCTGCTGAGTGCATCCGCATTCAGATTCTTTTTCCCAGGTTTGTATATGATTTCAAAATCATACTCAGACAATTTGTGTCTGAACCTGGCTAGCCTAGACGTTTGGTCTTTCAAATTGGCTATGCCTCTCAACGGCTGGTGATCAGTGTATATCTTAAATGGACGTCCTAACAGATATGCCCTAAAATTCTTCGTAGCCCACACTATGGCTAGGAATTCCCCCTCTATTGTGGAGTATCTTTTCTCCGTATCGCTAAGCGCCCTGCTTGCGAATGCAATTGGTCGGTCATTACCGACTTCCCCTTGTGACAACACTGCCCCCAATGCTTCATTGCTAGCATCAGTGGTCAAAAAAAAAGTTTGCTCAAAGTCGGGGTACGCCAAAATTGGTGGCGAGCTAATTATTTCTTTTAGCCTCTCGAATGCTTGCTGACAGCTCTCTGTCCATTCGAACTTTGCTTCTTTTCGTAGCAACTTATTCACTGGCAACGCAATTCCGGCTAGTCCTTCCACGAACTTTCTATAATAGTTCACTAGGAATGCTTGCACTTCTTTTCTATTTCTTGGAACCGCTAAATTCTTAACGCATTCCACCTTCTGCGGGTCAGGCAGTGCTCCTGCCTCTGAGCAACGATGGCCTAAATAAACCACCTCTTTTCGCAAAAATTGACACTTCTCCGTGTTCAATTTTAAATTGTGTTCTCGTAATTTCTGAAGCGCCTTGCACAAGCGTTGCGAATGCTGCTGCAAGTTCTTCCCATAAATTACAATATCATCGAGATACACAAAACAATCTAACCCTTGCAAGCCTGTTAGCACATGGTTCATTAGCCGTTGGAAAGTAGCCGGTGCTCCTGTTAATCCAAACGGCATTCTATTAAACTCATAATGCCCTAAACCGGTGCTGAACGCGGTTTTCTGCTTATCTTGGGTATCCACCAGAACTTGGTGGTAGCCATTCGCTAAATCAAGTGTAGAAAAATATCTACTGTGTCCCAATTGATCCAGAATTTCTGCTATCCTTGGAATTGGGAACACCTGCTTGATAGTGGCGTCGTTCAATTTCCTAAAATCGACGACCATTCTCCACTTCTTTTGACCCTGAGCACCTCCCTTCTTTGGTACCAAAATTATTGGTGAGTTCCAAGGCGAGATACTCGGTGAAATTATGTTATCTTTTAACATTCCTTGCACTTGCCTATTTACCTCATCTTTGTGAGCTTGTGGCAATCTGTATTGCTTCTGGTTTATTGGTGGTTGATCCACTCTAGTAGGTATTTCATGCTCTACCTCTGGTGTATATGTCAACTGGTCTCCTTCCAGCAAAAATATGTCATGGAATGACGTACACATGGCTTCTATCGATGCCTTTTCTTCTGAATTCACGCTTGGGTCTCACTTCAGTGATCCTAGCACTCTCTCCATTCTTTTCCTTATATCTACCTGCTTAATCTGATTAACCGATCCATAACTCGGTTCCTTAAAACTATCATAACTAGTGAACTTAGGCCTAAAATCCTTATCCAAATAGTAGTCCTCTTCTGATGCATTTAGTACACAAGCGTACACTTTACCCTTGTTAACGTGCGTTATGGTCTCTCCCATATATACGCCGTCCGCTAGCTGCTGCTTGTGCAAAACAAAAGTCCTAAGTTTCGTGTTTACACGCATAGTAACTACTCTGGTTGACCTTGCGGTCACTACCTCTATACAATTCTTAACCCTATTCACGGTTCCTTCCTGCCATGACTTTAATGGGAGAGTAAGGATCCTATTCCAATTATCATCGTAAAATGATAATTGCTTGTCTAGCGCATCCAGTATGGTGCTGCCCCAGAGATTATCGCGGCCAATTATCCCATCGGCCGGGATACCTTCACTATCCAATTCGACTGAGTGCACTCCAAAGCTCACGCCCTTAACTTCACTGTGCCTTATTCTGAGTGACCCCAGTGTCCTGATGCATCCTCCGAACGCTCCATTAAGCATTCTTACATCCTTTGTGTTAACAACTAGTCCTTGCCGTAAAATACTAGATTTTACAAGGCTGGTATCCGCCCCTGAATCTACTAAAGGCACTAGCTTTCCACTAGCTGATTCCTTGCAGTATATCTCGATGAAGGCATCACCTATCCTGATTATAACGAAACAACGTCCTTTCGTTCTCAACATGGACGCGGATCTACTCCCTAACTCTTCCAATTTTCTTCTCCATGCACCGCAGTTATCCCTTACAATCCTATACTCCCTCAAAACTACCGTGAATATCTTAACTATACATCCTCGTACCACGTACGCGGTAATTGGCCTATACCCTGTAACCTTATTAAAACTTTATCTGAGTACTAGAATCATCACCGTTACCCAAATCAATACGCAATCAAAAAATTTCCCCCGGAGAGACTCTCGCTCCTCCGTATCTTGAACCATTGATCCTACGCTACTCGGTACGTGATATTGGAGAGCCTCCTGCTCCTCCTTTTCCTGGACTGTCATCCCTACATTACCATCACACGTACCTCCGGCCTAACTGTTACTTCCTTTCTTTTGGCTTTCCAGTCTACTGGCCTCGACTGGGCCGCTGGAAGTTTCCCTGGTTCCTCTGTTGGTACTGCCTATCCCTGCACTCCGCAGCTCGATGTCCCATCCGACCACATGAAAAGCATTTCAACCCCTGTTGGGTGTTGCCTAACCTTTGTCCCCCTCTAGTATTCCAATTTTGGCCGCTGCTGAGCATTCCCAGTGCTGAAAGGATTTCTTCCTTGGGTATTCCCTTCTGTTGAATTGATTCTAGGACTACTGTCTTGTCTTCCTGCGAACTAGGACTATCTTCCTGTGCTTCCAGTTCTTCTAGATCCAGTCTGAATTTGGTCAACCAGTCCCGTGTCAACCCGTTGACGTGTAACGGGTAATCCTTAGTAAAGTACTCCTTGCCCCCACAACAGTCCTTAAACTTTAACAACTCCTCGTTGTTGCTATTGAATACAGTCTACAAGGCTTCTAACTCCGTTATGCGCTTGCGGTAGTACGCGCTGTTTTTCCTTGCTTTACTATCCTTCCTACAATTTCTGATTCTCTTCTGTATTGCCTCGCTCTTATCGCTTCTCTTGGCGTTTCCATAGACCGAACAAATTCTTATCTATGACGCCGTAATAAATGGTACAAACTCGTTTTCTTTCTCTTTATATTTATAAATTTTATTATTAAACAATTCTTTTTTTTTCTAAAAACAAGTTAAGGTAATTAAACTAACAAATTATGAATAACAATGATATTATTCAAATAGCATTCCACGTCTCCTGAACTGTTGTTCCTCCAATCAGCATACCTCTTGCCACAATCTATTAGCTTGCTCCCACGGAATAGGGACCTCCACAGTTTGCTGTTCCTCCAGTATTTTCCTCAAACACGCCAGTTGCTTCCGTTCCCGCTTTTGCTCTCCTCCTCTTTTTCTAATCCCAAACCGCTTTCCGTCCTTCAGTAACGACGTTATATCCTTCAGTTGTCGCTCAATGCTTCCAGGTTCATTCCCAACTTTTGTTTTCTTTAAAAGCAAAGAGAAAAATAAAACAATTGTGAGTGCTTAAATTCTCACTCGACACGATTTCGTTTCCATTTTTCCCTAGTGTAATGCCGCGGAAATAAACTATATTCTAGTACAAAAAATTATGCTTTCACTAGCATAAAAACTATACTTATATTAATAATATTAAAAAAAAAATACACTTAATTTAATACGTAACCACTGTTGGTATTTATGGATTTTTTAAAAAAATATTTCTCCAAATTCCGAGGAAGTTTTTGGTTTCACAAAATTGTTTCCAAAAATATTCATACTCAAAGAAAGAAATTTTACCGTAGAATCATACGCATTTTCATTTCCGCACAATGATATGCTTGCATGCTTTGTCTTCTTCGTACGAAAAATAACTTTAACGTCGCTACACAAATTGTAGTTTCGGAACTACTTAAACTCGATGCACAACACGTGCTGTAAACACTTCTTGAAATATCTTTACCTAATACCCTAAGCTCAAAATGCCAAATATTTAAATCAAATGTTACAAGTATGTTTTCAAACAACATAAATTTACAAAATCTGAATTTAAACAATATAAAAATAATTTAAATGTCTCCAAAATAGATGGCATGGCTTAATAAACAATATAAATGTCCCTCACGACAAACAAACTCAAATCCCCTACAAAAAAAAATCCTCACAGCTACGATGAACATACATAGACCGTCCGATCATACTGACGGTTTTTGGTTGCCATTCAAAGCTGCGTGCAACAGCGCAAACGCGCCTGTAGGTTGCAACTTCTTTGACCAGCGCTACGGCGCCTTCAGGGTCGCAGAAGTATCTACTTAGTTTACGCTAATATACACTCTACTTACCAAAATTTTTTCCGATGACATCTTTTTTCCACAGTGTCCTTAAATGAGGTCCTTCGCCTTCGTTGCAGGATGCCTCTCTGCTTCAGGGTTTCTTGCCCTGGGATTACTCCAACATTACCGTCTACGTCTTGACTTTTCTGGTGTTCCAGTTACGCAATTGTTATTTGGTGTCAGTTGCTCAATCCAACTGACCTACTAAAAGTAAAAGTGTTGTCGGTGCATTCTAAATGCCCCTCGGCAGCTTGACTGCGGAACTGTGACACCCTAAAAGTTTACATCATAATTAATGCATAAATACTATTCATTTACAATATTTGCAACCTAAAAATATGTGCGTTCTTAATGAATTTAATAGGAGCCGTTGCTGTGAGTCAACTACGAGTAGGTAGCTTGATTCTAACTCACAACACTATCTGGAAATATGGAATCGAGATATGGGGCACAGCTAGCATATCAAACTTAAATTTAATACAACGAATGCAGTCAACAATACTACGAACTATTACAAATGCTGAATGGTATATCCCGAACGAGGTTATACACCGTGACCTACACATTGAAACCATCACGGACACAATCACAAAATGCAGCACCAAACATATACACCGACTGAGAGGCCAACTGCGTAGTGCAGCAGACACGGAGGATGCAACTCCAAGAAGATTGAAGCGAATTACCCCTGCAGAACTTACAGGAAGATTTAAAAAAATAAATACATAACAATAACAAAATAAATAATTAATTATATACATAAATAAAATGATGGATAAATAGAGAAAATTTAATAAACAAATAAATAAAAGAAGTTCTTTTGGCATTGGCAAAAAGAGCATATTCAATCCAAACCTGCACAAAATATTACTTAATATTATTGTTATAGATTGTAATATATAGAGGAAGAAATAAAAAAAAGAAAAAAAAATGAACCGAATCACACCGTTGCTTGGGACTGAGCGCAATAAATTATCGGCTTCGATATATGATATGATTAGTACCACTGGAAAATGTGCAATTTCGTGGCGGCCCTTGGACTCCAGAGGCTACGAAAGAGGAACGCTGTGTCATAAATCGCAATTGTTTTTGGGTTGTTGTTTTTGGCTTGGCCGTTGAACGGATAACCGCTCTTCTAGATGATTACAGCGTTTTTCAAGAAATTTTAAAAGCTCATTCAGAGTAGGCAGTCGATCGATAGGAGACTCGGCATTCCATTTGTCAAGTGCGACATTGTCCATTTTCGACAGATTCAATTCAATGATCAAGTCATCCCAATGTGCAACAGGTCTGCCCAGCGATGTCATCGCTCGTAAATGGATGTTTACCGTATCTAGTAAATCCCGTTGGGCCGATGATGTCAATTTAGTGGAAATCGAAGAAACGTTGAACAGCTGTCGGATATGTTCTCGTACGATAATGTTGCATTTCTGGTACCTCTCGAAAAGCAGCTTTAGAGCCACATCGTAATTCTCAAGTGTATCCTCAACCGACTGAATACGTCGTATCGCTCCTTCCTTTAATGATGATCGGAGGTAATGGAATCGCGTTGCGATGAACAAGTGACGAGAAAGTATCGTAGTACGAAGTCCACTGCGTGTAGTCACCTGAAAATGTAGGTAGCAGAATCTGTCTGACTAATGCAAATGCGCTGAAATTGCGGAATCAGGCAATTTAAGCGCATTTCCACTAGTCGCTGCCAGTTGATTTGAACTTTCATCTGGATCAGATTTGAGTTTGAATTCACCAATTGCAGTTGGAAGCGTTGGCCGTAGCATAAAATACATCTCCTCAAACTCAGCGCGTACTCAACTTGCGCTGTCAGGAGCATCTGATTCTTCTATCGCCGATTGATGAGTTTGAAAATCTGAATAATATTTTTCTGGAGCCTGCAATCAAGTTTCCAGTTCTGTAATTGACGCAACTGCCAAGTTCGAATCAACAAAGTCCTTGACGCGTACTTGTTGCGTAATCAAAGTATGGCGTTTTATATTTAATTTAGCAATCGTTGCTGCTGTCATGATTTCACTTATTGATTGTTAGAAAATAATTTGCATTAAATTGCTTCTTTAACCGTTATAGACAAATTGTTGTTGGCCGTATACCGTTTGGTCCGATTCCACTATCACACCGCGTGGTCTTATTGTCTGTATTATGCAATGATCAGGCACACAATTAATTAGCAATGCATTAAAAAATCAGAAATTATTTTGTAAATGTTTCGATGAATCATACGTAGCTCACGCGTAAACAATCACAAATTTACTTAGGACTTGCGTGCCCTTTCACATTCGCAATGAAGAAAATCGAAATTTGAATTGAATAAAACACTCCGATTTAAAACCTTATAAAAATATTTATTGCTAAGACTTTAGACGCGCCCGCGCAATCTAAGGTTCTATATTATGAGCAATGTAGAAAGAATGCCAGGGAGCAACATGCCTTATCGCTGTGTTAAATGCGGTGAGTCGCATGGCCCTAAAAAATGTAAAATTCCATGAAAAGAATTAAACACAGAAGAATTTGTATACACAGACCCAGCTTCTGGTAACATATTAAAGAGATTTGGTCTGCCTGTATAGTGTGCTAAATGCAACGTAGAAGGCCACACAGCAAATGCAAAAAATTTCCCTAAAGTTCAACGATGGGCTGAAAAAAAAATACCACAAAAACTAAATTGATCTCTCCAATGGTAAATACCTATACTGTTAGGGGTGAACCTTTCGCGTCCAAATTGAAGACAATGTCTCCGATCCAAGAAAGTGTGGCAATAAACAAAGAAAGTGTGACAAACAAACCAACCATCAAAGCAACCATGAACAACAGGCTGAACCTAAATTTTGGATATATTGACAAAGATTGTAAAAGATTACTGGGTAAAGATTTGTTCGGGTGTCTTAAAAAAATTGAAAAATTTTCTGCCCATTATAATTCTTTATCGAAGGACGAAAACAAAACTGAGACATTGTTTAATCTATTGATTACCCTACGTCTCGATGCATAAATTATAGTGCATATTTATTAATGTTAATTTATTAATATCTAGACAAAAATGTCATTTTTTCAATGTTTTTCTGACATTAAATAAACCAGACATTATTCTCATTGCTGAGCATAAGCTCAATATTAAACACAACGTACATTTTAAGTGTTATACTTTTCTAAGACAACATTGTTCCAATGGTCTCGGTGGCAGCATAGCCATTTGTCTAAAGGAGCATTTTCTGTTTGAGAAAAAAAAGATTGTAGTCTCAAATATAGAAAATATAGCGAGTGAACTTAGTATTTCGGAGGGTAATAAAATAGCTTTTGTATCAATGTATAAAAAACTACAGGATACTTTTTGTAGTTCCGATTTAAATACAATTGTTAACTCCTTTAGCACTAACCAAATCGTGCTACCTAGTGATCTTAATGCTAAACATCCTGACTGGGGCAACACGGCAACAGATCCATGCTTGCAATTGATTCCCACTAAACTGCCAACAAGAGTAGCTAGTAACTCTTTTTTGGACTCTTTTCTCACTTTACCTTTCGTGAGTGTTGTTTTTCAAAATGGGTTTGTGCGCTGTTTAAAAATACTTGATTTTGAATCAGATCATGATGCTATTCAACTAATTTTAGAGACAAAAGATGTAATTCAGTACTCTCCCATTATGATTTACAACTGGGATAAAACAGATTTAACCAGATTCAATGATATGCTTGAGGATGAGCTTAGTACTTATACATTGCCACTTCAGAGAAATGTGACTTGCCAGGAAATTGATGTTTGCGTGGGTAAAATGAATCACGCTCTGAAAGCTGCTATTGAAAGTTGTGTCCCAAAAATTCTAATTTTTAACAAAAGTCATATTAAGCTTCCCCAAAATATTCTGAACTTTATTTATGAAAGAAAAAATATAATATAAAATACACAAATGTGTTGATCCAGGCAGAAAATTGACCCTGATAGCTATCAGTAAAAACTCAAACAAAATTAGCTTTTAACAACAATAAAGCTATAAAAAAATAAAAAAATTTGTGTGACATTTAACAGAAATTAGATATAACAGAGCTGGAGGGGGACACGATACTATTTTAAATGAAAATTTTGATATAATCAATAAAATTTAAGAGTCTTTTGAAAACACGCACAAGCAAAAATTGAATATTGGCTGAGACCAGCATATAATAGGAAGCGTTTCTAATCTCCGAAATCACATACCTTTATTCAATTTTAATGAAAATTGCCTAGCAAATGGTGTTTCAACCGTCGATGATCCGGAAGCGGAGACCGCAATATTATATAGGCAATTTATTTCTCCTGAGGATAAAGAATCTATAGGAAAAAAATAAGGATAATATCCCCAACTTTCTTTTGCTTAAATCGAGATATTTCCTTTGGGAGTTTTTGTCAATCCTATTTAATCAGTCCTATAATACAGGCTACTTCTCTGACATTTGTAAATTTGCTAAGGTAATGCCCAGTTCTTAAACGTAATAAAAACCCGAAAATGTATAGAAACTACCATATCACTGTTGTCGAATATCAGCAATATTTTTGAGGGGATGTTAAGTGAAAAAGAAATTCTACCCCAACTGTAGAATATTTGTTCCTAATATAAAAATAAATAATGTACAAATAAAAAACTGTGATAGCATTAAGAACCTAGGCATCATATTAAAGTAAAGCGTTAAATTTTATAGACATATTGACTATGTAATTAGCAAAGCTAAGTCTATGTTTTCCTACGCAATGAAAACCGAGGATAAAGCTAAATTGTTATAAGCAAATTATTAGACCAATTTTGACCTATGCATTCCCTATTTGGTTTGACATCTCGTATAATCAAATGGAGCATCTTCGCATGTTCGAACGCAAAATTCTCAGAATTTTCACGAACACGCAACACATAACATACAAAGACGGATATAGAAAGAAGGTATCTAATAAAATATTATACAAAGAATGTGAGCTTGAGAGAATTGATAGCTTTGTGATGAAATCCGCCCTAAAATATCTCTAGAAGTTGAATTTGTTAGAAAACGAATTAATCAAAAGCTATATAAATAAGCAAAATGAAATAAACTATCCAATTCAAGAATCCTTCCTTTCCCCGAATTATATGAAAACATTGTATGAAAATAATAATTTATATAGGAACAGTAAATTAATATATCGGGTTTTTCAATAAGAGCGCTACAAAAGTTTTTTTAAATAAATCAAAACCGGTTTTAGATATCAATGAAATTCTTTATTCCTGTGAAAGTACGTTCGATGCCATTATGTATGGAACTCGATTTCTTTTACATGGCCACCACGGGCACGCTTGCAGAAGTCCAGACGCTAAACCCAATTTTCAACGGTTTTCAAGCATAAATCGGCCGATACTGCTGCAATTTCACGTTCGATATTCGTACGAAGTTCATCAATCGTCGCTGGCTTGTTGGCATAGACCATAGACTTGCCGTAGCCCCACAGGAAATAATCTAACGGCGTCAAATCGCACGATCGAGGCGGCCAATCGACTGGGCCATTTCGTGAGATAACACGTTCACCAAACTTGGTTTGCAGTAAATTGATTGTGGCATTCGCTGTGTGGCTTGTGGCGCCGTCCTGTTGGAACCGCACGTCCTCCAAGTCCATATTATTCAATTGGGGCCAAAAATATACGGTTATCTTTGAACGGTAGCGGTTCGCATTCACAGTAATGTGCCGGTCTTGATCATCACGGAAGAAGTACGGCCCAATGACGCCGCTGGCCCATAAACCGCACCAAACCGTAATTTTTTCGGGATGCAATGATGACTCATGGAGTACGTGTGGATTGCTGTCTAACCAATAACGCATATTTTGCTTATTGACGAAGCCATTCAGCCAGAAATGAGCCTCATCATAAATTGGACGTAGCGCTCTTAAAGTTGAGGCGACTGACTCCGAACTTCGGTAGTAAATTTTAATAATTTCGACTCGTTGTTGGCTCGTATATATTTGCATGATGAAATGGCAAACCTTACTGAAGAGAAATGTCAAAAGAGTGGGAAAAAATATGGCGTCGTTTGCTGTCACTATCGATTTACTTTTGTAGCGTTTCTTTTGAAAAACCCTTTATTATCAAAGGCAAAATAAGTCCCACAATATTGTGGATATAGTTATATGATAAATGATTTAAAACCACCCTTGTACATATCACTAACCTTATGTTAAGGTTAGTCGTGATCTAGCGGTAAGTCTTTTTAGGAAAAACAATAAAGATATTCTCGTTTTTTTTACACTTTTGGATAAAGTTAAAAATATAATATAATTACTCTATACTCAGTATAATTAAACTTTAAAGCCTTAAAATAAGATATATCATAATTTTTTTTACTGTTAGGAAAGTACTTACTGTATGTTAAGAAATTTATAAAATTAATTTAAGATAAATAACTGAATAAAATAAAGTTCTGTCAATTAAAAAAAAAATATTAAAAAAAATTACGATTGGTTTGTGTCAGTGATAGTGGTTATAGTGCCAACAAATAAACATGGCTACAACGAATACGTAATACTAATACGAATACACCTTACATAATAGAATCACTCAAACAACGTAATGTTAATTCATTTGCCAACCCCAATAGAGCGCTTCCATATAACACAATCATAATTGCTACAATAGATACCGCAACTGATGGAGGCATTCACGCAAGAAGTTATCCGTTCCCAATATCTGCAGCAAATTTTATTAGCAATGAAATATGATATTTATTAAAAGATGGCATAATTAGGAAGTCTTGCTCGCCCTATAATTCGTCCGTACATGTAGTTTCAAAGAAAGGTTTATACGATACAGGAAATCAAAAGTTAAGAATGGTCATCGCTTTTCGGAAACTAAACTAACAAACTACATTGAATAAATACCCAATTCCGGACACTACAATAATACTTTCAAATTTAGGAAAATCTAAATTATTCACTACACTAGACCTCAAGTCTGGTTTTCATCAAATTTGTCTCTTAGAAAAATATAGATGCAAAACAGCATTTAGCGTAAACAACGGCAAGTATGAGTTTTCTCGATTGCCCTGTGTTTTAAAGAATCCACCTAGCAAATTTCAATGGGCCATAGACGATATTTTGCTGTAAGTTTTTTTTTTTTTTTTTTTCAGATATTTATTTATTGTATCTTCTAGGCTTAGACTAACAATAAGTAAGCATATCTTACAAACTAAATAATTAATAATAATACACCTTGCCAATGCTTAGTGCTTTTTAGTAATCACAATGTTATATGTTAGTTACTGTAATAAATGTTATATTAGTGTTTGTACACGATTAAGGTGTCGATGTTAGTCGTGCTGGTGATTTCGTACGTTTTAGGCGACTTGGAACCCTATTACATGCTAGTATCCTAGCTAGATGATTTGGGTGCTCTTTGATTTTTTGCGCATATTTTAAGCTGGCGTCAAAGATTTCCTTTTTTACGAGCGGAATGTTCAGATCTTTGTGAATGTTTGTATTCTTTATTATTAAACAAAAACGCGTGTTTCTAATTTTAATAAGAATTTAATGCATTCAATATACGAGTATGTATGTTGTTAGCAGAGCAAGGTTAAGAACAAGACTGAGTTTACTGAGACAGAAGGTCCAAAGAAGACAATAAAAAGGTTGCCATGTGACTTTAAATATACAATTATTCAACACTCCCACTTTTTAATTACATTGCAAAACATTAATAGTTCAAAATCAAAATGTAGTTATATCAAATCTATGCTAATACAAAGGTTTCAATCTTATCTCATCCCTAAATTTTAAAAAACTTTGCTTCGGTAATGCCTTTGTTAAACCATCAGCCAGTTGATCGGATGATGCAGCATATTCCAATTCAAATACATGGTCTTCATACTTCTCTCTTATAAAGTCGTAACGAACGTCGATATGTTTCGTTCTTTTATGAAACTCAGGATAATTTATAAGACGTATAGCGCTTTGGTTGTCAACATAAAATTTCACCATCTCTGGATTCCCAAGATCTGTCCAGAAATTTTTGAGCCAAACCAGTTCCTTTACTGCATTTGAAGCTGCAATATATTCGGCCTCTGTGGTTTAAAGAGAAACACATTTTTGCCGTTCAGAGCACCAACTTACAACACTCTCGCCAACCATGAAAACAAAACCAGATGTAGATTTCCGAATTTGCACATCACCAGCGTAGTCTGCATCGCTGTAGCCACGATTATTAAGGCTGCCTTCACTGTTGTAGTGTATTCCCACGTTAGTTGTCCCATTGATTAAGGATTCTTTTTATTGCATTTACATGTGCTGTCGTAGGATTTTCCATATACCGACTTGCATTTGATACTACAAATGCTATATCTGGCCTTGTGGCTACTGCCAAATACATAAGACTTCCAACTGCCTCTCTATATGGAAAGTTGGTAATATTACCAGTCTTCTCGACAAAATCGCTCAAATTGGTGGAGCCATCTGCAGGTGTTGCTGTAAAAGAGGAACTTTGCATATTAAACCTAGCAATTACCTTTTTGGCGTAACCTTCTTGACCAATAAAAATCGAACCATCAGCTTTGCGCTGAATTTCAAGTCCCAGAAACAGTTTCGCCTCGGAAAATGTAACTCTAAATTGTGCTTGTAGATGTTCCATCAAGTCCGAAATGAGCTCACGCGAGGTAGACACAACTAGCCCATCATCAATGGTTTGAGGATACAAAATTTAAAAGCTCCAGAAAATTAGTAAACTTTTTGTTCCAACACCTTGATGCTTGCTTAAGCCCGTATAAACTCTTCATCAATTTGCATATGCGACCGCTTCCATCATCATACCCCAATGGTTGCTTCATATAAATGTCTTCCGATAAATCGCCATACAAAAACGCTGTTTTCACATCGAACTGCAGAATGTGCATTTTTCGTTGGCCATAGCCAATATACACCGAATAGACGTAAATCTTGCTACTGGACTAAATGTTTCTTCATAGTCTACTCCATACTCTTGACTAAAACCTCTGACAACTAAACGCGCCTTGTATCGATCAATATTTCCTTTGGCATCTCGCTTTATTTTAAAAATCCATCTATTGTCAATAAGCTTTTGGTTTACAGTCAACCATTTCCCACGTACCATTTTCAATCAATGAATGATACTCATCCTCCATAGCTAGCTGCCACTCTTTACGATCTTTAGATTTTAAAGCTTCTGCATAAGACTTAGGTTCTTCGCATGTAATTATAGCTGCCAAGTGTGTTGAAGTAGTTGTGCTACGTAAACGACGAGCTATACAGCTTTTGTCCTTGTCATCTACGTCCTCAGCGATATCATTCACACTATCATAGAACACACCATCTTCCGAGTCCTCGACCTTGACATCATATGGGTGGTCCTTATGGTTTGCCGTGTTGTCCGAAATATTTTCAGCAATTTCTTCTGCCAAGATATTCGTTTGACTTTGTGTCTTCAAAGTCGCTGCTTCCTGGACAAATCCCGGTTCCAAATCCTGAAAGCTCTGCTGTTATCAGCATAACCAACAAATACACCTTTCCATGACTGTGCATCCAATTTTCTTCGCTTTTCCTTCGGTAAATGTACATAGGCTTCTTCGCCGAAGCTTCGAAAATTATCAAATTTTTCCGGTTGTCCATACCATAACTCATGCGGTGTTTTTTGTGCCACTGTGCTA
Organism: Clusia tigrina; assembly: GCA_920105625.2. NCBI lineage: Eukaryota > Metazoa > Arthropoda > Insecta > Diptera > Clusiidae > Clusia > Clusia tigrina. The sequence continues at coordinate 443,047 of CAKKTE020000656.1, forward strand.
GTACCAGTTCGATTTAAAACATATACTGCTGTGTTTGTAGCTTCTGCCCAAAACTTTTTGTCTATGCTTCTTGCATACAACATCGCTTGGGATAGTTCCATCACTGTTCTCATTTCTCGTTCTGCACCGCGATTTTGTTGGGGAGTATACGGCACCGTACGCTCATGCTTGACTCCAAATTCATTAAAAATTTTTATCACACCTTCGTTTACAAACTCAAGCCCATTGTCTGTACGAATCCGCCTTATTTTCTGATTATCAACTTTCTCAGCTTGCATCAAGAAATTTTTAATAGAATTTGTTACATCAGATTTTTCTTTCAGAAAATAAACAAAACGAAAATGAGAGTAGTCGTCTTTAATTAACAAGAAATACCTGGCACCTCCATTTGATTTTACTTGCATTGGGCCACATACATCTGCAAAACACAGCTCTCCACAGCTTGAGGATCTTGCTTCGCGCGATTTAAAGCTGATTCTGTGCTGTTTGCCTAAAATGCATCCTACACATGTAAATTCCTCTTCAATGAAATCCACATTGACTCTCTTGAGGAACTGCCTAACATGTCCCACATTTTGATGCCCCATTCTTTCATGCCATGTTCGCAGAGTTAGCTTTTCTGTTGTCACTATATTTGCCTTGCCATATTCCTGAGTTTTTATTAGCATTTGGAAAAGCTTTTCTCGACGAACTCCCACTGCCACAGTGCTTCCATCTGCTCTTATGAATCTACGGCTCCTGCTGTCAGATTCAAACTCAAACCCTCCATCCAATGCCGTTGTTTGAGAAAATAGATTGTAGTGGATGTCCGGTACATACAGCACATTTGTCAGCACTTTCTGCACCCATTCACGACCGTCGTTTACTACCACCGCAATATCACCTTTTCCTACAGCCTTGATAGCACGTCCATCGCCTACCCTGACGATTTCATTACAGTTGGTAAAGGTAGCAAACCAATCACGTTGATTACTCATGTGGTCCGTTGGGCCAGAATCGAGAACCCACGTTTCCATTTTGCTGCTGACATTCGCTCCACATACCAACGCCTCAACGTTTTTACCATGAGTCTCATTCTTAAACGATTTACACAACTGCGGACAATCCCGTTTAAAATGGCCTTTTTCACCACATTTAAAACGTACGCCTCTTTTTGTTGTTTTACCGCTTTTCCTTTGCTGTTCTTTCCCACCTTGTCGACTTCGCACCCTTGCTGTAAATGCTTCGGTCTCAGCTTTTTCTTGGGCACCCAAACGAATTTCTTCAGCCATGAGCCTTGCCCGTAAGTTGTTTAAGCTCTGATCCTCTGACCGTACTGACTCCCAAGCACTATAGAAGTGATTATATTCTGGTGGCAGTGACATCAAGACTTTTGTCATGATCATTTTATCTGATATGGTTTCACCTTGGTCACGTAGATGCTGCACAGTCTCCATTAACTTTGACAGGTAGGTAGTAATGTCGTCATCTGGATCTTTTGAAAAGCTGTAGTACTTTTGCATTAAAAGCAACACGTTTGACTTTGATGTCTGCTCGTAAACACTTTTTAATGTGTCCCACATGCTTTTAGCAGTAACACAGTTCAGAATTTGTAGCAAAGGTTGCTTTCCTAATGCGATACTGATTGTTCGTCGAGCTTTCGCATCAATTTTTCGCCAAGTTTTTTGCTCCTTTTCTCCCTGACTAGGTAACACCTGCTCCCCTGTGACCACATCGAACATGTCATCTGCTTCCAAAATTTGAACCATTTGGAATTTCCACGTCAACCACTGCGAGCTATCTTGGAGCTTGTCAAGTTTTATTTCACCGCCTGATGCCATTATTAGATTAAATAAAAGTCCACTCTTTTCTTTTATTTACTGAACGACTTGAAGGAATAAAAAGCAGTAACAAAAAATCGCACTAAAAACACTTAATTTTCACAGCAGAACACGTGTTATTCTGGGCCCATAACCTATTAAACAAAAACGCGTGTTTCTAATTTTAATAAGAATTTAATGCATTCAATATACGAGTATGAAGGTTGTTAGCAGAGCAAGGTTAAGAACAAGACTGAGTTTACTGAGACAGAAGGTCCAAAGAAGACAATAAAAAGGTTGCCATGTAAATTTAAATATACAATTATTCAACATTTATAAACCAAGGAGCCCCAGTAATATTTCTTAGAATTTTGGACTGCGCTCTTTGAATCAGTTCTATGTTAGAGTTGCTTGCGCCGCCCCACAACTGGCTACCGTAAGTCCAAATTGGTTTTATGATGGCTTTGTACAGCAGTGTTTTATATTTGCTTTCCAAGTCATTTGTTTTTTTTGGCTTCGATGTGGCGCTTCCATGTCAAACGTGAGTCAAGATGAATTCCTATGTACTTCACCTCCTTTGCTTGAGGAATTGGAACATTGTTGAGTTTTATCGCTGGACATGTACCTTTTTTTATAGTAAAGGTAATATGCGTACTTTTCGATTCATTAACGTTTATTCGCCAGTCAGCCAGCCAATTTGTTACTAGGACCAGATGATCTTCTAAGGCACGGGATGCGATTTTGGAGTTCGGATGAATGCTAAGGATAGCTATATCGTCTGCGAAAGTTGCTGTTGTTATGTATTTATTGGTAGGCAGATCTGAGGTAGATAGTAGATACAACACCGGACCTAGCACGCTTCCTTGTGGTACCCCAGCTTTGATGTCAAAGCATTTAGAGTAAGCATTATTGTACCTTACCTTGAACTTTCTGCCCCTCAGATACGATTCCAATATGTCGTGTACTTTTGCGGGCAACAGTTCTTTTATTTTGTAAATAAGCCCCTCGTGCCAGACCTTGTAAAATGCCTGCGCCACATCTAAAAAGATGGCTGAACAATATTGCTTTTTGTCGAATGCGTTTTTTATCTCGTTCACTATTCGATGAACCTGCTCTATTGTACTATGGTGTTCGCGGAAGCCAAATTGGTGAGTGGGAATAGTGCGTTTTTCGTTTATATGCGGCATTAGTTTTGCAAGAAAAAGCCTTTCTAGGAGTTTTGATAAGATAGGCAGGAGGCTAATCGGTCTATATGATGACGATTGGGAGAGGTCTTTTCCTGGTTTCGGGATCATTGTGATTACTCAAACTTTCCAGGCATTAGGCTTCTTGCCCAGTTTCCGTTTTTTGTACGAATCGGTGGAATTCCGCGTGTAGGTGCTTTCATTTCTCTGACAGCTTTCCACAGAGAGTAATTGGTGACGTCAGTCGGAGAAAGGTTTTGGATATTTTGGTTCAGGCAACGATCTGATTCTAGACGCAAGGCTTTTCTCAAATTATCACTGGCAATAGATAACTTCCGTTTTAGGAAAGAGGACCTGGATTTTTGCCATTCACGACGTGTCCTCCTTTTTTCAGTAAGGAGAAAATCGATTTGGGTTGCGGTTTGTGGGCGGCGGATGCTGTTGCAGTTGTTGTCACGCTTGTGCGCAGAGTGGAGCTCAGCTAATCTTACTTTCGAGGTAAATTGTTCCAGAAATGTTTCAATGTCCTCATTAGTTTTGAGACGTGGGTTTAGGATGAGATGACTACTGATGTATTTTCTGTATTCCAGCCAGTTAGTTTTAATGGGTGTGAAATTATAGGTAGGGCGTAACTTTTTGTTCAGATGTATTATAATAGGAGAGTGAGGTCGTTAAGGTGTTCTACTTTGAGTTGCTCTCGTTTTAGGTTTCTAGCAACTCCAAAATCAATAAGGTCAGGGATCTTGCGTGGGTCTGAGATAATATCAATCAAGAGATAATATCAATCTTGTTGTCAGAAAGCATGAAGTTATATAATTGTTTTCCTTTTGGTGTTGTTAGCCGTGAGCCCCAGTAAGTGTGTTTGGCATTGTAGTCGCCAGCAGCTAGAAAACTTGTTCCAAGTGTGGAGAAAAAATCTGCTGTAAGATAGCGGATCTGCTGTAAGATAGCGGAAAAATATGCCATGTCTTCGTTGACGGCATTATAATTTTTTCACCTAATGAAAATTTTCACCTCAAACATGTTGATTCCATATTTAAAAAAATGGAAAAAGCAGGGATGCGTACGAGTATATCCCTAGGTTGAGTTAGGTTATATGGCTGTCCTAAGATTCACTTTGGCCTGTTCAAGGTCCATTGTGGCCACTAGAGGTTTTTTTCCCCTACACCTCCGGATCCGCCTTAAACCATCGTGTGGATTTTATAAAAGAAGCCACTTTCGTTAGCTTCATCCGGGAGATCTCCTCAATGCTGTCAAGAAATGCAAATCCAAAAGTGTAGAACCTTTTTCTGTATAGAGCAATGCACCCACACAGAAGGTGTTCCACTGTTTCCTCTTACTCGAAATCTTGACAGCTCCTACAAAAGTCATAGTGGGGTACCCCAGTTTACTTGCATGTCCAACCAAACAGTGACCCGTCAGTACCCCTATTACAAATTTAATATCCTGCCTATTAAATGTCAACAGCAGTTTTGAACGGCTGCGATTCCATTCCGGCCAAGTTTGTCGACCTGTGAGTCAGGATGATAACTAACTTCATCTAACATTTGCCACTTCGATGGTATATCTATCTATTGGCAATTTGCATGTTGCTAAAGGGATTTGTTTTTTTATTTTTTCAACCATTTATTTTTCTATTTCTTACTTCATCGGAAACTAACAATAATTTATCAAATCTTAAAACTAATATATTAAATATGCTCTTTGCCTATTGCTTGGATCTATTTGGGTTCTACTAGTGTATTCATATATATTAAATAAATATAATTTTAAAAAGAAGAGGGAAACAAAGTTTAATATAGATACATAATCCAGATTAATTTGTAAGTAACTCTAGAAACATGGTTTCTTTAGACGTGAAGCAGAATTCTGCTGGAGTAAACTTCTTGCAAATATGTTCGGATGATTTTGCAGGCGATTCAGGTATTTCTGCCTTAATTTTATGATTTCTTCTTCTATAGTGGATACATGTATATCATTGTGAATGTTTTTATTTTTGACAAACCATGGTGCACCGGTAATAGTTCTTAGGATTTTCGACTGTGCCCTTTGGATGAGTTCTAGGTTTGAGGTGCTCGCACTACCCCAAAGTTGCACCCCATATGTCCATATGGGCTTTATTATAGGTTTGTATAGAAGGACTTTGTATTCCAAGCGCATCTTTGATTTTTTGTTGATTAACCAATTCAGAGAGTTAGATTTTAGTTTCATTTGAGTTCTTTTCGCTTCTATGTGCTTCCTCCAAGTTAATCTACGGTCAAGATGGATTCCTAAATACTTCACTTCTGTTGTTTGCGGTATTTGTATGTCATTTAGTGACACAGCTGGACAGGTGCTGGTTCTGAGGGAGAACGTTATGTGAGTACATTTCGCTTCGGTAACTTTAATACGCTAGTTTGCCAGTCAAATTGCTACATCTTTAAGGTGTTCGTTTAGGTAACGAGAGGCGATATTCAAATTTTGATGGGTACGTCAGCAAATGTGGAAGTAACTAGGCTGTTATTTATTGGTAGGTAAGACGTATATATTAGGTAGAGAATAAGAACAAGCACACTCCCTTGTGGTACTCCAGCAAATATTTGAAATTAGGGGGCTACAAATTGCTTGTATTTCACTTTGTACTTCCGATTCGCTAAGTAAGATTCCAGCACTCTATGTATGTTTTATGGCAGAAATTTTTAGTCTTGTCCACTAGCTCCTCATTCCAGACTTTATCCTAGGCTTGTGCAATATCTAGAAATATTGCTGAACAGTATTTCTTCTGTTCGAAAGCTCTTTTAATTTCGCTAGTTATACGGTGCACCTGCTCTATTGTACCGAGATCTTTTCTGAATCTGAATTGATGAGTAGGAATGTTGTCATTTTGATTTAGATAGGGCATAATTTTCCTAAGTAACAATTTTTCAAATATTTTTGAGAGGGTGGGGAGAAGGCTTATGGGCCGATATGAGGTCACCTGCGTTGGATCTTTTCCTGGTTTAGGAATCATCGAAATTTGCGATATCTTCCATATATGCGGGAAATGACCCAAGCGAAGGATAGCATTGAACAATTTGGTGAGGTGTATTAATGCTATGTGTGGTAGTTCCATGACCATTTTATTTGTGATTAGGTCATATCCAGGGGACTTTTTTGCATTAAGACCTGTTTTAATGACACACTCTAAGTCTTTGATTTTTAGTTGAAGCGGCTGAGTCAATTTGGTTCTAAGTAAAGTAGGGACCTCGAAGTTATTGCACGGAGCATTAGGGCAAAAAACTGTTTGTAGATGTGCAGCAAACGCTGCTCCTTTTTCTTCGTCGCTTTTGGCCCAACTTCCATTTCCAAGCCTTACTGGTGGCTCAATTTTGTTTGGGCTTTTTGCAACACTTGTAGCTCTCCAAAGTGAGTAATTGGTGTATTTAAGCGGGCCCAGATAATTAATATAGATGTCAATACTTGCTTCAGCTTCCTTTTGAAGTACAATTTTAATTTCCTCTTTAGCGCCGGGGACCTATATTTCTGCCATTCTCCTCCTAGCCGTCTTTTCTCCTTAACGAGGCACTGCACATGGGTTGAAGTTATATAACGGGTAGCAACCTGCATCCATTTTTCTGCTGGTGTTGCGCACGCAGCCGCAGATGCTGTTAATAAATTAAACTCGTGGAGCGCTCTCTCTAAGTCAAATTTGTTTTTAGGAGGAGATTCCATGCAAATATGTGTATTTCTTATACTTGAGCCAGTTCGTTTTGTTGGTGGTCAATTTGGGCGATTTATGTACAAGTTCAGGAGTTTTGCTAAAGCATATGATGACAGGTGAGTGGTCGGAGGACAAGTCGAAAATTGCTTCAGAGGAAAAAAGTGCCCTGTTTATATTTTTGATCAGAGCGAATTCAATAAGATCAGTGATTTTACACTGGTCCGCTGGCCAGTACGTGGGTTGGCCACTTGAGACAAAATCTAGACGATTTCGATGATCAATTAATACATAGTAACACTGTTTTCCTTTAGGGTTTACCAGACGAGAGCCCCAGTAGATATGCTTAGAATTATAGTCTCCAGTTGCTTTAAAATTTTTTCCGAGTATTTGAAAAAACTGCAGGAATTTTTGTGACGTTACTTGGAATCTAGGTGGACAGTATACTGCAGAAATTGTTATACTTTCTCCACAGCACTGAAGGGAGATTGAAGTGGCTTGGATGTGTCTTTCTGCATATTTGTCATGTAGGAAATGTTTTATACGGGCATTAATTAGAATTCCTATGCCTCCGTGCGCTTTTCCGTCTGGTGATTGGTTTTGTAGAAATTGAAATCGGCAATACTGAACTTGTACTTATCTGTTAAATGGGTTTCTGAGATAAGCATTATGTCAATTTCGCTGTTGTACAAAAAATTGTTGATTTCTTTTTTTTGTTGGATAATACCGTTGGCATTCCAGTAGCATAACTTTAATTGATTCATTTATTTTTGGGAGAGCAGTGTTTTCATCAGTAGATTCTGATTTTGTATGAGTTCATGAATCATTGTTTGCATGGTTGACATAAATTGGGTCATACAATGTGTTAGGTTACAAATCATTGCTTCTACATTTTGAACGGGTGGAGAACTACCTAGACTTTCAGAATGTGCTTTTTTCAATACATTTGCGTACGTCATAGAGGAGGACGAGGGCGCAGCATTGGCTGGATTTATGCTAGGAAAGTTATGTGCAATATTGCTATGTTCACAGCGAACTAGCTTTTGTGTTGTACGCGCCTTCATCTTCAGGTCTGTGTAAACTGTACAAGCTCTATAGTTGGCCGTGAGGTTACCACCGCAGTTGCTGCATTTTTTTACATTTTTATCAAATTTGTCAAATTTACATTCAACTGAGGGGTGAAAATCGCCGAAAGCGACACATATTGTGCGTAGAGTGCAGTAGGATTTCGTGTGCCTGGCAATTTGAGCATTGTACCGGACCTTTGCGCTTGTGGGGCTCCTTAATTGAAATTCTATGACGTATTAAGTAACGTAGACTATAAAAAGGGTGGCTTTCATTTTTTTCAGTTTTCTCGTCTCTGGAACGAGCTCCACCTTAAATAATGGTTGAAGTATTTTATCCCTGTTTTTTATGTTTAATATTGTTTTTGCATTGAATCCGGCGTCTGCCAGCGCTTCCATTATTTCATCTGGTTCAACTTCTGGTTCTATACCTTTTATTACAAAAGTTAGGCCTTTTCTAATTTTCCATAGGTACGTGTAATAGTTTTCTTTTATTATCGTCGAGGTAATTAGCAATAGAGCGATAATTTTTTTTCGTTATATATTTGGATTTTAGTCTCTTGTATGTTACGTTTTTTGAGTGAGATTATATGAAAATTATTCTTGTCTATTAGGTGAGTAATATTATCAACCAGAACGTTTGAACTTTTTTCACGCAATTAGATTGGCGGCGGTTTAATGATTTTTTCAAATGATTTTATTTTATTCGAAATTATCTCATTTTCTTTGGTTGGCTCATCATTAAGTGCGGCAGACCTGTTGTGGTACATTGAGTTAGTAGGTTGATCAATTTCATTTCTTTCATATATTTTTGCTGACTTATTATTTTAAGTTTTTGTGGGGGCTAGTTTCCGTTTAATTTGAATATACCGATCCATGCCTGTTTGTATAGTTGCAGACTGAGTGAAAATTGTTGTATTTGTTGTATTTGTTGTTTTTGATTGTCTCTCAGATGATTTTGAGCTTAGCAAGCGTCTATTAGTTGTAGTTGCATGAGAATACATTTGTGTGTTTGGGTAGGTGCGAGAGCTTTCTACTCTTTGTTCTGTATCTTTTTGCTCGGAATTATCATTGAGAGAGTTTTGTTCACTTACCGTCTGATTTGACATAGGTGTCGATTGCTCTAGTTGAGTAGTAGTTTGTTCTTCCGTGTTTTCTGCAAGGGCGCCTGCTGCTAACGTTTGCTGAATTGGTATACTTGTATGCGAATGCGCTGCTAATTCATGAGAGGACAACTCCGATGGTTTCAGTGAAGTTTTTGGCATACTGTTTATTGCTGATGCAGAAGGACGCGCGGGGATGAGACATCGATCTCTAGCTAGAGGTGGAGAGGGCAAAATGCTCATATATAATTTGTTTTTGTTGTATGTTTTGCTATTACCACTATTTGGACTTTTGCTTATTATAAATTGTGATTTTTTGTTTACAGTTTAATATATATCGGGTTTTTCAATAAGAGCGCTACAAAAGTTTTTTTAAATAAAACAAAACCGGTTTTAGATATCAATGAAATTCTTTATTCCTGTGAAAGTACGTTCGATGCCATTATGTATGGAACTCGATTTCTTTTGCATGGCCACCACGGGCACGCTTGCAGAAGTCCAGACGCTAAACCCAATTTTCAACGGTTTTCAAGCATAAATCGGCCGATACTGCTGCAATTTCACGTTCGATATTCGTACGAAGTTCATCAATCGTCGCTGGCTTGTTGGCATAGACCATAGACTTGTCGTAGCCCCACAGGAAATAATCTAACGGCGTCAAATCGCACGACCGAGGCGGCCAATCGACTGGGCCATTTCGTGAGATAACACGTTCACCAAACTTGGTTTGCAGTAAATTGATTGTGGCATTCGCTGTGTGGCTTGTGGCGCCGTCCTGTTGGAACCGCACGTCCTCCAAGTCCATATTATCCAATTGGGGCCAAAAATATACGGTTATCTTTGAACGGTAGCGATTCGCATTCACAGTAATGTGCCGGTCTTGATCATCACGGAAGAAGTACGGCCCAATGACGCCGCCGGCCCATAAACCGCACCAAACCGTAATTTTTTCGGGATGCAATGATGACTCATGGAGTACGTGTGGATTGCTGTCTAACCAATAACGCATATGTTGCTCAGCCCAATTCACGAACATTCGACGCTTATGGTGGTCAAGCGGCTTCAGTTCTTGCGTCAATTTGATCTTGTAAGGATGTAGGCCAAGATCTTTTCGCAAAATTCGCCACAACGACGTCACAGAGATGCCCAACGCTTGAGAACGACGTGTGAGAGACACATTTGGGCTTTCTTGTACTGAAGCCTCAACGGCAGAAATATTCTCGACACTACGGGCACTTCTTTGTCTCACTGGCACGGGAACATTTTGTACTGTGCCTGTGGATTCAAATTTTTCCACTAGACGCTCAATTGTTGATCTGCTAGGACAATTATGACGACCATAAATTGGATGTAGCGCTCTTAAAGTTGAGGCGACTGACTCCGAATTTCGGTAGTAAAATTTAATAATTTCGACTCGTTGTTGGCTCGTATATATTTGCACGATGAAATGGCAAACCTTACTGAAGAGAAATGTTAAAAGAGCGGGAAAAAATATGGCGTCGTTTGCTGTCACTATCGATTTACTTTTGTAGCGTTTCTTTTGAAAAACCCTTTACAAAGGTGCAATCTCAAACCAGTGGAAGAGTCACTATCTCGGCGATTTGCGTGATCACTTTAGGTGTTTATAATTTGCTGTTCCCTTTTTTCTAAGAGACTATGAATATTAATGACACTTTCTGTGTTACTCAGGGCCCACACGTGTCAGCGCAAGTTCGAAAAACTCAAACATTCATTGGTACTGGAACTTTATCCGGACAGATAGTTAATGTTGTCCTCTCCCTAGCCTGTTTATCAGCCCTGCAATTGCTTTCAATATACCTATGGCCCGGCACCAAGGCCAGTTTTATATTAAGTATTCCGATAATTCAATTATTACTTTATGGCATTGTGCCACGGTTTTCGATGATGATCTTACTGCCTCAAGCGATTTTATGGCCGCTTGGCTGTCCGAGTAGATATAGGACTATTCTCTCGTGGATAGAGGACTATTCTTTATGTGTAACATACCCTCTCTTATTGCTGTTACCTCTGCCTGGAACACACATGGTCCGGCAACCGGAAGAATAAACTGACGTTCAGCCCACCTGATCATTAAGTTTTGAACCGTCAGTGTAAGTGGAAATTTCGATCTTGTCATTCATGATTCCATTATCTCAGTCCTCCTTTGTAGAGAATATGATGTTAATGAGTTTTCTTAAATTCCGTTCTAATGAGTTACAGTAATCTGTAGAATCGGGAATATTAGGACATTTCTCTACTATGCTTGTATGACCTCTGTTATTGTAGTTAAAAGGGAGAGTTCCCTGAGTCTAAGAACCGATTTCATTGCAAGTTGTTTTCCAAGCAAATCAATTGGCAAAAGGTCTAATGTTCAATTTCGCCGTAGGAGTAGTTTGAAGAGCTCCGCATATACGAGTACATAAACTAGCTGCTCTCTGAATACGCTCTAAGTTTTTCACAATATAGCTTTTATGAAGTGCCGGCCACCATACCAGTATGCCGTACAAAAAAAATCGGTTTAACTACTACTGTGTACGAGTATAACCAATGTACAATTCGAGGGACCACACCCCATTTTAGTCCTCCTGTCATCATAGATGAATAGAGTGCTATTGATGCTTTTCTTGCTCTTCTCTCCCTAAGCCCTTTAACAGTTTATTCATTGTCAGTATCCAAAGGAGAGGAGACAGCACGCCGCCTTGAGGAGTACTCCTGCTGATGGATTTACGAAACCTCGAGGCACCTTATGTTGAATTCAGAAACCTGCATATAAGCATTTGTTCGATGAAAACAACCAGCGCCCCGGGAACTCTCAACTCCGTCAGTGCACCGGTTATTGCTTTGGTAGGATATTAGTAAAAGCGCCCTCAATGTCTAGGAAAGCTAGCAATGTGTATTCCATTGATTTCTCAATGACCGTCACTAGCGAATTCAAAGCTGTTTCTGTAGATTTACCTTTACAGTACGTGTGTTGTGAAGCACCATTTGAGATGGGGTTAGAATTTCCCTGATATAGTTTCTATTAATCTCTCTAGAGTTTTCAATAAGAAAGAAGAAATACTGATAGGCCTGCAATCCTTTGGACTAATATACGAGCTTTTCTCCGCCATTGGGATAAATGCCACTTTCACTTCCCTCCAAGGTGAGGAGATATGATTTAAACTTAGCGCACTTTTCTCCTCCTCTGACCGTACTGACTCCCAAGCACTATAGAAGTGATTATATTCTGGTGGCAGTGACATCAAGACTTTTGTCATGATCATTTTATCTGATATGGTTTCACCTTGGTCACGTAGATGCTGCACAGTCTCCATTAACTTTGACAGGTAGGTAGTAATGTCGTCATCTGGATCTTTTGAAAAGCTGTAGTACTTTTGCATTAAAAGCAACACGTTTGACTTTGATGTCTGCTCGTAAACACTTTTTAATGTGTCCCACATGCTTTTAGCAGTAACACAGTTCAGAATTTGTAGCAAAGGTTGCTTTCCTAATGCGATACTGATTGTTCGTCGAGCTTTCGCATCAATTTTTCGCCAAGTTTTTTGCTCCTTTTCTCCCTGACTAGGTAACACCTGCTCCCCTGTGACCACATCGAACATGTCATCTGCTTCCAAAATTTGAACCATTTGGAATTTCCACGTCAACCACTGCGAGCTATCTTGGAGCTTGTCAAGTTTTATTTCACTGCCTGATGCCATTATTAGATTAAATAAAAGTCCACTCTTTTCTTTTATTTACTGAACGACTTGAAGGAATAAAAAGCAGTAACAAAAAATCGCACTAAAAACACTTAATTTTCACAGCAGAACACGTGTTATTCTGGGCCCATAACCTATTAAACAAAAACGCGTGTTTCTAATTTTAATAAGAATTTAATGCATTCAATATACGAGTATGTATGTTGTTAGCAGAGCAAGGTTAAGAACAAGACTGAGTTTACTGAGACAGAAGGTCCAAAGAAGACAATAAAAAGGTTGCCATGTAAATTTAAATATACAATTATTCAACATTTATAAACCAAGGAGCCCCAGTAATATTTCTTAGAATTTTGGACTGCGCTCTTTGAATCAGTTCTATGTTAGAGTTGCTTGCGCCGCCCCACAACTGGCTACCGTAAGTCCAAATTGGTTTTATGATGGCTTTGTACAGCAGTGTTTTATATTTGCTTTCCAAGTCATTTGTTTTTTTTGGCTTCGATGTGGCGCTTCCATGTCAAACGTGAGTCAAGATGAATTCCTATGTACTTCACCTCCTTTGCTTGAGGAATTGGAACATTGTTCAGTTTTATCGCTGGACATGTACCTTTTTTTAAAGTAAAGGTAATATGCGTACTTTTCGATTCATTAACGTTTATTCGCCAGTCAGCCAGCCAATTTGTTACTAGGACCAGATGATCTTCTAAGGCACGGGATGCGATTTTGGAGTTCGGATGAATGCTAAGGATAGCTGTATCGTCTGCGAAAGTTGCTGTTGTTATGTATTTATTGGTAGGCAGATCTGAGGTAGATAGTAGATACAACACCGGACCTAGCACGCTTCCTTGTGGTACCCCAGCTTTGATGTCAAAGCATTTAGAGTAAGCATTATTGTACCTTACCTTGAACTTTCTGCCCCTCAGATACGATTCCAATATGTCGTGTACTTTTGCGGGCAACAGTTCTTTTATTTTGTAAATAAGCCCCTCGTGCCAGACCTTGTAAAATGCCTGCGCCACATCTAAAAAGATGGCTGAACAATATTGCTTTTTGTCGAATGCGTTTTTTATCTCGTTCACTATTCGATGAACCTGCTCTATTGTACTATGGTGTTCGCGGAAGCCAAATTGGTGAGTGGGAATAGTGCGTTTTTCGTTTATATGCGGCATTAGTTTTGCAAGAAAAAGCCTTTCTAGGAGTTTTGATAAGATAGGCAGGAGGCTAATCGGTCTATATGATGACGATTGGGAGAGGTCTTTTCCTGGTTTCGGGATCATTGTGATTACTGAAACTTTCCAGGCATTAGGCTTCTTGCCCAGTTTCCGTTTTTTGTACGAATCGGTGGAATTCCGCGTGTAGGTGCTTTCATTTCTCTGACAGCTTTCCACAGAGAGTAATTGGTGACGTCAGTCGGAGAAAGGTTTTGGATATTTTGGTTCAGGCAACGATCTGATTCTAGACGCAAGGCTTTTCTCAAATTATCACTGGCAATAGATAACTTCCGTTTTAGGAAAGAGGACCTGGATTTTTGCCATTCACGACGTGTCCTCCTTTTTTCAGTAAGGAGAAAATCGATTTGGGTTGCGGTTTGTGGGCGGCGGATGCTGTTGCAGTTGTTGTCACGCTTGTGCGCAGAGTGGAGCTCAGCTAATCTTACTTTCGAGGTAAATTGTTCCAGAAATGTTTCAATGTCCTCATTAGTTTTGAGACGTGGGTTTGGGATGAGATGACTACTGATGTATTTTCTGTATTCCAGCCAGTTAGTTTTAATGGGTGTGAAATTATAGGTAGGGCGTAACTTTTTGTTCAGATGTATTATAATAGGAGAGTGAGGTCGTTAAGGTGTTCTACTTTGAGTTGCTCTCGTTTTAGGTTTCTAGCAACTCCAAAATCAATAAGGTCAGGGATCTTGCGTGGGTCTGAGATAATATCAATCAAGAGATAATATCAATCTTGTTGTCAGAAAGCATGAAGTTATATAATTGTTTTCCTTTTGGTGTTGTTAGCCGTGAGCCCCAGTAAGTGTGTTTGGCATTGTAGTCGCCAGCAGCTAGAAAACTTGTTCCAAGTGTGGAGAAAAAATCTGCTGTAAGATAGCGGATCTGCTGTAAGATAGCGGAAAAATATGCCATGTCTTCGTTGACGGCATTATAATTTTTTCACCTAATGAAAATTTTCACCTCAAACATGTTGATTCCATATTTAAAAAAATGGAAAAAGCAGGGATGCGTACGAGTATATCCCTAGGTTGAGTTGGGTTATATGGCTGTCCTAAGATTCACTTTGGCCTGTTCAAGGTCTATTGTGGCCACTAGAGGTTTTTTTCCCCTACACCTCCGGATCCGCCTTAAACCATCGTGTGGATTTTATAAAAGAAGCCACTTTCGTTAGCTTCATCCGGGAGATCTCCTCAATGCTGTCAAGAAATGCAAATCCAAAAGTGTAGAACCTTTTTCTGTATAGAGCAATGCACCCACACAGAAGGTGTTCCACTGTTTCCTCTTACTCGAAATCTTGACAGCTCCTACAAAAGTCATAGTGGGGTACCCCAGTTTACTTGCATGTCCAACCAAACAGTGACCCGTCAGTACCCCTATTACAAATTTAATATCCTGCCTATTAAATGTCAACAGCAGTTTTGAACGGCTGCGATTCCATTCCGGCCAAGTTTGTCGACCTGTGAGTCAGGATGATAACTAACTTCATCTAACATTTGCCACTTCGATGGTATATCTATCTATTGGCAATTTGCATGTTGCTAAAGGGATTTGTTTTTTTATTTTTTCAACCATTTATTTTTCTATTTCTTACTTCATCGGAAACTAACAATAATTTATCAAATCTTAAAACTAATATATTAAATATGCTCTTTGCCTATTGCTTGGATCTATTTGGGTTCTACTAGTGTATTCATATATATTAAATAAATATAATTTTAAAAAGAAGAGGGAAACAAAGTTTAATATAGATACATAATCCAGATTAATTTGTAAGTAACTCTAGAAACATGGTTTCTTTAGACGTGAAGCAGAATTCTGCTGGAGTAAACTTCTTGCAAATATGTTCGGATGATTTTGCAGGCGATTCAGGTATTTCTGCCTTAATTTTATGATTTCTTCTTCTATAGTGGATACATGTATATCATTGTGAATGTTTTTATTTTTGACAAACCATGGTGCACCGGTAATAGTTCTTAGGATTTGCGACTGTGCCCTTT
This sequence comes from Clusia tigrina, assembly GCA_920105625.2. NCBI lineage: Eukaryota > Metazoa > Arthropoda > Insecta > Diptera > Clusiidae > Clusia > Clusia tigrina. Next base: position 458,785 of record CAKKTE020000656.1, read on the forward strand.
GGATGAGTTCTAGGTTTGAGGTGCTCGCACTACCCCAAAGTTGCACCCCATATGTCCATATGGGCTTTATTATAGCTTTGTATAGAAGGACTTTGTATTCCAAGCGCATCTTTGATTTTTTGTTGATTAACCAATTCAGAGAGTTAGCTTTTAGTTTCATTTGAGTTCTTTTCGCTTCTATGTGCTTCCTCCAAGTTAATCTACGGTCAAGATGGATTCCTAAATACTTCACTTCTGTTGTTTGCGGTATTTGTATGTCATTTAGTGACACAGCTGGACAGGTGCTGGTTCTGAGGGAGAACGTTATGTGAGTACATTTCGCTTCGGTAACTTTAATACGCTAGTTTGCCAGCCAAATTGCTACATCTTTAAGGTGTTCGTTTAGGTAACGAGAGGCGATATTCGAATTTTGATGGGTACGTCAGCAAATGTGGAAGTAACTAGGCTGTTATTTATTGGTAGGTAAGACGTATATATTAGGTAGAGAATAAGAACAAGCACACTCCCTTGTGGTACTCCAGCAAATATTTGAAATTAGGGGGCTACAAATTGCTTGTATTTCACTTTGTACTTCCGATTCGCTAAGTAAGATTCCAGCACTCTATGTATGTTTTATGGCAGAAATTTTTAGTCTTGTCCACTAGCTCCTCATTCCAGACTTTATCCTAGGCTTGTGCAATATCTAGAAATATTGCTGAACAGTATTTCTTCTGTTCGAAAGCTCTTTTAATTTCGCTAGTTATACGGTGCACCTGCTCTATTGTACCGAGATCTTTTCTGAATCTGAATTGATGAGTAGGAATGTTGTCATTTTGATTTAGATAGGGCATAATTTTCCTAAGTAACAATTTTTCAAATATTTTTGAGAGGGTGGGGAGAAGGCTTATGGGCCGATATGAGGTCACCTGCGTTGGATCTTTTCCTGGTTTAGGAATCATCGAAATTTGCGATATCTTCCATATATGCGGGAAATGACCCAAGCGAAGGATAGCATTGAACAATTTGGTGAGGTGTATTAATGCTATGTGTGGTAGTTCCATGACCATTTTATTTGTGATTAGGTCATATCCAGGGGACTTTTTTGCATTAAGACCTGTTTTAATGACACACTCTAAGTCTTTGATTTTTAGTTGAAGCGGCTGAGTCAATTTGGTTCTAAGTAAAGTAGGGACCTCGAAGTTATTGCACGGAGCATTAGGGCAAAAAACTGTTTGTAGATGTGCAGCAAACGCTGCTCCTTTTTCTTCGTCGCTTTTGGCCCAACTTCCATTTCCAAGCCTTACTGGTGGCTCAATTTTGTTTGGGCTTTTTGCAACACTTGTAGCTCTCCAAAGTGAGTAATTGGTGTATTTAAGCGGGCCCAGATAATTAATATAGATGTCAATACTTGCTTCAGCTTCCTTTTGAAGTACAATTTTAATTTCCTCTTTAGCGCCGGGGACCTATATTTCTGCCATTCTCCTCCTAGCCGTCTTTTCTCCTTAACGAGGCACTGCACATGGGTTGAAGTTATATAACGGGTAGCAACCTGCATCCATTTTTCTGCTGGTGTTGCGCACGCAGCCGCAGATGCTGTTAATAAATTAAACTCGTGGAGCGCTCTCTCTAAATCAAATTTGTTTTTAGGAGGAGATTCCATGCAAATATGTGTATTTCTTATACTTGAGCCAGTTCGTTTTGTTGGTGGTCAATTTGGGCGATTTATGTACAAGTTCAGGAGTTTTGCTAAAGCATATGATGACAGGTGAGTGGTCGGAGGACAAGTCGAAAATTGCTTCAGAGGAAAAAAGTGCCCTGTTTATATTTTTGATCAGAGCGAATTCAATAAGATCAGTGATTTTACACTGGTCCGCTGGCCAGTACGTGGGTTGGCCACTTGAGACAAAATCTAGACGATTTCGATGATCAATTAATACATAGTAACACTGTTTTCCTTTAGGGTTTACCAGACGAGAGCCCCAGTAGATATGCTTAGAATTATAGTCTCCAGTTGCTTTAAAATTTTTTCCGAGTATTTGAAAAAACTGGAGGAATTTTTGTGACGTTACTTGGAATCTAGGTGGACAGTATACTGCAGAAATTGTTATACTTTCTCCACAGCACTGAAGGGAGATTGAAGTGGCTTGGATGTGTCTTTCTGCATATTTGTCATGTAGGAAATGTTTTATACGGGCATTAATTAGAATTCCTATGCCTCCGTGCGCTTTTCCGTCTGGTGATTGGTTTTGTAGAAATTGAAATCGGCAATACTGAACTTGTACTTATCTGTTAAATGGGTTTCTGAGATAAGCATTATGTCAATTTCGCTGTTGTACAAAAAATTGTTGATTTCTTTTTTTTGTTGGATAATACCGTTGGCATTCCAGTAGCATAACTTTAATTGATTCATTTATTTTTGGGAGAGCAGTGTTTTCATCAGTAGATTCTGATTTTGTATGAGTTCATGAATCATTGTTTGCATGGTTGACATAAATTGGGTCATACAATGTGTTAGGTTACAAATCATTGCTTCTACATTTTGAACGGGTGGAGAACTACCTAGACTTTCAGAATGTGCTTTTTTCAATACATTTGCGTACGTCATAGAGGAGGACGAGGGCGCAGCATTGGCTGGATTTATGCTAGGAAAGTTATGTGCAATATTGCTATGTTCACAGCGAACTAGCTTTTGTGTTGTACGCGCCTTCATCTTCAGGTCTGTGTAAACTGTACAAGCTCTATAGTTGGCCGTGAGCTTACCACCGCAGTTGCTGCATTTTTTTACATTTTTATCAAATTTGTCAAATTTACATTCAACTGAGGGGTGAAAATCGCCGAAAGCGACACATATTGTGCGTAGAGTGCAGTAGGATTTCGTGTGCCTGGCAATTTGAGCATTGTACCGGACCTTTGCGCTTGTGGGGCTCCTTAATTGAAATTCTATGACGTATTAAGTAACGTAGACTATAAAAAGGGTGGCTTTCATTTTTTTCAGTTTTCTCGTCTCTGGAACGAGCTCCACCTTAAATAATGGTTGAAGTATTTTATCCCTGTTTTTTTATGTTTAATATTGTTTTTGCATTGAATCCGGCGTCTGCCAGCGCTTCCATTATTTCATCTGGTTCAACTTCTGGTTCTATACCTTTTATTACAAAAGTTAGGCCTTTTCTAATTTTCCATAGGTACGTGTAATAGTTTTCTTTTATTATCGTCGAGGTAATTAGCAATAGAGCGATAATTTTTTTCGTTATATATTTGGATTTTAGTCTCTTGTATGTTACGTTTTTTGAGTGAGATTATATGAAAATTATTCTTGTCTATTAGGTGAGTAATATTATCAACCAGAACGTTTGAACTTTTTTCACGCAATTAGATTGGCGGCGGTTTAATGATTTTTTCAAATGATTTTATTTTATTCGAAATTATCTCATTTTCTTTGGTTGGCTCATCATTAAGTGCGGCAGACCTGTTGTGGTACATTGAGTTAGTAGGTTGATCAATTTCATTTCTTTCATATATTTTTGCTGACTTATTATTTTAAGTTTTTGTGGGGGCTAGTTTCCGTTTAATTTGAATATACCGATCCATGCCTGTTTGTATAGTTGCAGACTGAGTGAAAATTGTTGTATTTGTTGTATTTGTTGTTTTTGATTGTCTCTCAGATGATTTTGAGCTTAGCAAGCGTCTATTAGTTGTAGTTGCATGAGAATACATTTGTGTGTTTGGGTAGGTGCGAGAGCTTTCTACTCTTTGTTCTGTATCTTTTTGCTCGGAATTATCATTGAGAGAGTTTTGTTCACTTACCGTCTGATTTGACATAGGTGTCGATTGCTCTAGTTGAGTAGTAGTTTGTTCTTCCGTGTTTTCTGCAAGGGCGCCTGCTGCTAACGTTTGCTGAATTGGTATACTTGTATGCGAATGCGCTGCTAATTCATGAGAGGACAACTCCGATGGTTTCAGTGAAGTTTTTGGCATACTGTTTATTGCTGATGCAGAAGGACGCGCGGGGATGAGACATCGATCTCTAGCTAGAGGTGGAGAGGGCAAAATGCTCATATATAATTTGTTTTTGTTGTATGTTTTGCTATTACCACTATTTGGACTTTTGCTTATTATAAATTGTGATTTTTTGTTTACAGTTTAATATATATCGGGTTTTTCAATAAGAGCGCTACAAAAGTTTTTTTAAATAAAACAAAACCGGTTTTAGATATCAATGAAATTCTTTATTCCTGTGAAAGTACGTTCGATGCCATTATGTATGGAACTCGATTTCTTTTGCATGGCCACCACGGGCACGCTTGCAGAAGTCCAGACGCTAAACCCAATTTTCAACGGTTTTCAAGCATAAATCGGCCGATACTGCTGCAATTTCACGTTCGATATTCGTACGAAGTTCATCAATCGTCGCTGGCTTGTTGGCATAGACCATAGACTTGTCGTAGCCCCACAGGAAATAATCTAACGGCGTCAAATCGCACGACCGAGGCGGCCAATCGACTGGGCCATTTCGTGAGATAACACGTTCACCAAACTTGGTTTGCAGTAAATTGATTGTGGCATTCGCTGTGTGGCTTGTGGCGCCGTCCTGTTGGAACCGCACGTCCTCCAAGTCCATATTATCCAATTGGGGCCAAAAATATACGGTTATCTTTGAACGGTAGCGATTCGCATTCACAGTAATGTGCCGGTCTTGATCATCACGGAAGAAGTACGGCCCAATGACGCCGCCGGCCCATAAACCGCACCAAACCGTAATTTTTTCGGGATGCAATGATGACTCATGGAGTACGTGTGGATTGCTGTCTAACCAATAACGCATATGTTGCTCAGCCCAATTCACGAACATTCGACGCTTATGGTGGTCAAGCGGCTTCAGTTCTTGCGTCAATTTGATCTTGTAAGGATGTAGGCCAAGATCTTTTCGCAAAATTCGCCACAACGACGTCACAGAGATGCCCAACGCTTGAGAACGACGTGTGAGAGACACATTTGGGCTTTCTTGTACTGAAGCCTCAACGGCAGAAATATTCTCGACACTACGGGCACTTCTTTGTCTCACTGGCACGGGAACATTTTGTACTGTGCCTGTGGATTCAAATTTTTCCACTAGACGCTCAATTGTTGATCTGCTAGGACAATTATGACGACCATAAATTGGATGTAGCGCTCTTAAAGTTGAGGCGACTGACTCCGAATTTCGGTAGTAAAATGTAATAATTTCGACTCGTTGTTGGCTCGTATATATTTGCACGATGAAATGGCAAACCTTACTGAAGAGAAATGTTAAAAGAGCGGGAAAAAATATGGCGTCGTTTGCTGTCACTATCGATTTACTTTTGTAGCGTTTCTTTTGAAAAACCCTTTACAAAGGTGCAATCTCAAACCAGTGGAAGAGTCACTATCTCGGCGATTTGCGTGATCACTTTAGGTGTTTATAATTTGCTGTTCCCTTTTTTCTAAGAGACTATGAATATTAATGACACTTTCTGTGTTACTCAGGGCCCACACGTGTCAGCGCAAGTTCGAAAAACTCAAACATTCATTGGTACTGGAACTTTATCCGGACAGATAGTTAATGTTGTCCTCTCCCTAGCCTGTTTATCAGCCCTGCAATTGCTTTCAATATACCTATGGCCCGGCACCAAGGCCAGTTTTATATTAAGTATTCCGATAATTCAATTATTACTTTATGGCATTGTGCCACGGTTTTCGATGATGATCTTACTGCCTCAAGCGATTTTATGGCCGCTTGGCTGTCCGAGTAGATATAGGACTATTCTCTCGTGGATAGAGGACTATTCTTTATGTGTAACATACCCTCTCTTATTGCTGTTACCTCTGCCTGGAACACACATGGTCCGGCAACCGGAAGAATAAACTGACGTTCAGCCCACCTGATCATTAAGTTTTGAACCGTCAGTGTAAGTGGAAATTTCGATCTTGTCATTCATGATTCCATTATCTCAGTCCTCCTTTGTAGAGAATATGATGTTAATGAGTTTTCTTAAATTCCGTTCTAATGAGTTACAGTAATCTGTAGAATCGGGAATATTAGGACATTTCTCTACTATGCTTGTATGACCTCTGTTATTGTAGTTAAAAGGGAGAGTTCCCTGAGTCTAAGAACCGATTTCATTGCAAGTTGTTTTCCAAGCAAATCAATTGGCAAAAGGTCTAGCATGATGTTCAATTTCGCCGTAGGAGTAGTTTGAAGAGCTCCGCATATACGAGTACATAAACTAGCTGCTCTCTGAATACGCTCTAAGTTTTTCACAATATAGCTTTTATGAAGTGCCGGCCACCATACCAGTATGCCGTACAAAAAAAATCGGTTTAACTACTACTGTGTACGAGTATAACCAATGTACTATTCGAGGGACCACACCCCATTTTAGTCCTCCTGTCATCATAGATGAATAGAGTGCTATTGATGCTTTTCTTGCTCTTCTCTCCCTAAGCCCTTTAACAGTTTATTCATTGTCAGTATCCAAAGGAGAGGAGACAGCACGCCGCCTTGAGGAGTACTCCTGCTGATGGATTTACGAAACCTCGAGGCACCTTATGTTGAATTCAGAAACCTGCATATAAGCATTTGTTCGATGAAAACAACCAGCGCCCCGGGAACTCTCAACTCCGTCAGTGCACCGGTTATTGCTTTGGTAGGATATTAGTAAAAGCGCCCTCAATGTCTAGGAAAGCTAGCAATGTGTATTCCATTGATTTCTCAATGACCGTCACTAGCGAATTCAAAGCTGTTTCTGTAGATTTACCTTTACAGTACGTGTGTTGTGAAGCACCATTTGAGATGGGGTTAGAATTTCCCTGATATAGTTTCTATTAATCTCTCTAGAGTTTTCAATAAGAAAGAAGAAATACTGATAGGCCTGCAATCCTTTGGACTAATATACGAGCTTTTCTCCGCCATTGGGATAAATGCCACTTTCACTTCCCTCCAAGGTGAGGAGATATGATTTAAACTTAGCGCACTTTTGAAAATAGTTATTAATCATTCCATAATGTAGTCGTCTGAATACTGGAGTTGAGCTGGGAAGATCCCGTCTGGTCCCGGCGACTTAAAAGGTTTAAAAGTTTTTACGGCCCACGTGATACTAGCCTCCGAAATGATATTTAGAATTTCGGATTTTGCCCTAGTATTATGTGCAGTTTCCATTATACGCGTTGTTGGGTTATCAGGAAGAGTTGGTGAAAGACCTGACAAGACTATCTCGGGACTCAGCATTGTCAGGAATTTGTGCTGTATATTGAGGAAGATTTTTCTCTAGCATAAGATTATACTTCTGTTAGTTAGCCCTTCTTTGATTCCTATAAGTAATTGGTTGGGACGTTTCCTCTTGGAAGATGACATCAATATAGCGATGGTCTGAGAATGAGTGTTCCGATAGAACCTTCCAATTTCGAATAGTATATCCGATACCAACGTAATGCCTAGTACGTGTTGACGATTGCGCGTGATAAACGTGAGTTCATTTCCCCTGTTACAAAGTAGAAACTTTCTACTCATAATATAATTGAAAAGAATCTCACACCGTTCGTTGATGTTGGAGCTACCCTATAACGTATGGTGGGCATTTGCATCACCTCACAGTATAAGACCCACTCCGGAAGCCTCGCTATTCGCTATTAACTTCATTAGCATGACCGATGGTAGTATCCCTGGACCATCATGGGCGAGGTACATGGAGATCACCCGGTAGATAATTCCGTTTATTTCCCAGCTGACTGTTGCATGGTCTTCATTACTGTAATCATGAATTATAAAAACATTAAGTTGTGATTCAGCAAGTATACACGCCCAGATTGTACTTACAGTATTGGCTGTGTAAATTTTATACCCTTCAGACATCAGTCCATACACTCTTCCTCCTCTCACCTACGGCACCTGAATGTGGACAAAGTCTGGCTGGTGTTCTGCCAGTCTATTCAGGAGACCAGCCGAAGCTGCTCTACTGTGGTGGCGGTTTATTTTTAGCAGCTGCATAAGCCACCAGCGTCGCAACTGCGTTATCTTGCGAGTCGCTAAGCAGCTCCTTCTCCGAGTACATTCTCTTCAGGGCCCTGTTATGCTCAGTACCTGAAGATATGTACCCATCCTCATAATTATGGATGTCGACGTTACTCACTGTCGCTAGCTCATTATCGGTCTCGTCATTTATTTCTGAGTCGGCTGTTGACACGAGACAATCAACGTCTTCGGTGTCAGCCTAATAAGCTTTCACCTTCACCTTGCCGTATCCATACCGTATTAAGCCGCCGCATTTCGCCAACGCTTCAACTGTTTTCTTATTTAGCAGCAGCAGCACCTGTATCGTGGCACGTTTCGTCTCCACCACTTCTGGTTTATCGCTACCACTTTTAATTTTAATGAATCTCCATTCATTTATCGGGAGTTCCGGGTTACTTGCTCTGAAGATTCTCATTATTCTCTCGGGGTCGTCCAGTGTAGCCGGAATCCAAGCTCTCGCTCTCGCCAGTTTGGCACCCGGGTACGCCTGCCCTACTTCTGAGATGGCAGCCTTATATACCTCTGCCGATCTCTCATCGTCGCAGGCGATCATCTTTATCTGGCCCTGGTGCCAGCCTGCATCCTCGTATGTAGGTGGAGGATCGGGATTTTTTTCTAGCACCCCTAGAAACACATCTACTAGGGCGGCTTGAATCCACTTCCATTGCGTACGCGCAATTTTCCCTTCCGGATTTCCCGTATCTAGTACGCCTATAATTATTCGGTTTTTTGCAACTTCCGCGAATGTCTCGGAGTGACACTTTGCGTCTTCACTATTTTTGCCGACTTAGCTTCCTCGAAAGATCTCTGTCTCTTCTTCGAGTTTAAAATCTGGCAAGACCGCCTTTGCCTACTCGATGGAACTTCTAACTTCGCTAGTGAGTTCCTCATGTACCCTTTATAATATTCGCGCGGCGGTACGCCTCTCATGATAACCAACTTTTGCTGGGTCGGTCATCTCTATTTTTGGCCATTTGCTGCCAAGAGCACTGGTCATCTTGCTTTCCTTGGCCTGCACTTCACAACCCTTAGTCTCAGTCGCTATTAGCTGGCTTTCGACTCTACTGGTTGTTCCGCCGGCCTCAGAGGGCACCACTTTGTTGGAGATATCCGTAGTCTGTTCTCCACCACCAGCACTCTTTGAAGCACTACTCGAAGCAGGCTTCGCCAGTGTCCTGGTAGAGGCTAACTTTGAGCTCGGTAACCCCGCTGCTCTATATTCGGGTCGACTTGACCCTCCTGTTCTATTATTTGGAGGACCGGACGGACACCTTACGCTTCTTTATTATTCCTTTTATTTTTATATTTTTGTTCTCATTCATATTTTGGACCCACGGGTGTCGGAGAAAAGATGTCCGCCTGCGCATAGCTCCGAACTACGCAGGTATGGCTAATTATTACGGAGGACGCCAGGTATCCGTAAGCTCACGTTAGTGAGTGGGCTATATTTATGAAAAAGGGCCCTCAGCCTGACTGATCCTCGGCACAGGTCGTATAACACCTTCATCTAGCACTTTACTTCCCCGACCATGACAAAAGTGGAAAGACCAGATGCTGAAATATTGATGAGTAAAAAGCACCCGACTTTACATCCTCATTTCAGCTAAGTACTCATTTCATTGTTTAAGTACGTCAACAGAGACGGTCGGTCAGAAATTTTACCAAATCGCGAGTTAAAATGTCCCTCAAACCAATCGAATCTTCTACAATAGTGCAAAAGTGTAGTGATCGGTGAGAACCTAGTTCACGATTACTAGCTGGGACACATAATTTAAATATATTTTTAACAATAACAATAATTAGAAAACAAAAATACACAATTGAAATACAAACAACAAAAAACCACAACATAACTAAAATGAGTGTCTCTGACACTCACCAGCAAAAAACAGTGACAAATAGAAATGCATATTTCTCATTTGTGTCCACACAGGGTAACGGCGGCAATTTGCCAGTCGAAGCAGCAGAGAGCAGAGCCAGGTCCTGCTCTCCCGCTCTCCTAAACGACACCACTACGAATGCTTCACTACCTTGGAGTGTCCTCTACTATTATGGAATATTATCCACCAAACACAACATCAGGAAGAACAACAACAACACAAAGCGCTTGTACTGTAACCATAGCCGCGACAGCGACAAGTAGAATGCAAAATTCGAGCGCAATGATCATGTCTACTGACACAACAACACCAATTACAACAGCAACAATTAACACGCAAGTAAAAAACTCAACTAATAGAAACACTAACAAAACTTCAGCGTAGAGTAGCCGAAAGCGAAACCGCGAAAAGCAATCGCCAAACAAATTAACGGACCAAAATAGCAACAACAAAACACAGAAAAACAAACCACTGAGCGCGACACAAGCAACACTAAAAGAATATTGGATGAGTAAGTCAATCGCTCCAAATACATCAAACAGGTTCGAACTACTAACACTAAATGACAGAACTGATGAAGAAAATAACAGTGGGACAAAAACAAATTCAACCATACAGAAACAAATAACAAAGCATCCTCAAAATCCACCACCCATATATATACAAAACGTAGAAAATATTAATGCACTAACTAAAGCTCGAAATCAGCTACCAAATACAAATTACGAGATGAAAGCTCTGAACAAAAACGAAGTCAAAATACAGCCGACTGAATCTGTGAAAATTGCTTAAGCAAAAAGAAACCAAATATTATACATTTAAGCCAAAAGAACAACGTGGACTTAAGGTAATTTTACGAAATATGCATTACTCAACGGAAAAAGACGACATTATAGCTGAACTGGCAGAGTTAGGACATGAAGTACTAAACATTCATAACTTGCAAAAAAATGGACAACCACTTCCTTTATTCTCTCTGGAACTTAAACCAAACGATAACAACAAAGACATCTATTCCTTAACCCATCTTCTACACTGCAAAGTAAATTTCGATCCACCACACTACTAAAGACCCTGTATGTGTCAAATGTGCAGGTAACCACAGCACAATTAAATGTAATATCCAAAGCGATATGAAACAGCAAATTAAATGCGCTCTCTGCAATGAAAACCACACAGCTAACTACAAAGGCTGTATGATTTACAAATCACTACAAATTAAAAAATATCCAATTTTACGTAAAAAAGAAATCCCTCCAACTCAAGAACAAAATTTTGCTGAACCATCTATAAATATACCCACAGTACAAACACATAAAAACTACACACCTGGAATGTCATATGCTAAAGTAGCAGCGATAAATACAGCAGCAGACTTAACTCAAAACCTTAACGCAGCAGCAAACAGCATGACACCAACACAGAATAACGACGATCTATCAGATTTAAAAATAATGATGAAACAACTAATAACTCAAATGACAAGTATGATGCACATTGTGACACTGCTTGTATCAAAACTAGATGGGTTCCAGGTGGAATAGGTGAAATAGCTGTCGTGGGGTCAACACGTATATTTTTTTGTCGCTCCGTTGAACGTCGTTTTTTATATTTTATACAGTTTCTATCGCGCTCAAAATGCCTTGTGTTTGTAATTCAAAAGTCGAACGTAGTCACGATAAAATAAAGTGTTACAGTTGTAATGACTATTTTCACTGTGGCTGCGTGAATGTGACCCAAGGTGACATTGAATTTATGCAAACCGCAAACAAAAATTATATTTGTAACACTTGCACTACTGCCAGGCGCTCGTCGCTTCGCTCTCCACCGCTTGCTCCCGTTCGTCAAACAGCCGCAATTGGGATAAACGCAGGCGAAAAAGAATGCGCAAAAAATTCTTCTTCACCGTCTCCGTCTTCGTTAATAACTCCTCAAAATAATAATATTCAGCCACGTCAACAACAACAACAAAAATCGCAGCAGCCTATTCAGCAACAGCTCTCTCCTACTCAAAGGCAAAACCATCATTCAGCGACCTCAACAACAACAACAGTCGCAGAATCATCAATATCAACAGCAAAAGCAGCAATGTCGTCAATACAATAACAACAACAATGCTGAAATCTTTGTGAGTCCAGAAAAAAATATGCCAACAATCACTCTAGAGCTTGTTTACAAAGAAATTGTTGCTTTAAAAACTATGAATGCCAATGCACTTAGTTTAATAGATACCTTACGTGAAGAAAAAAATATTTTTAACGAAAAAGTAAATGAACTCCAAAAAGAGGTCTGTTTTCTGCAACAAAAAAATCGCGAAAAAAGCATTGAAATTGTTGGTGTTCCAAATCTGCAAAACAACAATGCACTAGATTCAGCTCTAAACATAATTTCGAAGGGCTTGAATATCAACATTTCCGATGATCATATTGACGAATGTTACGTCAAAAAAATTAGAAAGAGCCGAGATTCTTCGTCTAGCAATGCAACAATGGATATTTTGTGTGTTAAATTCGTCTCTCTACAAAAAAAGAGAGAAATAATGAAGAAAAAAATTGCAAATAAGAAAAATTTGTGCAGCAGATTCTTTGGTAGTGATGGAAATCAAAATATTTATATAAATGATAGCTTATCAGTTTTTACTAGGGATCTTTTAAAAGCCGCTCAGAAGTGTAAAACAGAAAGAAACTTTAAATTTGTTTGGGTTAAAGAAGGCAGGGTTTTTATGCGTAAAAAAGAAGGAGATAAAGCTATTGTTTTGTACTCATTCGAGGATTTAAATAAGATTATTTAAAAAAATTAAATTTGTGTAAAGTATGAACAGTGTCGTTTATGATCCTCGAGATAATTTATATGATATTCCTTCTGAAAATTGTAGAAATGTAATTTACAACAGTATTATATTTAACCCAAACAAAACCACAAATAATTTTTATATAATTTTACAAAACAATAGAAGTATGCGAAAAAATTTTGATACGTTCCTACTGCATCTTGATTCGTTCATCAATAAGCCGTGTTTCATCTTTTTGACTGAGACATGGATTTACGAAGAGGAACTGACCCTTTTTTATATACCCGGTTATAAATTATTTGCAAATTGTAATGGTAAATACGCTTCTGGAGGTGTTGCAGCTTTTGTTGTTGAAAATATAAATTGTGCGTCTCAATGCTTAAATTTTCAAAGTTCTGATGTGTTGAAGATAAATTGTAGAATTGATAACCAAAAATTTTCCTTTATATGTATTTATAGGTTTCACGAAGGAACATCGAAAGAAGTTTTTCTACGTGATTTAAATGATTTAATATCAATTGATAAATCTGATAATCTGATAGTTTTAGGCGATTTAAATATAAATGTTTTACAGACTTCTGTTTTTTTGGATAACTACTTGCTCTTGCTTTCCCCATATGGTCTTGAAAGTTGCATAAATCAACCAACTCGTATAACGAACGCTTCTGAAACGTGTATTGATCATGTTTTTGTGCGCTTAAATAGGTCAAAACAGGTTTCAATAAGCAGTTCAGTTTGTAATCTTTAATTATCAGACCATTGCTTAATTTGTCTAAATTTTAATAATATTGAAAATAATAAAAATGATAACCGACCTCAGACTTCAACGACAAACAAAACAGACTTTATGGAGCTAAACAATATTCTACTGTATGAGTCGTGGAATGGCGTATAAGTTAAACTAAATTGTATTTATTTAGTTTTTTTAAAAAGCACATCAGAGAGAAGTCTGATGTCTTTCGTTTTATTTAATTGAATCCAAAACTTAGACTGACTTAACATTTCATTAATACCTTAATGCTAACCTCAAGCTGTGTTTGTATTAGTTATTTTTATTGCCGTTATCACTGTTGTGGTGCTCTGCTTATGTTGGTTATTTGATGCAAGCGTGGAAGGTGTTTTTATCACTGCTCCCACGGAAGTACCGTAGACATAGCGTCAGCAGATTTTGGTACACGTTTGCTAATGAGTTGGATACCTGAATATTTCAATATGTTTGTTCTTAACTTCTCCCCCTTTAAGTTCAAACGTCCTCGTTTGAAATGGTTTCCTTGTTGAAAATTTGATTTAGGCCTTCTATTGTGGAAATTGATAGTTCGGGAGTTTTTGCTGTCGGACAGTCTAGTGGCGATTTGTTATCCTTTTTTAGTTTATCCCTTGATATCCTGATGATTTTTATCTGTTGCCATTTTTTTGAAAAACAGGTTTTCCTGGCTATAATGATTATTAAAATAATTACCAAGGTTGTTAGAGTTAAGTTAGCAGCTAGCGAAATTTCGTTACTATTTTCTAGTAAATTAATATGTTTAGTATTATTAATATTCAATTCCTTGATCATTTCTAATGACAGGATTTCCTCAACTGCTTTTGATTTGGAGGTTGGTTGTAGTAATGCCGGCAGTGGCTTATGAATACTAACTTCTTTTGTCGAATATGTTCTATTGTTGATTTCTACGCTCGTGTTTTGGTAGCTTATTATAAAACTTCCTTTAAGTGGTATAGTTTCATTGTTCATTATTAATGACCCATTATATTGGTTAAGAAGCAAGAGACCTGTTGAGATTTCTTCTACGTCAGGAACATGTTGGTTGTTAATTATTGTGCACCTCTCCGGTCGACTTTTTATTAGATTTGGTATGCATGAATATGTCTATTATATTGCCATATGGGCAAATTGATAACTTATTATAGGTTTTACAGTTATTCTTTATTCCATACAATTTATTATTGCAATTCAAAATGTTTTCATAATCAATTTTATTAATAACATTGCCTTTTTTTATGGGTTTTATCATAATTTTATTACAGTGATTATATGTAGTGGTAGGTATATTAATTATATAAATCAAAGTTGTCCTATTGCTGGCTATTTTTATATCTGCAAATTCGAGAGCCTCTTCTATATTCGAGTATGGGGCCTCTTCTTTCTCAATAAAGATTTTTGTGATATTGACTTCTTCATTTGACAATATGAAAGAGTTAACTATTCCTGCTTTGGCCCAATTTAAGGCATATTCTATGTTCACAATTTCTTCTTTTATTATTTCTAGTTGATATTTTATTTTCAAAATAAATTCTTCTTTAAAGATATTTTCGTTTTTCATATTCTTTGAAATATCGTTTGTTATTTTTGTTAATTTATTAATTTGTTCAATTGTAAGTTTATTTATAATAAGTTGCTTATTATTGTTTTCTAAAACGTTATTAATTTTTTCTTCGATAATATTAAAATCAGCATGGTCTGGATTCCCTGCGATCCATTTCCATGTTGTGCCTATAAAATCTAGTGACCGTTGTGTCCTTTTATTAGGTATCATTCTATCGATATTATTTCGGATCTGGGATATGGTATGGAGTAGGAAAGGATATAAGGAGTGATTTTCTTTCATTGTTCTCTTTATTGCTATTTCCGTTTCGTCAATAAACGTTTGATATTTTTCGAATTCGATCACGTGGATGATTTTATATGTTCCTGTCTGCAGTCTAGCCGTTCCTGTGTCTATCGTGATTAGTTGTGAATTCGTGTAGTCCAGTATTTGTATTTCTGCGTTGCATATGGTCTGGAAAATTATAATTGTTTATAAGAGAACTTAGTTGCGTATGTTGCTTTTGTGAACTATTCTTCCTGATTCTGTAACTACTGTAGTATTTCTATTTTCTTTTACTATTACTTCTTTGAATTTTGCTGACAGTTTTGTTCCTAATCTTTTGTTTTGCTTTACGTAGATTACTTGTCCTGGTATATAATCCTTGATTGTGTGTTTCTTTTTGTTGTGATATCGTAAGTCAGTTTGCTGTTTTTGTTTTAGTTTTTCTATGTTGTCCTGTCGAGCTTTTTCGTAATCTTGTGGGCTGAAATCAACGGTTCTACCGAAGAAAAGGTCTACTGGTTTTCTTCCAGTAGTAGAATGGATGCTATGGTTATATTCATTTGTGGACCTTTCTAGAAGTTCCTCGAAGTTCCTGTTTGTCCCGTCAGACTTGAGACATCTCATTATTTCTGACAAAGTCGAATGAAATCGTTCGACTTGCCCATTGATTTCGCTCTTATATGGGGGAGTGACGTAAACATTTATTCCTAACTCATCTTTCATCATAAACATTATGGTTGCTGAATTTAAGGATTTTTCGTTATCTATTATTACTGATTTTGGAATGCCGTAAAAAAATAATAAGTCTCTAAGGGGTCTTCTTATGTCTTCTATTGATTTTCCAGGTATTATTTTAGTTTGGGCGTATTTCGTAAATTTATCTAGACTAGTCATTACAAGTTTTTTGTCTGTCGAGTAAATATCTATGTGTAATGTGTGACCAGGATAGTTGGGTATGGGTGTCTCGCTTAATTTCGGTTGGTTGGGATGCCTTTCATATTTCTGCTGTTTACAAGTTACACAACTTTTTGTTATTCTTTGGATTTTATTGTTCATACTTGGGAAATAATATGCTTTTAAGATTTGTAGTTTGTTTTCCTTCGCGTTCCTATGTGCTCTATTATGTGTATTAATAATTATATCTTCTTGTTGTTGCTCGTTGACTATGTCTTCTACGAGGATTTGTGTAAATCTTATTTTGTGATTGCTAAAGTGTTGTGGGTACACTTCCTGCAATATTCCCATAATACTTTCTTGTGTTTGAATACAGTTTATAACTGATGGATTCAGATATCTTTTGCAGATGTTAATTAGTTTCTCTTGATTGTATAAAGGTTCGGTAATTATATGGCGGTGATATCCGGGAAAAACTATTTTAAATCGGTATGTTGAGGATTCGTCTATTTTAAGAAAAATTTGGTTTTTAAAGGCATTGATAGGAGTTTCGACGGATGGAATTAAATTGTGTGATGAGCTGTCATCACTGTGTTCTGTAGGTGTGAGAGAAAAAACTTGTGTAGGTGGAGGACGAGATAGCGAGTCCGCGACAACGTTAGTTGTGCCTGGTTTATATTGCAACTCGTAGTTATATTCCTCTAAAAGGCTTTTCCAGCGTTTCATTTTTGAGTTATTGTTTTTGTTACTCAGCGCGTATGTCAACGGCTGGTGGTCTGTATAAATTTTGACTTTTCTAGACCCGTAAAGGAAACTGCGTAGAGATGTTAGAGCCCATATTATGGCGAGCATCTCTTTCTCGTTCGTTGCATACGACTCTTCGGTTTTACTCAATGTCCTGGATAGGAATGTAATTGGCTTTGAGTCTTGTGAGAGCACCGCTCCTAGAGCTTGGTTAGAAGCGTCTGTTGTTAATTCAAAACATTTTCGAAAATCGGGATATGAGAGCATAACATCTTCGGAGATTAGACAACTTTTTGTCTTATTCCATGCTTCAATTGCTTCGCTATTCATATTGATTGGTTTTGTTTTGGAGATATTTTTGGACAGGAGTCCGTTTTCGCCTCGTAGGAGAGAAGTTAACGGTTTTACCAAGTCGGCATATCCTTTTATAAATCTGCGGTAGTATCCGGTCATTCCCAGGAAGGACCTTAAATCTTTTAGCGTTTTTGGTTGAGGGATTTCTATAATAGCCTTAACTTTTTTAGGGTTGGTTTTGAGACCGTTCTGTGAGACGATAAAACCTAAAAACTCAACTTCCTGTTTCAGAAACTCGCATTTGTCCAATTGGACTTTGAAGTTGGCTTTTTCTAGGGTTTCAAAGACCATTTGAAGATTTCTGAAGTGTTCGTCTTCCGTTTTGCCGAAAATAATGATGTCGTCTATATAGACATAACATCTAACGCCGATATGTTCTCTAATAACGTCGTCAAGGGCACGTTGGAAAATGGAGGGGGAATTTTTAAGTCCGAATGGGAGTCTGTTGAACTCAAATTTTCCGTTATTGATAGAGAATGCTGTTTTTTCTCTGTCAGATTCCTTAAGAGGTATCTGGTGGAAACCACTCTTAAGATCGATTACGGTGTAGTAGGCGTTTTTACCGAGATTGTACAAAACTTCATTTATCTCGGGGATAGGGTACTTATCAGCTATGGTTACAGAGTTTAATTTCCTGTAGTCGATCACCATCCGGTATTTTTTTTCGCCGGATGCGTCATCTTTTTTCGCGACAATCCATACTGGAGAATTGTATGGCGACTTTGATGGCCTTATGATGTTTTGATCGAGCATCTCTCGGACTTGTCTTTCCACTTCGTCCTTGAGTGCCATTGGATAGGGGTATGCTTTGGAATATACTGGTGTTTCTGTTGTAGTGCGAATTTCGGCTTGAACAGTTGTTGTGTAAGTAAGTTTTTTGTCGGGATCAGAGAAAAGTGTAGGAAATGATTTTAGAACGGCTTGTAGCCTTTTTTCTTGTTGCTTTGGAAGGTGATCTGTTCTAATTTCTAGGTTGTTTACTGAGTCCGTTTTAAATTGTTTTAATGGGTATTTTAATCTATTCCTTAAAATAAAGTAATTTTTATCTGTATGGATGATCCCGTTGAGCTCTTTAAGCGTATCATTACCAATGATACCGTGGAATGTTTCTAATCCAGGTAGTAAGAAGAATTTGATTTTCTCAATTTCTTCATGAAATATGTCTACATATGCATGGTGTGAAATTTGTACTTTTCCTGCTATGGAATTTGCAAAAAATAATTTTGAATTTTTTTGTGGTCTGCGAATGAGATTTGGTTGTATGTAATTTTTATTGGAACCGGTGTCAAGTAGAAATTTGTATTTATGTCCATTCTTCGCTACGAATTCATAGTATGGTAGCGAAGAGTCTTTTAGTCTAAAAAATGAACGTCATCGGTTTGTTTTATGTCTTCTTGTTCTGTCGTCGGGTGGTGATTTGCTTCGAAGTTATCTTCAAGACGTTCTTCGGAATAAAATCCCTCAGACTCATAGTACGGATCTTCTGTGTGAGTAAAGAATGTTCGCTGAATTTTGTTGGGTTGATGGTTTTGCTGAGAAAAAGGTGGCAATTGTCGTTTTTGTGCTGGGTTTTGGTATTGATTGAAGGGAATTTGAGGTCTATTATAGTTGTTCTGTGGTCGGTTTTGGTAGTTTACCTGCCTGGAGTGTACCGAAGGGTCAACTTCCATAGGTACGGGAGGTTTAGGTGGAAGGTATGGTCGGTTATTGAATCCTAAATGACCGAAATGGGGTTTTGGTTGAAACCCGTATGAGTTATTATGTTGGTAATTGTTATTATTGGGCTGGAATCTATTATGTGGATTATTATCGTATCTGAACTGAGGCAAATGTGTTAGTTCTGGGAAAAATCTATTTCTAATAGGTTGCATGGGAGGATGGTTTTGACGTGGTGGTCGCAAAGGCGGCAATGGATAATCGGGTTTTCTGGGAATATTTGGCCTCTGCATGGAGTTCATTCTATATGCCATGTTATCTAATTTTTGACACAGATGTAGGGCCTGTGGCAGTGTCGTTGGTTCTCGAACGCTTAAAAGTTTAGGAAGTTCACCGTTGAGTCCCCGAATAAAAGTGTCTAATGCTTTTTCCCTATATGCATTAGTCATTGTTTGAAGTGACTCTTCGCTTAATTCTAAGCAAGCGATTTTGTCTAATATCAGCGATAGGTATTGGTAAATTCGCTGGTAGAATTCTGTTATAGTACTGTTTCGTTGCGTTAGTGTGATCATTTCATATTCAAGCGTGCCGATGTCGCGCTTGTCCGAATAATGCATCATTAGGCATTTTTTTATTTTAGACCATTCTAGCGGAGTTCTGTATGATTCTAAGGCAGTATCTGCCTCTCCTATGATTTTGTGTCTGACGGTGTGTAATATTGCGTAATATTTTGGTGTTCGTTTAACATTTTCGTATGCAGTAAATATTCTGTCCACGGTTTTACGCCAGGAGTTAAATTCTCCTGGTTGCCCAGAAAATTCGCGTAAGCACTTTACAATGTCTGGGATCCTATCCAATTCATCCAAATTTGTCGAATTAAATTGGACCGTATAGTCTCTTTCGTCGTTTTCGACAAACGGGTTATGGAGGTTCTGTACTGTCGATGTAATCAGTTCCGTAATCTGTCTGGTTAGTGCTTCCGTCAGTATTAGTGGTTGAGGATTATGACTTGTACTAGGTGGGTGTTGGTTAGAATTATTGATCAGACTATTAGTAACCCTTAATTGTGCTAGTTTTTCACTAAGTTGTTCTTCTGGAGTCGACATGTTTAAAAGTAATGGATAAAAATAAAAAAAAATTAAAGAAATGTTTTGATTCCTTCACCAAACGTTATTTATAATAGATTTATTAATTTTTTTTTTAAATTTACTTGTAATTATTTCTTAGTTTTCTTGTTATTTTTTATTTACTTTCCCTTTTTTTTTATTTAGAAAAAAATTTAACTTGAACTTATCTTTTGATTATTTATTTCTTTACTCTTTTTTGTTTACTTTAACTTTTTCCTTTGTATTTCTTTTTTTTGTTTTTTTTTTTTAAAATGTTTATGACTTACATACAAATACACTAGAAATATGCTTAAAGTATTCTTCATGGTTTTTCCCAGCGGTGCTTTGTTTTGTTGAATATTTTGGGCAGGCGGCTGCTTGTCAAAAGCTCCTGTTCCTACGATGATACGTCTACTTGGGGGCCTCTTTCCTGCTACTTTTTTTCAGCTTCCTCTAGCACTTGTCACCAACGATACTGTTTGGTTTCTCGTTTTTTTTTTTTTTTTTTGTAACAGGTAAACTTAGCGATACTTTTTTCTTATTATTTTTCTCACTTTTTTATTCACGATTTTACTAGTGACTTCGCTGGTCCCTGCTCGGGCGCCAGTTAAACTAAATTGTATTTATTTAGTTTTTTTAAAAAGCACATCAGAGAGAACTCTGATGTCTTTCGTTTTATTTAATTGAATCCAAAACTTAGACTGACTTAACATTTCATTAATACCTTAATGCTAACCTCAAGCTGTGTTTGTATTAGTTATTTTTATTGCCGTTATCACTGTTGTGGTGCTCTGCTTATGTTGGTTATTTGATGCAAGCGTGGAAGGTGTTTTTATCACTGCTCCCACG
Source organism: Clusia tigrina (assembly GCA_920105625.2). Classification (NCBI taxonomy): domain Eukaryota; kingdom Metazoa; phylum Arthropoda; class Insecta; order Diptera; family Clusiidae; genus Clusia; species Clusia tigrina. Next base: position 479,655 of record CAKKTE020000656.1, read on the forward strand.
GAAGTACCGTAGACATAGCGTCAGCAGATTTTGGTACACGTTTGCTAATGAGTTGGATACCTGAATATTTCAATGTGTTTGTTCTTAACTTATACACTGAATCTGATCCATCAATGGCTTTCGACAAGTTTATCAAAACTTTAACACAACATGTTGGTCACTATGCGAAAAGCGTAAGGAACGCAGTTTCAAATAAAAAACGGCTTAAACCATGGATGACCTCAGAGTTACTCAGCAAAATAACGTTGAAAAACAGGCTATATAAAAATGCTTAAAAAATCCAACTAATACTATTATGAAAAGCAACTATAGAAATTATAGCAAAGAAATTTCCAAGGAGACTCTTATAGCTAAAAATAATTTTTACTTAAATGAATTCACCAAAATAACGGGTAACGTAAAGAAAGAATGGGATCTAGTAAATAACATATTAAACAAAACTAAAAAGAACGTTAGTATTCCAAATTTAGAAATAGATGATAATGTAATTTCAACTATTGACGATAAATCTAATATCTTTAATGATTATTTTTCAAGCATTGGAAAAGCTGTGGTTTCTGACAATGGCTTGCAGAGTATTTCTTGTAATTGTTTGGATAAGGAGAATTATCTTAATAACACTTTCTTTTTTGAGCCCATATCGTCCTTGGAGCTTTACAAAATTATTATGTCTTTGAAGGGTTCAAATTCTTGTACTGAAAACAGTTTCTCTAGCACATTTATTAAAAAAATAGTGTTTAATATTGTAGATGTTCTGAGTCATTTATTCAATAAAAGTATCGAGGCAGGCATTTTCCCGGAGTGTCTAAAAAGGGCAGAAGTAATTCCCCTTTTTAAAAAGGGAGATAAATGCATTCTTAATAATTACAGACCAATCTCCATTCTTTCAACCTTATCCAAAATCTTTGAAAAAGCTGTCAAAACAAGAATGCTGAACTTTTTAAATAAATATAATTTTTTTAATAGCAATCAATTTGGTTTTAGATCTGGTATGTCCACTGAAGATGCTCTCTTAAATTTTTGTTCCAATATTTATTCAAGTTTAAATCACAAAAAGATTTCAGCAGCTCTATTTATTGATATGACAAAGGCATTTGATACGGTGGATCACAAAATTCTGCTAAATAAATTGTATAGATGCGGTTTTAGAAGCAATACTTATGAATGGTTTTCTTCATATCTGTCAAACAGAGCGCAAAGAGTGAAAATATGCAATCATCTCAGTTCCTATAGAGACGTTAACATTGGTGTTCCTCAAGGTTCAGTACTTGGTCCGATTTTGTTTTTGATATTTATAAATTCACTCTTCTCGCAAAAATTCTCTAGTGAGACGATCGCATTTGCAGATGATATGGCTTGTACATATTCCTGTGATACAGTGTTTAACTTTAATGTTGCATTAAATAGCGATTTGGAAATCTTAAGGCATTGGTTCACAACTCACAAGTTGGTTCTTAGTGACAAAACTAAAATCATACTTTTTCATGTTGGTGGAAAAGAACTTGAACTTGACAATTTCATGTTTCACTGCGCAAACTGTAAAAAGTACTCTGTTTGTAAAGATATTTGTGGTTCACAAAATAACATCCACACTTATGTTGAATCCGGTTCTTGTTCCTCAAATTGCTTTCGTATTGACTGTGTTAAAAGTTTTAAATATCTTGGGTTAATAATTGATTGGAAAATGAATTGGACTGATCACACAACTGCTCTGAAGAAATATTTAATCACAGCAACCAGGCAGATCATTTAAAAAATTGTTGTTCCGAAAAATTGCTGACTAGTATTTACTATGGCATTTTCCATTCAAAATTAGAATACGGTCTGGCATGTTGGGGAGGTACGCATAATAATAAAGTTAATCCCCTACTAACTGCTCAAAAACATGTCATTCGCATTATATGTAAAAGAAATCGGATTGAAGGTAGTCTACCACTATTTAAACAACTCAATATATTGCCTGTGAAGCATTTGTATTTTTTATAAAGTTCTGAAAATATTTTTTATTGGGTCTGGCTATCTGACAAATAGATGTTACTCAAATTATAACTTAAGAATAAATCACCTTAATATGGTTCAAGTTCCGCCACATAGCGTGCAACACTTTTTATTGTTTTATACGTCTATAGCCCCCAGGCTGTTCAACTGCCTTCCAAACAACATAAGGTGCCTTTGGAATAAATTTGCTTTTTTAAAACAGATGAAGTCGTGGCTTTTTGATTTGTCCTATCAAGATGTCTATTGTCTACTTAATATAACTATCTGATAACTAAATACATAAGGTTCTATTGTCAACTTTAAATTAAAATTTCCTACTCGTATAATAAAATTTGTATCTTAATTTATCTAGAATGACCCCATGTAGATTATATACTTGGTTTAATAAACTGCATTCGCTTCTAGTTCCTTGAGAATTACAGAATGCAGGCTTAACATTATTATTAAATTACTTATGATATAATTGTTATTGTAATATTGTATTGTAATAAATAAATAATAATAAATAAATAAATAAAACAAAATAAAAAAAATAAATAAATAAAATAACTTTTGCTATTTGGAACGCCAATAGCCTATCACGCCACTTACTAGAACTTAAAACGTTTATGTACGAAAATTCAATCGATATTATGCTAATATCTGAAATGCATACTACTGATAGAAGCTATAATGACATAGCAAACTATAACATTTATTATACACATCATCCTGACAATCGATCCCACGGAGGGACAGCAATTATCATCAAAAAATCTATTAGGTGCCTAGAACTAGAAGGATATAAATCACATCATATCCAAGCAACCTCAATAGAGATAAGTGACTTGAGAGGGCCAATTACTGTGTCAGCTGTATACTGTCCACCCAAACATAACAACACAAAGGCTCTGTTAAACTAAATTTAACAGCTGAATTTCAACAACGGTTCTTGTACCGAGTTGATTATAAAGTTGATACCAGGCACGTAAACCTTGGTATCGTTGAAAAAGGACCTAATGTCAACAGCGGTGCTTGTACCGAGTTGATGGTGGGTTTGACAACAGGCACATAAACCTTGGTGTCGGAGAAAGAGAATCAATCAATGTTAAGTTAAAATAAAAAGACTCACAGTTAACTCTTACTGATTGACTGACTTTTGGATGTGCCAATCGTGGGTATTTATTCATTTTCTATATAAATATATTACATATAATTTGGCTATACATATTAGGTATTATTGAATTGACAGCATAACCATGAAATGTGCATTATTGACAAATTTGCAAGCTGGCCTTGAATTGAGTTTCTCAGCGTAGTGCACTTGATATCATGTTTCATCCAGTGCAATGCCTTCGCTGATGTAGTATATATTGGAGTTTTTGTCAACAATGCAAATTCCATCGTTAAGCTGGCAAGGTTTGCTTAACACAAGCCAAATTGTATGCAAAAGAAGATGTTATGCATTAAAAGTGTGAATGTTACATACCTCCCAATGAGGTTTGCACATCAACTGTTAATGCAATTAACATTTCTCCCGCGCGTTGAGCACAACTCAACCTATATAAGATTCTCTATTGGTTGGTGGCGAGGGCGAGGCTGAGGCACCGTATCTGTTGACGTGATGATTTCTGGTACATTGACGCCACGTTGACTTCGTATTTTCCATATGAGCCCAGTAATTAAAAGTATCACGGACAGGAACAGTGCGGTATAACTGACCGCATGGTGGTAATAATCTGGTGGTTGAATTTTGTGCAGTGTCATCAGTTTTTCCTTGGCCAGAGCATTGTGTAATTCTGTGAGATTCTTCAGTTGTGTTGTGTAAGTTATCGCGTTGATTTTTTGCAATAGTGGGGTTATTTGTTCACTATTAGATAATTCTGTAATTTTTCCTAGGCTTGTGCGTGATGCTGTTAACGCACTGGACACGGATTCTTGCCCTTGTATTGAGATTGCATTGTGTTTCAGCACACATTCTGGCTGAAGTGTCAGTAGTCCTGAGCCTTTCAGTGTCAACGGGATGATTTCCTTGCCGCAGACTGCAATGGCTCGTGAAGTTGACGGAATTGCATAAATCCATTGATTTTTTTTTTTCAATGGTAGCCACGTAATGTTATTGGCCACAGGTTTTAGTTTACAATTTGGTTGAGTGTTGTTGTTAAACAAATTGATTTCGCAGGAACACATCTCAGCCTCATAGCTGTACCGGATTGGAACATTTGAACATACGTATTCAATTTGATTGATTCGCTCACATGATGCAAAGTCGTCGGAGCTAATTCGGAGGTATTGATCGCGAGCAGCATTTGTGGCTAGAAAGGTGGTGCATGTATCAATTGCCACCATAGTGTTGTTGATCCAATTTGGTACCGAAATGAGCAGAAAGAGTTCAAATCGGTCATGTTCCACCAACGGTAATGTAATCTTAAACACAACATGGTCCTGAGTGAGTCCTCCCTTGACCTTCATTATCCTATACAGTTGTATTAAGTCCTCTTGATTTGCAGGTAGTTCTAATGATGATGGCAGGTGGAGTTTAATTTTGTCAACTTCGGTGTGCAACTGCTCGGGAGTTAAAAGTAGCGGATTGAATTTACCATGGTGAGTGTCTGTGAGAACATCCAGTATAGCTGACTGTGTACGTTGTAAATCGGTTGCGATTAGAGTTAGTTGAATTGCCAGAGCGTTGAATAGTTCCAACAATTTCGATTGTTGTAGCTCTTCGTCTTCTTTCTGCAATTGATTCCACATTTGATTCACTTGTTGGTCAAAGTCGTCAAATTTTGTCTTAACCGCTATCTGATCCTGCTTTATGATGTTGACGGTGGAATCAATGATGGATGTTTGATTCTTCAGCAGATGTAGCAGATTGGACTCGTTTTCTTTGACGTTTAATATTGTCCTTGACATCTTTTTGGAATACTCTGAATTTAACACGCCAAATAGTGTATGTGCAAGGTTTCCAACGAGATTTACTGCCCCTCTCCTGTTGCGACTGCTTCTTATCAGATTATTATCGACACGCAATTCTCCTTCAAGTCGATCGAAGCTGTCAGTTAGATGACTACAAGTGTAGTTTTGTTTAATCTTTCGGCAAAGTTGACGTAGGGTGCTGGTACCGTTGAACAGCGTTGATGCTTCTGTCCAATATGGTTTCAGATCGTAGTATACGAGCAAGTTCCATTCGGTAGATGAAATAGCAACTGATCCTATATTTTCGAAGTGGATGCCAAGTTTTGAACCAAAACGATTAACTTGCACTGGAGATCCCAATATTATTGGTAACATCATTATTGTGACTAGCAATGCCAAACCATTAGTGATTGCTGGTATTATTCTTCTCCTTTTTGGCACTGGTTGCTCTTCTGGATCTACTTCGATGTCGTCATGATCTGCCGAGAATAATGGTGCCAGTCTTTGAATTGCTCTTTTAAATATGCCCCTTTGTGTTTTTACGTCGCACACTCTTACTAAGCCATCGTCACCCTTGTACACCTTAACAATTCGCCCTAGAGGCCATTGGAGCACTGGTAAGTTATCTTCTTTGACGATTACCATAGTATTTGGCTCTATGGTGCTAGTTGGACACTTCCATTTGTGTCGTTGCTGAAGTTGGTGAAGGTACTCGTGTGACCAACGTTTCCAGAACTCGTATTTAAGGTGTGTCACCAATTTCCATCTAGTTTGTAGGGATACCTTGGATTCTGACATGTTCCTATCTATCTGTGAAGTTAACGGTTCGCCTATCAAGAAGTGTCCCGGAGTTAGCGCTGTTAGGTCATCTGGATCTGTTGACATTGGGGTAAGCGGTCGAGAATTCAAAATTCCCTCGATCTCCACGACGATGGTTTCGAGTTCTTCGTAGGTCAGTGATGCCGTCGATATACTTCGTAGTAGCAAATGCTTGGCGGATTTAACAGCTGCTTCCCATAAGCCTCCAAAATGTGGAGCTCTAGGAGGAATAAATTTGAAGTTTATTGCACGGTCGCTGCATGATCTCGTGATATTTTCTCGTGAGGTGTTTGAGAAGATGACATCGTTTAGCTCCTTCAGATTGTTACTTGCGCCGACGAAATTGGTTGCGTTGTCACAATAGATAGTGTCACACCGTCCGCGGCGAGACGTGAAGCATTTCAGCGCTCCGATAAATGCTTCGGTCGTCAATTCGGTTACAACCTCTAGGTGAACTGCCTCTGTTGCGAAACAGGAAAATACTGCGATGTAAGCCTTGTGTGGCTTTCCACGAATTTTATAGTGCACCCAAAATGGTCCGCAATAATCCACTCCACTATGGACAAACGGGCGAGCTGGAGTGACTCTGGTTGCTGGCAAATTTCCCATCACTTGAGTGAATAACTTAGGCTTGGATCTGGTGCAGCGCACGCAATTTTGCACAACGTTTCGGGCCATTATTTTTACCTTTATTATCCAAAATCGTTGCCTTGACGCTGATAGCAAACCTTGTGGACCACAATGCAAATTATTCTCATGCATCATGACGAGAATCATTCTGGAGATATGGTCGTTGTATGGCAGCAACATGAGATGTTTTGCGTTATAGCTCAAGTTAGATGCTTCTAGCCGTCCTCCAACTCGTAGGATACCTTGATCATCAATAAACGGTGACAAATTACTGATATCGCTAGTGTTATTGACAGTTGAGTGACGCTCTAAGTTTTTAATGTCATCGTAAAAAGCTCTTCCTTGGGTAGCCTTGACAATCAATGTCAATGATGCCTCTATTTCTTCAGCTGTTGGTGCTATTGTAGGGTGGGACACCTTGTTTCTTAATGCTTTCACATACCGAATGACATATGCTACAATTCTTTGCAGGCGTCGAGATGAGTTCCTGTGATTGATTTATTCCCAGAAAGTTGTTGTCTCTTTCGAATTGAGTGTTATAGCTGCACTCGTCTGCCGCCTGAGTTCCAAGGCACATTGTTCTCGTGGAGGTTGAAGTGGCCAAATTGTCATAGATCCGTGCAGGAACTTAGGTCCATATAGCCAAAACAGGTTGTCTACCAATTTAGCTGCTGTCACGCCTCTTGATACCAGATCTGCGGGATTGTCTTGGGACGGCACGTGACGCCATTGTTGTGTATTAGTTGCTTGCTGAATAGCCGAAATTCGGTTTGCCACGAATGTGTGGTAGTGTCCTGATTCTGCATTTATCCATCCCAGCACCGCTGTGGAATCAGACCAAAAATGCGTTGTAACGCTTTTGAAGAATGGGCTTTCATGGAGCTTCTGCATCAATTCCACGGCGACCTTAGCAGCGCAGAATTCCAGTCTTGGTAATGTTACTTGCTTTGTTGGAGCTACTCGTAATTTCGCGCATAGGAAGCGAACGATTATCTGAATTTCAAATTGTTCGAGATTCCAGTTTCATGTTAGCGCGGTGCGTAGCTCTTCTTTGGGCATTCCCAATACCTTCAATGCACAACGAAACCTCGATTGGATATATGCCTAGTCTTTTAATGACACGCTCGGAGACGATGTTGATTTGTGATCCTGAGTCGAGAATGGCTCTGAATTCACCCGATCGTCCATTCGCAGCTGTTATTCTGATTTTAGCTGTTCCCAACAAGACATAACAGCTTCGATGTGTAGGCATGATGTCGGTGGCTGCTGATGCCACTGCCGTATTGGACAGAGTTGTAGTTGATTTTAAATTGATTGCTGTTGATCGGCTTCCTCTTGTGGTCTGCTCCCGTGCTTCTAGATGCAACAACGTGTTGTGTTTTCTATTGCATTTGGTGCAGTTGCCTGACAAGCAAGATTTGGCATTGTGCCCACCTCTCAGACAGTTTACACAGTAGTTTGCTTTTTGGACTGTGTTTAACCGCTGACTTGGTGTCATTTTGAGAAAATCTTGACATTGAAATAGCGCATGATGTTGGTTGCATGTGATGCATGCTGGACCTGTTGGCACTGAAACACTTAACGCCTGGTAGGCCCTTGGTCGCCCTTGTTCTGCCGCATCCTTGTTGAGTCTTCCTCCTAAAGCTTCCAATGACTGGAATCTAAGTTCAAGGAATTTCAGGAATTCGTTTACAGATGGTATCTCCTTCGGCTGTTTTAAGGATTGCTCCCATAATGCGTGAGTGGTTTTGTGCAGGTTTTGGGTTATTATGTACAGCAGAATGGAGTCCCAGCTGTCGGTGCTCACTCCTAGACCTTGTAGAGTCATGATGCACTCCTTGGTAGTGTCGTGGAGGAACTTAATCGCTGATGCCTGATCGTTGTTGATTGTCGGTTGGGAGAGCAGTCTGCTTAACGTTGCGTTTATCAGCAGCCGAGGGTTTTCATATCGATCCTTCACCACCGCCCATGCAGCCTCGTAATCATTTGCCGATGCTGTGAAGTGCCGAATTAGTCCTTCCGCCTGACCGGATAAGCTGGACTTCAAGAACCACATCTTTTGGCAAGCTGGAATTGGTTGTTTGTCGACCAACTCCATAAATAGATCCTGGAACTGCCTCCACTTGTGGTAGCTGCCATCGAATTTTGGTAGTTCAACCTTGGGAAGTTTTAGACCTGATGTCGTCATATTGGCTGTTTGCCTGTTGACTGCTGTTGGAGAGGCTTGCATAATTGATGCCGCTGATTCTCGAGCCATATCTTGGAGCTGCACAATCTGTGCAGTGATTGCTTGCTCAATCTGGGCAAAACCCTCGTAGTCGTATGAGCTGGGCTCATCAGATAACCAGATCCTTTGGTGCAGGTCCTGGGCAGATTTCCAATGCGTTTCTACTGTCTTCGCCTGCATTGCATAATAGTGCGACGTTTGTTGTGTCACACTATTAAGCACTTGGCTAAGTAGTTTGCTAGCTGTGTCTATTGACTTCTTTTGTTTGTCAATTAGTGAGCATAGCTGACTTGACGGACTTCTGGGGGCAGCTATCATGGTGCTTGATTCGCTTTGTCTGGTGGCTGGCTGCGGCGACCGTACTGTTTTGAGTACCTCCGGCGCAGCCTTTGAGGTTGATGCTGCCTGGAGACGTTTGATGGCCTGTACTGCTCTGTCCATCTCATCGCGTGCTTCTCGGTATTTCGTGCGAATAGCAGTGTGTAAATCCTTCACGAAATATGGGTGGTCGACTTCCTTGCCATGTTGGTCGCGGATGGTATTGTCGAGTTTGTCAAACTGTACCCACAATTCATCCAGCTCCTTGGCTTTTGTTGTTATGATATCTATTGTTCTGCGCTCTTGTGGCGCCTTCTTGTAATTGGCTATAGCTTTTTGTAAAGCCAGTGCAAGTTCATCTTGCCTCAATGATAGTTCATCCATTCCCATGATGCTGACGTATCGTGTTTTTGAATGCTATGTGCAGGATTCGTTGTTGTCGTCTGCTAGTTACCGGCTAATGCTGGCTTGATTGTTGTCGTCTGCTGGTTACAGGACACTTGATAGTTTGATGATGTATATGATGTCTGAAGTCTTCTGCAGGTTACTAGCTTAGGACTTGATTGATGAATGTGGATACTACCTGGTAGCTGTTTGCTGCCTACTGAAGGATGTTTCAATGATCAGTGGATCGATGGATACTTGGCACTTGAACCAGTTATCCTTTCCGTCTGATCCTCAGAAGGTTGCAAACGTCGGGGTCACCAAAATGTTAAACTAAATTTAACAGCTGAATTTCAACAACGGTTCTTGTACCGAGTTGATTATAAAGTTGATACCAGGCACGTAAACCTTGGTATCGTTGAAAAAGGACCTAATGTCAACAGCGGTGCTTGTACCGAGTTGATGGTGGGTTTGACAACAGGCACATAAACCTTGGTGTCGGAGAAGGAGAATCAATCAATGTTAAGTTAAAATGAAAAGACTCACAGTTAACTCTTACTGATTGACTAACTTTTGGATGTGCCAATCGTGGGTATTTATTCATTTTCTATATACATATATTACATATAATTTGGCTATACATATTAGGTATTATTGAATTGACAGCATAACCATGAAATGTGCATTATTGACAAATTTGCAAGCTGGCCTTGAATTGAGTTTCTCAGCGTATTGCACTTGATATCATGTTTCATCCAGTGCAATGCCTTCGCTGATGTAGTATATATTGGAGTTTTTGTCAACAATGCAAATTCCATCGTTAAGCTGGCAAGGTTTGCTTAACACAAGCCTAATTGTATGCAAAAGAAGATGTTATGCATTAAAAGTGTGAATGTTACATACCTCCCAATGAGGTTTGCACATCAACTGTTAATGCAATTAACAGGTTCAATACATAGACTATTTAAAATCATTGGGTAGTCGTTGCATAGCTGGAGGAGACTATAATGCAAAAAACTCCATATGGGGCTCAAGACTGACAAACGTGAAAGGCCGCCAACTACTAGACGCTATAAAAGAGAATAATAGTAGCTTTATTAGCACGGGAGAACCAACTTATTGTCCAACAGACAACAAAAAATTACCTGACAACAAATATTTCATTGAAATCTGATAAGGAACTTGACACAGCAATAGCATACCTAAATGACAACATCGTCAAAACAGCAACTCAATCAACCCCAATTCTAAGCCCATCCCAAATTACTACTGTCCCAGCTCACATTAAGCATAAAATAAGACAAAAAAGGAAACTCAGGAAAAGATGGCAAAGCACTAGACACCCAGACGACAAAGCCAAATTCAACAGAGCGGCAAATGAACTGAAGATAATATTGAAACAATTTGAGGAGAAAAAATTTGAAAGTTACGTAAAGAACTTAGGAACGACAACATCAACGAACTACTCATTATGGAGGGCAACCAAAAAACTAAACAGTGCAATACCACATAAACCCCCCATAAAAACACTAGATATTACTTGGGCAAAAACGAATAAACACAAAGCAAATACTCTTGCAAAACATTTTGAAACGACATGGACAATCAAATTACCGAGCTTACCAATACCGAAAGTACCCGAAACACTGGATCTCGAGTACTCGAAACAAAAAGGATCTTATTAACGGAAAAATACTGAAAGAACTACCTGACATAACAATAGTCTATATTGGAAATGTATTTAATGCTATAACTAACTATTTTCCAATCTTGTGGAAGGTAGCACAAATAACAGCTATCCCAAAACCAAAAGGGGACGCAACAAGAACCAGTTCATATCGACCTATCAGTCTCTTGCCAACTCTTTCAAAGATATTTGAAAAAATATTATTTGACAGAATTGAGCCTATCTTGATACAACAAAAAGCTTTGCCAAGCCATAAATTCGGCTTTAGACGAAACCACTCAACTGTGCAACAAGTTCAAAGAGTTGTGAACAAAATCATGGATGATATTGACAAAAAGAAGTACTGCGTGGCTGTATTCCTGGACATTGCGAAAGCGTTTGACAGAGTGTGGCACAAAGGACTTCTGAATAAACTAAATAATATTCTACCTTTAAACTATTATTACTTGCTAAGCAGTTATATCACCAACAGATACTTTTACATTAAATATGACGATGAATGCTCTGAGATCCTAACAATGACAGCGTGAGTGCCTCAAGGCAGTGTGCTGGGTCCACTCCTATACCTAATATACACTGCAGACATTCCAACCCCAAAGACACAAGGAACCATGATAGCAACATTAGCGGATGACACGGTCCTCTTAGCATCCAATCAAGACGAAAAAGCGGCGACAGACATACTTCAACAAATAATAAAAAATATAGTGTCGTGGTTCGAGAAATGGGGAATAGAAGTTAACAAAGAGAAAACTGTCCAAGTAATATATACGAATAGAAACTCTGCTAAACACCCACTCACAATAAAAGACGAAATTATAAAAATTTGCCCCAGCTCAAAATATCTTGGCATAGCAATCGACGCAAAACTTACATGGAGACAACATATATTAAATAAACGAAATGAAATAAAAAGTAGATTCAAACAATTAAACTGGTTACTAGGACTTAGTTCAAAGTTATCACTGTATAATAAAAGAATGATATATACATCAATGATAACACCCATCTGGAAATATGGGATCGAAGTATGGGGGACATCAAGCAAAACGAATATACAACTGATTCAAAGAACACAATGCAAAATACTGCGGACAATAACAAAAGCCGACTGGTAGATAAGAAATGAAGACATACACCATAATCTCAACATTGACTCGGTGGAAGACACTATTAAAAAATGTAGCAGCAAATACACAGAGCGCCTAAAAATTCATCAAAACCGAGACGTGCGCCAATTGCCGGCAATGGAAAAAACAAAAAGAAGACTCAAACGAATTGGACCCACAGAACTTCCACATAGAATATTTTAAACGACACTTTTCGTATACAAATTAATTATATATAATTAAATTAAATTATGTTCTGTGGTAATGACTAAAGAACATATTAAAGTCCATAGTAGCATTTAAAATTTACTTATTGTTCACGAACAGAATGTAATTAAAAATGGGGCAAAAATAAAAATAATAAAAATAAAAAATTTCAGCTAGATACCTCCTGACACCATCCTGTGATATATATTACTAGTAGGCACCCTCGAGAAGGGTTCAGTGGAGGTTTGTTGCCGACCGCATGTATCTCTAGAAAAATCTAGTTCTTTTGAAGAAGTTGAAGTTTTAGATTTCACAGAAAGGCAATTGGAACGAACATGTCCTAGTAAAATTGAGGCGATCGTAAATTCCCAATAACCAAAGTCTTTAAGATCTTTGCGTTCTTTTTTTGTGTCTTTCTGGTTATTACCGCAGGTAAAAGACTATGCGTATATATTCAAGGACTAGGCGCATATATTCAAACAGCTTATAAATCATTTAAGAGGACACAATGGCCACGTGAATAGAATACATTCTAAAAAAAACAATATTTCTCTTGACAAAGATGTAATAGGTGCTTTTTAAAAACTGAAAAGCATTGTGGCTTCAGAAAACGTCATTCTTTAACATCCGTATTACTCTAAGGCATTTGAAATCACAACAGATGCTTCGCCAGTGGCTTTCGGTCCCTTACTGTTACAAAATGGTAAACGCGAACTTCTGGCAATAGTCTAGGCATTCCAAAATTTAAGACATTACCTCTATGGTATCAAATATATCCACACTTTTACTGACCATCAGCCGCTGACATTTGCGATATCGGATTGAAATCCTTACTTAAAAATTAAAAGATGGACCGCATTTATTAACTCCTTTGCACCAACATATTTTTACAAACCTGGCAAGGACAACAAAGTGGCTGATGCACTTTCTCGCCAGTTTATTCATAGCCTCGACGACTCAATGAAGACAGTTCACAGCGAAATTTTTCTTTCAGGTGTAATCAAAACAATAAAAAATCCAGTCAATCAATTCAAAGCCCAATTGGTACTCTTACCATCCGAATATAATAGCAAATTTATGAATATTTTATACCAAAAACTAATTAGACATACAGTAAATTTTAACAGCGTGGAATCTTCCGAAAAAATATAAATCCAAATGTAGTTAATGGACTTTGTTGCGACCTGGAAACTTTAGCCGGAACCCAATCCTTGCTTTTGTCGAACTTTCCACGTGTAAAATTCATAAATACCGAAAAATTGGTAATAGACCTTATAAAAAAAGACGATCAAATCGAAGCTGCTACCATGGAACATAATAGTGCCCACCGCTAAATTCAAGAGAACTACAAATAAATGATAACAGAATATTTTTTTTCTGAAAAGACTTTAAGAACAATAGCTAAAAATTGTAGAATTTTTATGGAAAATAAGTATAATAGCCACCCATCAAAACCAGATATATGCAAAACACCTATTCCGGAATATCCAAGACAAATCCTTCGCATAGATATATTTTCGGTATACAAATTTCACTTTTTTACTTGTATAGATATTATTTCTGATAATGAAAAATAGTTCCAATATAATACCGCAGCCAGTTTATTGAGAGATCACTTCGAAATAGAGCAATTTAATAAAACATAGTACAAAAATAGTTAGGAATCAATGTGTTAATAAACGGCAAAAAGTGCACACAGATAATGTAAAATAGGCTTCTATCACTACAAATATAAAGTTAAGTGGCAAAGTTAACTATTTCTGAGATAAATTTAATTACAAAATCCTCTTATACTGGGAAATTTAACTACATCTGTTGGCAACACTAAGAGTGTAGTAGGTTAGGTTAGGTTAGATTAACCTGGCTTAAAACCACACATAGACCGATTGGTCCCCAGCGATACCAGATGGGGTCTGACCTTTATGCAGATTTCCAGTAGACATCTCGTATAATGTCAACGCTTTTTGCGAATTTAAGCAGTGCTGTCAGCTCCATTCCTGAAATGTCTTCCAATCTCCCAAATTGTGGGACTCCTAAGCATTTTAAGCGCGTTTCTGATAACGCACGACACATACAAGGGAGATGTTCTAGAGTTTCCCTTACTCCAACCGCCTTACATTTCCTACAATCGCCATTGTCCGTAATTCCTATCTTGTGTGTATGTGCCGCCAATAAATTATGGCCTGTCATTATACCTATGATAGTTCTGCAGTCTTTTCGTGAGAGCGCGAGTATAAATCGCTTTGTTTCCTATCGTTGACCTTACACATAACTTTTGCAATTTTGCAGGTGTCTAAACTGTGCCACCTTCCTTCCACCTGCCTACTAATGTGTCCGTCCCTTTCATTGAATAGTTCTTTAAGAGGTTTCTGTATGTTGTTTTCTTGTTCAAGTGATAAATAGACAGCATTCTTTGCAATCTCATCTGCTATTTCATTCCCTTCTATGCCCTTATGACCAGGTACCCAATAGATATGTAGTCTTCTATTTGTGGCTTCCCTGCTCAGTAGGACATTTTTGGATTTTATACTATATGAGTTAATCGCCTTTATAGCTGCCTGGCTGTCCACGTATATGTTTACTTTTTAGTCATTTCCTGTCTTGGTGTATGCTAGCTCTGCGGCTTTCCTGACAGCGAAGACTTCCGCTTGAAAGATACTGCTCTGGTCAGGCAGCTTTATAAGCTGCCTAATTTCCAACTCTGAGCAGTAGATGCCCGCTCCCACACCATCCATCGTTTTTGAGCCGTCCGTGTAAAAGTTAAAGGTCTTTCGGCTGGCCGTCATGCCCTTACGCCACCCCTCCTCTTCGATCGTACTTCGATACCCTCTTTCCCAATTAAAACGTGGAGTCATGTAATCAGTGTTGCACAAACCCCTACTGCCTATTGAGCTATGCCCGAAGGTTCTGTATGTGAATTCTCACGTAGCCGTCAGTCTCCCCGCGGATTTCGCTGCAAGATTCTCCGCCACAAGGTCGATAGGCGGCAAGTTGAGTACTGTTTCGAGAGCAGCCGTTGGAGTGGTTCTCAGTGCGCCTGTTATGCAGAGTGAAGCGAGGCGCTGGACTCTTCGCATTGGCATTATATATGTAGCCTTCTTTGTTGCAGTCCACCACACAAAAGCACCATACAGTAAGATTGGTCTAACTATTGCGGTGTAGCACCAGTGCATCAGCGAGGGAGAAAGACCCCAAGTAACGCCTAGCATTCTTTTACATGCGTATAGCGCTTTACTGGCCTTCTTCGCCCTTTCCTCAACATTGCGCCTCCACATAAGCTTATTGTCAAAAATTACTCCAAGGTACTTTGTGTGGTATTTGGGAGTAAGTTCACTGTCACCTAGCTTCGGGAAGTTCCACGCGGGGAACTTGTACTTTTTTGTAAAAAGTATCATGTCTGTTTTATCCGCGTTTACCTCCAAGCCTGCTCGAGACGCCCACTGATGGATTGTTTTAAGAGTGTTGTTCATTATATTATTGATGGTATCTAGGTACTTTCCCGTAACTACTATTGCTATGTCATCTGCATATGCCACTACTTTAGGTGCCTTCCCATCAAATTCCCTGAGTATTTCGTTTACTACAAGTAACCACAGAAGCGGCGATAGCACTCCTCCTTGTGGGGTACATCTGCCTG
Source organism: Clusia tigrina (assembly GCA_920105625.2). Classification (NCBI taxonomy): domain Eukaryota; kingdom Metazoa; phylum Arthropoda; class Insecta; order Diptera; family Clusiidae; genus Clusia; species Clusia tigrina. The sequence continues at coordinate 495,566 of CAKKTE020000656.1, forward strand.
CCTGTTTGGTCACCTTAGCTTCGTTCCATTCCGCTCTTATCGTTCTGCAACCTAGAAGCTGCTTTATCCACAGATAAACAGTGGGTTCTACATTAGTTTTTACCAAGCTATTCAAAATAGCATCCTTCGTCACGTTATTGAAGGCTCCGGATATATCTAGGAATACCTCAAGGGCATATTCTTTATATGCCGTGGATCTGCCTTTAGCATAAGCGTGTTGTGCTTTTGACATATTGTCTGGCGCAATTGTGTCCCTGATATATGTGTCTAGTATCTTCTTTAACGCCTTCAGGAGGAATGAGGTCAAACTGATGGGTCTGTATTCCTTTGAGTAGAGAGGGTTGCTTTTACCCGCTTTCGGTATAAACACAATCCTCCCCTGTCTCCACGCAGCAGGCACATAGCCGAACCCCAAACATCCCGTATATATCGTTTTTAGCATGGTACCAAAAGATAACTAACCCTTTGGATCATGGCTGGGAAGATTCCGTCCACACCTGGGGATTTAAATGGGTCAAAGGAATTTATTGCCCACTCTATTCTATCTGCTGTAATGATATCCGTTGGAATGTCGTTCACAGTATCTCTTATAGGTTCGAGATCTACAGTGTCAGTACAGCCCGTGAAATGTGTACTGACAAGGTCCTCGAGGGATTCCTCACAGCTGCCAGTCCAGTGTCCATTGCTTTTACGTATTAAATTGGGCATGGTCGCATTCTTAGAAATCAGTTTCCTGAGCCTAGCCGTTTTGTTTGTATTCTCTATATCGCTACAGAAGTCTTTCCAATATTCCCTCTTTGCTACGCGCACTTCCCTTTTGTATTCCCTTAATAATTCCCTATACTCAATCCAACATAACTCATAGTCAGCTACTTTGGCCAACTTAAAGAATTCAAGTACCTTTCGCCTTTGCAACCCTAGCTCCTTGTTCCACCAGGGAAGTTTCGACTTGCGTTTTGTACGTATTGGAGGACAAGACCTATGATGAGCTTTAATGAGAGTAATTGTGAGTGACTTTACCCCTTTTTCAAGTTCAACGTGCGAGTTGTACCTTATTGGTCTCATTCGTTTATTTTCTAGTATCATCCTAACAAATCCTAATTCGAGTTTCTGGGATTCCTGAAGTTTAAATTTTTTTATTAAGTCTAGAATGTAACAGAGAAACTTATATATTTGTGGTCAGAAAGTGATGGTGCACTAAGCACCTTCCAGTCTTCTACCATAATACAATCATTTGTGTAGAGTGTTACGTCTAGTACGTTTTTCGAGGTTGGTCCAATGTATGTTGGTTCCTCCCCCCTATTGGCTACTTCTAGACTACTTTGGAGAATAATGTTGAGTATTGACTCACCTCTTTCATTTCTATCGGCACTTCCCCATACCGTGTGGTGCGCGATTGCGTCGGATCCCACCACCAGAGCCTGCTTCCTTTTGCAGGCTGCTTCCGCCAGCCTATGAAGTTCACTCGACGGAGTAGTAGCTCGTCCTTGCCGCGTTTTACGGCCACCACCGTCAGATCATCTGTGGAGAGATTGAGATTAATATAAGAATTTATACTTTTCTTCACCAGTATCGCTGTTCTTACCTTATCTGTCCCATTTGGGATATAGGTATTATAATTTTGTGATTTTAAGCCGGAAACCACGTTACCCGAGGCTATCCATGGTTCTTGGACCAACACCACATCGTAGCCGACTTCCTCCATATTGAGAAGAAGTTCAGCTGAAGCGAGTTTACTTTTGTGGAGATTGATTTGAAGAGCCTTCAGCATACGGCACCGGCTCCCTCACGGGGTTGGATGCTTCCTCCAGCTCACTCTTCTCCACATCCCGTAAGTTCAGAGAGGCTTTCAAGACCTCTTCCAGACCAAGATCTTTCTCCACCTCCTCAATCTCGAGAGTGTTTTGGTTATCATCCCCCGAGTTCCGTTTTTTGAGGCGAAGGTACACGCTACCAACTCCCCACGCCATCTTCCCAAACCGTGGATAAAGTATATGTTCGGCCGCCTTATTAATCTGCAAGATGTAATTTTGGCCTCTCTCAGTATTCGCTGCTTTAGCCACACTTTCCAGTCGCTCGTCGGCACGTCTGAATTCTGTCGCTTCGTCGGCACGTCTGAATTCTGTCGCTGTAAGAGTAACAGAGCATCCTCAGATCTCACCAGGAGCGGTATGAGCACCTTCGCCTTCGGTACCGATGGAATGCAGCTGCGATCGACAATTTCAAGCAAAGCCTCCTCCCACAGGCATTGAAGCGTTTTTACGGCTTCCTTTACCCACTTTAGAGAAGGAGCGTCTTTGCATTTAATGATTTTGCTGCCGCCAAACCATCCTGCTCCGTCAAATGTTGGCATAGGTGCGCTGGGGTTTGCGTACATTTTTGCGAATAGGGTTTCAAGCAGCTTCATCTCCACCGCTTTCCACCGTTCTTGCGTCATTTGTCCCAGCGGATTACTGTTGTCTATGAGCGCCACGATTAAGTGTTTCTTGGCAATCTCATTGGCCGCCGTCGCTGCTTTGGACGTTGTAGGTCGTTCTGTATCGTGCTTGACGCTTGGCTTCACAGCACCGTCATTGCACTTCCTTTTCCTGGTAGGCATCTTTCCTTCGCTTTCGGTAGAGCGTTGCCTTTCTTCGGCAATTTGCTCCCCTAGCCTATTCGCGAATTTCGGATCCGATGCGGCACACCCTGGGAGAGTTGAGAAATGTGCCCGTCCTTTTTCAACTTCCTCCTTAGCCCAAGCCAACCGTTCCTTCTCTTGCTGAGTCAGGTCGTTTTTGGTGCTAACTCTTACCGCGGCCTTGTATCGCGCTTTCGTTTTCATCCCCTCGCTTAGCTCTAGGCCCTTTCTTGCGATCAGAACTGACACCTTCGAGTTTGGCCGGAGAGCGAAGTAGCGCGTCTTCGTCGGTTGTGTTTACGCTCGCTACGCTTTCGAGGTCCGAGTCTTCCTGGACTATGGCCCCTGTGCGTCGCAGAGCGAACGTCGTTGTTGTGTTGGCAATAGCTGTGCGACTGCTGTAAACTGCTCCCTTTACAGCAGAAGTGTGGCCGCTGGCGACACAGCTTATAGCTTCACTGTGCCCGCCGGTGGTAGCAGCCACTTCTCCCACCGACGTTTGGGCTGATATCCCAGCCCGCTTCTTTTTAGTAATGATCTTTTTACTAGCTCCTCCGTCACCTATTGGGGCACAACATATATAATTCTCCGCCAAGCGGGAAGGGGGGAGTTCATATATTGATCTTGGCTAGGCACCACCTGTTTGCATTGCTGCAAATCAGGTAGACCCCGCAACAGCACTGCAAACCGTGATGCCCAGATATACTAAACAGTTGCATACAAATTATTTTTCACTAGTTGAAAAGCCCGTCAAACGACGGTCGAAAAAAAACACGTCGTGATATGATTCACAAAAAATGTTGTGTTCAAAGAAATATTTTCAAAGTAAATATTCAAAAAATTTTATGTAGTTGGCAACGCATTCACCTTCACCGCAGTGAGGATAGCAAATTATATATTGTATATGATATGATGATTCGCAAAAAATGTTGTGTTCAAAGAAATATTTTCAAAGTAAATATACAAAAAATTGCATGTAGTTGGCAACGCACTCACCTTCATCGCAGTGAGGCTAGCAAATTATATATTGTATATGATTAGAATAAAAAAAATAAAGAGCAAAAAGAAATGTTTATTGTAAACGTACATATGTATACGGATAATTGCATTATTAAATATATGTATACTTCTTTCAAATTTTGTATAAATAGTTATTTATATAACGAAAAATAGTTATTTATATAACGAAAAATAAGTAAAAAATTAAAATATATACATATGCCTATGTTACGAAAAGCGATAAAAATTGACGTTGAAGATACTTACATATTGTTAAAAGTAGAACTGTTTAGTGTAGCTCCTGCAACACAATATATTTCTAGTGAGCATAATATGTACATGCTCTTTATAATTATTGCATATTTGGTTTCACCTTCTAATAACCTTTGTATAGTGTTTAAGTATAGCTGCTGGTTCACTACCGTTTGGACCATCATCGTAAAAACTACATCAAATACGATTACGTGCACTTTCTCATTTTCTTGTCTTTTCCTTATATCTGCGGTATCTGCTAACACATATATACCACTATGTTAAAAAAAAACAACTAAATTTACAAAGCCCACTCCGAACTTAAGAGGGGGAGGAGTTATCACATTGTGGGAGCATGTGGTTTTGTGCCATATGGTCTTGCGCACGAGATTTGCGCATGAGATTTGCGGACGAGTTTTTCAAGTAGCAATCAATAGTAATACTTGAAAACCCCGTTCGAAAAAAATACATAAGGTGTACTTTTAATGTAACGAATTGTTAGTGTTAGTGATAGTAGTAATATTGGTGAAACAAAAAAAATAAAGTGTTTACATTGAAAGAAATTAGTATTTATTGACTCAGTGATAGTGGTGTTTATATTGAAGAAAATAAGTTTCCATTGAAATTTACATTGAAGGAAATAAATTTCCATTGACTTATTCAAACGAGAAAAACAGCTTCATGTCCTGCGTAAAAAAATTTTGTAAGTTCGCTATCATTTTTTACCTATGGTCCAGGAACAGGAATACCTTAAGAGAAAAACTTAGGCTATATCAATGAATAAAACAGAATCCACCAAGTTTATGATGCGCATCGAATTCAACTCCGTTAATGTTAGGGTATTTTTTCGACACGAGAAAACATTGGCATACTTTACAAAACCCAACAGCCATACAGGAAACTCGGACACTGAACGATATTACTTCGCTCAACTTATCCATACAAGAGCGAATATTTAAGATTGGGCTGTTGTACAAAAAATCAGCGCATTCTGTAATAAAGGCAACTCCTATTGACATAGAACAGAGTAAAGTCGACAAGACAAAAAGTGAACAGTTACTGAAATTCACAATAGAACGTAATATTAATAAATTTCACGAAAAATGTGAAGTATACAGAGGAAATAGCGAAAAACAACTATCAAACATTAGGAAACAGGTATGAACACAGATATAAGAAGTTAAAAACCCACAAGGTTCATCCAAAAACATTAAAATACCACAAAATTTTCAGGTTCTTTATGATTCCTGTGTTAACACAGATGACACGGGGAATGCTAGTAATAGATAATGGATATATCGAAGTGAGAATACACAACGCTCATATTATAAAAAAACTACATCACAATTTTGCATATTATTAACCTAATCGAAATCAACAATATCATACACGACTTGGCAATCAACATAGAGCAGCTACACCAGATAAAAGACATGAAACTACTAAAATTTTAAATAAACTCATTAAGATGAAAGCTGCAAACCATATTACTACACGGAACAAAGAGAAGTCTTCTCAATATATTTGGTGCAGCACTTAAATGCTGTAATGTACCCTGGATGATGATGACAGAACTGACCTAGAACACCAACTTAAGCTAATTTACGAAATTAATCACGGGGCAATCCAAAATTTAAATAAAAATACCCCTATTAATTATAATTTCCATAGAACCTTCGAAATGTTGGGAAAAACAATTGAAACCAACTGACAGAAGATTTGATGACAATTCAACGACATAAAGGAAATTTATTCAAGGCTATACAAAAGTTCCTCTATCTAATATTGCTATTAATTATTAAAATTTTAAAGCATAATATTGAGCAGATTCAAAATAAAATAGCATTAAACGCAAAACGAACGAGCATTAAATAGAGAAAACGAATTAGCTTAGTTTGACGTCGATATTGACAGACTTCGAAATGTAAAGGTTAGTGCAGCCGAATACAACAACAATGATATTATAACAATGAATTATACAACTATTGATTACGAGAATAAAATAGATTTTCAAAATCTTAAAGAGAACTTTGCATAAAATAACTTTAGAAAAACTTAAAATAATCAAACAGATATTATAAAAATTAAAACTGTACTATAGATTTTAAAAAATCCACTCAATTCATATTTTAACAGTACTTGTGATAGTAGGAAAATGTACATAACTGGCAAGTATATCATCTCATTTAACGATTGTAAAGTGAAAATTGGCGAAGGACACTACAGGACTGCCAATCTTGCGGAGTAAAAGGCAGGACTGCCAATCTTGCGGCAAAACAATAATAAAAATCCCAAAAAACACGTAAAGCCAAACAGAATTAATTGCAAAACGTGCAATGATACACACATTAAATTTTTTATGTGCACCCTCCACACAGACCCCAATCACTTCTGAAAATTTCATTTTATGTGCACCCTCCACACAGACCCCAATCACCCCTGAAAATTTCATTGAAATCGGGCTAGCCGTCTAGGAGGAGTATGCGAACAGGAAGTTTTGCCACTTAATTTTATATATATAGATAAGTAGAAAATATTGGAGAAATAGAGGAATTGAAATTCCACAGCAAAAGTAACTTAATGTATTATTTAATACTGATTTTTATTGTACTTAGAATTATAAGCATATTGATAACTCTATAAATGTTTATTAAACCAAAATTAAAAAAACTGATAAGTCTCAAATTAGTTGTTCGGTTCACGTCCACTGATCCCCATTTTACCCATAAACCCACTTAAATAATTGATATGCGTGCCTGTCTTTTCTTATTTTTTTCTGCTGCATCGATTCGACGTCGATTTGAAGCAAAAACGACTTAATTTGGCGAGGAAAAAAGTTCTCTTACACCCGGAAATTGTACAGGCACGAAAGTTTGCAGTCGCAATGACAAAGTTGTATGAATTAGGTTGCGAATTATTCTTATCCCTGCAACCATTTCCTGTTCCCAAATATAAAGAAATGCCTCGTCGGTAAGCGATTCGGGTCGAATGAAGAGGTCATCGATAAAACAAACGTCTATATTGAGGGCTCCGAGAAATCCTGTTGTTTGGAGGGCATCAGCAAATTAGAGAAACGTTGGATGAAGACTATATTGAAAAATGAAAGTATTTTTTGCCCAATAGAGAGCTCCATATTTAAATTTTCAGGGATTTATTGACCCATTTTCGTATCATACATTTATTTTATTTTAATTTATTCTTTTTTAATTTTTGTATTTTATTATATTTTGTTTTATTTTATGCACATATTTTTTCTTTCATTACCTGTTAATACTGAAACAAATATTGAGAAAATCCCAATTTGAGAATCATCCAAGTTAAACCTGGATATAATTCATGATCTAAACGTTTCAAAAGTATATCAATTCAATTGAAAAAAAAACAATCAAACATATCGAAACCGTTCAAAAGTCGATCCGAATAACCTCGCGGTAGAATTAAAAAATATCGAAACCAGCAGGAGCAGATTTGATGTACTGATTTGTCCACTAAGAATAAATTAAATTAAATCAGATATAATAAAAAAAAAATCTTCAAAAATACGGAATATACATATATGAATTGGAACTTCGGTAAATACACAGTAAAAAATGGTGGTTTAATTTTAATTATAGTTGGTATTTAATTTACGCATTTTTGGAATTAAATTCTAATTTTAATCCTAAAAAGTTTTATTGTTGTGACTCTTGGAGTTAATTTTATTCCATAGGGCATTTTTTCAAAACTGCATTGTTGCAGACGAACTAAATTTAGTGCAACAGAAATTGCGGGAAACGCTAAAAGCAAGACAAAAATTTATTACAACCAAATCCAATGTTTTGGAACATTTCCCAATATTTTTATATTTATCGTCATTGGTAATGTATGATCAATAATACTACTATTATTTTAATAAAATATAAGTTTTTTGCAGATTTATTTTGATGGGGAGGCTATTTCGAATGGACTTTTAGAAAACACATAATGACATTTACTTACATTTAGAAATTTTTGTCAGTAAAGAATATAACTCCATCTTACAGTGCTACGAGAATACTTCAACAGATTTTTCAAAAGTTATTTCTTTTTATAACTTAAAAAATTTAGGACCATTCGAAATTCACTTTATACAAACGAAAATGTTTTTGTTAATGCCGTGTGAAATAACAGAATAAAGTGAATAAAGTGTATTATTAAATAGGTTACATATTATTCCATTAATATAATTTTATGTTATCTTAAATAAAGCGTATTTTTCAAACAAACATTTATTTTGTGGTTTGTTTTCAGCATATATGTAGTTTTCAACACTGTTCAAACAATTTAACAAGCCTCATTTAAAAAAAAAGCTAATTTTATAGAAATTTTGGTTGAATTTCTCCATAATTTTACGTGAAATATGCTTTTTTTTATAAGTGGGCTTGTAAATTTGTTGAGCACTGTACGCATTTAAAAAACCTTTAAGGGTTTACTTTTAATGCCAACAATATTGTTTGTACCTGCTCCAACGCAAAATTCCAATCAGCAATTCCCATTACCAATGCCCGGTCTTGAACGGTGAATAAGCAGTACACCCGACGAACGGATATACAACATGTGAAGCCTCATCAGCATTTCCGTACACGTGCGGTCTAAAGTGTTAATTTACCCTAAGTATGCACAAACGCTGGTGCCTTGCACATAATTGCAGACACCACAAATATATTTAATTCTGTAGCATAATCAAAATAATAATATAAATTCAATCAATTAATAAATAAAAATTGAGATATACTTTTGAAGTCAACCATTCAACAGTGTTTTCTTTGTCGCCACTTTCATCCACAAGATTAATTCAAAATTAATTCTTGATTATCCACAACACTATTTCGGTACTGTACCCAAAGAGATATCAGACTTCAGTATTGCACTTGAAGTCATCTTCACGATCCTTCGGTATTGCACCCAAGGAATCGGCAACTGATTAGTAAACTAACTAATCGGTATAGAAACAAATATACTAATTCCATTCCAATTTTGGTTTCGATTTAATTTCAGAAAAGTATTATAAATATTCCAATTCGCAGATAGATCCAAAACCATTTAAGTTTTGTTTTAAAACCCCAAAAAATACGGAATTTAGTAAAATGTTGAATTTCATTTAACGCTTAAAAAGTTTGTTTTTAAGAAAAAACTCGTATTTGAATTAAATCCAACTACAGTATTAATTAATTATAAAAAATACTTACTCTCTCATTTTTCGCTCTCTCTTTGCTTAAACCAGTATGGTTTTAATTTAATACTTTCTGCCATTGTTATATATAAATGCCAAAATTGCATTAAAATTAAACTAAATTTTTTACTGTGTATGTAATGTAATGACGGTTATTAAGAATTCATATACAAGTTAGCGAGCTATGCGATTGCTTATACTCTGCTTAACACCTTCGGCCCTTTTTGTCGCCACATTCTTCACACGACATCTTGGTTTTTGTTAAATTTAGGCTTAGAGATTCGGCAGACTTCGTTTCTTACTAACGATATAACATGCTTACTTAATATTAGAAATAAATCAGATGTGTTAGCAAGTAGAAGTATCATTTCTCATAATTGGCGCCCAACATAAAAAATTTCTAATTTTAAAGGAATCATACGAACCTACAATTGAAAGAAAAGATTGTTATAATCTGGAATAAATTTCAACAAGGTAATTAAAACTAACAATGTTTAAACATCTTAAAATTAATAAGATAAATAAATTGAAAGGAACTTCAAAAACTAAAAGAAATCAGTGAAAATCAAAGAAAAAACATAATCAGAACACTAGCGTTCCGTGGGTTAAACCACGGCTTAAGAAAATTGAAGGCCATCAGTGACGTGTGTTTGTAATGGCATAATCAAAAAATGAGCTAATTTAATACACAGAAATTTGTCCTTACGTAAAGAACATAAAACAACAACAAACGTCGTGAACTGCAACCAAAAACAATATACAGAAAGACCTTTCATTGTCTCTTGAGTGAGAATCAACATTTTGATGTGTATGGCAACCACATTGGAATCATGATCGTCAATTTCACGAAGCAGTCGTGAATATGTATCCATCGTCAGCCACACACATGGCTATTGTTGTTTGCACATTCGTATGAATAATTTAGTGTGTGCGTGTGTGTGTGTGTGTGCCCACAGCAGAAGCCAATGATTTGAAATCAAATTTTCTGTTTTGTGTGGCTGGGGTAAAATACACAAGAATGAATTTTCTGTATGGCAAAGCTTTTTTATACGGAAAGTGGGGCTTAAAATAAGTCATTTGTAGTTTTGCGTATAAGAAAGATTTGCCATGCCATGAGAAAGCATAATGTGTGCATATTAAAACACTTGAAAATATAAAAGAAATATGCATGCATAGGATCTTTTATAAATATCGACAACACAAGTGGTAAAGTGTTGGTCTATCAATTTTATAATGCCGAGTTCAAGTCCGCTGAGATGCGTTTATTTTTATATTTTTTTAATTGTTCATACTTTTTTTGAAAGCAAACTATTAATTATTTTTATAAAAAATATTAAGAATAGTTTCTACTTTAGCATAAACTATCCAGTATTAAATAATTTTACTGAACCACATTGAATTGCTGCTGCTATAGCAGATCATTACAGCAAAGAAATTTATATCTTCTAAAAATAGTCATAAAGGTGTGTCTTAACTCCATATGTATATAAATTCATGTGGGCATGAAATTGTGTTAGTATTTGTACGATTTTAATACCTTTGTTTATGTTGGTTTTTTATGCTTTTGCGTAATTCGTCTGAAGAAGCTCATAAATTTCACAAAATCAAATCCAATCAAACATTTTGTTCGTCAATGAACATGTGCAATTTTAGGAAGTTTTTGTTTTTCCGTCTTTGCTATATTAAGTAAATTGTTTGATTGGATTTTTTTTTTTGGTAGGAAAAGGAAGAATTTTGCAGATGTATTAAAATTTTTGTTTTATCTTTTATATTAATACATTATTTAAAAAATAAAAATTAACTTAAATTAATATAATTAAATTAATATCATTATAATATATAAAAAACATGCAGTTGCTTAGAAGAAATTAGACAGCAAATAATAGAAAAATAAAACTGAAAAGAAGTCCCAAATATTATTCACGAATGTAGGTCAAGACAGATTATTTGATTCAAAGTATTTTCTATATATGTATGTAAGTGGATATTTGGCTGCTGACGTGCTCAACGTAGCGTTGCCAATAAAAGACAGAAATATTTATTATATCGTATAAATAATATATGATAAAAATACGTTCCTGCGAATTTATTTGTTATATCGTACATATAATATATGATGGAATACGTTTCTGCAAATTTCTAGAGATTGTGTTAAGTCCAGTAATTAATATAACCTTTAATTGCACAAAACGCTCTATAACACTTCACCACAGCTTCAGCACAGAAAAAGAAAGAGGGTTGAATGAAAGGCCGGAAACACGAAGTGTGTTGTTCAGCAGCCAACACAGGCTAGTTCCGGTTGCCCATAAACACGTTGTGCGACAGCGACAGCGACAGCGTGTTAATAGATGGCGCGCGGAACTAGCGCCTGCTTGCGTTGGCGTACCCGACAACTGGATGGGGGTAGTGGTGTCGCCACAGATACACATCCAAAGACAAGTTCACATGCATAAAGAAGCACGAAGCACTAAGAAGTTTTTGCACATTTTTATTAGTTTGCATAACTCAAGTGTCCACGTCAAGCGATTGTGTTGTCGGTTGTAGTATTTCGAATGGCGTTTGTGAAAAAACATGCAAGCAAGTCGACTTGGGTAAGACACGTAGACATTTTTAGAGGTAAATGTGAAATGTAATTGGCAAAAGACACACCTTATATTACAAATTGTTTTACTAAACATTATTTATGATAATATAAATTTAAAATTTCTTGGATTTTTAAATACTTAAAATAATTAACAAATTTTTGATTATAATAATTTTAGATTATGAAGTGGTTTATTATGCGTTAGAATACAATCATGGTTGAACTACATTTTTCCATAGGTTACATACGGTTTTTTTTACAAAACTTTGTAAGTCAATGTATAACAAGAATATATGCATTTATTGCTAGAAATTGAAGTTCATAAAATTTACTTTCAACATAAAATCATATTCTATTAAAATGCAGAAAGTCAGTGTTCATACACACATACATATGTACATATTCATGTACGTACGAATGGTTTAATTTCTAATAGAATGTGGTTATAGTATTTCAAGCTGATCTGACAAAGTAAAAAAAAATGTTTAAAACCTCGATTTTGTTGACTGTACCCTGAATCTAAAAATTACTTAGATAAATTTTCTGATGGAATAGGCAACAGACGAACATAAGAATATTAAAATATTAACACGAATTTTATCAAAATTGGTTTTTTGTGCATAATTATTCTTTCTTCGGATAGACTCAAAATATGTTTGATCAAGTGCTGCTAAAGCGAAAATATGAAATATAAGATCGAAAGAGTATATTGTGCTGATATTTGTCCATACTGAAAATATTGACATATCCAAAATTTCATGACAAATTGAATTCTAATTCTGCTTCACTTTATATTTAAAGAAGCCACACCGCACATCATACAACAAAAACACCTATGCGAGAAAAGACGCTTTTTTTCATTTCATTCTTTTTATGGCACAATTTTCTACCTGACAAATTATCAGAAGACAAATATGTGCATACATACATATTTACATTCATATGTATGTATGGATGTATATGATTTGTCAAGGTTGAATTTCATAATACTCCATCTTCTATAACAGGCATGAAAAAATTCTGCTCTAGTGTTGGTCCAGTAAAATGATATAATACTGGTTAATTTATGGAAGAAAGTAAAATACTTTTACTACTATTTATAAAAATGATTATTAATATAAAAAAAATCCGATAAAACACAGCATTTTGCTGGGGCTCGAACCCTAAGCCACAAAAACTTTAGACCAACGCGTGAACAATTGAGCTAAAGACACCCATACTATATTTGTTGATTTTGGAGTACATTAGAGAGTCAAAGTATTTGCTGGTGCAATTCTAAATTAACTAAAAATTCTATAATTCTGTACATAACATTCCGCAAAAAATAACTTTTAGTCTTCTGCTGGTGCAGCCAGAAAGTTTTGCTGTGCAATTCGATGGTGGCTCTTTTTGGAGATAAAGCAAACATATTATTATTTATTAATTTTATACATAAATTTTTTATCTTTTTTACTAATTTACATTATAAGTTTTAAAAATATTCCCGTAAGTACATGCCTCCCGATGTAATCACATTATGCAGTCCCGGGAGGGTTGCCCGCCACGACAGTGAGGAGGTTTTAGTGGGTTAATGTCCCACACTGACTAATTGGCTTAAAGCTTTCCCCCTCGATAAAAAAAAAAAACACATATGCATGCCGTAAACATGCAAGCAAGCATAGAAACATTCGCACATGTAGTAAACACACACGCCCATATAGAAGTCGTAACAAAACGAAAAAAACAGAATGTGTATCTACATGTTTTGCCTTTGCATTGCCGAGCACACTTCGGATGTTGAGTTAATAATATCTCCATAAGCAGCCACGCAATTTTAACTCATTTCGCTGAGTGAAGAGAACGATGTAGTATCTTTATAGTATATTGTCTTTGCTTTAACGACTGCAACAACAAAACTTCATCGTTGCGACCGTTACAACTGTACAGCATTAAACCAAGTGCCACATGAAAATTATAAGCAAGTGAGCAGTTAAAAAGCAGAGCAGCAGGGGTCAAACCAAAAACTGGCGATTTTATATTTTTCTCTTCTTTAAACTCACTGCAGCACTGACATATCAAGGAACATCGTCACTCAAACATCTGGCGCATTGCACTGAAAAATATTATTTACAAATATCTTTGGTGTTATACTTAAAAATTAATTTTCTATAATTGGCCTAAAACTAGATGAGACACAAGAACAAGTTCAAAATAACTACAGAATCTGACCCAAAAGTTGATGAATTAATTGATTTAGTTCAGAGACTCAGTTTCTGTGACAAGAAAAATTATAGAAATATGGCTTCATTCGCTGAGTTTCAAGCCGCGCTAGCGCAAATTCTCAAAAAAAATAATGAGCTTAACGAAAAAAAAATCCTGGAATTAAATACAAGAATTCTAAATTTTGAATCTGGACAAGTGTTTGAAGATGTGAACGTCACTGTAAGTCGTTGCCTGAGGTCAAGGGCGACAAGTCGAAATACCCGTCTTAGCGACGCTTATTTATTTACATTGACAAAATTTATAAGCCAACAGCATTGTATGCTCAGGCTTTGCTAATTATTAGAACCAATATAACAAAAATAGCTGATCAAGTCCTGTCCGAATATAATACAGTGCTCAACTCTGACTCAATTTTGCTAACACTTGACCATGCATATGCCGCTAGAGGACCCTTATATATTCTAGAACAGAAATTATTATATTATATTATAACAAAGTAGAGAAGCAATTAACCCTTATAACTACAAAACTTATGATGGACTATGGCGACCAGAACTAGATCTTCCCTGCTTTTTTAAAAAAATACAGAGAAGATGCATTGCGCACCTTCATATTTCTTGACTAGATCTGAAAATCGGCAATATTATCTATTCTAAGGGGCCCACTGATTTGCCGTGGCGCAATAAGTGGAAAGCAATCAGTGGAGATATCAGTTTGCAAACTCCGTCTTTTGTTACAGCAACTCTGACTCTAATAATACAGGTATTTTAAACAAAATACACAACTCCCTCAAAATTCTCAATCATATCAACCAATGGAAGTTGATCCCTCCATGCCCTATTTTAGAAAGAATTCCCAACGTCAAAATTTAACCAATCCGAATTTGAAGAAGAATTTTTTGACGAAGTAAATTTTTTAGGCTAAGACTCTCTTCTCTTCCACATATAAAGAAGAGGCTTAACAATGACAATACGTTGAAGATCTTAATAGATACCGGTACTTCAAAAAATTATATTAAACTTGTCAAATATTTAAAAGCTATAAAAATGTAAATACAACTTTTAAAGTAAATATGGCTTCAGGAAATGTTATGATATCTAATAAAACTAGCGTTATACTTTTGAATGAAACCTCCGATTTTTTTATTCTGCCAGGATTGAAAATATTCGACACAATAATTGGTTACGATTTTCTTAAACTTATTAATGCTCAGTTGGACACTCAGAAAGGCCAGCTCCAACATAAAAATGGTATTGAAACACTTATTTTTTGCCATGCAATGCAATGACGTTCCATACTTGTCAATAAATTTGGATCATTAACCTATAGAAATTCGTAACGAATTTAAAAATTTGATTGAAAACCATACAGAAGCATTTGCTGAACCAAATATAGAACTTCCGTTTAATACAAACATCAAGGCCACAATTCGCACAACTTGCAGCGATCCAATTTATTCAAAATCATATCCATACAGGGAAACAGGGACTTTGCAAACAAGGAAATTCAAAATCTCCATAAAGATGGTATTATTGTACCATCTCGGATCTCTATAATAGTCCACTATCGGTGGTAAAAAAAAATTCCAGATGGAAATAGACACAAAGAATGGCGACTGGTAATTAATTACCAGAAATTAAATAAATTCACAGTATCAGATAAATATCCAACACCAGAGTCCTCTACGATATTATCAAATCTGGTTAGTCGCAAATATTTCACAACAATAGATCTCAAAAATGTATTCGATCAAATTTTGTTGGATCCCAAAGAGAGGGAAAAGACAGTATTTTCCGTCAACAACGGAAAATATGAATATTGTCGTCTCCCATTTGGTCTCAAAAATGTCCCATTTGGTCTCAAAAATGTCCTCTATATTAATAATGTGATTATATTTTCTCCTACAGCAAACCAAAACTTGCAAAATATAGAAAAAATTGTATAAAATTGAAAGCGAATATGCGCATCTCGCTAAAAAAAATTAAATTTTTTTAAAACTGAAGTAGAGTTTCTGGGTTTTATTATAAATGAAAAAGTCATAAAAACCTGCCCAAACAAGGTAAAAGAGATTCTACAATATAAGCAACGAAACAGAGTACTTGCCCTTCGCGCCTCCCTTGGGTTATCAGGTTACTACCGCAAATTTATTCCAGATTACGCTCGCAATGCGAAACCTTTAACATCTTACCTAAGAGGCGAAAATGGTCACATCGGTGCCAAAAATTCAAAATCAGCTCCCGTGAACTTAAATGAGGAGGCTATGGAAGCCTTTCAAAAAATAAATTGTTTTTCTTCCGAGGATGTACTTTTACAACATCCAAATTTCAATAAACCTTTCGAATTGATCACAGATTCTTCAGGTACAGTACCTTTTCCAAAGCAGGAGAATCTCCTTGAAAATGTGTGGGCACTTAAAACTCTCCGCAATTATCTTTATGGCGCTTCTGACATTACAAATTTTACCGATCATAAACCACTGATATATTCAATGTCGGAAAATATCCCTAATAACAAGATGAAGAGATGGAAGTCCTTCATTGAGGAGTTTTCACCCAAATATTGCTACAAACCTGGAAAAGATGTTATTGCAGATGCTATATTCAGACAACATGTAAATGCAATTGAAGAAACATAAAAATGAAATATTTACCAATTCAAGATACAGATTCCCTACAAATTTGCCACAGTAAGGAGTCTCATTCTCAACTGATTCTTTCAGTTAAATTTCTTCTGAATTGCTCCAAAAATCAAATCATGATTTCTGAAGGAAACACTGTCTATAAGAAAAAAATAATATTTGAAGATAGATTCGGAGATTTACAACAATTAGAGCAATAAAAGCAAATGTGGTAAATGGACTGTACAGCTCTTTAGACACTAGCAAATATTCAAAACGCAATTCCGTTATCATTACCCTCTGTTAAACTTAGACATACGAAGAAATTTGTCGTCGACATTTTCAATGAGGAGGACAAAATAGAAATAGTAAATGCAAAACATAATAGAGCCCAGGGTTCCTTCAGAGAGAATTTAGATCCAGATTTGAAAGCAAAACTTAAACCAGTTACACAAAACTGTAGAGTTTGTCAATGTCGAAGAACACCAGAAGGCCAAAATTTCAGTGTTTTGGCAATACGCCAATACCAAATAACTTTGGAGAAATTTTACATTTAGATCTTTTCAATTCGGTGGTAAAACTTTTAGGACAGACAAAACTTAAGACAAAAAACTTAAGAACTTATAGACAAATTTTCCAAGTTAGCACTTATGAAAACATTACCTTCAAAATCAGTAGCGGATATAAAACCAGTGATATTAGAAATTATTTCAATATTTAATCCAAATATCATTGTAGCGGACAATGAGAAATCATTTTGTTCAGCTACCATAGGCAGTACCTTAAAATATTTCAATATTGAGCAATAAAGAGTGCGAACGATACATAGTCAGAGTAACGGGCAAATAGAAAGATTCCACTCCACCATTATAGGAATAGCCAGGTGTTTGAAGACAGAGAATCCTACAATTGACTTAATAGAAATCATGCTAATTAGTACAATCAACATAATCCGCTTCTAAAACCACAGACAGCTGGCCTTAAACGAGACATTGTGCAAAAACTTAAATTGGCTCAAGATAAGGCTAATAAATATAATATACCATAATACGGGAAAGACTAATAAGACATTTAACGTGGGAGAAATCGCGTTACTCAAAATAAATAAAAGATTTCGGAATAAGATAAATAATATTTATAAGGAGGTGATAGTATCGGCAGATTTGGTACAGTTGTCGGACTTAAAAATTATTCACAAAGACAATTATTACAAGCACAAGTAATATTAAAATTTGAATTAAATTTTAATTGTAATCACTATTTTGTAAAGTTTCTTAGAATTAAGGAAATATGTTATCTAAATTTGCGACTTCCTGTAGTACTTAATATTATTTATAGAATGATTAATGTAGAAACGAATTTTGTCACAAATTGTTAACACTAATAGCCGCCAGTCCTTTTTGTCGCCACATTCTTCACACGATACGTTAAATGAAGTTTGGAGATTCGGCAGACTTCGTTTCTTACTTACGATGTAATATGCTTGCTTGATATTAGAAGTAAAAAATAATCAGACGTGTTAGCAAATAGACGTATCATTTCTCATAATTTACATGTTCCTAATTAAGTGGAGTATAAATAAATCTGAGTGTGAGGAAATTGTGTAATTAATTAAGTGGAGATTTAAAAAAAAATTTTAAAAGTTATTCCTGCCTGCATATAATTTCACATATTCAACGAAAATGTGGTTCAGCCTCCCTGATACATTAGCTTGTGGCGAAGTACAATGCAGTCCGCACATGCTGCACCTCGTTGACTTTCACCATTTAATAGATTTCCTTTCAGAATGGATCACTTCGGGCACTCCAAACTTGTGGAATACCTCCTGGACCAGAAATTCGGTTCAATTCCTAGATATTGCTTCCTGCATTGGTTTTACAAATAAAAACTTTGAAAATTGATCCAGCACAACTAATATATTCCAAAGAAAAAGAAATGGGGTATCGAAATTAATAGTAACAAGACACACTGTTCAAGTTATTTATGCAAATAGAAGGCACAATAAATGTCACTGGTTTATAAACAATGAAACAATTAAAATCGACACAAAGGCAAAAGGTTTGGGAATGACTATTGACGCAAAACTACCCTGGAAATAATATCGCACACAAAAACGACAGAGAAATTAATAATCGTTTCAGACAACTTTATTGGCTTTTGGGGATACAATCAAAGCTCTCAGTTACAAATACTCGTAAACAGTTGATATATAAATAAATAATCGGAGATTATTAATCAATCATATCAATGTCTTTCTGGAAATTTGGTATCTTAATGTGGGCACTGCAGCAAAACCGAATATCAAGATAATTCAAAGAATTCAGTCCAAAATTCTTCGCAACAGCATCAATGATGAGTGGTATACGAGTATATCAAACGAAGACATCCAATGTGGCTCTGTTGAAGAAACCATCCAAACATGCAACCTCAAGCACATGTACCGCCTGTGAGCCAACATAAAACCTGTTGCACACCAACAGAACTAGTGAATATATATTTTTAAATCTACCTTCAACTTAAGCTAAAATCTTATAAATTACATTTAAATGTAGTCTTATATAATGGTTTAGGATTATCTCCATTTTCTCACTATTAAAAATTATTACTTAGTGTCAATAGGCAGGTGTAATGTAAAAGGAATATATGAATGTGGCCAATAATGCTGATGAGCACGGTGTCCTCATTGTGACCCAGAATACCCTCTATAC
This sequence comes from Clusia tigrina, assembly GCA_920105625.2. Taxonomy (NCBI): domain Eukaryota; kingdom Metazoa; phylum Arthropoda; class Insecta; order Diptera; family Clusiidae; genus Clusia; species Clusia tigrina. The sequence goes on from CAKKTE020000656.1 coordinate 514,739, forward strand.
TCGGTTACGCGTACACATTCTTAATCGTGTGTCCATTCAGCTCTCTCGCATCCTGACACCTCCAACTCTTCCTTGGTTTCCTCACTAGTTCTACCCAATTACCTTACATTTTAAACTCAAATATCCTCTACTTCTCCTTAACGTCTTCTAGCCGCCTACGCTGCGCCAGCGTCAGCACGTCAACAGTTCCAATACACCAATTTCACTATTTTATATTACGATACCGATATATCAGTTTCCTGTGATGCCGTTCGGTGGATGGATATAGTAATACTCCAGCGGATGAATGAAAATATATTTGTGTACTTAGACGACCAGCTGGTGATATCCAGAGACTGAAACTAAGCCTCCCAGTGCATTCGCTCTCATAGTGTGTCTGCAGTGCCGTGTCAGCATGACTTTTCGCTACCTTTGCCCGAAACGCTAGCACAGTGCTCCGAAAACATGCACGCGAGCGCTGCAAGCTTGCTCCATTCGCTACCTGAAGCGAAGTCGTGCAGCGACAGCAAACGCTTGAACAGCCTAGATCTACTCGGTGTTTCGCGGGTACCTTCATCTGCGTCCCCTCACGTGGTCGGCTCCGCTGAGTCGCTCACTTCTATCCATACACACGTGCAACTAAACTCGTCTTGGAGAGCACAATGCCATAATCTCCAGCCAAAAACATCTACAAACATTCACAAACAGCAATCACTCATACTAAACACCAGCACAAACAACAACAATAAGCTCTCTCAAAATTTTATGAAAGATCTTCCTCTCAGCGTAAGTACTAGCAAAAAACGCATTACTCAAAACTTAGCACACACTAATGAAGCTGTAGTGAAAAGATTGTCGCTAGCAATACAGACAGGACTTGAGCGCTGCATTCTCGTGCAATCAAAGAGAAAACTAAGCCCCCAAAATAAAAATTCTAGCCAATCCGCAAAAATTGTAAAAACAGAACAAGAAAATCTGGGTGAAAATAGATTTGCTCTTTTCGCGACAAATAGCGGTTCTGAAACTCCCACAGCCAAGCCATCCAAACCACCACCTATATATTTGCGAGAACAGAGCACAAACAAGATAATCGCTGAATTAGCGCGTCTAGTAGGTAGCGATTTCTACATCGTATCTGTTAATTGCATTAACAGTTGATGTGCAAACCTCATTGGGAGGTATGTAACATTCACACTTTTAATGCATAACATCTTCTTTTGCATACAATTAGGCTTGTGTTAAGCAAACCTTGCCAGCTTAACGATGGAATTTGCATTGTTGACAAAAACTCCAATATATACTACATCAGCGAAGGCATTGCACTGGATGAAACATGATATCAAGTGCACTACGCTGAGAAACTCAATTCAAGGCCAGCTTGCAAATTTGTCAATAATGCACATTTCATGGTTTCAATCAGTAAGAGTTAACTGTGAGTCTTTTCATTTTAACTTAACATTGATTGATTCTCCTTCTCCGACACCAAGGTTTATGTGCCTGTTGTCAAACCCATCATCAACTCGGTACAAGCACCGCTGTTGACATTAGGTCCTTTTTCAACGATACCAAGGTTTACGTGCCTGGTATCAACTTTATAATCAACTCGGTACAAGAACCGTTGTTGAAATTCAGCTGTTAAATTTAGTTTAACATTTTGGTGACTCCGACGTTTGCAACCTTCTGAGTATCAGACGGAAAGGATAACTGGTTCAAGTGCCAAGTATCCATCGATCCACTGATCATTGAAACATCCTTCAGTAGGCAGCAAACAGCTACCAGGTAGTATCCACATTCATCAATCAAGTCCTAAGCTAGTAACCTGCAGAAGACTTCAGACATCATATACATCATCAAACTATCAAGTGTCCTGTAACCAGCAGACGACAACAATCAAGTCAGCATTAGCCGGTAACCAGCAGACGACAACAACGAATCCTGCACATAGCATTCAAAAACACGATACGTCAGCATCATGGGAATGGATGAACTATCATTGAGGCAAGATGAACTTGCACTGGCTTTACAAAAAGCTATAGCCAATTACAAGAAGGCGCCACAAGAGCGCAGAACAATAGATATCATAACAACAAAAGCCAAGGAGCTGGATGAATTGTGGGTACAGTTTGACAAACTCGACAATACCATGCGCGACCAACATGGCAAGGAAGTCGACCACCCATATTTGGTGAAGGATTTACACACTGCCATTCGCACGAAATACCGAGAAGCACGCGATGAGATGGACAGAGCAGTACAGGCCATCAAACGTCTCCAGGCAGCATCAACCTCAAAGGCTGCACCGGAGGTACTCAAAACAGTACGGTCGCCGCAGCCAGCCACCAGACAAAGCGAATCAAGCACCATGATAGCTGCCCCCAGAAGTCCGTCAAGTCAGCTATGCTCACTAATTGACAAACAAAAGAAGTCAATAGACACAGCTAGCAAACTACTTAGCCAAGTGCTTAATAGTGTGACACAACAAACGTCGCACTATTATGCAATGCAGGCGAAGACAGTAGAAACGCATTGGAAATCTGCCCAGGACCTGCACCAAAGGATCTGGTTATCTGATGAGCCCAGCTCATACGACTACGAGGGTTTTGCCCAGATTGAGCAAGCAATCACTGCACAGATTGTGCAGCTTCAAGATATGGCTCGAGAATCAGCGGCATCAATTATGCAAGCCTCTCCAACAGCAGTCAACAGGCAAACAGCCAATATGACGACATCAGGTCTAAAACTTCCCAAGGTTGAACTACCAAAATTCGATGGCAGCTACCACAAGTGGAGGCAGTTCCACGATCTATTTATGGAGTTGGTCGACAAACAACCAATTCCAGCTTGCCAAAAGATGTGGTTCTTGAAGTCCAGCTTATCCGGTCAGGCGGAAGGACTAATTCGGCACTTCACAGCATCGGCAAATGATTACGAGGCTGCATGGGCGGTGGTGAAGGATCGATATGAAAACCCTCGGCTGCTGATAAACGCAACGTTAAGCAGACTGCTCTCCCAACCGACAATCAACAACGATCAGGCATCAGCGATTAAGTTCCTCCACGACACTACCAAGGAGTGCATCATGACTCTACAAGGTCTAGGAGTGAGCACCGACAGCTGGGACTCCATTCTGCTGTACATAATAACCCAAAACCTGCACAAAACCACTCACGCATTATGGGAGCAATCCTTAAAACAGCCGAAGGAGATACCATCTGTAAACGAATTCCTGAAATTCCTTGAACTTAGATTCCAGTCATTGGAAGCTTTAGGAGGAAGACTCAACAAGGATGCGGCAGAACAAGGGCGACCAAGGGCCTACCAGGCGTTAAGTGTTTCAGTGCCAACAGGTCCAGCATGCATCACATGCAACCAACATCATGCGCTATTTCAATGTCAAGATTTTCTCAAAATGACACCAAGTCAGCGGTTAAACACAGTCCAAAAAGCAAACTACTGTGTAAACTGTCTGAAAGGTGGGCACAATGCCAAATCTTGCTTGTCAGGCAACTGCACCAAATGCAATAGAAAACACAACACGTTGTTGCATCTAGAAGCACGGGAGCAGACCACAAGAGGAAGCCGATCAACAGCAATCAATTTAAAATCAACTACAACTCTGTCCAATACCGCAGTGGCATCAGCAGCCACCGACATCATGCCTACACATCGAAGCTGTTATGTCTTGTTGGGAACAGCTAAAATCAGAATAACAGCTGCGAATGGACGATCGGGTGAATTCAGAGCCATTCTCGACTCAGGATCACAAATCAACATCGTCTCCGAGCGTGTCATTAAAAGACTAGGCATATATCCAATCGAGGCTTCGTTGTGCATTGAAGGTATTGGGAATGCCCAAAGAAGAGCTACGCACCGCGCTAACATGAAACTGGAATCTCGAACAAGCAACTTTGCAGCCGACTTCGAGGCATTTGTGCTGCCAAGCATTGTTCCAACTCAACCAGCTCAGCAGCTAAACGTAACAAAATGGCCGATTCCTAAGGGTCTCCAACTGGCTGATCCGGACTTTCATCAACCAGGAAAAATCGATGTTCTCTTGGGCGCAGAGCTGTATTACGACCTCATAGAAATGGGCCAAATCAAACTTTCCTCTGAGCTCCCAGTCATGCAAAACACAACGCTTGGTTGGGTGATAAGTGGAAAAATTGGCCAAAGCTCAACAAAAACAGCAACATGTGCAGTCTACACTGGTCAGAAGAATGGTTCCCTCAACGACACTCTTGAAAAATTCTGGCAACTTGAAGGATGTGATTCACCGAGCTGTAAGTTTACAACCGCCGAGCGTCGTTGTGAAGAACATTTTCTGCAAAATTATCAACGTGATATCAATGGGCGCTTCATAGTGAAATTGCCGTTCCAAACCACTCCAAACCAACTGGGAGAATCGCAGAAGTTAGCTCTGCAACGGTTCATGACAATTGAATGAAAAATTATAAAGATTCCTGAATTCAAGGCCCAATATGTAGCCTTCATGCGAGAATACGAGAAGCTTGGTCATATGGAAGAGATTGATATAACTAGCATCAAGAGTTCCCGCTACTTTCTTCCACATCATGCCGTTTTGAAGCCAGACAGCTCAACGACAAAGCTAAGAGTCGTATTCGATGCTTCAGCCCAAACATCAACAAATGTCTCTTTAAACAATCTTCTGGCAACAGGACCAACTATCCAGGAAGATGTGTTCACTATTCTTTTGCGTTTCCGGCTCCCTCGATTTGTCTTTACAGCCGACATTGAAAAGATGTATCGACAAGTGCGAGTAGATAAAGACGATCAAAAGTTCCAACTTATCTGGTGGAGAGAGGATCCCTCACATCCCATGAAGTGTTATCAGCTCACGACAGTCACCTACGGTACAACATCTGCACCGTATTTGGCTATCCGCACACTTCAGGCTCTGGCTGACGATCAAGCCAACAAATATCAACTAGGAGCAGAAGTCGTAAAATCCAATTTTTATGTCGATGACGTGTTGAGTGGATCTGATCATCTCTCCACTGCATGTGAAATACAGCGGCAACTTCGACTCATGCTTAGTTCCGCGGGTTTCAATTTACGGAAATGGTGCGCGAATCATCCAAGGTTACTAGAAGAAATTCCAGTCACGGACCGTGAAGTAAATATGGAATTCGGTGACACACTGGACGACAACATCAAAATAATGGGTTTGATTTGGAGCCCTTCTAATGATGACTTTAAGGTCAAGGTTGGTGTAGTAGAATCCGGTAGGATAACAACGCGTTCAGCCTTAGCAGATATTTCACTTATTTTCGATCCCCTTGGCTTCATCGCGCCAGTTACGACCACAGCAAAAGTGTTCCTTCAACAACTATGGAAACTTAAAATAGACTGGGACACAGACTTCCAGCACCACTTCACAAAACATGGCTAACCTTCAAAAAGGACTTGCAGAAGTTAGAAACCATCAGCGTGCCATGCCACGTCTTCGGTCGCACAGTACCCAAGGACCCGCAAGTACATATTTTCGCTGACGCATCAGAACGTGCCTATGGAGCGGTACCATACATGGGAACACAAGATTGCCAAAACCAGATAATCGTTCCCTTCCTATGCGCGAAATCACGAGTAGCTCCAACAAAGCAAGTAACATTACCAAGACTGGAATTGTGCGCTGCTAAGGTCGCCGTGAAATTGATGCAGAAGCTCCATGAAAGCCCATTCTTCAAAAGCGTTACAACGCATTTTTGGTCTGATTCCACAGCGGTGCTGGGATGGATAAATGCAAAATCAGCACACTACCACACATTCGTGGCAAACCGAATTTCGGCTATTCAGCAAGCAACTAATCCACAACAATGGCGTCACGTGCCGTCCCAAGACAATCCCGCAGATCTGGTATCAAGAGGCGTGACAGCAGCTAAATTGGTAGACAACCTGTTTTGGCTATATGGACCTAAGTTCCTGCACGGATCTATGACAATTTGGCCACTTCAACCTCCACGAGAACAATGTGCCTTGGAACTCAGGCGGCAGACGAGTGCAGCTATAACACTCAATTCGAAAGAGACAACAACTTTCTGGGAAGAAATCAATCACAGGAACTCATTTCGACGCCTGCAAAGAATTGTAGCATATGTCATTCGGTATGTGAAAGCATTAAGAAACAAGGTGTCCCACCCTACAATAGCACCAACAGCTGAAGAAATGGAGGCATCATTGACATTGATTGTCAAGGGTACCCAAGGAAGAGCTTTTTACGATGACATTAAAAACTTAGAGCGTCACTCAACTGTCAATAACACTAGCGATATCAGTAATTTGTCACCGTTTATTGATGATCAAGGTATCCTACGAGTTGGAGGACGGCTAGAAGCATCTAACTTGAGCTATAACGCAAAACATCTCATGTTGCTGCCATACAACGACCATATCTCCAGAATGATTCTCGTCATGATGCATGAGAATAATTTGCATTGTGGTCCACAAGGTTTGCTATCAGCGTCAAGGCAACGATTTTGGATAATAAAGGTAAAAATAATGGCCCGAAACGTTGTGCAAAATTGCGTGCGCTGCACCAGATCCAAGCCTAAGTTATTCACTCAAGTGATGGGAAATTTGCCAGCAACCAGAGTCACTCCAGCTCGCCCGTTTGTCCATAGTGGAGTGGATTATTGCGGACCATTTTGGGTGCACTATAAAATTCGTGGAAAGCCACACAAGGCTTACATCGCAGTATTTTCCTGTTTCGCAACAGAGGCAGTTCACCTAGAGGTTGTAACCGAATTGACGACCGAAGCATTTATCGGAGCGCTGAAACGCTTCACGTCTCGCCGCGGACGGTGTGACACTATCTATTGTGACAACGCAACCAATTTCGTCGGCGCAAGTAACAATCTGAAGGAGCTAAACGATGTCATCTTCTCAAACACCTCACGAGAAAATATCACGAGATCATGCAGCGACCGTGCAATAAACTTCAAATTTATTCCTCCTAGAGCTCCACATTTTGGAGGCTTATGGGAAGCAGCTGTTAAATCCGCCAAGCATTTGCTACTACGAAGTATATCGACGGCATCACTGACCTACGAAGAACTCGAAACCATCGTCGTGGAGATCGAGGGAATTTTGAATTCTCGACCGCTTACCCCAATGTCAACAGATCCAGATGACCTAACAGCGCTAACTCCGGGACACTTCTTGATAGGCGAACCGTTAACTTCACAGATAGATAGGAACATGTCAGAATCCAAGGTATCCCTACAAACTAGATGGAAATTGGTGACACACCTTAAATACGAGTTCTGGAAACGTTGGTCACACGAGTACCTTCACCAACTTCAGCAACGACACAAATGGAAGGGTCCAACTAGCACCATAGAGCCAAATACTATGGTAATCGTCAAAGAAGATAACTTACCAGTGCTCCAATGGCCTCTAGGGCGAATTGTTAAGGTGTACAAGGGTGACGATGGCTTAGTAAGAGTGTGCGACGTAAAAACACAAAGGGGCATATTTAAAAGAGCAATTCAAAGACTGGCACCATTATTCTCGGCAGATCATGACGACATTGAAGTAGATCCAGAAGAGCAACCAGTGCCAAAAAGGAGAAGAATAATACCAGCAATCACTAATGGTTTGGCATTGCAAGTCACAATAATGATGTTACCAATAATATTGGGATCTCCAGTGCAAGTTAATCGTTTTGGTTCAAAACTTGGCATCCACTTCGAAAATATAGGATCAGTTGCTATTTCATCTACCGAATGGAAATTGCTCGTATACTACGATCTGAAACCATATTGGACAGAAGCATCAACGCTGTTCAACGGTACCAGCACCCTACGTCAACTTTGCCGAAAGATTAAACAAAACTACACTTGTAGTCATCTAACTGACAGCTTCGATCGACTTGAAGGAGAATTGCGTGTAGATAATAATCTGATAAGAAGCAGTCGCAACAGGAGAGGGGCAGTAAATCTCGTTGGAAACCTTGCACATACGCTATTTGGCGTGTTAGATTCAGAGTATTCCAAAAAGATGTCAAGGACAATATTAAACGTCAAAGAAAACGAGTCCAATCTGCTACATCTGCTGAAGAATCAAACATCCATCATTGATTCCACCGTCAACATCATAAAGCAGGATCAGATAGCGGTTAAGACAAAATTTGATGACTTTGACCAACAAGTGAATCAAATGTGGAATCAATTGCAGAAAGAAGACGAAGAGCTACAACAATCGAAATTGTTGGAACTATTCAACGCTCTGGCAATTCAACTAACTCTAGTCGCAACCGATTTACAACGTACACAGTCAGCTATACTGGATGTTCTCACAGACACTCACCATGGTAAATTCAATCCGCTACTTTTAACTCCCGAGCAATTGCACACCGAAGTTGACAAAATTAAACTCCACCTGCCATTATCATTAGAACTACCTGCAAATCAAGAGGACTTAATACAACTGTATAGGATAATGAAGGTCAAGGGAGGACTCACTCAGGACCATGTTGTGTTTAAGATTACATTAACCGTTGGTGGAACATGACCGATTTGAACTCTTTCTGCTCATTTCGGTACCAAATTGGATCAACAACACTATGGTGGCAATTGATACATACACCACCTTTCTAGCCACAAATGCTGCTCGCGATCAATACCTCCGAATTAGCTCCGACGACTTTGCATCATGTGAGCGAATCAATCAAATTGAATACGTATGTTCAAATGTTCCAATCCGGTACAGCTATGAGGCTGAGATGTGTTCCTGCGAAATCAATTTTTTTAACAACAACACTCAACCAAATTGTAAACTTAAACCTGTGGCCAATAACATTACGTGGCTACCATTGAAGAAAAAAAATCAATGGATTTATGCAATTCCGTCAACTTCACGAGCCACTGCAGTCTGCGGCAAGGAAATCATCCCGCTGACATTGAAAGGCTCAGGACTACTGACACTTCAGCCAGAATGTGTGCTGAAACACAATGCAATCTCAATACAAGGGCAAGAATCCGTTAACAGCATCACGCACAAGCCTAGGAAAAATTACAGAATTATCTAATAGTGAACAAATAACCCCACTATTGCAAAAAATCAACGCGATCACTTACACAACACAACTGAAGAATCTCACAGAATTACACAATGCTCTGGCCAAGGAAAAACTGATGACACTGCACAAAATTCAACCACCAGACTATTACCACCATGCGGTCAGTTATACCGCACTGTTCCTGTCCGTGATACTTTTAATTACTGGGCTCATATGGAAAATACGAAGTCAACGTGGCGTCAATGTACCAGAAATCATCACGTCAACAGATACGGTGCCTCAGCCTCGCCCTCGCCACCAACCAATAGAGAATCTTATATAGGTTGAGCTGTGCTCAACGCGCGGGAGAAATGTTAATTGCATTAACAGTTGATGTGCAAACCTCATTGGGAGGTATGTAACATTCACACTTTTAATGCATAACATCTTCTTTTGCATACAATTAGGCTTGTGTTAAGCAAACCTTGCCAGCTTAACGATGGAATTTGCATTGTTGACAAAAACTCCAATATATACTACATCAGCGAAGGCATTGCACTGGATGAAACATGATATCAAGTGCAATACGCTGAGAAACTCAATTCAAGGCCAGCTTGCAAATTTGTCAATAATGCACATTTCATGGTTATGCTGTCAATTCAATAATACCTAATATGTATAGCCAAATTATATGTAATATATGTATATAGAAAATGAATAAATACCCACGATTGGCACATCCAAAAGTCAGTCAATCAGTAAGAGTTAACTGTGAGTCTTTTCATTTTAACTTAACATTGATTGATTCTCCTTCTCCGACACCAAGGTTTATGTGCCTGTTGTCAAACCCATCATCAACTCGGTACAAGCACCGCTGTTGACATTAGGTCCTTTTTCAACGATACCAAGGTTTACGTGCCTGGTATCAACTTTATAATCAACTCGGTACAAGAACTGTTGTTGAAATTCAGCTGTTAAATTTAGTTTAACAGTCTCAATAATTAAAGGTGCCATAAAAGAGACGAAGATCCAAGCATATGGCTGGTATATGGAATCCGGTATAAGTTGTGTTTACTGCTGATATACCGACGGATGAAAAAAAAAATCTGTACTTTTGCTTACGACACTGCGACACTATGCTCTCACTTATTTGCGAAATATTTTAACTAACTGGTGCATAAGAGTAAACGAAACGAAAAACAAATATGTCACGTTTCCACTACGGCAAGGTTGCCCTGCCGCCCTGAAACTCAACATCGTCACCATTCCAGTATCCAGTGAACCTACCTATCTTGGAATATATCTCGAAAGAAGGCTGACTTGGCGCAAACATATAAAATCAAAACAAAAGCAGATAAAGATAGCAGCCCTAAAATTTAATTTTTTACTACACAAATATTCTCGCCTTCCGATTGAACATAAAGTTCTTCTGTACAAAGCCGCAATCAAACCGATTTGGTCATATGACGCTCAGTTGTTGTCAACTGCTTGTTCTTCTAATATAGAGAAAATTCAACGAGCTCAGTCTAGAATACTAAGAATCATTGTGAAAGCATCATGGTACGTGAGATATGTGAATATTCATCGCAATCATTGCACCCGTTAAAGAAGAACTAGTCGTTCTGACTGAAAAATACCATGCAAGGCTTCCGCATCATCCGAACTTGCTAGCCCATGTCCTGCAACACACTCGAAGCTTATCACGGCTGATAAGACGAGATCTTCCATAATTTTAGTATATTTTATGAAGTAAACTAATAATTCGCACACTGTTGCATAATTAAAATATATATATTTTATTATTAATGTTAAGATTTGAATATAATTGTCAATCTCTCTTAAATATACAATAAAAAACTGAATTGAAAAAAAATAAATAAAAATTGTTTATTGGATACCTGAAGTCTGATATTTAATAACCTTAGTAAGTGAACTTAGTTTTCTTTTACTTTTAGTATTTCCAGTACTCTGTTGAGAATAATCTGAGTCTAGTACTCTAAAAACTGAATGCGTTATATTGCTTATCAGATCGAAAGATCCTCTCTTGTGACGTACTCCACACAGCACTTGGTTATCCAGTCGTAATTCAGCTTAGATATGCTTAAAGTGTTCAATTATGTTACTGCATGAGGTATTTTCTTAAATTTTTTTGCAAAGCTAACGTAGAGAATTTGTTCCATTAAATAAGGTTGTTATTTCAGCCCAATATATTGCCAAATCATAATAAACCAAAAGGTTTCATTCGCTTGTTGAAATAGCTGTCGAGAGATTCAAAATTAATGCCTAAATGTTACCCAAACTTCTTGTTTTCACCAAGAGTTCCTAACGCAATTGGTAATATTAATAGTGTTACGAATAAAGTTAAATAGAGAGGACTGGTGCTTCTTTTTACAGTAGGTTCCTGAATTGAAACAGGTTCAACTCTCACATTTGTATTATTTTGTAAAACTTCACTTGCATCTTTATCCGGTTCGGGCTTGCTGCCTGGGTCAACGGGTAGTAGAGCAAGTCGGTAGATTACATGTATTAGTAGTCCTGCTGCAGTTCTTTTATCAACAAATCGTTCAGATCCATCTTCCTCCTTGTACACTTGGACTATTGGTCCTAGGGACAACCGTATAATTGGGACGTTGTCTCTTTTGATAATCACCATTGTTTACTGATAGAATGTTGTGATACCTTCATTTGAGTTGTTGCTGGAACTCAATCAAGTTTTTACCAGACCATCGTTTCCGAAACTCTTGCTTCAACTCGTGAGTGATGTTTGAAGTGTCCGGACGTGTTTAAATCGTTTCGCATTAAAGTGATATATACACATAAAAAAAGTGAAGTAGAATCGTCCGGTCACTAACTTAGTGGTGCCCTGTCATAAGTGCCGACATCACTAAACTAAAAGCTAAAAATCAAAACAAAAAGTGAATCGTTCAAATATCGATGAGCGCAAGCGCTCTCCCCCAACCCAACAAAGGCCCTCACTTGCAAACGCGCCAAAAAATAACGTACAGATATGCCTACCTCGCTCTAGAACACATGAAATGAAAACGGTAGCCCCAACGCGTAAGAATCTAAGTGCTGAAACACAATGTGCGGCTGAGGCTAAAGCCTGTGGTGCTGTCAGAAATACAACACGGCATCTTGAATGGGAATAACCATCGTTTATTGGGAGAATTTTTACGGTAATATAAGTAAATACCACCCCTATCAATTGAAGAGTAGTAAGGGCCTTGTAGTAAAAAAAGATTGAACCAGCAATAAAAATGCGTTTGAAGATCCTGAATTTCAGGCCTAATCTGTATATAATATAAAAAAATAAACATTGAGTATCACAGCCCTTGTTTCGAGATGGGTTGGAATCGGAATTCATAAAAAAAAGAAAAGCATCCGAATTATGATAGTTGCTATATGTGGTAGTTGCTATATCTTATAATCAATGTTGAAGAGCCACTCAAGCGTTAAGGGCCGGTGCATTAACTACCCAGAATATGGTCACACAGAAACATCCTGCACACTTTTGGTGACCTACATAATGCGTCTCTATGCAAATCAGTTAAAACTAGCACGTATGCTAAAAAAAATGTAGTAATTGTGGCGGCAACCACACAGCAAACTTTATAGGGTATCTAGTGTACATTGAGCTTAAAAACAAAACCAATCAATGTCAACAAGTCGTTAAAATCAACAAAGTTACCTCTTTACCAGATACTCATCATTTAGAATATACGTCTCATACTACGGTCCCACTAACAATGTCTTATGCTAATATAGTAAAATCAGAGCCAACCAATAGCAGCAGTAATACGACAAGACAATCGCTAGAAGCAATGTGAATGAGCTTTACGCAATGCATGACACAGGTTATGACCTCAGGGCAAAATATGGTGCAAGACAAAATGAATTATATGAAGATTTGTCACTGCAATTCTAACGGCATTCACCAACACAAGCTGGAGGTCGAAAACTCCTTACATTCACACAGCCTTGATATTCTACTTGTTTCAGAAACACACCTGATAAGTAAGAATAAATTCTTTATTCATGGTTATACATTTTATATGACAAACCACATAGATGGGAATGCTAATGGAGGCAAGATTATGCAAAAGAATATTTACAAGCCAACTCAATAAGCTTAGACCTCTTAGACGTTGATATATCGCTAAGTGCCATTTATTTTCCTCCAAGACTCTCCATTAGCGACGTGCAATTCACTAATTATTTCAAAACACTAGGGAATAAATTTATATCAGCAGGCGACTTTAACGGTAAACATTCTTTCTGGGGTTCTCGGCTGATTAATCATAAGGGAAAGCAATACAATATCCCTATGAATCGTCACCTCAACTTGGATTTTGTATTTTTTTGAAAACCGACTCACTGACCTTCAGATCAGACAAAAATTCCAGTTGTAATTGACTTTGGAATAACCAAAAATATAGACCGGAACTCGATATCATCAGAGCAGTGTCTGGAACTTTCTTCAGATAACTCTCCAGTAATAATAAATTTATTCACAGTAGCCCAAAGTTATCAAAAAAATTACCAAATAACCACAATAAAAAGAAAATTGGGTAATATATAGACATTATATAAGCAGCTACATAAATATTAGTCCATGTTTAAAATGTGAGGAAGATATTGACGAAACTCTGAAGAATTTACATGTACATGCTACGCCTCCTGTAATATCAGCAACCTCTATTACTTATAGTAAAACTTCAATGGAAATCGATTTACTTGTTAACATAAAAATACGACTAAGGAATGAGTGGCAACGTCATAGATCACCTTCAACTAACTATTCATTAGCCAGGAATCAACTCCGTGAAACATTAAACCAGCAACTGTATAAATATATGAAAAATTATACTCGAGAAAAAACCAATTACTCCTTATGGAGAGTAAATAAATTCTTCAATCAATTCTTTCTATTACTATTTCCCAATGCATGTTTTCGCTAGGTTCGAGTAATTTAGCAGTCCCAAATTTCTATTCACCCTACCTGGCCATGAAACAGCTGTCTCACATCACATGGATTTGTAAAGTTTTTAGAAGAAAACAACATAAATCATGTCAAAATTGGTACAGGGTCGCCACAAGCAAATGGCCAGGTAGGGTGAATAGAAATTTGGGACCAATGATTGCTAAATTACTCGAACCTAGCGAAAACAAGCATTGGGAAATAATAATAGAAAGAATTGATTGAAGAATTTATTTACTCTCCATAAGGAGTAATTGGTTTATCAGAAATAATGTGCTTAGGACGACTATATGTTCTAAAAAAATCTTTAAGAGCAACAATGGCTTTCTTTGAACATGAGGTTTTAGCATAATATACACGTAAGCATTTTGTAAATGCATCTATTACTACCAATATATGTATTTTCCTTTTTCTCGAACCTACAGGACCGTAGTGGTCAATATGAACTGTTTTAAAAGGTTTGTTTTCTTTAAGAATACTATGAAGGTATCCTTCCTCTTTACCATGTTTTAGTGAAAACGTTATACATTTCAAACAGCTCTTAATATGTGAGGACACTTTACATTAAATTTCTGGAAACCAGTAATTTATTAGTATTTTTTCCATCGTTTTATCAATGTCCAAATGTCCCATTTCATTGTGAAACTAATAAACGACATGATCTTCCATATTTTATGGGACTTCAAATAACACTACGTCTTTGAATATAAAATTCCATTGTGCATTTATATAATTTATGTTCCGATTTTTCTAATATATTTTTTATATTTTTTAGCTTTTCGTCATTATTTTGACACATTACGAGGTTTTCTTCGAACGTGTTTTTCTCAATTATCATAATGTTTAATAATACTTAGCGCATCTACGTATTGCATGCGGTTGCCTTTTCTATGTTCTAACGTATAATCGTAATTTGTAGCTCCAAAGCCCACCTCCCTATTCTTGGATTTTATTCCTTTTTGCTCAAAGTAAGTGTTAAAGAATTGCAATCTGTCACGATATTAAAATTCTTCCCGTGTAAGTTAACCCTAAAGCGTTGAAGACCGTTGATTATTACTAAAGTGTCTAGCTAAAAGCTATGTTACCGCGATTCTTTCCATCTGTCTTTTTATGTAAGAGAATCGCTCCAAACCTAATAGTGCTAGCATCACAGTGTAATTCTGTTATATCTTTTGGGTCGTAAAGTGCTAACACAGGTGTTCTAGTTAATTTTTCTTTTAGTAATTCAAACGCTATAAATTCTTCTTATCCCATCTCAAACTTCTTATTTTCTCTAGTTAAGTCATACAACGGCTTAGCTATAATAGAAAAATCTTGAATAAATCTTCTAAAGTATGAGGACATTCCAATATACATTTGTACCGATTGAATATTTTTGGGTATTGGAAAATCCCCAATTACCTGAATGCCTCGCTTATCTGCTTTAATCCCAGCACCAGTTACGTTAAAAACTAAATATTTTAATTCCGATTTTAAAAACTCGCATTTGTCGAAGGTCTAAATTGTTCTCTCCAAACGTTGAAATACCTCTTTCAAAATTTCAAAATGATTTTCGGAATTCTCTGGTGCTATCATTATATCGTCCATATAATAATTACTTTGCCTCCTCTAATCATTTGGGAAAAAACTTTGTCAATAAAACGTTGAAAATTCGCAGGCGCATTTTTTAAGCCGAAAAGCATTCTCAAATACTCATATTGTCCTAAAGGCGTTGGTTGTCATAGACGTGTATTTTACAGATTCAAGATGCACATATACATGAAAAAATCCATTTTTTAAGTCCAGCTTAGTAAATATTTTATTTTTTCGCTAGTCTGTGAAGTAAATCGTCAATTAGCGGGAGAGAGAGATAGTCTTTAATCATCATTTTGTTTAGTGTTCGATAATCTGGACATAGGCTTATCTCTCCGTTTTTCTTTATTGTCAAAACTATTTGCGAACTGTATTCAGAATCACTTAGTCTAACGTAGCCTTTTGCAAAATAATCATTTAATATTTTTTGTACTTCTTCTTTTTCTGCATAAGACAACCTTCTTGGAGAATAAATAGCTAAATGGTTTTAGATTTTCAAAAGTAAGTTGAATTTCACTTTTAATACTCGATTCCATAGGTCTTTCCGCTTCAATATAATATATTTTAAACATATCATCAAAATGACGTTTACATTCATAACTTTCATTTTCATTTATTAAATACCTTTTTTCTTTTGTGTCAGTGTCAATAAGCATCATTTCGTTTGAAAAATTAGTTTCTAAGTATATATCTTTTTGATCATTAACATTATCCTTTACTATTTCGTTATTGGCGCTTTTACAGCCACTTTGGGTTTTAGAATTTTTTTCAGTTTCAATTTTAATAGTTTTTCCGGGGTTTTTGTTAAAATTTATGTCGGTTTTCTCCTACCAATTACGTCATCTACCTGTTTCTTCTCAAAAAAACTTTCTGTACTTCTATTACATGACAGTTTACTTAACTGAGCTGCATCTATTATGGAGGCCCTGCTTTCTTGGTTTTTTAAATTGTTCATTTTTTTATCTTCTAAAAATTTGATGGACATTTTTTTCATTCATATTTTCTAATTCACAAATCATTCTAATTTTAGCAAGATCCATAAAATCTTTGCCGAATACAGCCTCATGGTTCATAGACTCATCAAAAACCACAATAAGGCCAAGCAAAATCTTAATTTTCTTAATAATTATAAAACCATTTATTTTTCAGTATATTTTTAACACACTCTTATTCAAAGAAATTAAACTTCTTCTTTACATAATGAAAATTTAAAATTTATTTCAAAACTCTGTGGCAAACAGCACAATTTTATGAAACTTATCGGGCTTCCGGAGTCTATAAGGGATGTAATAGAGAAACTACATTTACCATTTGAGTTAGAAATAGAAATGAAATTTCCTACATAATTATTCTTTTTGTTTTGTTCTTTAGTTTGCGGCACTCTGCAGCCATATGTCCGAACGAGTTACAGTTGTAACATTTAATTGTTGCACCGGCGGTACTGTTGCGACTTTTCAATTCGACTTTTGAAAAAGGTTGCATCAATAGCAGTTCGTTTAAAAAACATTGTAGATGCGCTTGCGAACGTTGCTGAGAATCGGGAATTGCTTCGATCAAAAAGTCCTTTAGCTCCTCTTTCTCCAAATTGACACCTTGCCCCAACGTCATTTTTGCATTATATTACTATGTAAATGTCTCACCAGAGACCCATTTACGTTGTTCAAATTTTTACGCAGTGCAAGTGTGGATTCTTTTGAGCCAAAAATCATACGCATTTCACTTAATAAATTGCAATAGGCAGTCGATTACCTGCGCGCGCTGAGAACAGCCGAATGATCGTCTGATATTGTATTGATCTGCCGAGAGTATTCAATTTCAATTCGTAGCGTGAGTTATATACATAACATAACCTATTTACATAGTATAATAATGTGTAAACATATAATAGTACGTAG
Source organism: Clusia tigrina (assembly GCA_920105625.2). Taxonomy (NCBI): domain Eukaryota; kingdom Metazoa; phylum Arthropoda; class Insecta; order Diptera; family Clusiidae; genus Clusia; species Clusia tigrina. Next base: position 532,179 of record CAKKTE020000656.1, read on the forward strand.
CTCATAGCATGTATCAACAATGCCTATCTTAACATAATATACAAATGAAAGTAAAGAATAGAGTAACGAGAAAAGAGTGGAGTAACGAAACGAGGAGTGATATAAAAGCACTGAAACGAACTGGACGTATGTGTTCATCTCCTTTTTTATTTAGAATTTTTAAACTAAGTTTAGTGTGTGGCAAAGGAAAATTATTAAAATTAAAGATATTAAAATTTACAAAACCTAAGAACTTTCGTTTTTAATTATTTTATATGATTCTGGATGGTCAGAAATCATAATTGGCGCAGTCGGCAAAGGGAGCTTGTGTTGTTTTTGAAACCAAATGCACATTGGTTGATTCGTGTGAAAAGAAAACAACTCCGCCCGGGAAAACGATTAATATAACAAAAAAATAAGATAAATAAATGAACTTATAATAAAATAAGTGGTAATTCTAATACAGAATGTTCAGAAACTTTGATACGAACTAAAAAATAAAACAGTTAATCTTTGGTACGAATAAAAAAAAATAAAATAAAAAAAATATATATATATATATTAAAACAACGAAATAGCAACACATTAAAAAAGTAAATCATTCGATCCGGAGTTTCATAATAAAAGTACCGTCTCGTAGAGGAAAATGCCAAAATCGACAAAAAACGGCAAACCGTACACGACGATAAAGCCTAAAGACATTGAATTAGACGACATAAGTGAAGACGTCATCGACAACAAAAACAACAACACCGCATCCAACTGGACTCTTCAGCTGCAACAGGCAAAAAGTGAAACGAAGGAACTTAGCGTAATAAACATGCAAAACTTCAATTTAAGTAGCAGTATGGGTACAGACGAATGTAATACCACTAACAGTACTGCTAATGTTAACTTTTGTCAAACTGTTCCTACTGTTAATCACATAAGTCTTACTCCTAATGTTAATTCGAATATAAATATAGCACAGTGTTTTGAGAGCTTAAAATTGCCTGATGCAATAAAATATTTGCCTACTTTTGACGGTAATCCTAGATTACTTTTTGACTTTTTGGAGAATGTTGAAGAAATTTGACATCTTATTAACAATGTAGAATCGGTTTATTATAAGAAATTCATATTGAGAGCTATCCGTAACAAAATCGTTGGAAATGCCAATGAAGTGCTTATATGTACGGAACAATTTTGGATTGGTCGAGCATAAAAATAAATCTCGTAACGCATTATGCTGATAAGCGTAATGAAACGAGCTTTATTCGCGATTTATATACCCTAAAACAATATTCAAATTCTGTGAAATATTTTTATTCTCAAATAATTGATATTCTGTCGAGTATAACGAATCATTTACAAGTTCACGAACAAAACCAAAGTGTTATCATTGCTAAGCAAAGGTTATACCAAGAAATGTGTTTGAACGTCTTTTTGTCAGGTCTAAGAGAACCTCTTGGTGCGACAATCAGATCAATGAGACCTAACTCATTGGCTTCGGCACTAAACTTTTGCTTAGAAGAACAAAATATGTATTATGTAGGAAATCAGGCCCAACCTAAAATCAATCATCCGGAAAATAAAACTTTCAATTACTCACAACCAAATCAGCATAATACTAACAATTTCAGTAACCGTTTAGTGAACAATCAGAGTTATCCAAATTTTTCTTTTATGCCACCGAACCAATCACCTAATATGCCAAATTATCCGCTTCAAAACACCGATAGCCCACGTTTAAATTACAATGGACAGTCAAAGTGGAATAGGACGAATCAGAATTTTCAAATGGGAAATAATCCATTTAAACCTTTTCCACAATATTATAACACAAATTCTAATAAAAATTTTCAGCCGTTCCAAAATACAAGTAATCCTTTCGCTTTAAATCAATATCACAATAATAACATGAACATGATACCTCAACCCATACAAAATCGAAACAATGCATTTGGAATTTTACCTCAAGTTCGTAATGTAAGCAATAACAACAATAGCCCAGGTCAAATATTTCGCCAATCTCAAAATAAAAATACCGCTGCAGGATCAAATAGAATTTCAAATAACATGAATCAGTTTAGTAAGATCGAACCCATGGATACGTCGAGTATAATCACAAAATGGGAAACATTTAATATTGGACAACCTACCCAAAATTTTTTAAACTTGATTTCTCGGTATTAAATAGATACAATGGCACAATAGACGATGAGGATTTTGAAGTGAGTGCCTCGATGAACCAATCGGTTATTTAGATTTCAATATTCACCAAACATATCTACTGCCGTACATTCATATCGTAGATTCAAATGGCAATAATCTAAAGTTTTTAATTGACTCAGGTAGTAATATGTCATTCGTTAATCCAGATATCGTAGATAAGAAATACGTTGAAAACACACCTCCAGTTGAAATAAAAACACTTTTTAATAAACACCTTATTTCCAAACAGGTAAAAATAAAAGAATTTAAAGAGCTCCAAACGAATAAAAGCCTGACTTTCTATTTGTTCAAATTTCACGAATAGTTTGATGGTTTGATTGGATTGGATATGATGAAAGAGCTTGGTTGTCATATTGACTTAGAAAACTCATTGCTAATTCTTAAAAGTGTTACCATTCCTATTCGTTATAAACCTAACTCGATATCAAAATCATATTCAGTGCCACCTCGAAGTAAAATTATTGCAGAAGTACCAGTTGACATAGAATCGGGAGATATTTTTATTAAGCCAACAAATTTAAATGATAATCTCGCTATTTCTGAAGGGGTTTATAGGGCATCATCATGGTATTCTTTTGTCGAAATTGTAAATCTATCCGAAGACACCCAAACATTTATAGTAGAACAACCGATCAGAGCACAAGTTTTCAGTCAAGACAGATATACTGAGGTACACAATTACAGCATAAACCATTCATCAGATCAACCGATAAAAGATATATCACTTTTAAGACACGAACATCACTTTTAAGACACGAACATTTGAACTCCGAAGAAAACAAAGGTTTGATAAAGCTATGTAGACAATTCGATGACATTTTTTATAAAGAAGATCAGGAGTTAACCTTTACGAATCGCATAAAACATGAAATAAAAACTTCAGACGATCTTCCTATCTATACTAAATCTTATAGATACCCCGAAGTACATAGAGCTGAGGTGAAACGCCAAATAGTAAAAATGCTTCATGATAAAATCATTGGTCCAAGTTTCTCACCGTGGTCTTCACCCATTTGGATTGTTCCGAAAAAAGTAGATGCAAGTGGAAAACAAAAGTGGCGACTTGTTGTCGATTATAGAAAATTAAACCAAAAAACCATAGCTGACCGTTATCCAATACCGAACATAACCGACATTTTGGACAAATTGGGTAAAAGCATTTATTTTAGTACAATAGACTTGGCTTCTGGGTTTCACCAAATCGAAATCAAACAAAGCGACATACCTAAAATAGCCTTTACTATTGGAAATGGTCACTATGAGTTTGTACGAATGCCTTTTGGGCTCAAGAATGCTCCTTGCACATTTCAGAGAGTAATGGATCATATTCTGCATGATTTGATCGGAAAATGTTGTTTAGTATACATGGATGACATAATTATCTATTCGACATCTCTCCAAGAGCATCTTGAAAATCTGGCAGCCGTCTTGAAAAAATTACAGGAAGCAAACTTGAAGGTGCAATTGGACAAATCAGAGTTTTTGCATAAAAAAATCAACTTCTTAGGTCATGTCGTTACCGCTGATGGTGTAAAGCCAAATCCAGCCAAAATAAGTGCCATAAAAAACTTTCCCATACCAAAAACAGTTAACCAAATCAAAACATTTTTAGGGCTTCTTGGATATTACAGAAAGTTTATTAAAGATTTTTCAAAACTAACAAAGCCATTAACGCAATGTCTACGTAAAGATAACGAAATAAAATTAGACTCCACTTACTTAGAATGCTTCGAAACTTGCAAAAATATCCTTTGCAATGAACCCGTTTTACAGTATCCCAACTTTTCTAAAGAATTCAACTTAACGACTGATGCAAGTAATGTTGCTCTTAGTGCAATTTTGTTGATAACACGTTTAAGCTGGTTCAAAAATCTTTTTCTAAATACTTCGCTAATGGAAATGTTAAACTGACTCGTTGTATGACTCTTTTACAAGATATTTTAGAACAGGATCATCAGGAAAAAGTTATTAAAGATTATCACATAAAATCAAATCATAGAGGAATCACTGAAACATACTTGCACTTAAAGAGAACTTATTATTTTCCGAACATGAAAAATCTCATTACGCAAATCATAAACAAATGCGAAATCTGTTTGGGAAATAAATACGAACGCAAGCCGAACCCCATAAAATTAGAACTAACAAAAACACCTGAAAAGCCTTTAGATATTGTCCATGTTGATATATATGCTGCACATAAGGAAAACTTTCTTACCATTGTCGATAAATTTGCCTGTGTCTATTTATTTAAATCACGAAATAGCATAAATTTGATACAAAGTTTAAAGGACTTTTTCGCACATAATGGTGTACCCAAATGCATTGTCTGCGATAATGGATTAGAATTTACATCATCTCTTTTTCAAAATTTTCTGAATCTTTATGACATAAAACATCATCTTACCGTAATTAAGAATTCTACCGGGAACTCTCCAGTTGAAAGGTTTCACTCAACATTAACTGAAATTGTTAGAATAATTTATTCCCAAAACAAGACCAAACCGATCTCTGAAATAGTAAACGAAGCTTTAATAACATACAATAATTCTATTCACTCAGTAACTAAACTTTCTACATTTGAACTTTTAACCGGCCATTATTCCGAAATAAAATCCCTTGAAAATTAAAAGTATTCCAAATACGGCAGAAGACTACTTAAAGAACCATATCGATAATTATGCTAAATTATCCAAATTGTACGCGAAAGAAGTTTAAAACACAAATTGTATACATAATGCATGTAAACATTCATAAAATCAAAAGCAGATTTATATACTATTTAAATCTTTATATCCATTATATATATTATGTATAGTATCTAAAGTATCTATAATAAGAAATTGGATTAGGAAGGCAGATAACGAATGAATATCGTTCTGCAATTAGTTGTAAATAGTTCTAATTATTATAAGAAAAAGCAAAGAATATTTTTATGAGAAATTAGTAAAACTAATCTAATTCAACAAGAACATTTTAAGTCTACGAAAAAGTACAAATCAATTAAGTACATACATAGAATCTAAAACTGTAATGGTTACACTAAGTAAAACAGCGAAGGAATATCGCAACTTTCAAAATTGTAGTTGTTAAAGTCAAAGATTTAAAGTTTAAGAAAATATATCACTCTTCCATTTGCTCAGAAACATATGAACGGAATCTCTTGATTTGAAATTATTAAAAGTAAATTAATTCCGAATTTGATTGATTTTAATTTTTGTTTTAGTTTTTGGCCATAGCTAGCCAAAACATCTATTTGAGGGTGGAGAAGTTATGATATACATAACATAACCTATTTACATAGTATAATAATGTGTAAACATATAATAATACGTAGCTCATAACATGTATCAACTATGCCTATCTTAACATAATATACAAATGAAAGTAAAGAATAGAGTAACGAGAAAAGAATGGAGTAACGAAACGAGGAGTGATATAAAAGCACTGAAACGAACTGGACGTATGTGTTCATCTCCTTTTTTATTTAGAATTATTAAACCAAGTTTAGTGTGTGGCAAAGGAAAATTATTAAAATTAAAAATATTAAAATTTACAAAACCTAAGAACTTTCGTTTTTAATTATTTTACATGATTCTGGATGGTCAGAAATCATAATTCGTGCAACTTACTCTAAAATACACGTGGTTTTTTATCTCTCTTTTCATATCGTACTCGGAATCTATAGTACATTTAAAAATCAAGTGAAGTTCGTTTCCAAATGAGATGGCGTCCTCCTCTGGACGAAACTATTTTGCATTACTAGTCCCAGGTGACAATTCCAGCAAACCCCTCACAAAGGTACAAAAACAAACCCAGAAGGGTACAGGCGCATTACACTCTTACAATGCCCCGCCAAGATCATGGAAAAAATCGTAGCTAAACGTCTATCTTGGTTTTTGACAAAACGAAAGTTAATAAGTCCACATCAAATGGCATTTAAGGCTAATAAAGGTAATATGGACGCGCTTCTTTTCATTGACCACCACATCGCATGCGCCTTGTCGCAAAGAAACCATATCTCCATTGTATCTATTGACTGTGAAAAGGCATACGACCGCGTTGGTAAACACGCAATCTTAAAACAGTTGATAGAATGGAAAATTGGTCCAAAAATATATCACAACATCCATGCTTTTCTTTCGAATAGAAAGTTCTTGGTAGAGGTGAATAGGTTAAATTCTAAGGTTTCCCCTCTCGAGAACGGCTTACCACAGGGTTCACAATTATTTGTAATATTATTTCAAATTGCAACTGAACGCCTCAATCATCTAATCATTGCCAATCCGTATTTCATCCTTTGTATTTATGCAGATGATCTCTATCTGCTAATTACAACTAAAACCGACCTGGAATTTAAACAACATTTAAATACATTATTTCAACATTTTTTGGAATGGTGTGACTATTCAGGGCTACAAATATCATTGAATAAAACAAACATTTTACAAATTTAAAAAATGTATTGTTACATGTTTCAATGTATCAATTAATAATATACCAATAAAGTATGTAAATTCAACTATTATATTAGGCTTAGAATTTAATAATAAGTATAATTGGGCTTCCCAAATAGTTAATATCAAAAAATCCCTATTTAACCGTTTAAATCTAAAAATGGAACCATACACGCTTCAACAACGCATTAAAATTATTAAAATTCACTACAAAAATGGTGAAAATCTTGCAGTCACAGTTCGCAAAACTAAAGCATTTTTGGGTCGTCGTGAAGCAACTTGTCGGACCGCAATACAGAAATCGGTGGAAAACTTGGAGCTGTTGGGACAAGTTAGTGATGTGAAGAATAAAACCTGTGCACGTCGCTCAAGAACAACTGAGAATATTGCTGCTGTAGCCCAAAGTGTTGAAGAAAACCCAGGTTTGTCCATTCCTCGTCGTTCTTTGGAATTGGGCATTCCACAAACGTCAATACACCGTATTTTGCATAAAGACTTGGGTCTTAAGGCTTATAAAGTTCAGTTAACACAAGAACTCAAGCCGGCCGATCATCAACAACGTCGTGTCTTTGCTTATTGGGTCATTGAAATGCATGAAAATTATCCGGAATTCCATCGAAAAATCATTTTGACTGATGAGGCCCATTTCCACCTCGGTGGCTACGTCAACAAGGAAGATTGTCGCATCTGGGGCTCGGAAAACCCAAGAGTTACTGTTGAAAAGCCTCTCCATCTTCAACGTGTGACTGTTTGGTGCGGTTTATGGTCCGGCGGGGTCATTGGACCTTACTTTTTCGAAAATGAGATTGGATCAACAGTTACGGTGAATGGATTGCGCTATCGAGAGATGATTAATGATTTTTTATGGTCGGAGTTCGATGGTATTGATCTGGACAACGTTTACTTTCAACAAGACAGCGCTACGTGCCACACAAGCAACGAAACCATTGCTCTTTACGGGAAAAGTTTCCGGGCCGTGTTATCTCTCGAAGAGGTGATCACAATTGGCCACCGAGATCTTGTGATTTAACACCTTGCGACTTCTTCCTTTGGGGCCACGTGAAAGATAAGATCTACGCCAACAGCCCAGCGTCGATTAAAGACCTCAAAGATAGAATTCGTGAGGCTATCGAGGACATAGGGCAGCCACTTTGCGATTTGGTTATGGAAAATTTCATGAAAAGGATATGGTCCTGTAAGCGTGGTCGTGGTGGCCATTTTGCTTAAGTTATTTTTCATTACTAACGGCATACATTCCTCTTTATTATAAAATAAACATCCGATCATTTGTTTAAAAATGGGGCATTTTTCTTTGAATACCAAAATAACACATCTTATTGGAAAGCCCTTTACTATCTAAAATTGATTATGGTTTAGAAATATATGGTCATTCTTCAAAAACTCATCTGAGCAAGTTGAAATATATATACAATGCAGCAGCAGGATACAGTATTGGTGCCTTTCGAACCACTCCTTTGGCAAACATACTGGTCGAATCAGGACTTCCAAACTTCGAACACAGAGTAGAAATTGTTACATCAAAGCTTATCACTAAACTGCTTCTTCGAACAGAACAACAACTGGTGATAGATATAAACTATGCCGTTGAAAGCAAAAGAGAGCCCCGCAACCCATCAGCAATTTACCGTATCCTAAACAATGCCAACGAAATTGGCATTGAAATAAAAAAACACAAATTATATTTCCCGTCTAAACCACCCTGGTAGTTTAATAAGAACAGTGTAGCTACCAATATGATGCATCTGTCTAAGCAATCCTGCAGTAGGCAGGCAATTATTGCCACATTTAATGCGGTGGCTCAAACATTTAACGAAGAAAGCTGGAAGTTGTTTTGTACAGACAGCTCAAAAACAGACTACTCATCATCATATACGAGTACAATCATTAATAGTGATTTACATGTTGAAAAAGTAGAGCGACTCAATAAGGAGCATTCAATTTTCACTGCTGAAGCAGTAGCATTACTCGATGCTTCCAACATTTGTAAACCGCTTAGAGGAAAACACTTGATTTGCTCTGATTCCCTTTCTGTAATAAGAGCCGTTCTCAATATTTACCACAGAAACGAAGCAATTACAAAAATTAAAAATATGCTCACCCAACATCCACGCAAGCTTAAAATAATGTGGGTACCAAGTCATGTTGGTATTCCAGGCAACCAGTTAGCAGACGAAGCAGCCAAATTTGCTACCATTGCCCCCATTATTTCAAAGAAAGCATTCAACAAAATAGATACAAAATAGATTGATCCATCAACACTACACTATACTAAGGGAGAGATGTTGGACAGAATATACTCACATCTACAAACAAATAAATCCGGAAGGAAAAGTCCAAAATATTCGACTAAGGTTGGGGCACACTCGATTAACACAGAGTCACCTAATGGAAGGCACTCCACCACCAAGATGTACCCTTTGCTCCAACGACATTCTCACAATGGATAATTCAATCAATAATTGTAATTTTGACAACTAACAGATAGCCTTGTTTAATAAAATTTGCCTACCGGATCTAATTACAAATGTAAGTCTTAAAAACATTAAAGATACAGTTAAACTATTGAAAATATGCGATATTTTTTATATGATATAATATATATGGGGAGGCCGAAGACCTTAGTTGTTAGCTGCCTAGCTCTAAGTTTACTTGTGTAATTTAATTATGTAAATAAACTGTAAATAATAATAAAAAGTTGCAATAGGCTCCACAGCATAGTTGGATTTCGAAAATAACCACATTTGAGCGCTTTTTCCTTAGTTTATTTGCCAGCAATACCCGAGCCAAATTTTCGGTGACAGCAAAAATATTCAACACATTTTTAAACTGAGCTTCCCAAATATCAAATGAAGTAGAACCATAATTTTCCGGCACTAATTATTTTATTGTGTTGAATGTTTCGTTGAGATTAATGTCATTTTGTAGAGTCGTTATTGTTGGCACATTTGGCTGTGCATACTTGTGCAATAGTCCATTCTCTCTTTTTATATTTGTCATCGTTGCTTTGTGTCACTCGCCTGCGTCTCATCATCACTTACTTCGTCGTTGATCGTTACATTTTGAATAGTAGGAGTTTCGTTTTCTCTACATTTTTCGTTCGTTTTATACTTTTGACTGCCGTTATTTGCATTATCTTCGTTGTTGTTATCCACTGCTTTGTTGCTTACATTTGAACTGCCGTTGCTGCTTACTTTGTTCTTACTGTTACATCGTTACTGCCGCATCTCTCTTCACTTGCTTCAGCTTCGATGCCTTCGTCGTTGTTGTTGTACATGACATTGCCTGCGTTGGCGCCCTGATGTTCCAGTATAGGGAAAGTACCACGATCTTCTTTTGGCACATTGATTAAACGCTGTATAAATGCATTTTTGCTGCCTAATGAAGACAGCCCCAATTTATTTAACCACTCTTATAACTGTGCAACTGTATACTGGCCGCTAATATCATTCATTGCGAAATTCTGATTTTGAACTATTTCCCAATTGGTGATATTTATTGTTTTTGTCACATATGAGTTGTAAACACAACTTTTTAGTTTAATTATTATTATGGTTAAAAAAAATTTTCTCTTTTAAACCACTTCTGAAATTCACAATTGATGATTTTTATTGTTTTTGTCACTTATGAGCTGTAACACAACTCTTCTATTAATTATTGTACTTTTTGCTTTTAAATGTTTAGGCGCAATGAATTAAAAAAAGGAAAAATTGTCTCTATTTTCAAATTCCACTTCAGAAAATTTTAGTACAAATGGAGAATACGTCTGGCTTTGTTGACGGTCGCTTTTATTCTGCTCTCTCATAAATCAGTGATGTCTCATCCTCGATATTGCAATTGTTGTCAATATACTTAATAGTAGGTTAGGTTAGGTTAGGTTAACGTGGCAGCCGGTCCAAGGACTAGCTCACTCAGACCACCATGGGTCCATTGTGATACCACCGCGCCACAGCGCACCTCCGATTCACTCGTCGAACCCTTTTGAAACCCTAATAATGCGCAGGATTTGTTTGATCCTCGCGCTAGACACCTCTGTAAGAGAGCTAAAAGCGTATTTGCCTAAAGAGCTCGCTCTGCTTCTGGCCAGAGCGGGGCAACTATAGAAGAGATGTTCCACAGTCTCCTCCTCCTCCTCATCCCCACAGCTTCTGGAGTATTCATGAGAGAATACTCCCAGCCTGAGAGCATGTCTGCCGAACAGCTAGTGACCAGTTATACAAGCCATGACCTTAGAGATATTCTCTCTCGACAGGGCAAGCAAGTCTCTAGATTTCCTTCTATTAAGTTCCGGCCACATTAGCCTAGTCGTTAAGCAAGTGCCCTCTTGTGCCTTCAGCATCAGTTTACAGGTGGCAATTGGTATTCCAATCTCTTATCTGTCCGTGCCTAAAGGAAGGTTGGTACCCCTTCTGGCTAAGTCATCAGCCCTACAGCTCCCCTCAATATCCCTATGCCCCGGAACCCATATTGGGCGTACTTTGAAAACGGTACTGATATCATTTAGGGCTGCAGTCCTGAGCAACCTTTGATTTCAGTGCTACAGAGTTTATTGACAAGATGGCCGCCTGGCTATTCGAGTAGATATTTATAATATTTCTTGTTACGGCATGTCTATTTAAGTAGACGGCTACCTCCTTTATGGCTAGGACCTCTGCTTGATAAACACAAATTCCACGGGTCTGTGGGATCAGACGGGAGATTTCTTGGCAGTGAGGCCCTGAGAGTCTTCCTATACTTCCCACAGTCCGTTCTCCGTATATTTCTAAAGGTCTTAACTGGAGCTACTGGGAAGTTCAATTCGTGTTCTATATAGCGATGGTCAGAGTAGGAATTTTCATTCGACACTCTCCATCTTTTTATATTGTTCGCGAAATTATCGAAGGTCAGGTAATATCTCACACTTCCTTTCTATTTTGTGTTATAAATGTCGGCTCTGAGGCGAAATTTAGGACACTAAGCTTATTCTCTATAATGAAGTCTAAAACTGACTCATCTCTTGCGTTAGTGTTCGAGCTTCCCCACAATGTGTTGTGTGCGTTTACGTCGCCGGAGACAACCAAGTTCCTGTTGGCTGCGGCTGCCTCCATGACCAATATCCGAACCTCCTTCGGTGGAGCGTCCTTGTCATGTGGCATATATGCAGAGGCTACCCAGAGACTGCTATTTTGCAGCTCAATGCTTACCGTCACTGTATCGCCATTACTTAACTGTGGGAGCAAAAAGATGTTAATGTTATCCTTTGCTACTATACAAGCACGAGGTTTACCTGTGCTCTGAGCGGCTATCATCTTGAAGCCTCTCATCTTCAAACCGCAGATTTTGTTGCCGCATATCCACGGCTCTTGGATGAGGGCCACGTCAAAACCACCGGAACCCAAGCGGACCATCAAGTTCGCGGAGGCGAGTTTACAATGGTGGAGGTTGATTTGGATCAGCTTCATAAGAATCTGTCCTTCTTACCTCAACCATCGTAACGTCCGCGTCCTCCTCTTCTTCGGTGTAGCCAAGAAGGTCGTCCTTCTCAAAGAGCTGCCTGACCCCGGTGCTCTGAGTCAGTCGACCTTTGGCTGCTGGACAACCCTTCTTCACCACCGCCAGCCACGCTAGCTTTGTCACCCTCTATCTCCTCCGGCTCCAAAGCTTGCTCGTCGCTGCGGTAGATCCGAACGGTCGCGTCAACGAACCCGAACCTGACTACCCCTTTTCTCTCTGCCAGTGGGGCAAGGGACTCAGCGTTGAGAATCAGCAACACCTGCCTCCTACCTTCTACTGGCTCCTCGAGTTTAGCTACCTTCCAATTATGGGTTGGCAGCTCTCTATCACACGATCTAAAGATCGTCTGTATTTTTTCCGATTCAGCTGGCTAAGCCGGGATCCATACCCAGGCTCTGAGTCTGCTGGGAAGTTCTTCCCTGCTGACGGCCTCGAGCCTGGCTCCCGGCCAAATCTCGCCAACCTTGCTTACCGCGATCTTATATAGGTTGGCTGACCTGCTGTCATCGCATGCGATAAGCTTGGCCCTGCCCTGATACCAGCCCGCAGCGTGACAGAGGGGTTTTCCTCTAAGACCTGGAGGTAGACATCGGCAATAGCTTGCTCCACCCACCTCCACTGTTCTTTGGGTAAGACCCCTTTCTCCTCCTTCCGGTCAATGATGGCCAGCATCTCACCCCGACCTTTGACAACTTCGCTGTAGGATGGGTATTTCTGGCCGCCGACTTTTTGTCTTTTAGCGACCTCACCTGCCTCTTCAGCTGAAGTTGTCTCTTTGGGGCTGTACCCGCCGGTTTGCCCAAGCCGGATAGCACACCCCTTGCACACTCTACCAATTTGGCCTGCTCATCATTGAGCTGATCAGTTGGTAGAGCTTCGTATTTTGTCAGGACTTTGAAGGCCGCCCTCTTTTCGTAAAAGGCCTGCTTTGACGGACGGACGGGTTTAAGCCACCCCCCTGGCCTACCCCAGCAACCTTCTCTGAGCTGCTGGGCCCCTCTACTGTCTGCTGCCGATTGATCCCCGGGGCAGCCCCCCGCCCCTGACCGCAGTCAGCGTTCGGGTTTTTACCACCTCCTCCGGGTTTCTTCCTTCAGCACCCCTCTGAAAGAGACGAGAGATCCGTTTTCCCAAGCCTCCCCGTTCCCTGCTACCAGCACTTGTGCTGGGACCAGCCCTAACGCTTAAGCCCCCTCTGCCTCCTGCTGCTATCGATCTGTCTACCACCCTTGTATTAGCGGTAGACAGGATCGCCTTTGTCGGTTTTTTGGGAGGACCGCCCTCCTTTGGTTTTGAAATTTTTTGATTGAATGACATATGTGGTCCCACGAGTATCGGACCAGGGAGGTCCGCTCGCGCAGAGGTCCGTGTGCGCGGGTAAGGCTAGATAGAACCGGAGGACGCCAAGTATCCGGAGCACTCCGTTAGAGACTGGGCTAGTTTTTAACCTGGGTCCCCAGTCAGGCTGAGCATCGACTCGAGTCGTACGACATCTTGCTCCAACCCAGAGGTTTTTTATAGAGTTTTGCTCCTCCACACCCTGTATCTAGGGAGGTGTTTATTGACTCCTCAGTCTAGATCCGTAGTGTTCTGCTATAAAATTTACGCTTCAACGAAACCGACGCTTCAATGAAACTGTCGCTTCAACCCCATACTTAATAGTAGGTTTAAATGTAGTCAGAGTACTTGTAATTCTATTTTATAAAATACTAAGGGTTATGACAATAGTTATAATGATATTTAACAATACTTTACAAACGACTTATTAGAAAGGAAACAAACTCCAAAGATACCGACTTCCCAGCCAATTCTTCAACTTTTAAACCCAAAGTTCCATGTTGTGGCTGCTTCAAATGAAAGCAAACCAATTAAAGAATATTCCTGTTTTGCTGTATATAGATCCATGAAGTTAATAAGTAAAAACGTTTTATCTATATCCGAATTACGAAACGGCAACCTATTTTGAAAGATCCAAACCTACTAATGAAAGATCCAAAAACCGCCAAAATATTCATTGAAACGAAAGAACTCACGAGCATCTGTAAGATTAAATGCACATTCCATAATAACCTGAACTTTACTAAAGGTACCAGTTTTGCCGCAGGCCTAAAGAGTTTAAGCGAAAATGAAATTTTCGCAGAACTTAAAGACCAAGGAGTTGTAGGAATCCGCAAATTTGCAAAAAACATAAACGGCAAAACCGAATCCAATGGAGTAATATTAGTCACATTTGAACTTTATCACTTACCTGAGAGTTTGGGCGTTTCATGGTACAGAGTGAAGTTACAACAACACATCCCAAACCCCATGAGGTGTAAAAATTGTCAGTTACTATGCCGTACAAAAAATAGATGCAACAATACACCCATCTGCACTAACTGTAACCTCCCGCACACACTCCAGCAGACTGTACCAGTGTACAGTGCCCAAATTGTTCACAAGATCACCCCGCATCCTCAAATATATATGTCCAAAATTTCAACAACAAAAACAACTCCTAAAAAAACAAACAGTAAGCAAATGCACTTTTCACGAAGCAAAGCAAATTCTAAACATCTCTCTCTACCATCTCAAACAATTTCATATTCAGCTGCCACCAAACAAAAATCAAACAACAAAGAAAACACTAATTTACGCGCCACTTATACTCACTTCCATACAACCTCTCCTCCAAAGAACTATGAGCATACAAATTGCATTCAGGGAATACAGCACAAAACGAGCAAACTGGTTGAAATATCAAAATAATATTGAACGGGTAACCGATACTTTATAGTACACTGACAATGTGACCAAAGAAGCCGCCTCTATACAAAGAATAATACGATTTACGGCCAATGATTCTATCCCCTAAACCATCTATAAAAAGTGTAACAAGACAGTTCCATGGTGTTCAACTGAACTCCGACACCTAAGAGACGACAATCGAAAAGTATGGCATATTTTTTGGAGTCATATGACAGAGGGACATTTAATACAAAGAAGAGTTTGACTCTACCATAACAGATCGCATGCAACTGGCTCTTGACATCACTCAAAACTGGTGTCAGGAGAAAGGCCTATCGATAAATCCGAATAAAACAAACGTGGTACCCTTCACCAAAAGAAGGAAACTGAATCTGGGGACCTTAAGTTTAGGGACCACAAACTTAACAATGTCCAATGAAATAAAATATCTGGGAGTAATCCTGGACAAAACTCTAACTTGGAAAAACCACTTATCATACATAACTAGTAAAGCCTTAAGAGCAACCTATGCTTGCCAGAGGTTGTACGGTAAAACATGGGGACTACGGCCAAAAATGATGGCGTGGTCATATAAAACAATAATAGTACCAATGATTACTTATGCGTCGTTGGTATGGTGGCCAAAAGTAAACCAAACAGGAGCTCAGATGACTCTTAACAAGATTCACCGTATAGCCTGTTTGAGTGTGACGGGAGCAATGAGAACGTGCCCCACACTAGCTTTGGGAGTGATCACTGGACTGACTCCTCTACACCTTGTAGTTAAAAGGATGGCGGCCAGCGCGGCCCTAAGGCTACCTAATCTAGCCCATCTTAAAGAAGGCAACCTTTCGGGGCACGCAAAGATTCTGGACACTGTCTGGAATTCTCCGTGCCTCATGGTCTTCGACAAAATGGACAGAAAATTAGACTTCTCAAAGCAATTCAAAGTGGTCATCAGTGACCGTTCAGCTTGGAGAAACAAGGAAATAAAAATAAAACAGGACTCTCAGTTGTGGTATACAGATGGGTCCCAAATGGAAGATGGCAGTGCAGGAGCTGGAATTGTAGGGCCAAATTTCCAAAAAGCAATTGCAATGGGAAAAACAGCTTCCATTTTTCAGGCGGAGGTCCACGCTTTAGAGTTATGTGCTAGAGAATGTCTACGCAGGGGTACACGCAACACCAAAATATGCATACTCTCAGATAGCCAGGTAGCTCTAAAATCATTAATAAACTTCTCATTCCAATCAAAGCTGGTCTGGGAATGCTGTAAACTTCTCAATACCCTAGCAGCGAGAAACTCTGTTACGCTAATGTGGGTACCGGGACACGAGGGACATGAGGGCAACGAAATGGCAGATACTTTAGCAAAAAAGGGTGCAGACACTGCCTTTATAGGCCCAGAACCCTTCTGTGGGGTAAACAGTAGCTTCACAAATAACTTGTTGTGCGAACAGGAAAAACGAAGTCTGCTAAACTACTGGAGAGCCCAAAAAGACATGCGGCAGTCGAGACTACTCATTGATCCTGAACACATCAGGGTAGATGCTTCTTTAAACCTCAGCAGAAATGACATCAAACTCTACACTGAACTTTTAACAGGACACTGTAAACTAAATTACCACCTGAAGAAAATAGGCGTGGTAGAAGACGATTCTTGTCGACTCTGTCAAGAGGAGCAGGAAACGGCAGAACACATTCTATGCACTTGCCCAGCGGTGGCAAGACGCAGACATAAGTACCTAGGCAGTGGGTTCATATCTCCAAATCACCTAGTTAAAATTAAGCCCACAGCAGTTACGAGATTTATAAACAGTCTAGGACTGTTTTAGTTGGGTACGAGGCTGCACAATAGATCTTTTAGGTCGCGGTGTTCTTTTAGCCTGTTAATAATAATAATAATAAAATACAAAGAAAAAAAAACCGAAAATTTAATAAAGCAAAAAGGTCAGCAAAAACTAAGAGCTTCGAATAATTTACAAGAAGAATATATTCATCAGCATCCCCTTCCCTAATATGGCAGAGCCTAAGACTCCTTAGTGGGAATTATGTCCCACATACAATTAAAATTATTAAAGAAAACCAGAATACAATAACTAAGCTCACCGATATAGCCAAAGCATTTGCAAAGCCGTGGTCATCCAACTCCCACGACTCTAACTTCTCTCCCAATTTTCGAAGATGCAAAAGGGAAATCCTGAACCTCCCTGAAGTTCGCAGTTGCCATCCAAAATCAAAATTTCTTGAAAACTTTTTAAACTCCAAGAGCTTGAGTTTTGTCTGAAAACTGTCAAAGGAACCTCACCTGGTAATGACAGGATTATATATCCAATGATAAAAAATGCAGCTGCAAGCTTCAAGCTACGTATACTACTATTTTTGAATAAAATATTTAATACTGGTACTCTACCACAAAGTTTAAAAAATGCCATAGTAGTCCCAATTAGAAAGGCCGATAAACCAATAGACTTCATGACTCTTATAGACCAATTTCCTTACTGCCATGTTTGACAAAACTGATGGAAAAAAATGATATCTAAGCGGCTTATGTGGTCCATAAAGAAACATAAACTATTATTAACTATTATAGTTTTAAGGTACATTATAATTATCTTAAGAAAAGCTTAACCGCCAGGTTAAATTTTATAAAATATACGAATACAATATATGTATTAATATAAAATATCGTCCTAAAATATTGTATTCGTTGTAAGTTAAAATAATATGTCAATAGTGGGCGTGGCTACAAAAAGAACACGCCCATTTTTATGTGGTGTTTAATGCTGGTACCCGCAACCTTTCTGTGAAATTTCGTTGAAAAATATTCAATACGATTTTGTTTGATTGTGGGTGTGGCAGTAGTAATAATCTGCCCATATTTGGATTGCATGCTAGTACAGATCTAATATATACTGCTACTAATTTCTATTCAAATATCATAACTACAAGTATAGATAGGGTAATAGCTTTTAAGTGGGCCCCCAAAGTTCTTAATATTGGAGGGAGGCGTATCCTCTCTCTGATCGACCCTTCTGGCTTTCTAGGGTCCATATACGTACTAATAGAAAATTTCGTCCAAAAATATTGTATAGGTGGTATGTTATAATAATATGTCAATAGTGGGCGTGGCTGTAAAAAACACGCCCATAACTGCCAAATTGCGTGACGATTCCATCAATCGGACCGAAGTTATAGTCATTTTAAAAAAGTGAGAGAAGTTCCTTATATGGGAGGTAGGCGTAGTCTTTGTCCAAATCGCCCAAAAGCAATCTGGTTCTGTATCTTTGTCCAGAATATACTTTTGCAAAATTTCATTAAGATAGCTCTAACGGTATAGAAAAATGTGGCCACAGACGGACAGACGGACGGACAATATAAAAATTGCTTAGAATGTGATTCTGATCATATCTGTATACATATGTCTATACCTACCACGCCACCTTCTTGAAACTGCAACCCCTCTCAAAAACACAAAATTAGTATTTGCCTTTTTTAAAGGTAAAGGGTATAAACACATACGAGGTCTGTTCAAAAAGTATCGCGAATTAGAATTTTCGCGGGCTACGGATGATCGATTTTCGACCTTTTTGTGGCGTTATGTTGGTAGTCATGACCCTCAGTTATGTTGACAATCTCGGCCATTTTGAATATTCAGTCAGTTTTTGACAGCTATTGTGCGTGGAAGTGTTTTAGCTTCCATCGTGATAAAACTGTGAGTTTCAGTGGCTCACCCCGATTGACTTCTTGGGCTGTGAGAGCTTCTCCAATTAGCAAGTGCCTGGATTTTTATGTTGTCAGGGCAGTTGAATCGTTAGACATAGGAAACAGATCTTGAGTTAAGGATCGCCTCAATTTCTACGAGGACTGTTTCTAGTTCTTCATATGTCAATGATGCCGTTGCAACAATTCTAAGTAGTTGACGTTTTGCGGACTTAACTGCAGCTTCCCATAAACCTCCAAAGTGCGGTGCCATGGATAGAATGACTTGAAATCGTTATCCCTTTGCACTTTACTGGGATACTATTACTTCTTTCCCGTTATCAGAATAGATATTTTGAGCCAGTTCGAATACTTGATTTTTACATCTACACAATTTGTTGCATTGTTGGAGTAGTTGTTTTGGCAAAGCTCTCAACGGCTGATAAAGACTTTCAATGGTCCAATGAATGATCCGTTTCATGTATCGATAGTGGTCCCAGAATTTTATTGAATCGTTGTCATTATTGATGAAGTCCAGATTGACTTCATGGACACATTCTGGGCTGTTTGAAGGATCAAGGATGACTTGCACACCATTTTACAAATTGAAACTGTTGGAATACCAATAATTTGGCATCCCTGCCGATGTAACATCCAGACTGTAACTTCATTATATTTTGACATTCTTTATAATTGGTTTTCTATAGACTTCTTCCTGTTTGAATCTTAACAAATATAGACATTAACTCGGTCTTTTATTTAAGATAGTCGGCAGAATTTCAATAGGTTATGGACCCATTAGGGTATTATTTATTTATTTATTTATTTATCTCTACAAATTGTTGTTAGGACATGAAGGTAATAACCTTTTTAAACTTTCCTAACGATGTATAGGATATATATATATATATATATATATATATATATATATATATATATATATATATATATATATATATATATATATATATATATATATATATATATATATATATATATATATATATATATATATATATATATATGTATATATATATATATATATATATATATATATATATATATATATATATATATATATATATATATAAATATATATATATATATATATATATATATATATATATATATATATATATATATATATATATATATATGTTTATGGGAATGGTAAGCCTTTTTACCAACCGCTTGAACTATTCAATTTTTAAACGACCGATAATAAAAACTGCAACTACGTGTGCTTAAGGTATATGATCAACTGGGGAGAATTTTATTTGCACAGTGCAAGCTATGCTAATACATCAAAAATACATATACAAAATTAAAGGAGGAGAGAGAGAGAGGGAGTTAAATTAAGAGAGTTAAACATTGTTATATTAAGAGACATTGTTATATTCCTAAAATACGAGTATTTATAATTAAATATAGTATTACTACGAACATCCTCCCCCCGTTGGAAGGGTCCCGCTTTCAACATTGCCAGGATCTGTGGGAAGGCAGCATAGTTAGGTCACGGCTCGTTTGAGTATACCACTTGATGTGCGAAGAACCGCCACACGAACAACATTGTCATCACCCTTAATTGTTTCCGCTACTCTTGCCATTTGCCACTTTAAACGTGGAATATTTTCGTCCTTTATCAAAACAAGAGCTCCCACTTTTAGATTTGCTGAAGCGTGTTGCCATTTGGTCCTTTGCTGCAAAAAGTGAAGTACTCCGAACTCCATTTTCTCCAAAATTGTTGCTGCATATAGCAAACGCGTTGCCAACAATTTAATCGATTGAAATTCAAAGGAGTGACATCCGGTTCTATTATAGCGGTGAAGGGACCGCCAATAAGAAAATGGGCAGGAGTTAGTACGTCTAAATCGTCAGGATTTTCTGAAATGGGACAAAGAGGACGTGAATTTACAATTGCGGATATTTGACACACAAGAGTACGGAGCTCTTCGAAATTTAGAATGTTTAAACCGACAGCTCGATAAAAATGAAACTTGGCGGTTTTAATAGCCGCCTCCCAGAGTCCTCCAAAATGTGGAGATCTAGGTGGGATGCATTTCCAATCAATTCCATCGCGGAGGCATTGCTGCTCAACTGCCCTTAAGTGTGTCTCATTGAAGAACAACCTTTTTAGAGAAACCAATTCATTTTTCGCCCCTACGAAATTTGTTGCGTTGTCTGACCAAATGGTTTGCGGTTTTCCTCGAGTGCATGTAAAACGGCGTAGAGCTGCCAAGAATGCTGGAGTAGACAAATCCTTTACCAGCTTCAAGTGGACAGCCTTTGTAGAAAAGCAAATAAATAGGCAGACGTAACATTTTATTGGTGGTCTATTCCGAACTTCAGACCGACTAGAATGGCCCACAAAAGTCCGTACCAGTCACTAGAAAGGCTCTGTTTGCCTTTACTCTTCCTTCCGGTAAATCTCCCATGATGTGCTCCGTTAACCTAGGCCGTACGTGCAAGCAGCTGATACACTTATTAATGATGTGGCTTACTGCCTTGCGACCACCTACTGGCCAATATTGTAGACGAATTGCGGCTAATGATGCCTGCCTCCCTGCATGCAATTATTTGCGATGAAAGAATTCTATTATCGAATTTGTAACCGGATGCCCTTGGGGCAATATAATTGGATGCTTCGATTCAAAGTCCAGAGCTGAATGCTGGAGGCGTCCTCTCACTCGCATTAAACCAAAGTTATCTAAAAATGGTGTGAGAGAGCAGATTTTGCTAGATGATGCTACGCGACTACCAGATTCGAGTATTTTGTAATCTGGGAAGTGCCTTTGTTGTACCATTCGAATCAATAAATATGTGCCTTGATGAACATCCTCTACTGTAAGTGGACCCCTTCGGTCCTTGCCTCGCGAAATAAATTTGTAAATATAGCCGAATACTCGTTGCAGCTTTCCAAAGGAGTTAAGAAATTTGCATTTTAATGATAAGTCCGACATGTTTGATGTTGAAAGCAAAATATTCTTGCGCTTCTCGGGTAGTTCTTTAACATAACCTGGGGAATCTGGCCACGTATCTCGATCGCCTTGAAGAAAGGCCATGCTTCCAAAGCTTACATTTCAGTAATTCACGTGGTGTGGATCCCCTTGACAGGATATCTGCAGGATTCATTGTGGTTGGTACAAAATGCCATTTCATTCCTGCAGTGAGAATTTGAATATTATTCACTCTATTTGAAACGAATACTGTGAAATTTGACGGTTCATTTCGTAACCATGATAATACCACCATGGAATCAGCTGTGAAAATCACATTCAAAAATTCCTAATTTTGAAATTGAGCTTACAAGTTCCGATAGGAGCATAGCTGCAGATAACTCTAGTTTTGGGACTGTCAGGGTTTTTAGTGGTGAAACTCGTGATTTCGAACAAAGTAAATCTACATTGATTCTATTCTTATTTTGTGATCGAATGTAAATGCACACACCATATGCCAACAGGCTTGCATCACAAAATGCTTGAACTTCCACCTTCGAGCATGGCAACACAAATAAGCGACGAAATTTAGAACTCTCTACTGTTTTAAATTCTTCCAATAAATTTACCCAAGTTGAATAAAGTGTCTGGGGTAAGCTCTCGTCCCAGTCTACCTTGTCCTTCCATAGTTGTTGAAGCAAGATTTTGGCCTTAGCGATGACAGGACCAATCAAGCCTAATGG
Source organism: Clusia tigrina (assembly GCA_920105625.2). Lineage (NCBI taxonomy): Eukaryota > Metazoa > Arthropoda > Insecta > Diptera > Clusiidae > Clusia > Clusia tigrina. The sequence continues at coordinate 554,448 of CAKKTE020000656.1, forward strand.
GTCATAAAAGCGGGCAATGGTGGACAATACCGATCGTTTTGTCACTTTACCCGGAAGTGAGTGTGGCATGAATGAATACAAGAAAGAATCTGCCACAGGATCCCATACCAAGCCAAGAGTTTTGGTCACGTCGCTCCCATCACTAAATCTCAAATATTTTTCTTTATCTTTCTCTGGAACTTGGTTTAGCACCTTAGAATTGTTGGAACACCATTTTCTTAAATTGAAATTTCCTTTATTACAGAGCTCAGTTGTTTGACGCATAATCGCCGTGACTTCGTCTTCAGAGTTTCCTCCTGAAATGAGGTCGTCAACATAGAAATCTCTGCGAACTGTCTCTGCACCGATTGGCAGAACTCGCTCTTCATCATAAGCTAATTGATGCATGGTACGAATAGACAAAAATGCCGCCGATTTGGTACCGTATGTGACCGTATCTAACTTATATATTTGTATATTTTCCTCTGGAGAGTCACGCCATAAAATGCATTGAAGAAAATTGCCAGGATGCTGCATTCGTACACATCTGTACATTTTGCATATATCTCCTGTTAGAGCGATCTCAAAGGTTCGGAAGCGTAATAGAATACTGAAAAGATTTGGCTGGATTGTAGGTCCAGCCATCAGCAAATCGTTAAGCGAATAGCCAGTGGAAGTTGATGCCGACGCATCAAACACAACTCGCAATTTTGTTGTTGTGCTGTCTGACTTAAAAACACAATGATGAGGCAAAAAATACGTTGGAGTGCCAAGGTAACAATCGTCGGCAAGTGACATGTGATCTAAATCTCTGTACTCTTTAATAAATGATGAGTATTGAATTCGTAATTCAGTGTTTCGAAGAAGCTTTCTTTCCAAAGACTTAAAGCGCAATAATGCTTGCTTATACGATTCACCAAGGAGGTCAATGCTATGTTTTGTGGGAATACGCACAGAGTACTCGCCAGAACTTAAACGTTTAACATTGTTTTTGAAGTGCAATTCGCACTCAGAGCTTTCATTAGCGTAAGGCTGCTCAGTCTCAACAAAATGCTCTACCTCCCAAAAACTCCTTAATAGCTGCTCTAAAGAGCCATCAGAATCATTTTCTGAAGCACGTTTATCGACGACTGCTAAAGATACAATTTTACTAGTGGAAGGTTGTCTTCCACCACATACAATCCAGCCTAACTTTGTTTTCTGAAGGAGTGGTAAGGTTGGGCTCAATCGAATTTGGCCGACGCACATCAAATCAAAGAGTCCGGCTCCAATCAAAATATCCACACGCTGAGATTTGAAGAATGTTGGGTCGGCAAGAGTTATATTTGAAGGTATATTCCAAAATGTTGCATTTAAAGAGATATTGGGTTGATGGTCGGTGATCGAAGGAATGGCAACGGCTGTGATTGAGGTATGATAACCACCATCATGAGATTGAATGCAGATATCAACAGTTTGGTCAGCCACAAAATCCCTTTCACCAATTCCAGGCACTTGGGTTTTTGATTTGGTTGTTTTGAGTTGTAGCTGACTAGCGGCACGATTTGTTATAAAATTTAATTGTGACGCGGAATTAAGGATTGCTCTGAATGGAATCGGGTTTCCTGTTCTTGGTTTCAAAAACACAATTGCAGTAGCGAGAAAAATAAAATCTTCAGGCATTGCGCTTGATGTGGCAAGCTGAGAGTTCAGAAGTGAAGTTGACACCAGGGCTGCCTGTGAATTGTGGGCAGGAGCAGAAAGGTTAGAACAATTTGATATTACAGCAGCAGCTTGAGGCGAAGCAATGCGATCAAAATGTAATAGTGTATGATGCTTAGATGAGCACTGCTTGCAACAGATAGATTTGCAATTGTTGATAATATGCCCTGGCTTCAAACAATTAATACATAGCTGTCGCCTTTTGGCTTCTTTAAACCGTAAGGTGGGAGATAACCTTAAAAAGGCGAACAGGAAGAAATTGCATGCTCCCTTACATTGCAAAATGTGCAAGGTTGATTAGGATGAACTGTGACAAACACATGTTTAGTACCCACCTGCTTGCTCAGTGTCTGGCTTGCCGAGGCTGCAGTTATACCTTCCATTATCCGGCATCTCTTCTCTAGGAACCCCACCATAGATTCCCACGTTGGTATGTCGTGCGAAGGAGATTCCTCCTCCCATTTCGCTCTGGTTCCAGCATCGACCTTGCTGTGAACCAGATATATGAGCACACTATCAAGATGTTCATCTCGACCAGCAATAGAGTACAAGGCTCGAAGGTGAGATTTAATCTTATCACACATTTGCCTTAAACCAATGGCAGAGCCATCACGAACCGTCTTTAGATTGAAAATTTCCTTAACATGTGTCTGAAACTGAATGCGTTTAATATCAAATCTAGATTTTAGCAAAGTTACCGCATTAATATAATTTTGGTCATTTATTTCCAATGACCGAATGGCATCCATCGCTGTTCCACTCCAACAAGATTTTAAATGCTGGAATTTTTCCACGCCCTTTAAATTTTGATGGTTGCCAATTATTGTTTCAAACAATGACCAAAAGTCAGGCCACTCAGTGGCAACTCTAACTTCGGCAAATACGAAGTTTTACAGTTTGAAACACCTGAGCCTCCACCGAACTGTCTTGGGGGTAGATGCCATCGCACCTGAAGACGCACGCTCCTTTAGCTTTTTGGCAATCACAGATTTAATCTCCGAAAAGTATTCAAAAAATTGGCATCGAGCATCACTCTCAATTTCTTCATGGTCCTCATCTCCAATTGAGATTGCACGTCTTCGAACTGCTCTTGCAATCGATTACTGCTGGAAAGCAGTAATTCATCAGATGAACGTAACACAATTTCAGCTAGTCCCTTCTGTATTAACTTCAATTGCGAGATGAACCATGCACTTTTACGCGCCAAGAACATCCGATTTTTATTAACCGTTTCCAGAACCGCTGGATTTGACACGGAATGTCGACCTTTCTTTGATCTTGACATGGTAGTATTTGCTGTAAACTAAAAATCACAAACCGATATGACGAACGAAAAGTACCGATATAGTCTAGTGTAGCTACAACGAAAGGTAAACTGAGAGATAGCGAGTACCGTTATTTCCGAAACCGTATTTATTTTGCCTCTAAACCTTAGGTAATTATTTTAAGCCTTGCATTTAAATGAACACGTTTAATGAACTTATTAAACCGAATGTCCGAACACTAAAAACTGTGTTATAGAAAGTCACGATCACAAAGTAATCAGTTAATATGACAATATAGGTAGCAGCACGATTGCAGCGAACTTAATTGACCGAACACAACTGTAGCGACACTAAACGAAGCAGCTAGAAATCAATATATGCACCGGCAACGAAAGGTAAACGAAGTAATCGAAATTGCGCTGGCAGCGGCAGCGAGCAGATAATGTTTAATGTGAGAATCAAACCAAGTGTTTGAATCCCCAATTATCCCCGAAAGTCACACAAAGTCAGAAAGAAGGCGTCGGTGTATTTTCCAGCCAACCAATTTTAGCAGGAAAAGTTCCGACCAAGTAAATGCCCGTTGGAATACCCAATCCAAAAACGAATTAAACGAAAAAATGCAACCGATATCACGTCGGGGTCACCAAATGTTTATGGGAATGGTAAGCCTTTTTACCAACCGCTTGAACTATTCAATTTTTAAACGACCGATAATAAAAACTGCAACTACGTGTGCTTAAGGTATATGATCAACTGGGGAGAATTTTATTTGCACAGTGCAAGCTATGCTAATACATCAAAAATACATATACAAATTTAAAGGAGGAGAGAGTTAAATTAAGAGAGTTAAACATTGTTATATTAAGAGACATTGTAATATTACTAAAATACGAGTATTTATAATTAAATATAGTGTTATTACGAACAATATATATACGAGTATATATATATATATATATATATATATATATATATATATATATATATATATATATATATATATATATATATATATATATATATATATATATATATATATATATATATATATATATATATATATATATATATATATATATATATATATATATATATATATATATATATATATATATATATATATATATATATATATATATATATATATATATATATATATATATATATATATATATATATATATATATATATATATATATATATATATATATATATATACTAGTATATATACGAGTATATATATTTTTTTATTTTTTTATTTTTTTAATAATTAACTTAACTGGAACAATTCATTCCAAAGTAAAATGAAATATAATTTATAAAAGAAATAGATTTATACAAATAAAATTATAAACTTATAGAGGTGGATGATTTATACAATTAAAATAAAAATATACAACAAACAATTAACAATAATATAATTACAGATCACAATTTACGAACAAAGAACAGATTGTCCAGAAATTCACTGCGCCCGAAAGTAGCCCCCAAGTTCATTGCTGAAGTGTACAGTGTTACCAATAATTCGCAGCCGTACAGAAAGTGAGTTCCAGAGTCTTACTGCATACACGAAAAACTGACGATCAAACATAAGAGAGGAGTGTTTGCACGGGACAAGTTGGTTACAACGACAGGAACATGTGAACCTGAGACATCTAAACAAATAAGGAGGTTCCCAGGTGTAAATAATCTTGTGAAGTAAGATGATAGTGTTAGACTCCAAGAGTTGATCAAATGTGATCCCAAAAACTTGCCTTGATAAAGTGAATACATGATCTGTTCTACTCAAGCCATAAATATACCTTGTTAGATTATTAAATAGGGCATTAAGCTTTCGTTTGCTAGCTGCATCACAATTCACAAAAATTTCACAACCATACAGCAATGTTAGGAGAAGGTAGGCCTTAGACAAGAGCATTCTGATTCTTTGTGGGGTGAAATATTGCGTTGAACACAGCATACCGTAAAATTTACCAACCGTGACTGCAACGTGGTTACTCCATGTTAGAGTACTCCCAGGTTTTTAGCCGTGTTTAGACATTCAATCACAGACCCATTCATTATAATGCTGGGTAGTATTGTGGTATCAGAGTGTTTGTTGTAAGTCACTAAACATTTTGACTTTCTTTGCCCAGTTATAAACATTAGATAAGTCATTATTAATTTGAGTGACACAATTAATAATTTCGTCCCTTTTACAGCTTTTGTAAAGTTGGATGTCATCAGCAACTAAATGAATATCACAAATGTGCAATGCAGTCATCATGTATATATATACAAAAAAGAACTGGACCCTGAGGTACACCTCGTACTACCGACAAGAATTCCGAAGCCGCGTCATCACACTGACTCGGTTGGTAAACCGCTTGGGTTCTTTCTGTAAGGTATGATTCTATCAACTTCACGGCGCCGGATGAGAAATTGTGCATTCCCAGAAGCTTCGTCCATAAAATATTGTGGTCAACACAGTCAAATGCCTTTGAATGGCCCAATAATACCAAAAAAGACACCCTATTTAAGTCAAGTGATGCGCGAATACTCTCCACTACAGCAATCAGAGCCGTTATGTAGCTCCTCCTTGGCATGAACCCAGACTGCCGTTCCGTTATAATGTTATTGTCTGCTAAATACTTTTTTAATTGTCTCGACACTACCAGTTCAAATACCTTGGACAGGTATGGTAAAATTGCTATTGGTCTATAATCGTTGTCAGACTTTGGAGTTGGAATAATTTTCCCTAAATTCCAACAATTAGGAAAAGTTGATGTCATTATAACAGTATTAAAAATATGAGTTATGACTGGCAGCAGCTTAGGAAGTACGGCCTTAACAAAGACAGGGTGAATCTCATCGGTACCACAAGCAAGTGACTTTATACCCAGAAAACACTCCTGACTCGTCAACACGACAAACCCCAAATATAATATCAGAGGACACAGAACTACAACAGTTCGCATAAGCATTCTTTTGCACTGCTTCAATTGGAATATTGACAAATTTTCTGTTTAAATCATTCATCAAGTCCATGTCAATGGTCCCAAAAATAGCAATATTCCCTATATCTATGCTCCGAATATGTCTGCATGTTTGTTTACTGTTTACTGTACTGCTAATTATTTTTCCGAACTGGGAGTATTTAGCGGCTTTGACATCTTTAGTAACCTAGCTTCTAAGATTTCTGTAAGCTTCATATAGAAGTGGTAGCTTATATTGCCTCCATCGTCTGTATGCAGCGTCGCGTATTTTAATTAAATTCTTGATTTTATTAGTAAACCAAGGCTGCTCTTTATGCTCAACGGTGAGCACTTTCTTTGGGACAAACTCATCAAAAAGACATTTAATATTAGAATGTAGATATTCCACTTTGTCGTTTACTGAGGACATAAAATATATCAAGTTCCATTGCACACTGTCAAGTTTAGAACACAAATGTTGGTAGTCAATATTTTTAAAGTCACGGTATCCCAAAACTTTGGTTGTCATATTAAGTGTAATATCAAGTCAGAAAAATAAGGTCATGTTTTGAAAAACAGGGAGTAGGGTGTTGTTAGTAAATTTTAATCTTATTCAAATCATCAATAAAATACACGTCCAACAGCGAACTGTTTGTCCCCGTAAAATGTGTCGGTGGTGTTGTATTAGCGGAAACCAAGCCCAATGCCAAAATTTCTGTGACCAGTCCGCTCTCAACTAGAATATTGCTATTGAAGTCTCCTGCAATAACAATATTTTGAAAGTTCAAAGAAAAGGCCCGAATGTGATCTATCTACGATTAGGTCTGTAGACACAGCCCACTAGAAGTCTTTCAACTCCATTGTCAACACTTAAAAACAAATTCTCAATCTAATCTTCACAAATTTATTTGCTATGGAATTTGCACGCAATACCATCCCTCACAAAAATTGCCACCCCGCCGGCATGAGTCATTCTACCCACACGAAACAATCAGTATCCACTGACACTGAATAAACTTCTCTACATTGATGACATGAACCAAGTTTCAGACACACAAACCAAATCAACACCAGAACTCTCAAATAGATATTTGAACTCATCCATCTTATTCATTAAGCTTTATGCATTTAAATGACAAATTTTCATTCCCATTTGTAATCTACCAAGAAAACGAATAAGGTTAAAATTACTATCCATGGAACTCACTGATAGGTTAATTAGACCATTCAGAACGACTGTAGCTACGATGAATTAGTAATGAGGGTATACGATCATATACTCTCCTTAATATTAATTTGGCAACACATACTGTTTGGTTACGCTCTGAACTCAAGAGCAACCTGCAAGAGCATTTAAAAAGGTACAATGAATTCAGCACAACTGTGCACAATAATAACTTACGAGTACTTAAGTATACATACTCCTATGAGTATATAGTATCCAAAACAAAAAATATAAAAAAGTGTAACATTATAATATAAAACAATTATTTTAATTCAAATGATTCAATATAGACTCAGAAGAGAAAACATCAAGTATAATAATTATCATGAAAGACAAATCATTCCTCTACACGAAAAAGACTTGCTGCACTGAATCTATGCGCGTTGCTCTCTCATGCTCCGCACACTTAACGTGAACCAGACCCCGCAAAGTGAATACTGTGAACAAGTGCTTTTGCTTTTTCAAGCGGATTGCCGCTCGCATTATATCAAAATTCAGCTTTGTTAAGTTTTCGTTCACGGAAATTGGGACGTCCGAATCGAATCCAGCATGCCGTAAACATAAGGTGCTACGAATAGTGCGTTTAAAAATAACACGGCTTTTGTTCTTGTATTCATTTTGTGTATCAATAATGTGTAATATTTTGCTGGAGTTTCTTGACTTTTGTTTTACTTTTCTGGTGTTTACACTCCTATCTGTATTTGTTATTGCTACTAATCGTTAATATTTATTTGTTATATTTTTTGATCAAATTGTACATGTGGTAAAATTTGTTAAAATTAATAAACTATTAGAGACGATTTCAAACACTACCGAACTGGTCAAGAGAATTTTGCTACATTCCCTAGACCTATCGCGTGAATAATTATAAAGAAATATTTTTGTGCTCCGTGCGAATTTTTATAAAGATTGTGTCGGATTAATTAAACGGTGGCATTCGTTTCAATAAGTTTTTTAGGTTAGCACATGCGTTGTCTACCTACAAATCGGCAAACCGGTAAAAAAGTCGCAAAAAGGTCGTGGAGATACGTGGCAATTTGCAATGGAAAGCGTGCTCGAACTCAGTGATTTGCATAAATGTATAACCGAGCTGGTTATAGAAAAAGACGAAGCAAAATTGAGAAAAGCTAAAGCCAAAAGAAATTGTACCAGGATACCGGCTTAACGCGAAAAATCGGAATATTGCGTAAACTTATTACAGTGCGTCTGGAAAACTGCGACTCGATGGCTGATTATGTGAATCAATTGATATAAGTTCTAAGTATTTGTGAGACAGAAATTGACATCCCTTGCTCAAATTCTAGAAAAAGGGAACAATATGGTGTTCGATAACAGTGGTTGTCGAAAAGCAATGAAAAAGGCGAACCCCTTACCAAAACAAAATGTTGCCGGGGAGTGTACAAATTTGATAATTAAACTGCGTCGTGTATATTATCGAAACAAGCTACAAATATTATGACTTGGCATCGCTCGATTTGAAGGAATTGCTTGATTTGATTCACTCCGACCTATGCAAAAAAAAATCAATTGGAGGCGCCAGGTACTTTATAATATTCATCGATGACTACTTTCGAAAAGTTTTTGTATAGCTCCTGAAAGTGAAGGATGAGGCGCTTGAATGCGTTAAAGAATTTAAAAGTTTCGTTGAGAACCAGACAAAACCAAAAATTAAAGATTTTTGCACCGACAACGGTAAAGAGTACATTGGTGAGCAGTTTGAAAGATTTTGCCGAAAATCAGGTGTACTATATCAAACTTTAAGTCCGTATACGATCGAACAAAACGGGGTTGCGGAAAGACTGAATCGCACCAACGTGGAATTAGCGAAATGTATGGTCTTTGATGCTGGATTAAGCAAATCCTATTGGGGCGAAGCTGTTCACACGGCGGTCTACGTTATCAATTGGTCCGCTAGCTCAGTGCTATCGAAGGCGTGACAGAGGGAATCTGGACTGGTACCGACATCGATGTAAGTAACATCCGCATTTTCGGATCTCCATATCGGTCGATGTACCGAAACAGCGTCGGCGCAACTGGGATCCGAAGTCCACGAAATTGATATTTGTTGGCTACAGCGACACCAGGAAGGGATATCGATTTATCAAGCCGCAACAAAGAAGGTTGTAACGAGCCGAAATGTGCTGTTTATGGAAATATTGGCGAAAATATATGACCCCATTTCATGCGGCATCAATGACGGTGATGATTCAGTGGGGGATACAGAAGCGAAGCCTCCAGATACCATTGAAATTAAAACTCCGTCTGACGCTGTTCCTGACGATTCAGAGGATGACGTCTTTGATCACGCATCGCAAGCAGTAGGAAAACCTGACCGAATTGCTATGCCACGTGACTTCGCGAGCCAAGGTATGTACCGGGTTTTTCAATAAGAGCGCTACAAAAGTTTTTTTAAATAAAACAAAACCGGTTTTAGATATCAATGAAATTCTTTATTCCTGTGAAAGTACGTTCGATGCCATTATGTATGGAACTCGATTTCTTTTGCATGGCCACCACGGGCACGCTTTCAGAAGTCCAAACGCTGGACCCAATTTTCAACGGTTTTCAAGCATAAATCGGCCGATACTGCTGCAATTTCACGTTCGATATTCGTACGAAGTTCATCGATCGTCGCTGGCTTGTTGGCATAGACCATAGACTTGACGTAGCCCCACAGAAAATAATCTAACGGCGTCAAATCGCACGACCGAGGCGGCCAATCGACTGGGCCATTTCGTGAGATAACACGTTCACCAAACTTGGTTTACAGTAAATTGATTGTGGCATTCTCTGTGTGGCTTGTGGCGCCGTCCTGTTGGAACCACATGTCCTCCAAGTCCATATTATCCAATTGGGGCCAAAAATATTCGGTTATCATTGAACGGTAGCGATTCGCATTCACAGTAATGTGCCGGTCTTGATCATCACGGAAGAAGTACGGCCCAATGACGCCGCCGGCCCATAAACCGCACCAAACCGTAATTTTTTCGGGATGCAATGATGACTCATGGAATACGTGTGGATTGCTGTCTAACCAATAACGTATATTTTGCTTATTGACGAAGCCATTCAGCCAGAAATGAGCCTCATCATAAATTGGACGTAGCGCTCTTAAAGTTGAGGCGACTGACTCCGAATTTCGGTAGTATATTTTAATAATTTCGACTCGTTGTTGGCTCATATATCTTTGCATTATGAAATGGCAAACCTTACTGAAGAGAAATGTCAAAAGAGCGGGAAAAAATATGGCGTTGTTTGCTGTCATTATCGATTTACTTTTGTAGCGTTTCTTTTGAAAAACCCTTTATCTCACCTGGCAGAAATCAGCGCCAGCCTAAGGCCATTCCAGTGGAATTTGATGATGCAGTACTCCGTTCTAATTACGACAAATGGAAAGCTGCTATTCAAAGTGAAATGGAGTCACACATATAAAATGAATCTTGGAACTTGATCTCATTACATACCGGGCGTCAGGTCACTAAATCCAAATGGGTTTATAATATCAAGCAAAATATTAGCGGCGAAATCTTTCCGTATAATGCGCGCCTAGTCTCTAAGGGATGCTCCTAGCGATTTGGAGTTGATTACAGCGAGGTGTACCCTCTTCTATATATCGATAAGATATCTAAAAGTATTGTAGGTTAAGCTCAAATTGAAAATCGATCAGATGGACGCGGTGACTGCCTTCTTACGAAGGGATTTGATATGGAGCTTCCAAATGCCTGTGGCGTTGAAAGCGGTAAAATCTGCAAGTTAAATAAAGCAATTTACGGCTTAAAACAAAGCGCTCGTCAATGAAGTTAGAAACTGGAGAAAACGTTAAAGTTGTTTGGCTTGCTGAATTCGAAAATGGATCCGTGTGTGTTCTACAGTGCTGATTCTCAACATATGCTGGCGATTTACGTAGATGATATTTGATTTTCTGTACCGACCCAGATGTCCGCAACAAGCTGAAGAGAGCAACCTGTGATGCATTTGAAATGAACGATCTTGGCGTGGCTAAAAACTGTGTCATATCACCTACGACATGTAGGCAAATGGTATATGGTTAGATCAGGCGAAATATACCCGATAAATCCTTGAAAGATTCGGCATAGCAAATTCAAAGCCAGTACTCCAAATAATCCTAATCAAAAACTCTCGGCGAATAAGTGCACCGAAGAAGATCCGCTGTCGAATGTGCCAGGAAGCATTTATTTATTTATTTTTTTGTCGGAACAATCTAGTTCTGGCGACATACCAATCATGTCAAGAGGGTGTAGCTGCTCTGATAACAGTTCCGACCAAAGGTGGTTGTTGACGGGCTATGCTTACCTGATTTCCTGGAAAGTGGGACTCCAAAAGCAAGCTGAGTATCTCACTTTGCCTCTCCGTATATGAGCCATCAGGTTTCCTGAGCGACCCCAGCTTAACGGTTTGGTCCTTTTTCAGGACTTTCACCAGTTTTGCCGTGTCACTCAGGGATTCGATATCACTGCAGAAATCTTTAAAAGAAGCCCTTTTCGAGTCCCGAATTAGCTTCTTGTAGTCCCTCTGAAAACGTCGATATCGTTCCCAGTCCTCATCAAGATTCGTCTTGAGGGCCCAGTTGAGGAGTTTTCTAGACTCACGCCTCAGCACCTGATTCCACCATGGAACAGGAGTCCGGCTAAGATGAGGTCTACTTGGACAGGCTAGCTCGAAGCTGTTTGTTAGAGCGGTGTTGAGATGTTCAACAGCCGCCTCAATGTTCTGCTCCTTGCGAAGTTTCAGTGGCGTCACGTAATTGCTACGCAGTGCCTCCCTGAACTTTGGCCAGTCTGTTTTTCTTGGGTTTCTGGTGGGCAATGGCATCTGCGGCCGCTCGCCACACTGAAACTCAATATATCTCTGGTCCGAGCACGAGTCTTCGGCGAGGACCCTCCAGTTGTTGATCGACCATCCTAGTCTTGAATTTGACAGGGTGACTTCAATTACCTCCTGCCTTCTCGTAGTCACAAAAGTAGGCTGCCTGCCTACATTGTGGATGTTCAGGCTGGAGGAGGCAATATACTCGAAAAGTCGAGAGCCCCGATCATTGCACTTGCTGCTGCCCCAGATCGTATGCTTGGCATTAGCATCGCAACAAAGAACCAGACTAAGACTGCGCCGCTCACAGAACCCTACGAGAGTAGCGACCTTCCCAGGTGGTGGCGCCTCCAAAGCATCGTAAGGACAGTAAGCAGATGCAATCACGAACCTCGACCATCCGTGCACACTCTTAAAACTAATCTCTGCCGCAACCAGATCCTGACAACAAATGCAACAACGCAGGTCGCTGCGAGATGGGATGATATTATAAGGTCGGCTCTAGGTCTAATCGAGTTTCTGTCATATAATATCGTGGCCCTTTTCAACGAGCCAAGGCCACACAGGCGACCCCTAAAGACCCAGGGCTCTTGTACTGTTGTTATGTGGGGTAATGTGTGCCGCAGGGTGAGTCGTCTACTTAGGAGTACAGTAGCGGCTTTAGAATGCTGCAAGTTAATCTGCGTTACCATCAAAGGACGATAGCTACGAGAATCGTCCGAGCCTCTCATCTAGGAAAGACATGAAAAGTGACAGTCCGAAAAAAGAGACTCAGACGGCTCCGCTACCGAGAAACCATGACATCAACAGAGGCTTCATCTATTCGCACCACAAGACTAGCACCTTCTTTACCATCCCGGTTGCTACCCCTGGTGTGCGAAAGAACTCGCCAAAGCCTCGTGTTGATGCCAGGGTTCTGAGCACGCAGACAGGAAAGGACATCTGCGGCCGTCAGATCGGGATCCGGAATCCAGCAGATGGCCTTCCTGAGGGACACGCTTGCTTCGCTATAGACCGCGAAGCGAGTGGTCCCCACGGGGGCACGTCATTGACTACACCCCTGAGCCAATCAAAGTTGTCCTGAGACGCGCACGACACCTGTAGAGTGCCGTCCTTTGTCTCATAGCCCTTCGCATTAGCTTCAGGACCGGAGGCAATGACGCGACGCATCAGATGACCTTTGCAGCATTTTATCTCTGCATCAGTCAGCCGACGGTCAGGCCCCAGCTTCCCAATCACCGCCATTGGTTGCGGGCCGGTAGCCTTCTCGCTGTACGATGGCTTGGCTGCACCTTTGGAAGTGCTTGGGCGAAAGTTAAGCTCACCACCCTCCACTAGCAAAGACTTCGCCGGTCAGATGGTTTTGCTGGGTGCGAGGGGCTGGGCAGACTGCAGCTTACCGGCAACATTCTTCCCCGCCACATTATCCGCCACCGTGGTTTCGCTCGTACCCTTTGGGGTCGTGGCGCCACCAGCAGTAACAGCTGCAGGGCAGGTGGGAATGCTGTTTTCAGCAACAATCTTCCGCCGCTTACCTCGCGAGCTAGATTTCGGAGCGGTCAATCCCTCCGCAGGCTCGGTGGCTTCCGTGGGTGTCTTTTCCGCCGACCTGGGCCTTTTGGAGGGAGTTGACACAGAAGGGCCGGCAGAGCCACGTGAGGATTTCTCCTGCACGAGCCTAGCAAGCCGCTTCTTTCTCTTCCTCCTCACTTGAGTTAGCGTTGCCCCAGAACCACTGGTCGGTCGTTCCGCCACTGTGGTGACTTCCCGACGCAGGCCCTCTGGATCCAGGGTACGTTCCTCTGTCTCTGAAGAAGGAGAGATTGCGGTAACAACCCCCGTCTCCACCAGGATGCGCTCTCGCTGCTAAAGGCGAGAGACTTTAGCGATGGTTGGGGCCTCCAGAATATGTGCCCCTGCCGCCGAAGCGGGTGGATTTCCACATGGGTGGGTTCTACCTGGAGTATTAAACCTTGTGTTGTCCATCGCCAGACCGTGGTTTTTGTTCGGGACTCCTCCCTAGCCAGTTTGGTCCACGAATGGTACCCATTCTCTATACCATCATTGTGATAGACAGACTGACATAACTCCCGCCCCTCATAAGAGGTTCAGAAGTAATGTCATTTGCCTACCAAGGGTCCCCCTATCCGCCACCTGGGGATGCGTCCGATGGGATGACAGGCAAATCCAACACGGACAGGAAGCAATTGGCAGTCTGCTCTATCTAGCCCAAGAGGCAAGGCCAGATATCGCGTTGGTGGTCAATGACTTTAGCCGCTTTAACAATAAACATGAAAAGGCTCATTGGGCAGAGGTTAAGCTTATATTCAGGTATTGGGAAGGTACAACTAATTTTAAACTCTTTTATGTTAGTTGCGACGGCGTGGTTTCTCTGATGCCGACTGGACATCTGATATCGATAAGTGTCGATCATGTACTATCTGGATATTCACTCTATGTAATGGCACTATCTCCTGGTGCAACAATCGTCAAGCTACAGTCGTATTGTCTAGCATGGAGGTAGAGTACATGGCATCCCCCTGTTCAAACGGCCATTTGGTTAAGACAATTCGGCCAAGACTTCGAGCCCGCGCTTGAAAATCTACCTGCTCGGATTGCATGTGAAGGCTAAAGTGCAATTGCTGTAGCTGAAACGGACAATTTCAGAGCCTGGTCACGGAATATTGATGTCCGCCATAATTTCGTCAGAGAGCGAATCATCGATTAGACCGTCAAAATACGCCACTTTGTAACAGAAAGTGTGGCTGCAGACAGCTTGAATAAGGCTGTACCTTCTAACAAAAATGAATTTGGGATTAAGTAATATTGAAGATTAAAAAAACTTCCTAAATTTTATCTAATTTAGTTATTAAAAAAATTTTTAATACTGTGAATTTGAATATGGATTGATAATTTACAAATTTCGAACTTTAATGTAGGAAATTTGCATTTGAAGTTGTAACACTTTTGTGTTCTATTAGTGGAGGTGTTGAAATACCAATAATATGGCATCCCTGCCGATCTAACATCCATATTGTAATTGCATTATACTTTAACATTCACTATATTTGGTTTTTCTAAAAACTTCTTCCTGCTTGAATCTTCAAAAAATATAAACGTAAAAAACTTAACCCGGTCATGCTCCCTTAAAATGAGAATGAGCTGTAGTTGAGCTTCGATGGTAGTTATCAAGCTGTTTCAGCATTCAAAACCATCGTCGACGTAAAAATTATCCCTCAAAATCTGCGTTTAATGCGTGGATAAGTAATCTTTTTCTCTGTTGGAACTCGTTGAAGGCATTCTGTAGCGAGATACGGCGCCAGATATAATATATATATATATATATATATATATATATATATATATATATATATATATATATATATATATATATATATATATATATATATATGTATATATATATATATATATATATATATATATATATATATATATATATATATATATATATATGTATATATATATATATATATATATATATATATATATATATATATATATATATATATATATATATATATATATATATTGGGATAGGGCGATTTGAACATCTTAATGGGCGCTTCGCGTTTCTGATCCTTGGGATTGTACTAAGCAAAAAAATCCACTAGACCATACGTCTACGGTGAAAATGGAGCTTCCAGATTTTGACTTGCAGTTTTTTCTCAGTCTTGATTTTTTTGGAAAATTTGCAAATTTTCTTGGGCTCATATTTCGTAAAGTATTTAAATTTTGACTTATTTTCACAAGTAAAGTTGTAGCTATTGTCTCGGGCTACAATTTCTCTGAACATATTACTTAGAAAAAACTTCGTTTTCATGGTCGAAAAGTCGAAAATGTAGAAAATTCACCACTTTTTGTCACGTTTTTTTAGATATTTTGGCCTATAACAGCCAAAAAAGACAAGACAAAAATTGTAGCCAAGACAATAGTTAAGAACTCTCTAGTACATCGCAAAAGCATTAGAACGCTCCTTCAGGCAGTTTTGGCCTTGTGAAAGTACAAATTCTTCGTGAAAATATTGATAAATTACCATTTTCAGTTGTTCATAGCGCAAAATCATAAAAATGTTCTAATTCTTATTTTTTCCACTTTTTTTATCCAAAAATATAATGTTTTTTTTCTTTTGTTCAAAAAATAATTGCTTTCTTCTTGATTCATACCATGTCTCTACCAATACAATTACTTTGTACTTTAAATGAATTTCACATAATTTTCAAAATAAATATTGAACAAAACAAAACAAAATTTAAAAAAAAATATATATACATATATATATACCACGAAATAAAACACAGCAAGTAATAAAATTAAGATTAATATTTAATAATTGGATAATTAAATACGTTAATGCGCACACCAATAACACATGTTTGACCGCATGAACATCAACTAACCGATTGCGCATGCTTATTAATTGTAGTGTGTTTGGTGCGGTTGTATCGCCGAATGGTGATGCCAGTCGCTATTACTCGCACTACTACATATATATAAGAACAAAGTTAGGAACAATTAGAAATGTCAAATAATAAAGTTAAAATAGCTGAATACAAGAGAATGTGCCACGTATTGAAAGATTTAACGAATCTTACATATTCAAAAATAACGATATATATATATATATATATATATATATATATATATATATATATATATATATATATATATATATATATATATATATATATATATATATATATATATATAAATATATATATATATACATATATATATATATATATATATATATATATATATATATATATATATATATATATATATATATATATATATATATATATATATATATATATATATATATATATATATATATATATATATATATATGTAAATAAGAATATTTATATAGTTATAAAAAGTACAGAGTTTATTATGTAAAGAGTTTAAATTATGTTCAAGTTAAATGTAAAATTAATAAAAGAAATTATGTTCAAGTTATATGTAAAATTAATAAAAGAAATAAGAAAACGCCTGATTCGGCTGAAATCCGGCTGACAACTAACTACTCGCTAATTCTCTTCCTTCTATCGTTCACAGCGTAGGGATGCCGCCTCTCAACGCATGAAGAGGGTTGCCATGTTACATTCGGCCATCCTGTTCATCATCTGTCCCAGATGATTCTTCTAAAAAATTGTGATCGTAGCTTTCGTCGACACAGCACCAAAGCTTAATGTTATCAGCACTAGTTGATGTCTGAATCGGGCCGATAAAATCTGCTGCTTTTTTAACGTCATACCCATTGTTCCGCTTTATCTTGACTATCTCGTAAGGACCGATGTACTTTCTTGCCAGCTTTTGTCCCGTTGTAAATTGCGTGACCTTTATAGCTACTAAGTCATGCATTTGATACCCATGATGCCCTTTGCGCGTTTTGTCGAATTGTAGATTGTAGTTAATTTGCGCCTTCTGGATCTGACGTCTGGCTTCTTGTCGTATCTTGTTGCGCTCTTCTTGCAGACCCAACACCAACTCTTCTTGTAAGATTTTCATCAGCTCGAAATCGGCCTCACTACGCATTTTCACTCCAAACATTATTTCAAATGGGCTAAATTTGGTGCAAGAATGAACGTGTGCATTTATAGCCTTCTGCACCTTTGGTGTGTACTTATACCATTTCGATGGTTCTGCCGCAGACATTTTTGACAAAACCGAAAGTATGACCCTGTTGGGTCTTTCGATTTGCCCGTTGCCCCCGGTACTCCTGCTGTTGTTTCTACATGCTCGATTTTATGGTTGGAACAAAATTCCTTAAATAATTTTGACATAAAAGCCGCGCCTTTGTCACTGATTATGCGTAATGGATTGCCAAATATAGCGACCCAAGACTCAACATGTTTGACAACCTCCTGTGCATCTGTTGACTTAGTAGGGTATATCCACGTATACTTCGAAAACCCGTCTACTATAGCCAATATGAATTTGTAGTTCTTTGCCGTTGGGTCCAGCGTACCCAAGTGATGGATGTGTAGTGTAGTAAGTGGAGTGTCGCCCTTGTCGATGCAGTGTAAGAAGTCTTCCTGCTTACCCAACTTTCTATTGTGTGTAATACATTCGATGCAGTTTGTGATGTACTGATTCACCTTCTTCTCTAAATGTGGTATGAAATAGTCTTGACGAATCATATGCATAGTCTTCTGCGTGCCCATGTGACCAAAACTATGAGCCTTTGCAATTATATCTTTCTCCATTGATTTTGGAACCACCAACAAATCCTGCCCTTCGATTTGCTTATATATCACCTGGTTCTTCATTTTGTAATCATTATATTGATGTTGCTGTAGAATTTCCGCAACCGCTGTTAAATGCTCATCTTTTTGCTCTGCTTGACGGATTTGTGCGTGTACCTCTAGCGACACAGTCATAACAGGAAAGCGACTCAGACTATCGACGTACTTCATCCTGTTACTGGAACGATGCTCTATTTTATAGTTGAAATCCTGAAGGTACATTAGCCATTGCACAACTTCGCGTGGGACGTCTTTCTTTTTCGTTGTGTGTTTAAACGCTGCACAGTCAGTTACCAGGTCGAACTCCGTACCCATTAAATAGTGCAACTTTTTTGACGCTAAATATGCTGCCTTCACCTCTAGAAAGTAACTGTGTAGTCTCTCTTCTTGCGGCGACGTCTTCTTGCTCCAGTAGATCACCGGATGCCACTTATTGTCGTATTGCTGTAGCAATGTTGCACCAAAGCCATATTTTGATGCGTCAACATGTAACTGTGTCTTAGCGTTTGAATTGAACATTTTTAGTACTGGTTCTTCTGCAAGTGCTGCTTTCAACTTCTCAATAGCATGACTTTGTTCGCTTCCAATTTTAAACTCCTCGTCCTTTCTCAGTAACAATGTCAACGGTCTGGCCAGTATCGCATAATTATGTATAAATTTCCGGAAGTAACCTGTCAACCCAAGAAACGCTTGAACACCCCTTATATTCTTTGGTAAGGGAAACTTCTTTACGGCTTTCACTTTCTCTTGACTGGGCCAAACATATCCGTTTTCTACCTGGTGACCCAAAAATGTTATCTTTTCTTTTAAAAATTGACATTTCGCCCAGTTAATCTCTAATCCGAACTTCTCAGCCTGTCGCAATACTCGCTGCATGTTTTCTAAACATTGATCAGCCGTGTTTCCAAAAACAACAATATCATCTACGTAAATTTCCATGATACCTTCGTTTATCAGCTGCTGCAAAATATGATTTACGTAGCGTACAAATACTGCCGGCGAATTACAAAAGCCAGACGGTGCCTTATTAAATTCGAAGAGGCCCTCTTTGGTTACAAATGCTGTATACTTTCGGCTTCTTTCTTCGACTTCAAGATGGAAAAAACCGTTTTTTAAGTCCATCACAGAAAAGAACCTGGCCTTCTGCATTTTTTCCAGCACTTCATATACTACTGGTACTGGGAATCGGTCTTTCAGAACAGGAGAATCTAGTTTGCGGAAGTCTACACAAAGCCTGTAACTACCGTCTTTCTTTACTTGCGACATCAGAACACGACTCTCTTATGATTCCTTGCCGTAGCCATTCATCTACCTGTTTCCGTATAAACTCTCGTTCAGATGCCGAAACACGACTAGGACTCTCACGAAAACAAATCGTATTTCCATTTGGGATAATATTCAGCTTTATTGGTGAACCTATTGGATTATTCACCGGCTTATAATTTTTTATCAACTTCATAGCCGCTGCACAGTATTTCGGCTCTACATTAACCTGTACGTCATTGCAAACTACATTTAAAATATTGTAATCGGCTGTATAATCATCTGCGTCGTTAACTGTCTGCGAAAATTTGTACTTGCCAGCATTCATGGTGACCATAAACTTCCGTAAAAAATCATAGCCGACTATTACATCAACGCTAAGTTTAGCATCTTCAACGACCAGAAATGTGTGGTTGGTATTTAACCCATCAACTTCAACTTGTACTACAATTTCACCCAGTACACACGTAGCGACATTACCCAATCCAAAAAGCTTTGCGAAGCACTTACGTAATTTTTGGCCACTAAAAATTTCTAAATATTTTCTCTTGCGTATCAACGAAACATCCGCGCCAGAATCCACCAGACAAGATACTGTAACGTCATTAATTTTAATTTTTTTTTACGATTCTCATTTACCACCATATTGACAGTAGGTCTTGAGTTTGTACACTGCTTAGCCATGTGCCCTACACCATTGGATTTGAAACATTTTGTTTCTTCTTTACATTCCGCCCTCTTATGCTGAGCAGATCCACAATTATAGCAGTGTGGGTGTTTACGTTCCACCCTAATGTCTTTTTCATAGTGTTCTCGCATCTGTGTTTGAACATTCTGTCGGCGTTTGTTTGTCGAACCTTCTTTCGTCAACGTTTCTACTAATTCGTACCTCTTTCTTAGTTCTTTAAATGTTGGTGCGCTATACAACGGAAATTTTAAATCATCACGCACATCTATGCCATCAACTACATAACTTATGACAGCTTCCTCTTCTATATCTCCAAGCGCAGCTATTTTACGCATTTGAAGCACATAATTGTGAAATTTCTCCGTTGTACGTTTTCTGCGACAGCGCAGCTGCCTGTGTACTTCAGCGCTGCTCAACTTCTGCTCGAATTCTTCTCGTAATACTGCGCACAACGATTCATAGTCATAAACAGTAGTGGTTTCCAAAAATAATTTTGCGGTACCTATCATTTTATTGCGAGCGTTCACATACTTTTGCCTTTGATTTAATTCGTATGCTTCCGCGTTTTCTTCGAAATTGCATATCCATTGATTCACTGGAATCGAAACACCATCAAAATCAGGCACAACTTTGGAAAAGGTTTCCATAGTCACATTGTTTTTGTTTTTGTTTGTATCGTCTTGTGCTAATTTTCCCGCCAGCACTTTGATTAATTCCGTTAACTCGCTGGTGCGTACGTATGTGTCTTCTTCGTGCTGGTTGTCCGATCCTCTGCTTGCGCTGTAGTGTGCTCCTTCCCCTGCATATGGCGTATATACGACTTTACTGCTGCAGCTTTTCACATTGGTTTTATTATCATTATCACACATATCGGTCTGCTTCTCTGCATGCTCTTTTTCGGTTGTTGCGCACACGGTGGCATTCGCGTTTTCTCTACCACTTTTTTTGTTTGAACGTAGCATGTTTTTTTTTTCAACTAAAATTAACTTTTCTTATATGTATTCTTTTACGCGACGGTTGAGCCCCCATGTAAATAAGACAATTTATATAGGTATAAAAAGTACAAAGTTTATTATGTAAAGAGTTTAAATTATGTTCAAGTTAGATGTAAAATTAATAAAAGAAATTATGTTCAAGCTAAATGTAAAATTAATAAAAGAAATAAGAAAACGACTGATTCGGCTGAAATCCGGCTGACAACTAACTACTCGCTAATTCTCTTCCTTCTATCGTTCACAGCGTAGGGATGCCGCCTCTCAACGCATGAAGAGGGTTGCCATGTTACATTCGGCCATCCTGTTCATCATCTGTCCCAGATGATTCTTCTAAAAAATTGTGATCGTAGCTTTCGTCGACACAGCACCAAAGCTTAATGTTATCAGCACTAGTTGATGTCTGAATCGGGCCGATAAAATCTGCTGCTTTTTTAACGTCATACCCATTGTTCCGCTTTATCTTGACTATCTCGTAAGGACCGATGTACTTTCTTGCCAGCTTTTGTCCCGTTGTAAATTGCGTGACCTTTATAGCTACTAAGTCATGCATTTGATACCCATGATGCCCTTTGTGCGTTTTGTCGAATTGTAGATTGTAGTTAATTTGCGCCTTCTGGATCTGACGTCTGGCTTCTTGTCGTATCTTGTTGCGCTCTTCTTGCAGACCCAACACCAACTCTTCTTGTAAGATTTTCATCAGCTCGAAATCGGCCTCACTACGCATTTTCACTCCAAACATTATTTCAAATGGGCTAAATTTGGTGCAAGAATGAACGTGTGCATTTATAGCCTTCTGCACCTTTGGTGTGTACTTATACCATTTCGATGGTTCTGCCGCAGACATTTTTGACAAAACCGAAAGTATGACCCTGTTGGTTCTTTCGATTTGCCCGTTGCCCCCGGTACTCCTGCTGTTGTTTCTACATGCTCGATTTTATGGTTGGAACAAAATTCCTTAAATAATTTTGACATAAAAGCCGCGCCTTTGTCACTGATTATGCGTAATGGATTGCCAAATATAGCGACCCAAGACTCAACATGTTTGACAACCTCCTGTGCATCTGTTGACTTAGTAGGGTATATCCACGTATACTTCGAAAACCCGTCTACTATAGCCAATATGAATTTGTAGTTCTTTGCCGTTGGGTCCAGCGTACCCAAGTGATGGATGTGTAGTGTAGTAAGTGGAGTGTCGCCCTTGTCGATGCAGTGTAAGAAGTCTTCCTGCTTACCCAACTTTCTATTGTGTGTAATACATTCGATGCAGTTTGTGATGTACTGATTCACCTTCTTCTCTAAATGTGGTATGAAATAGTCTTGACGAATCATATGCATAGTCTTCTGCGTGCCCATGTGACCAAAACTATGAGCCTTTGCAATTATATCTTTCTCCATTGATTTTGGAACCACCAACAAATCCTGCCCTTCGATTTGCTTATATATCACCTGGTTCTTCATTTTGTAATCATTATATTGATGTTGCTGTAGAATTTCCGCAACCGCTGTTAAATGCTCATCTTTTTGCTCTGCTTGACGGATTTGTGCGTGTACCTCTAGCGACACAGTCATAACAGGAAAGCGACTCAGACTATCGACGTACTTCATCCTGTTACTGGAACGATGCTCTATTTTATAGTTGAAATCCTGAAGGTACATTAGCCATTGCACAACTTCGCGTGGGACGTCTTTCTTTTTCGTTGTGTGTTTAAACGCTGCACAGTCAGTTACCAGGTCGAACTCCGTACCCATTAAATAGTGCAACTTTTTTGACGCTAAATATGCTGCCTTCACCTCTAGAAAGTAACTGTGTAGGCTCTCTTCTTGCGGCGACGTCTTCTTGCTCCAGTAGATCACCGGATGCCACTTATTGTCGTATTGCTGTAGCAATGTTGCACCAAAGCCATATTTTGATGCGTCAACATGTAACTGTGTCTTAGCGTTTGAATTGAACATTTTTAGTACTGGTTCTTCTGCAAGTGCTGCTTTCAACTTCTCAATAGCATGACTTTGTTCGCTTCCAATTTTAAACTCCTCGTCCTTTCTCAGTAACAATGTCAACGGTCTGGCCAGTATCGCATAATTATGTATAAATTTCCGGAAGTAACCTGTCAACCCAAGAAACGCTTGAACACCCCTTATATTCTTTGGTAAGGGAAACTTCTTTACGGCTTTCACTTTCTCTTGACTGGGCCAAACATATCCGTTTTCTACCTGGTGACCCAAAAATGTTATCTTTTCTTTTAAAAATTGACATTTCGCCCAGTTAATCTCTAATCCGAACTTCTCAGCCTGTCGCAATACTCGCTGCATGTTTTCTAAACATTGATCAGCCGTGTTTCCAAAAACAACAATATCATCTACGTAAATTTCCATGATACCTTCGTTTATCAGCTGCTGCAAAATATGATTTACGTAGCGTACAAATACTGCCGGCGAATTACAAAAGCCAGACGGTGCCTTATTAAATTCGAAGAGGCCCTCTTTGGTTACAAATGCTGTATACTTTCGGCTTCTTTCTTCGACTTCAAGATGGAAAAAACCGTTTTTTAAGTCCATCACAGAAAAGAACCTGGCCTTCTGCATTTTTTCCAGCACTTCATATACTACTGGTACTGGGAATCGGTCTTTCAGAACAGGAGAATCTAGTTTGCGGAAGTCTACACAAAGCCTGTAACTACCGTCTTTCTTTACTTGCGACATCAGAACACGACTCTCTTATGATTCCTTGCCGTAGCCATTCATCTACCTGTTTCCGTATAAACTCTCGTTCAGATGCCGAAACACGACTAGGACTCTCACGAAAACAAATCGTATTTCCATTTGGGATAATATTCAGCTTTATTGGTGAACCTATTGGATTATTCACCGGCTTATAATTTTTTATCAACTTCATAGCCGCTGCACAGTATTTCGGCTCTACATTAACCTGTACGTCATTGCAAACTACATTTAAAATATTGTAATCGGCTGTATAATCATCTGCGTCGTTAACTGTCTGCGAAAATTTGTACTTGCCAGCATTCATGGTGACCATAAACTTCCGTAAAAAATCATAGCCGACTATTACATCAACGCTAAGTTTAGCATCTTCAACGACCAGAAATGTGTGGTTGGTATTTAACCCATCAACTTCAACTTGTACTACAATTTCACCCAGTACACACGTAGCGACATTACCCAATCCAAAAAGCTTTGCGAAGCACTTACGTAATTTTTGGCCACTAAAAATTTCTAAATATTTTCTCTTGCGTATCAACGAAACATCCGCGCCAGAATCCACCAGACAAGATACTGTAACGTCATTAATTTTAATTTTTTTTTACGATTCTCATTTACCACCATATTGACAGTAGGTCTTGAGTTTGTACACTGCTTAGCCATGTGCCCTACACCATTGGATTTGAAACATTTTGTTTCTTCTTTACATTCCGCCCTCTTATGCTGAGCAGATCCACAATTATAGCAGTGTGGGTGTTTACGTTCCACCCTAATGTCTTTTTCATAGTGTTCTCGCATCTGTGTTTGAACATTCTGTCGGCGTTTGTTTGTCGAACCTTCTTTCGTCAACGTTTCTACTAATTCGTACCTCTTTCTTAGTTCTTTAAATGTTGGTGCGCTATACAACGGAAATTTTAAATCATCACGCACATCTATGCCATCAACTACATAACTTATGACAGCTTCCTCTTCTATATCTCCAAGCGCAGCTATTTTACGCATTTGAAGCACATAATCGTGAAATTTCTCCGTTGTACGTTTTCTGCGACAGCGCAGCTGCCTGTGTACTTCAGCGCTGCTCAACTTCTGCTCGAATTCTTCTCGTAATACTGCGCACAACGATTCATAGTCATAAACAGTAGTGGTTTCCAAAAATAATTTTGCGGTACCTATCATTTTATTGCGAGCGTTCACATACTTTTGCCTTTGATTTAATTCGTATGCTTCCGCGTTTTCTTCGAAATTGCATATCCATTGATTCACTGGAATCGAAACACCATCAAAATCAGGCACAACTTTGGAAAAGGTTTCCATAGTCACATTGTTTTTGTTTTTGTTTGTATCGTCTTGTGCTAATTTTCCCGCCAGCACTTTGATTAATTCCGTTAACTCGCTGGTGCGTACGTATGTGTCTTCTTCGTGCTGGTTGTCCGATCCTCTGCTTGCGCTGTAGTGTGCTCCTTCCCCTGCATATGGCGTATATACGACTTTACTGCTGCAGCTTTTCACATTGGTTTTATTATCATTATCACACATATCGGTCTGCTTCTCTGCATGCTCTTTTTCGGTTGTTGCGCACACGGTGGCATTCGCGTTTTCTCTACCACTTTTTTTGTTTGAACGTAGCATGTTTTTTTTTTCAACTAAAATTAACTTTTCTTATATGTATTCTTTTACGCGACGGTTGAGCCCCCATGTAAATAAGACAATTTATATAGGTATAAAAAGTACAAAGTTTATTATGTAAAGAGTTTAAATTATGTTCAAGTTAGATGTAAAATTAATAATTTAAAACAATATTTGAGGGATTCTTGTGCATCTTTTTTTGCTGCTAGGGATGACACCTGCGACACATATGCTGCAACTAACTCATCTTCGTGCATTCGTAGAGGGAAATATTTTCAATAAAGGCACATAATTTTTAAGCAAAAGTTGCATCTCTTCATATAAATATATATATATATATATATATATATATATATATATATATATATATATATATATATATATATATATATATATATATATATATATATATATATATATATATATATATATATATATATATATATATATATATATATATTTATATGAAGAGATGCAACTTTTGCTTAAAAATTATGTGCCTTTATTGAAAATATTTCCCTCTACGAATGCACGAAGATGAGTTAGTTGCAGCATATGTGTCGCAGGTGTCATCCCTAGCAGCAAAAAAAGATGCACAAGAATCCCTCAAATATTGTTTTAAATTATGTTATTCTAAGGAAGTAAAAAATATTAAAACGTCGTCTAGATACACAACGCAAATTCTATTAATTAAAGGATTTGAAACAAAGTTCATCATCCTTTGAAAGATAGAGGTGAATTTTTTTGTCTTAATTTTATTTAAACCATCAATAGTACCAAAGCGGTTTTGGTTACAGTTCTTCTCTATTGGTGTTGAAAATAAATGGTTTAATGATACTGGTGTCTGAATCCGAATCAATTAATCATTTAATATTAATAAGAATTAAAATTGCTGCATCAGTCTTCTTTTTATTTTGTTTTAATTCCTGGTTCCTCCAAGTTGTCGTATACACTTCCCTTCATCTGATAGAAGTTTTTCGTTCACAACAATCTGTAAAAAAAATCAAATATTTTTTCACATTTTATTTTAGTCTTAAACATTTTTTTTATTATATTCAAATAAAATTTTTGAGGCACTGTTTTTCTGTTTATTGCTTTTAATTTTTTTAATATTGTTTTAATTTAGTTTTTGGTTCACTCTTGTCTTTTTCAATGACTTTTAACTTTTTCAATTACTTTAATTTGTATTGTCTTTAGACTTTTTGGTTCACACTTATCTGTCTTTAGACTTGATAAGTTCCCGACTGAGCCAATTATAATTTGACTTAACAAAGAGCGATTTTTTTAAACGACAAGTTTTTAAATGAATTGAATCTTAAGACTATCTTAAAATGATTTTATTATAATGCTAGACACAACTCTTACAATAGAAATTGGTAATGTGTTACCCCCAAATGAGTTATATTTTACTGAACATAAGTTATATAACAACTAGCTCCCAGTGTTTCCTACATTAGGTTATGAAATATGTTCGTAAATAAATGTGGGGTATTGGGTTGCGTCTGGGAACGTAACTCGCGTACACGATGCGATGTTTGATATCCTTGCTAATATACACCATGGAAAGGTCAGCACGACACTACTCACACCTCAACAGCTGCAGACACATCATGGCAAACCTCAACACCTCATACTGCCTATTTCTTCAGATGACCTACTCAGTTTCTACCATATAATGTAGATAAGAGGGAGAGTGGCAATTGACCAAATTATTTTGAGATTCATATTCCCTTAAGCATGGCTGACAATTTTGAATTCCTTAAAATGACACCAGTTCCGTGGTAGTTAAATGATTCTTTCGCACAAATTCACAGTAAATTCCAGCACCTGATCATAAATCTTAATCGAGACTAGTACATGCCACTACAAAATGCGGAATTGAGAAGTTGTATTCTGATGACGGAAGACCACTATCTGTGTCGGCAAACTTAATCACTGTTTTCTATAGGTTCCATGAACGAAGGTTCCTGCGAATTAAATTTACTCAATCATGTCGCAGATGAATCATGTCCCATTATAATTATCGGCCCAGGACCACAGTGGATACAACTGCATAATCCCAATAACTGGAGCTATGCCATCAGCGGAGATCAGCTGATAAATATAGTATGCAATAGCGAGCTGACTCAACTAACAATTCGACAATCGGGAATACTTACATTGAACGAAAAATGCAATTCAAACAACCCCGACTTACAATCCAAGGTTTGCAAACCTGAGGGCCATTCGAAGACAGTGTGCCAAACTGAAATATCAGTGATTTCATGCGAATATTTAACAACACATCCATCTCAAGCATTGAGATCGCGCACTACATTTTCCATCGGCTAGTGTTAAAAGCGTTACATCAGACCATGAGCCATCTCTGAGGCGAACTATTCGACATCACGAGCCCTCACGACTTACATCAGTTTGCGGTCAGTTATCTAGCACTGTTCATAATCGTAGTTCTCACAACAGTGGTAGTTGGCAAATGCATAGGAAAATATACTAACAGCAACGATCACGATACATCTCAATCAGCAGACCTGGAGTACGTTACGACTTACCATAGATCGAGTAGAGCGACTGTCGCTCACGGCCGGGAGGATGTTTAAGCATATGCCGAGCGTAGCGATCTCATTGCTCCGCGAACGGATAAGCACATCAAATTGTAGTTAGCTGCATTTGCTTAGACGTAATGCACAATTTTGCAAGCTATCAATTTTTTGTGTATGAAAATTTATTTTCAATTTCTTTACTTTAAGTTACATGATATTTCCGTTTATTTTGTACGTAAGCATTAGTTGAATTACTTAATTGTTATTGTAATTATATGTGTATCAATAAGTATATATGTTCACACTTTTTTAAATAAACCAGTCAGTCTTTTATAATCGACTCCAACCACACGAATTTGTGTTCTTTCCATGTCATGCGCCATATGAAAATCTCAACAGATATATTGGTACAAACACCGAAATAGCAACCTAACCAATCAATTTATGATTATACTACGTTATACTGGTACAAGCACCATATAACAAATCATTAGCCATTTTGGTACAAGCACTGAACTAGCAACCAATTATGGAAAAATATTCTTAAACAAAGGTATTCTTGAATACCCCGCTTTTCGCTTCCGTAGTCGGTGCTTTACATCGACTTTCCCCTACGACTTCGATATAAACAACGCCACCCGGTATCGTATATCGTCCACTTTCCCTGTACCATTGAAGCTGATCTCATCTGCAATTGCTACCAGTTCCTCCTTGAGTAAGCTGTAAGCCTTCGTTGTGTTTATCATGTTGGCTCTTGGTATTTGCACTGCTTTCTCTCCATTCTGTTTAAATCCCCCTTGGGAGAAAAGCTCTTCTCCTTTAATGGAATATGATATCCAACTAGTAAATGTTAAGGAGTCCCACAATGACTGTTACGACAGAGTTGGAAAAAGTACGGAGCGGGAGCCAGTGAACATGCTAGGGTTTATCTCCGCGAGAACTAGTTTTTATACTTCGAAAAAATCACATTTGATTACGCCGGAGACGTCACAAATCATAATTTGTTCTACTACTTGAATTGCTACCTGATGCAGTTGTTTTCTGGGCATGAATACTACTGCATTTATTTATACCAGATGAGAAAAGTTGAGCTGGAATGAATGTACAGATATAATAAAACAGATGATACAGACCTTTTTTAATGAAACAAGATGGAAACCAGATTACCCTTTTTGAAATGCTATTGCAAGTTGCTCTTAATATCAGACAGTACCATTGTCTACGTGTTGCCAAACTAATACTTACAACCTACAATGGATAGGAATTGTTTACTTAATTTCTCTTGGATTCCATAAAGATTAATTATAATTTAATGCATATTTTGTGGTAGGTTTCAGATAAGAACGGGAATTTATCATATAAACACACAATGCTTGACAAATAAAGTGGATTAAATCAATTCATAAATATATGAGAGTTCTGGAATTTCTTTTGTATGGCTTTGAAATTTGGGTCATGCATCAATGCAGAATAATTTATTCAGAATCAGTGGATACAGATTGTTTCGTGCAGGTAGAGTAAGTCATGCTGGTGCGAAGGCTATTTTTGTTTGGAATAGTATTGCTTGTAGCTTCCATAGTAAATCAGTTTTTACAACTGACATTGACATTTTATTTTTGGGCGTTGATCACGTGGTTACCCTCGTCCCGGTGGCTGTGACCCGGTAGCCAAATCACCATGGTGCCACAGCCAACTTTTTTCATTCAGTTCATTTGAACGACGATTGGACGAATGCATATGCCTTCATTGGGTAGGACCAAAATAGACGAGACGTAACGATAACGATTTTACGAATGTCTGCACTCGCTACGTCGAATTTTACATTTAACCCAAAATGAGACGCTATCAAACGCATCGATGGATGGCTTTTTACATAAATTCCGAGCTCATCCCCTACAGCGGCGATTAAATTGTAGGAAAATTCCATCATTTTAATTTTAATTTCGTTAAAAAACAACAATCGTGTCAACAAAGAAGAGGTTGTGACGAGTAGCAGACGTTTGCAGTTCGGTTCTTACGGAACCGATCGTCACGTCTAAATGTTTCGTTCAGTTTCGATCAAATACGTATGGCCATTTTGGCTATTAGTATTGATTCACATATGCTCGAACTTACTCGTCACGTTTCGTCTCGTCTATTTTGGTCGGCCCTATTGTTGCAACTGATGACGAGCGACGACACTTGACTTTCAGACGGCGAAGGAGACGAAGGTAATTTTTAAATTTGTGAACCCCGACAACTCAAGTATCCATAAGCTGCGCAAATATACATAGAGTATGTTTAGAGTGCACAATTATATACTATAATAGTGAAACAACAATATTCTTAAGTGTGCAGTTATACGAGTATATTGTAATAAAGGGGGAACAAATAATCTTCAGTATTAGACTAACGGAAGCATTTGGTTATTGTGGTTAGGAGATTCTGTGGCATCCCACGAAGTAAGGCATCCCAACAACGACGAGTATACGAGTATATGGTCGGTCCTTCGAGCCGGAGCTTACCAGTAAGTTTCACTTTATTTTTGTTCTTTAGTATACAAACTTTTGTATGCACATATACAAACAAATAATAATAAAAAATTTCAAATTTATATTTGTGAATTATACACATACATTATATACATAGGTATATAGGTACAATCCACTAATATATAACAGCAAAAATATATACATACATTTCATAAAATCTACATATACATATTTTTTCATCTCTCTTAACCCTTTTGAAGTGTTGGTTTGTAGCACTTCCATTCTGCCACATATAAAACGATCCCCCGTTACCAGCGCTGCCGACTACGTTTGTTAATGTACTCCGTATATTACAAACGCAATTTGCCGCTCAGATTCAGTCTCATCGTGAGTCCTCGATTGTTTTCTCCTTTCGTTTGTGCGACCACTAATTTCGCAAATGCTCGTAGCACCTACGGTCAGTCATACTGTTGCTTAAAAAGCAAACGTGGGATATATTGCATATATGCTCCCAGTGTAGCAAGATTTGATTTTTATGTTGTTTTTTGGAGCAAATCACCCACCCACCCCAAAATTTTGTGCATTGTTCAGGGCACATAACATTCATTGCAAATATTTAAAAATTCCTATTCAGAGAGCTGACAATTACGACAGACTCAAATGCAGTGATTCGCGTATGCTCCAAGCACCTACGGTCGGTTGTACGGGTTCTTAAAGAACGAACGTGGGTTAGAGTGCATATATGCTCCCCTAATAGTAGTGCTTTTATTTCTTGCATAGCATTGTGTCATATTTACATACGATTAGAAAATGGCTTTAATTGAGTTAAGTTTCTTATTCACGATGGATGTGCGTCTTTTGCTGCCTTCAATTCAAGAACCTACGATCGGTCGTGGAGTTCCCCACACCCAACAGTTTAGCCTCTTGTTCACGAGCCGTTGTGATTTAACGCTGTGCCCCCCTTTGATCTCACACCTCTCGTTCACGCGCCGATTAAAGTCTAATACCGTGCCACTAGAATCTAACCCCGTTTCAGGAGCCGTGGTGAGTTTACACCGTGCCCTGTTTTGAATTTTCACACCTCTTGTTCACGTGCCATCGCGAGTCAACGCCGTGCCCCAGTTGATTCTTAACTTCTTGATCACTAACCACAGTGCGTTGACGCCATGCCCTTCATTTACATATAGCGCGCTAAGGTCTCATTTTGCACAATAAAAGCTTTGGGAAAATTCATCAGATCAGCGGATGAACTAAGAAAGTTCACATTAAGCTATGACGAACTCCCCTTTGAATTACATACACAATTCGCTATTGAAGTGGATCAAGAAGAGTTACTGTCGGTGTGGGATTCGGTGAAGGAGGCGTACAGCGCATGCCTTAACTCGCTCGAGGCCCCGGTGGACGACCAAGACAAGTTGAAACACTTACAGGATAAGTACTTCCAATACCATCGAAAATATACTCTTATATGTAACCCCTGGGGTGCAAATGCCGGAATGGGTGCAAAAACCCAATTCCAGAAGAAGCATCAAATATGCAGAATTTTAACTTGCCCCCGTATGATAAAGAAGTCTTAGCAAGGGATTAGGTAACCTGGCCATCGTTCCATGACATGTTTACTGCTTTATACATCACCAACGGCCGTGTAACCCCCGTGGAAAATCACCTGCGACAGGAGACCTCAGTAAAGACGAAAGAAATTGTACAGATGTCTCCCCTGACTCATGAGGGCTTCGCTCCAACCTGGAGCCATCTCGCCGATTGGAATGAGTAGTACTCTTCAATTTGACACCAGTGGCCGAAGAATCGGGAAGGGACATCAAACTCTTACAAATAGAAATAAACAACTGTATCTCCACTCTACAAAATCAACCTCACCAAGTGGGATGCCATCGTGTTCTATTTGTGCTCCACCAGTTTACACAAAGTCACCCTTTCAATGTGGGAACGATAAAACTGAGATACCCACTTGGCAAAAATTGACACCTTCTTGACCAGTAGATACCCAACCCTTGAAACCGTATCCGATTTGAAGACCCACCTAGGTACTCACACCAACAAACTTACGCAACCCAAAAATGTCAACAACCTCAACGGGTTCAGATACCACCAATCCGGAAGCCGTTCAATGCATGTCCCATTTGTCAAACACAAAACCACCCCATAAAACAGTGCAGCCGATTTCAATCAATGTCCAACGAGAAAATTGGGCGGTAGTCTGGCAATAACGATTATGCTACAACTGCTTAGCAACATCCCACTTTGTCCGCGAATGTGAAAGTCAATTTTGATGCGCAGTTTGTGGAGCAAATCATCACACCTTTCTGCTTACCCCATCAGACACGTCAGTTTGGTACCCCGCCCACCACAACCCTGACAAATCCAATTAAGAAACGAGTACAGAAGTCTGAAGTCGGATTATACCGATTTCGAAATACCCTTTACCTTTTCTTGTGCGTGCGAGTTCAACAATGGGGATGTTTTCTTCATAAATCATCATTAGGAGAATATATACGGTAATTTTCGGTAGGGTACCTTGAATTGATTATATCGATCCCATTTCTTGTGTCAATAGTAATAGGCTGCCATATTTGGAATGCATGCTAGTATAGACACAATGTATACATCTACCAATTTCTATTCATAAATCATCCATAGAAGCATAGATAGGTTATTGCTTTTAAGTGGGGTCCACAAAGCTCATTATATGGGAGGGAGGCGTATACTTCATCTGATCGACCTCGAATCTTGTAAATGGCTTTGTAGGGTCCATATATGTACTAATATATAATTTAGTCCAAAAATATTTTATAGGTCACAAGTTATAATAATATGTCAATAATGGGCGTAGTTCTAAAAATAATACGCCCATTTTTTGTGTGCTGTTTAATAATAGTTGCATTATGATCTCCATATTCTTCAAACACACTATTATGGACCCCATGTATATTTCTACCAAGCTTTATTCCGCTGGCAGCAATACGAGGCTAATTTTAATTTTAGACCCGAAAGTCCCTTATATCAAAAGTGGGCATGACTTTTCTCTGATCAACCCCATTTCTTGAAGATAGCTTTACCATGCCTACATGCTCTTTCGCGAAAAATTTTGTCCGTAAATCTCTACCAGATCTGAAGTTAGTATTATTTGTTTATAATGGGCGTGGCAGTTAATATATACCGCCCACTTTTTGCACAGTGTTTAGTAGGACCCACATCTCCATAACTGCCAAATAATGTCACGATTCCGTCAATTGGACAGAAGTTATAGTCAATTATAAAAAAAAGTGAAAAAAGTTCCTTATATGGGAGGTAGACGTGGTCTTAGTCCAAATCGGCCCATTTAGCAATCTGGTTCTGTGTCTTTGTCCACACTATACTTTTGCAAAATTTCATTAAGATAGCTCTAACGGTGTAGAAAAAAGTGGCCACAGACGGACAGACGGACAGGCGGACGGACAAAATAAAAATTTGTTAAAAAGTGATTCTGATCATATCTGTATATATACGAGGGCGAATTGATATTGAAGCTACCTAGCGCTAGATGGCAGCACAAACGCCAGCTGTTAAAATTTCACCAAATTCATCGAATAGTTTATTTGTTGTAGTCGTTTGAAGTAAGCCACTTTTGTGTTTCTTGAAAAATGGAAAAAAGCGAATTTCGTGCAGTGATTGAACACTATTATTTGAAAGGGAAAACGGCGAAAGAGACTAAAGAAAAGCTCGATAAACATTACGGTGAGTCTGCTCCGTCAGATTACATGGTAAAATATTGGACTGCTAAATTTAAACGCGGCCGAACAAGCACTGCAACAATACCATCAACAGGAAGGCCAAAAGAGGTGGTTACTGAAGAAAATATCAAGAAAATCCTCGATATCGTTTGAATGATCGACGAGTCAAGTTGCGTGAGATTGTTGAAATGGTAAACATATCATATGAACGTGTGTTCAACATTTTACATGAACATTTGCATATGAAAAATCTATATTTTGGGGTGCACACGGAATATTGCTCATCGATTATCTTGAAAAAGGGTCCACAATCACAGGAAAGTATTATCATGCATTATGAAATCAATTGATTGATGCAATCAAGGAAAAACGACCACATTTAAAGAAGAAAAATATGCTCTTTCTTCAAGACAACGCACCGGTTCACACAGCATTAGATACGATGCTAAAAGTACGTGAAATACACTTCGAGTTGGTTAATCATCCACCTTATAGTCCAGATTTAGCTCCTAGTGACTTTTTCCTGTTTCCAAACTTGAAAAAATGGCTCGCAGGAAAAAGATTCATCTCAAACGAAGAAGTGCTTACCGAAACTATCGCGTATTTTGAGGGGTTCCCGAAATCGTATTATTCAGATGGTATAAAAAAGTTGGAATATCGTCTTACTAAGTGTGTCGAAGAAAAAGGAGACTATGTTGAGAAATAAATGGTTTTTGAAAAAAAAAATATTTTTTTCCTACTTAGGTAGCTTCAATATCAATCCGCCCTCGTATGTCCGTACCTATCATGCCTCCTTCTTGAAATTGCAACCCCTCTCAAAAGCACAAAATTAGTATATTTTAAAGGTAAAGGGTATAACTTGTACTAAATTCGATAAAATTCAAGCATATGTAAGCGATTCAGATTCACCTAAGATAGGGAGAGAGCAATTACATTTGCCAAACACATTACTGGGGTCTCTATGCCGTTTCCAACAATTTCACAGCAGGAGAAACATGAGGTATTTAATCTCCTTAATAGTCCAGGACAATTAGAGTTACCTATCACGCCCTTTATAAAAAAGGAAGTACATAACGCTGTGCACAGGACACTGAATGTGAAAGAGGCACCGGGCTACGACCTGATAACAAGTAAAATCTTAAAGGAACTACCAAATAAAGGAAAAAAATACC
This sequence comes from Clusia tigrina, assembly GCA_920105625.2. Taxonomy (NCBI): domain Eukaryota; kingdom Metazoa; phylum Arthropoda; class Insecta; order Diptera; family Clusiidae; genus Clusia; species Clusia tigrina. The sequence goes on from CAKKTE020000656.1 coordinate 589,872, forward strand.
TTTCCTATCTCTTCAATGCAATAATTAGATGTGGATATTTTCCGCGTCAATGGAAACTGGACGAAATTATTGTCATCTCTAAACCCTTGGAGGAAGGCACTTCTTATAGACCAAGTAGCCTTTTGCCAATTGTTTCTAAAATGTTTGAAAAGCTCCTGTTAAACAAACTTAAACCAATTCTGCTCAAAATGGAAATAATACCCGATCATCAATTTGGATTTAGGGAACACCACGCCACAACAGAACAAGTGCACCGAGTTTACAGCATAATAAGAAACGCTCTTGAGGAAACCCGTTATTGTACAACTGCTTTCCTAGATATAACACAGGCGTTCGATAAAGTATGGCACCCTGGCTTACTCTTTAACCTGAAAAAATTACTACCTCAGACGTGTTATGATATCTTAAGATCATATCTTGAAGAGCTGCATTTCAGAGTAAAGGCCAATGAAGAAGTCACTTAACTATTCTCTATAAAAGCGGCTGTACCACAAGGCTGTGTTCGAGGTTCTGTGCTGTACACTATCTACGGCTGCCCTTCCACTGTTCGAGAATACCAAAATTGCAACCTACGCGGATGATACTGTCATAATGGCTACAAGCAGCAACAATATAATCGCTACAAATTATCTCCAAGAAAGCTTTGTTAAGCTCCAAATCTGGCTAAATAAGTGGAGAATTAAGGTGAATGCAACTAAGTCTGTACAAGTAATCTTCAGCTTAAAACATAAGACTTGTCCATCAGTGATTTTAATTTTAATTTCGTTAAAAAACAACAATCGTGTCAACAAAGAAGAGGTTGTGACGAGTAGCAGACGTTTGCAGTTCGGTTCTTACGGAACCGATCGTCACGTCTAAATGTTTCGTTCAGTTTCGATCAAATACGTATGGCCATTTTGGCTATTAGTATTGATTCACATATTCTCGAACTTACTCGTCACGTTTCGTCTCGTCTATTTTGGTCGGCCCTATTGTTGCAACTGATGACGAGCGACGACACTTGACTTTCAGACGGCGAAGGAGACGAAGGTAATTTTTAAATTTGTGAACCCCGACAACTCAAGTATCCATAAGCTGCGCAAATATACATAAAGTATGTTTAGAGTGCACAATTATATACTATAATAGTGAAACAACAATATTCTTAAGTGTGCAGTTATACGAGTATATTGTAATAAAGGGGGAACAAATAATCTTCAGTATTAGACTAACGGAAGCATTTGGTTATTGTGGTTAGGAGATTCTGTGGCATCCCACGAAGTAAGGCATCCCAACAACGACGAGTATACGAGTATATGGTCGGTCCTTCGAGCCAGAGCTTACCAGTAAGTTTCACTTTATTTTTGTTCTTTAGTATACAAACTTTTGTATGCACATATACAAACAAATAATAATAAAAAATTTCAAATTTATATTTGTGAATTATACACATACATTATATAGATAGGTATATAGGTACAATCCACTAATATATAACAGCAAAAATATATACATACATTTCATAAAATCTACATATACATATTTTTTCATCTCTCTTAACCCTTTTGAAGTGTTGGTTTGTAGCACTTCCATTCTGCCACATATAAAACGATCCCCCGTTACCAGCGCTGCCGACTACGTTTGTTAATGTACTCCGTATATTACAAACGCAATTTGCCGCTCAGATTCAGTCTCATCGTGAGTCCTCGATTGTTTTCTCCTTTCGTTTGTGCGACCACTAATTTCGCAAATGCTCGTAGCACCTACGGTCAGTCATACTGTTGCTTAAAAAGCAAACGTGGGATATATTGCATATATGCTCCCAGTGTAGCAAGATTTGATTTTTATGTTGTTTTTTGGAGCAAATCACCCACCCACCCCAAAATTTTGTGCATTGTTCAGGGCACATAACATTCATTGCAAATATTTAAAAATTCCTATTCAGAGAGCTGACAATTACGACAGACTCAAATGCAGTGATTCGCGTATGCTCCAAGCACCTACGGTCGGTTGTACGGGTTCTTAAAGAACGAACGTGGGTTAGAGTGCATATATGCTCCCCTAATAGTAGTGCTTTTATTTCTTGCATAGCATTGTGTCATATTTACATACGATTAGAAAATGGCTTTAATTGAGTTAAGTTTCTTATTCACGATGGATGTGCGTCTTTTGCTGCCTTCAATTCAAGAACCTACGATCGGTCGTGGAGTTCCCCACACCCAACAGTTTAGCCTCTTGTTCACGAGCCGTTGTGATTTAACGCTGTGCCCCCCTTTGATCTCACACCTCTCGTTCACGCGCCGATTAAAGTCTAATACCGTGCCACTAGAATCTAACCCCGTTTCAGGAGCCGTGGTGAGTTTACACCGTGCCCTGTTTTGAATTTTCACACCTCTTGTTCACGTGCCATCGCGAGTCAACGCCGTGCCCCAGTTGATTCTTAACTTCTTGATCACTAACCACAGTGCGTTGACGCCATGCCCTTCATTTACATATAGCGCGCTAAGGTCTCATTTTGCACAATGAAAGCTTTGGGAAAATTCATCAGATCAGCGGATGAACTAAGAAAGTTCACATTAAGCTATGACGAACTCCCCTTTGAATTACATACACAATTCGCTATTGAAGTGGATCAAGAAGAGTTACTGTCGGTGTGGGATTCGGTGAAGGAGGCGTACAGCGCATGCCTTAACTCGCTCGAGGCCCCGGTGGACGACCAAGACAAGTTGAAACACTTACAGGATAAGTACTTCCAATACCATCGAAAATATACTCTTATATGTAACCCCTGGGGTGCAAATGCCGGAATGGGTGCTAAAACCCAATTCCAGAAGAAGCATCAAATATGCAGAATTTTAACTTGCCCCCGTATGATAAAGAAGTCTTAGCAAGGGATTAGGTAACCTGGCCATCGTTCCATGACATGTTTACTGCTTTATACATCACCAACGGCCGTGTAACCCCCGTGGAAAATCACCTGCGACAGGAGACCTCAGTAAAGACGAAAGAAATTGTACAGATGTCTCCCCTGACTCATGAGGGCTTCGCTCCAACCTGGAGCCATCTCGCCGATTGGAATGAGTAGTACTCTTCAATTTGACACCAGTGGCCGAAGAATCGGGAAGGGACATCAAACTCTTACAAATAGAAATAAACAACTGTATCTCCACTCTACAAAATCAACCTCACCAAGTGGGATGCCATCGTGTTCTATTTGTGCTCCACCAGTTTACACAAAGTCACCCTTTCAATGTGGGAACGATAAAACTGAGATACCCACTTGGCAAAAATTGACACCTTCTTGACCAGTAGATACCCAACCCTTGAAACCGTATCCGATTTGAGGACCCACCTAGGTACTCACACCAACAAACTTACGCAACCCAAAAATGTCAACAACCTCAACGGGTTCAGATACCACCAATCCGGAAGCCGTTCAATGCATGTCCCATTTGTCAAACACAAAACCACCCCATAAAACAGTGCAGCCGATTTCAATCAATGTCCAACGAGAAAATTGGGCGGTAGTCTGGCAATAACGATTATGCTACAACTGCTTAGCAACATCCCACTTTGTCCGCGAATGTGAAAGTCAATTTTGATGCGCAGTTTGTGGAGCAAATCATCACACCTTTATGCTTACCCCATCAGACACGTCAGTTTGGTACCCCGCCCACCACAACCCTGACAAATCCAATTAAGAAACGAGTACAGAAGTCTGAAGTCGGATTATACCGATTTCGAAATACCCTTTACCTTTTCTTGTGCGTGCGAGTTCAACAATGGGGATGTTTTCTTCATAAATCATCATTAGGAGAATATATACGGTAATTTTCGGTAGGGTACCTTGAATTGATTATATCGATCCCATTTCTTGTGTCAATAGTAATAGGCTGCCATATTTGGAATGCATGCTAGTATAGACACAATGTATACATCTACCAATTTCTATTCATAAATCATCCATAGAAGCATAGATAGGTTATTGCTTTTAAGTGGGGTCCACAAAGCTCATTATATGGGAGGGAGGCGTATACTTCATCTGATCGACCTCGAATCTTGTAAATGGCTTTGTAGGGTCCATATATGTACTAATATATAATTTAGTCCAAAAATATTTTATAGGTCACAAGTTATAATAATATGTCAATAATGGGCGTAGTTCTAAAAATAATACGCCCATTTTTTGTGTGCTGTTTAATAATAGTTGCATTATGATCTCCATATTCTTCAAACACACTATTATGGACCCCATGTATATTTCTACCAAGCTTTATTCCGCTGGCAGCAATACGAGGCTAATTTTAATTTTAGACCCGAAAGTCCCTTATATCAAAAGTGGGCATGACTTTTCTCTGATCAACCCCATTTCTTGAAGATAGCTTTACCATGCCTACATGCTCTTTCGCGAAAAATTTTGTCCGTAAATCTCTACCAGATCTGAAGTTAGTATTATTTGTTTATAATGGGCGTGGCAGTTAATATATACCGCCCACTTTTTGCACAGTGTTTAGTAGGACCCACATCTCCATAACTGCCAAATAATGTCACGATTCCGTCAATTGGACAGAAGTTATAGTCAATTATAAAAAAAAGTGAAAAAAGTTCCTTATATGGGAGGTAGACGTGGTCTTTGTCCAAATCGGCCCATTTAGCAATCTGGTTCTGTGTCTTTGTCCACACTATACTTTTGCAAAATTTCATTAAGATAGCTCTAACGGTGTAGAAAAAAGTGGCCACAGACGGACAGACGGACAGGCGGACGGACAAAATAAAAATTTGTTAAAAAGTGATTCTGATCATATCTGTATATATACGAGGGCGAATTGATATTGAAGCTACCTAGCGCTAGATGGCAGCACAAACGCCAGCTGTTAAAATTTCACCAAATTCATCGAATAGTTTATTTGTTGTAGTCGTTTGAAGTAAGCCACTTTTGTGTTTCTTGAAAAATGGAAAAAAGCGAATTTCGTGCAGTGATTGAACACTATTATTTGAAAGGGAAAACGGCGAAAGAGACTAAAGAAAAGCTCGATAAACATTACGGTGAGTCTGCTCCGTCAGATTACATGGTAAAATATTGGACTGCTAAATTTAAACGCGGCCGAACAAGCACTGCAACAATACCATCAACAGGAAGGCCAAAAGAGGTGGTTACTGAAGAAAATATCAAGAAAATCCTCGATATCGTTTGAATGATCGACGAGTCAAGTTGCGTGAGATTGTTGAAATGGTAAACATATCATATGAACGTGTGTTTAACATTTTACATGAACATTTGTATATGAAAAATCTATATTTTGGGGTGCACACGGAATATTGCTCATCGATTATCTTGAAAAAGGGTCCACAATCACAGGAAAGTATTATCATGCATTATGAAATCAATTGATTGATGCAATCAAGGAAAAACGACCACATTTAAAGAAGAAAAATATGCTCTTTCTTCAAGACAACGCACCGGTTCACACAGCATTAGATACGATGCTAAAAGTACGTGAAATACACTTCGAGTTGGTTAATCATCCACCTTATAGTCCAGATTTAGCTCCTAGTGACTTTTTCCTGTTTCCAAACTTGAAAAAATGGCTCGCAGGAAAAAGATTCATCTCAAACGAAGAAGTGCTTACCGAAACTATCGCGTATTTTGAGGGGTTCCCGAAATCGTATTATTCAGATGGTATAAAAAAGTTGGAATATCGTCTTACTAAGTGTGTCGAAGAAAAAGGAGACTATGTTGAGAAATAAATGGTTTTTGAAAAAAAAAATATTTTTTTCCTACTTAGGTAGCTTCAATATCAATCCGCCCTCGTATGTCCGTACCTATCATGCCTCCTTCTTGAAATTGCAACCCCTCTCAAAAGCACAAAATTAGTATATTTTAAAGGTAAAGGGTATAACTTGTACTAAATTCGATAAAATTCAAGCATATGTAAGCGATTCAGATTCACCTAAGATAGGGAGAGAGCAATTACATTTGCCAAACACATTACTGGGGTCTCTATGCCGTTTCCAACAATTTCACAGCAGGAGAAACATGAGGTATTTAATCTCCTTAATAGTCCAGGACAATTAGAGTTACCTATCACGCCCTTTATAAAAAAGGAAGTACATAACGCTGTGCACAGGACACTGAATGTGAAAGAGGCACCGGGCTACGACCTGATAACAAGTAAAATCTTAAAGGAACTACCAAATAAAGGAAAAAAATACCTTTCCTATCTCTTCAATGCAATAATTAGATGTGGATATTTTCCGCGTCAATGGAAACTGGACGAAATTATTGTCATCTCTAAACCCTTGGAGGAAGGCACTTCTTATAGACCAAGTAGCCTTTTGCCAATTGTTTCTAAAATGTTTGAAAAGCTCCTGTTAAACAAACTTAAACCAATTCTGCTCAAAATGGAAATAATACCCGATCATCAATTTGGATTTAGGGAACACCACGCCACAACAGAACAAGTGCACCGAGTTTACAGCATAATAAGAAACGCTCTTGAGGAAACCCGTTATTGTACAACTGCTTTCCTAGATATAACACAGGCGTTCGATAAAGTATGGCACCCTGGCTTACTCTTTAACCTGAAAAAATTACTACCTCAGACGTGTTATGATATCTTAAGATCATATCTTGAAGAGCTGCATTTCAGAGTAAAGGCCAATGAAGAAGTCACTTAACTATTCTCTATAAAAGCGGCTGTACCACAAGGCTGTGTTCTAGGTTATGTGCTGTACACTATCTACGGCTGCCCTTCCACTGTTCGAGAATACCAAAATTGCAACCTACGCGGATGATACTGTCATAATGGCTACAAGCAGCAACAATATAATCGCTACAAATTATCTCCAAGAAAGCTTTGTTAAGCTCCAAATCTGGCTAAATAAGTGGAGAATTAAGGTGAATGCAACTAAGTCTGTACAAGTAATCTTCAGCTTAAAACATAAGACTTGTCCATCAGTGATACTAAATGATTGTCAACTGTCCCAATCCGAAGACGTCAATTATTTAGCGCTACATCTTGATCGACGTCTGACATGGCAGAATCATATTTTTACGAAGAAAAAACAACTTGGAATCAAGCTTACATCTTTATATTGGCCCTTGGGGTATAAATCCCAGTTATCGCTTGAGAATAAACTGCTCCTTTATAAAACAACCCTAAAACCTATATGGTATGCATCTATAGGGTTCAGCGGCAAAAGCCAATATCAAAATCATTGAGAGATTCTAAGCAAAAGTATACGCATGATAGTAAAGGCTCCATGGTTCGTCAGGAATTAAATAATACGTTACGACCTAAACATCCCTACTGTCGATGAGAAAATATCAGGATACAGCATTAAGTACCTGGAACGACTAAGCAAGCATCCTTCTATACTAGCTTCAAATCTTCTGGAGAGGACAACACGGCGACTGAAGCGAGCAACACCACTAAATTTATGATAATAATTTTCTAATGCAATAGTTCTGAACTAACCTTATGGGAGATTAGCACTGGTGGCTCCTCTTCCTCATGTTCTTTTAAATAGCTATTTAAAAAATTAACTTCGTGTATTTATTTATGTAGTTGTTTAATATTGTTATTTAATTTGATTACTGCCCCAAGTGAATGAAAATAAAAGTGGAGTTTAAAAACAAACAAAATGATATCGCAATTATATCATATATGATATTGTATGGTTTGTTGGGCATATACATATACATAAACATATACATAAACATATTCATATATATGCATATACATATACATATCCATATACATTTATATATACATATACATATACATATCCATATACAAATCCATATACATATACATATACATATGTATATGCATATAGTAATATCTGGCCCATTCAAGTAGTGAAATAGAAGTCACTATTTGAATCCGCCACATAATTCCAAGAACATAATATCTCCCTCACTCAAAGCGATCGACAGTCAAATAATGCGATCGTGATTCCACAAGACGGCTTTGGCGTGGAGAGATTTTTTGTAATACTTATGTGTATGTATGCATCTGAGATGCATTTGTAAATAAGAAAATCTTATATGAATTTTGACGTTTAGAAACAAATAATCAGTTATTTGCAGCATTTAATAAGAGTCAAACGTTATATTCATTTCTGGCGACGAGGATAAATAAGTGAGAAAAACGAAATATCGTTAACTAATGTGTAGTCTAGTGAAAACGGAAAAACCAAAATTATTATAGAATATTTAAATGCACAAAATAGAATGCACAATCGTTTTATATAGTTATTTATCATAAACTAGGGAGAATACTTACGGTAAATTAAATTAATAATAAACGATAAAAAAAAAACCGTAATAATAAATAAAAGCAAAAAAAAATATAATAAACAGAAAGAAGCAGAGCGAAGCATAAAAATAAAAGCGAGAGTGTGTTAATTATTTGTTACAAAAAAAATTCAAAATGTGGAAAACTGAAAAAGTGCAGAAAAATTTTCAAATATTTTTGAACATTTCGTCCAAAATTCGCTGGAGGATTGAAGCCGTCTAGTTAAATTAATAATAATAATAATCTAAATTAAATTAATAATAAACGATAAAAAAAAACCGTAATAATAAATAAAAGCAAAAAAAAATATAATAAACAGAAAGAAGCAGAGCGAAGCATAAAAATAAAAGCGAGAGTGTGTTAATTATTTGTTACAAAAAAAATTCAAAATGTGGAAAACTGAAAAAGTGCAGAAAAATTTTCAAATATTTTTGAACATTTCGTCCAAAATTCGCTGGAGGATTGAAGCCGTCTAGTAGCCGCAATGGTATCACTTAAGACGCGCCGGAGACAGCTTGAGCTTGCAACAGCGTACACACATACGCACATACAACTTAACAAACATACCCAAAAGTGCGCAGTATCAGGAGGAATATTTATAAAAACAGCAACAACAAGGAACTAAGGTCATAGTTATTATATATTTTATATGTTATATTATATTATATTATTATATATAAACTAAATATTATATACATTTTATAATACTACCTATGCACTACAAATATCATCTGAAAATTTATAGTAACGCTATCAACATGTTAAACCTGACTATAGAGTTTATTAAAAATTGTATGGGACAGACAAACATCAATTACCGTACTTTATACAACAGGTTGAGAATTTTCTACCCACTCCGACTACCTTCAATGAAAACGAGTAAAGAAGTCTGAAGTCGGGTTAGACCGACTTCGAAATACCCTTTACCTTTACTTGCGCGTGCGTATTCAACAATGGGGATCTTTTCTTCATAAATCATCATTTGGAGTATATATACTGTAATTTTCGGTAGGGTACCTTGAATTGATTATATCGACCCCATTTCTTGTGTATGGCTTTGTAGTGTCAATATAACTACTAATATAAAATTTAGTCTAAAAATGTTGTATAGGTCGTAAATTATAATAATATGTCAATAGTGGGCGTGGCTGTAGACATAACACCCCCATTTTTTGTGTGGTGTTTAATGTTGGTACCGCAACCTTCCTGTGAAATTTCATTGATAAAATAACGATCGTGGCAGTAGTAATAATCTACCCATATTTGGAATACATGCTAGTTCAGACCCAGTGTACACATCTACCAATTTGGATTCATATATCATCACTAGAAGCATAGATACGGTAATTGCTTTTAAGTGGGGTCCCCAAAGTTCATTATATGGCAGGGAGGCGTGTCCTTTATCTGATAGACCCCGGATCTTGTATGTGGCTCTGTAGGGTCCATATACGTACTAAAATATAATTTAGACCAAAAATATTGTATAGGTAGTAAGTTATAATAATATGTCAATAATGGGCGTAGTTCTAAAAACAACACCACCATTTTGTGTATGGTGTTGAATGTTAGTACCCGCAACATTCCTGCGAAATTTCGTTGATAAATCTTTAATAGGAACACAGTAATGAATTTTGGCTAATTGTGGGCGTGACAGTTGTATTATGATCTCCATATTCTGCACACACACTATTATGGACCCCATGTATATTTCTGCCAATTTTTATTCCGCTGGCATCAATACGAGCATAGGTAGGCTAATTTTAATTTTAGACCCGAAAGTTCCTAATATCAAAAGTGGGCATGTCCTTTCTCTGATCAACCCCATTTGTTGAAGATAGCTTTACAAATGCCTCATGTCCGTAAAATTTCGTCCGTAAATCTCTACCAGATCTTAAGGTGTTATTATTTGTTAATAATGGGCGTGACAGTTAATATATACCGCCCACTTTTTGCACAGAGTTTAGTAGGACCCACATCTCCATAATCGCCAAATAACTTCACTCTTCCATCAATTGGACCGAAGTTAAAGTCATTTTAAAAAAGGTGAAAAAAGTTCCTTATATGGGAGGTAGACGTGGTCTTTGTCCAAATCGGCCCATTTAGCAATCTGATTCTGTATCTTTGTACAGACTATACTTTTGCAAAATTTCATTAAGATAGCTCTAATGGTGTAGAAAAAAAGTGGCCACAGACGGACAGACGGACGGACAAAATAAAAATTGGTTAAAAAGTGATTCTGATCATATCTATATATATATATATGTCCATACCTACCATGCCTCCTTCTTGAAATTGCAACCCCTCTCAAAAGCACAAAATTAGTATACACTATTTACATTTTTTAAAGTAAAGGGTATAAAAACCCCAAGGCTCATAACACCCAGTTTCAACCTCAGGCACCGATTAATATAAATGGCAATTCCCCAACCCCAATGAGTTCAAGATAGATACTATTAGGCACAGCCATTGAACGCCCGACGGCAGCGTTGAGTGGCGCGCCAGATCCGCAGCGAGATGGTTGTTGCACTCAACTTAGCGAGTTTCTTAATGCGTAAGCGGACCGTGAATTCAGAACTCCTTCTTCAAGATCTTCTCCCTGAACATTGACCATATTCTCAAGTATATGACCAATTTCTTGGTTTGAGGAAAAACGTGCCATTCGCAACATAGAGATCCTATGGAACGCTCGATCCGACGAGTACTACTTCCACATTGAACCACTAACTATAGCGCTTCCTACACCAAATGCAGAATATTTTCCGCCATTGTTCGATCCAGCAGGATGGCTAGCCCCAGTAGTGGTCACCGCTAAGATCCTCATGCAACAAATCTGGTTAGAGAAGCTCGACTGGGATAACAACAGCCCCCCCAACTCTCACGAAATGAAGAAAATTCCTCCGGCAATGTCTGTCAAGAATTCGAATTCCACGGTGGGTTCAAACTAGCCACATCAAGACCATGAATGCCCATTGCGATGCATCACAATTAACTTATGCGTAGCAGTGTATGTACGTAACCGAAATATCTCCTCCCGGTCGGTGTCCGCAAAAACGACCTCTCTTCCCCGACTAGAACTCTGCAGAGCCACCCTGTTAACAGATGTTGCTCAGCCCCAATATCAACAGCTTCAACTCTCACGACAAACTGCTGGATAGACTTCACGATCGTCACTTGGACCACGTTCATTGCCAATCGAGTCACTAAGATTGGGGAATAGTTGGGCATTCAGAACTGCTCGGTTATTGGTTGGTGTCATCCATCAAATATACCTCCGTGGGGGAAATCTGTTGATGCTCAGGCTCCTTAGGTCACAATTTTGCATTACCAAGGCAAAGAACTTAATCAAGATGACCATACATCAATGCAAGGTGTGCGTGGACCACAAAAGGTCGACGACGCAAATCATTGTCCCCCTACCTACAGATCGGACAGTATACGCACTAGCTTTCACAACAACACGATTTTCCAGGATCATAAATGCGATTTCGTCTGTTCGTCCCTGCATTCCTAGCAGCAATCGCAAGCTTCACTGTTCGGAGCAAAAATCTATTCGGACATTGGCCGGAATTTCATCGGAGCAGATCGAACCCTACGAAATGAATTTAGAATATTTATGAGCAACCTAATCTCGGAACCGCAATGCTGGAATGGCATTTCATACCGCCAAATGCCCCACACATGGGAGGCTTGTGGGAAGCCCGTGTCAAAAGTTTTAAATTGCACTTTCGTAAAGTTACAGGTAATTTGAAATATATCTTTGAAGGGATTTATACTTTTAGGAAGGATCGAAGAATGCCTCAACTTCCAACCCATCAGGACCATGTCAGATGACCACTGGAATTGCAACCACTAACCCCCAGACACTTTTTGATCGGACGACCCCCACTACCTGTGGCGGAAGTAGAATGCCATGACTACTCAACCTCGCTCACTAGTCGGTGGCGCAGACTTAAGGCTCTCTCCCAACATATTTGTACCCGTTGCAAGCACGAATACCTTCAAGAGTTTCAACGGCGCACCCGGTGGAAAAGGACGCAACCAGGCCTCGCGAATGCGAATTACTCATCATACGTGAGGAAAAACTCACCACACATGAATGGCGGTTGGGACGTATAATCAAGACGTATCCCGGACGTGATGGAAACGTACGCATAACAGATGTTCACACAGCTCGTGGCGTCTTAAAACGACCTATTGTTCAGCTCGTAGCACTACCCTCGGTGTCAACGAGCGGCACTTTAGCTAACTTTATCTATCAATACTATTTAGGCATCTCTTATAAACCCTCCTGTGTTTTACTTTCACCATTCTGGAACTAAATGTAACAAACTTTATCCTTTTCAGATATGGCAGATTCATCAACCCCCAACAGCTCGCTGGGAAACTTGGTTGCTCACATGAAAGTGCTTGGCACAAGAACCCCACGCCGTGAAGGACCTCAATGATCAGCCAAGTACGGACGGGACCGCACACCATCACCCCCGACTTCGCCCGAGGAGGACACATCTCTGTAAAGTCTACCAGACGCAATCCTTAACCCCAAACCGTACCCACCCAGGCGAGAACCCCAAAGTTGTATCGATGTCTCCCTCAAAATTGAGACGACAGCAACTCCGGTTGCTCCCACTCCCTTATATACTAACGGCAGCAACCTCGGTTGCACTCATTCCTTCCCGCACTAATCATCGCCAAACGCCACTTCCGTATTCACGATAGCAATTCCGGTTGCACCCATTCCTGTCCACACTAATGACGGCAACCTCTGTTGCACTCACTCCTCCCCATACTAATCACCACCCAGGAGCGATACCATCATTCACTCCTAACTCCCACAACTCCCTACCAAGTTGCAATGCTTGCAAAGCGGGCGGTATGTTCACTCGGTGAATATCGATCCAAGGGCCTGTGACCCGTAGCCAAATCACCGTGGTGCCACAGCCAACTTTTTTCGTTCATTTGAATTGAACGACGATTGATCGAATGCACATGCCTCCATTGTGGCAACTGATGACGAGCGACGACACTTGACTTTCAGACGGCGAAGGAGACGAAGGTAATTTTTAAACTTGTGAACCCCGACAACTCAAGTATCCATAAGCTGTGCAAATATGCATAGAGTAAAGACGTGTTTAGAGTGCACAATTATATCCTATAATAGTGAGACAACAACAATTTTAAGTGTGGGTTTATATATTGTAATATGGGGGGAAAAAAATAATCTTCAGTACTAGACAAACGGAAGCATTTGTTAACTGTGGTTAGGACATTCTGTGGAAACTCACGAAGTAAGGCATCCCAACAACGGCGTATATACAGGCGCTCAAAATAGGTGTTGAGAGTCTTCTTGTATGGTGTGTCTAAACTAATCGTTCAATTTATTTTCAATTACTGATTGAACATATTCGAGATATTTCTTTGATCTTTAAAAATATTGTTGTTGCAGTTGTGACTTTAATAGCAATATTTTAATTGAGATCGGAATCGTCACTGAAATGTCAGCTGGGATTGGTTTCGGTTTCTACAGTTTCGCCAATACATTTTATAATAAGGCAATTAACCTTTACAAACAACTACCAGCTCCTTGGTTTTAAAAATATGAACTTATTTTTCTTAAATTTTACATTTCATATGATAGCCAATGTCTTCAGTTATCATGGTTTTAAAAATATTAACTATCAATATTTATGCTATGAGCTTGAGTATATTAATCGGAATTCGATCTAATTTCATAACTTCGGTAAATAATAATATATTCGATACAAGACAGTATCCAAATGTTCCCAATCGCAAATAAAAGTACATAGCAGCGCAGTAAATAGTAAACAAATATGGTGTCATATTCGGGGAATTGGTATAGGGAAAATCTGCTACGGGGAAAAAATTTTACATGGACTTTAATAGTTTGAATGGGAAATGGTACTTAAATCAATATATAAAAATTATTGTGTATACTGGTGTGAACTTATTGGGTCCTTAGAACGTATATTTGTTTTCTGTGGTGTTGCCGAGTAGGATTCATTCCAGTGTTTAATAAGGTTCCAGTGCCGTCAAACGTGGATTTTTCGTTACCGAGTTTAATATGGAGCGGCTTTCACGAAGTGTAAGTCTCGGTGGACGACCAGAACGCAGCTTTCACTTGAAAATTCCCGTAATTTTCCAATTATTAATTACGGTATAGACCGAGCACTGTGATCTACCAACTAAACGTCCAATCTCCCTGTTCGCCTTTCCTTCCTCCCAAAGTTTAATGATAATTTTTCTTTCATCGACGCTTATTCCTTCTCGATTAGACACATTCTTAAAGAATGGATCGAAATAACAACTCAGGAAACCAGCAAACTTGTGGCTTCGATGAAAAACCGTCTAGTGGAAGTCCTTAAGCGTTACAGTTATCCAACAAGTTATTAAATTGAATAAAATATTTAAAAGTATGTGATCAAAAAATAACCGTTATTTTCATCTTTTCGTGAGTTACGTATGTTCGATGTGCGCATTTTTTTTTATGTTGGTACACATGTCTGTTATATATGTTGGCAATACCAACCATTTTGGATTGTCAGTTTGTTTTTGACAGATAAAAAGGTTAGTCGTGTTTTGGTGTGCTCTTCGATTTTGTACTATTCGAAAAAATGGATCAAAGAAACTGTATTCAGTTTTGTGTAAAAAATGAAATTAAATGCGCAAGGACATTTGAAATGTTGACTGTGGCCTTTGGCGAGTCTACTATGAGCAGAACACAAGTTCAATTGTGGTATAACCGGTTTAAGGAAGGCCGAGAAGATGTCAATGACGATGCTCGTCCTGGTCGCCCGAGCACGTCAACAACCGATGAAAACATTGACGCAGTGAAGAAAATGATTTTGGATAATCGTCGAATCACTATCAGAGAGGTTGCTGATGATGTTGGCATATCGTTCGGCTCATGCCAAGCAATTTTTACGGATGTTTTAGGCATGAAACGTGCGGCAGCGAAGATTGTTCCAAAATTGCTAAATTTTGAGCAAAAACAACGTCGCATGGACATCGCTCAGGAGCTGTTTTTGGCAGAAACAAAACCGTTATCATGCCTCAACCACCGTATTCACCGGACTTCGCCCCCGCTGACTTTTTCCTCTTTCCAAAACTGAAGACACCGATGAAAGGAAAGCGTTTTGCTACGAATGAGGAGATAAAAGAAAAATCGAAACAAGAGCTGTTGGCGATACCAAAAAAAGCGTTTCAGAAGTGTTTCGAGGATTTGAAAAAACGCTGGAATAAGTGTATTATATCTGAGGGTAATTACTTTGAAGGTCACAAGTTAGTTGTTGATGAATAAATAAATACTTTATTTTTTGATCACACCTCGTATATATATATATATATATATATATATACACATATATATATATATATATATATATATATATACGAGTATATATATATATATATATATATATATATATATATATATATATATATATATATATATATATATATATAAGTGATTTGAATAATCAAGGCCTCAAAGTAATTAGTGCTATTAACAAACTTAACTGGAATACGAAGGAAATGCATGATATGTTCGTTCTGACATTCGACTCTTCTGTAGATGTGAAGAAAATTCACGAAATCAAAAACATTTTAAATACAATTAAATACAGATTGAACCAATAAAATCATCTAACTTAATTCCCCAGTGCAAAAGTTGCCAATCATTCGGCCACACAAAAAATGTCTGTGGGAAACCTCCACGATGCGTCAAATGTGCTGGCAAACATATATCTTCACAGTGCCAAAAGCCAATAGCTGATAAACCCAAATGCTCCAATTGTGGTGAGTCGCACCCAGCAAATTATCGTGGCTGTGTAATTGCGAAAGAATTACAAAAAATCAGAATGAAGAAGAAAACTTTTGTTAAAACGAAGGGTCGCGATAATAATCAATTTGCTTCGTCAAAAAATATCCCCACCAAAATTGGACCATATACGAGTACTAAAGCAGCAAGCTATGCTCAAATAACGAAAGGCTCTGCTCCCAATTTTGTCCAACGAAGCACCGATGCGCTGTCAATAATCTTGGCAAAGCTAGACCGCCAGGAAAAAACGTTCAAAGCATTGGAATTGCGCTTGGGAGCCCTGGAGCACAACATGAAAATTTTAAATTATGACTGATTGTCTAAGACTGATTTTATGGAATGCAAATGGTTTAGCCAAACACAAAAATGAGCTGGAAGTCGTGCTTAACAATGAAGATATTGATATATGCTTAATTGCTGAAACTCATTTTACTAAGCAATCGCATGTGACCTTTAAAAAATACGGGCTTTACCATACAATACATCCTGACAATTGTGCAAGGGGTGGTAGCGCAGTCATAATTAAAAGCTCCATTAAACATCACTTGGAGGACCAAATCAGCACAAATGAGTATCAAACCACATCCGTTTCCGTTGAAACTTCCAAACAACCACTGGTTCTAACTGCTCTATATAGTCCACCTAGGCACCAGTTGAAATATGAAGACTATTTTTCTCTTTTTAATCGTTTCCATGGTCGTTTTATAATTGGAGGCGACTTCAACGCAAAACATACGTTTTGGGGCTCAAGGCTCACCACGACAAAAGGAAGAGAATTTTTCAAAGCCATGCAGCGTACATGTTGTAATTCAATTTCAACTGGTAAACCAACATATTGGCCATTGGATACAAGCAAAGTACCAGACTTAATTGACTTCTTTGTCTACAAAAACATTCCTGCAGCGCATTTAACTATCACTGAAGGATTTGATCTGAGTTCTGACCATTCGCCGGTGCAATTGGTAATTTCCCAAACCCCAGCACTAAATCAAAGCACATCAACGTTAGTAAATGCTTGTACTGACTGGACTTACTTTCAAGTGCAGCTAGAACAATTAGCCAAGTTTGATTCTATTGTTACCAGTGAGCAACTTGATGATGCTGTACTCCACTTTACACAGCAAATACAGATGGCAGGGTGGAATAGTACGCCCACACTAAGACATGTTCTGCACGGGAAAAATATCCACCTTTTATTAAGAGCTTAATTGTAAAGAAACGGAAGCTACGGAAATGTTCGCAACAAACCAGATCTCCAACAATCAAATCGAATTTAAACTTAGCCAGTAAACATTTACACACAGCAATCAATAATGACACATTTAATCGATTTCTGATGGATCTTACAGCTGACAAGACCACAGAGTACTCTTTGTGGAAGGCGGCTAAATCATTCAGCATGCCAATACAACACTGTGCTCCAGTTAAAATCAACGATACACTGTGGTAATTGATAATTGCGTCTCTCATCTGTCTGATTTAATTAATACGTGCTTCAGCTTGAGGCATGTTCCTATATGTTGGAAATTCGCAGAGGTAATCATGGTACCCAAGCCTGGGAAATGACTCAACGACGTATCATCGTATAGGCCAATATCTTACTGCCAGTATTGTCAACACTATTTGAAAAATTACTTTTAACGCGCTAAATGCCAATAATTGAGAATAAAAACTTGATTCCCGCTCACCAGTTTGGTTTTAGGAAAAATCATTCGACAACTGATCAAATCCACAGAGTTGTGAATATGGTCGAAACTGCGTTAGAACGGAAAAAAGTGTGTTCCGCCGTCTCCTAGACGTTACACCAGCTTTCGATAAAGTATGGCATGCAGGTCTATTACAAAAGCTGCGGACATTGTTGCCAATGCAATATTGCGAGGTGCTTTCATCATACCTTGATGACAGGTACTTTAGTATTAAGTACGAAAACGCCCATTCTTCTTTGAAAAAAATTAGTGCTGGTGTACCGTAAGGGAGCATCCTGAGACCTCTGCTGTAACTCCTGTATACATACGACCTACCAACAGCAAATCTGCAAGTAACCGCAACATTTCCGGACGATACTGGTGTTCTGGCTACAGGTAACACTATTGAAGACGCGACGGCTAAGCTACAAGAGGCTGTTAATTGTATTGCTTCATGCTCTAAGAAATGGCGCATTAAGTTAAACAAAACCAAATCAGCGCATATAGTTTTTTCACTGAAAAATACACCTTACAAACCGATTTTCATGGATGGGTTAATAATCCCACATATCAACGAAGCGAAATACCTGTGTATTACACTCGACGCCATATTGCGCTGGAAAGCTCACGTAAGGAAAAAACGAGAGGAGCTCGACCAGAAATTCAATAAATTGTACCACCTTATTGGCAGACACTCTACCCTGTCAATTCACAACAAACTAATGGTGTATAAACAAATTCTGAAGCCGACCTGGACCTATGGCATCCAATTTTGGCGATGTGCTAGTCAAATATACATTGCCACTATCCAACGTTTTCAAAATAAAGTGCTGCGATGTATTGTTAATGCACCATACTATGTTAGAAATAGCGATCTCCATCGTGATCCTGGCATGCCAACTGTCACTGATGTGACAAAAAAATTTGCCATTTCTCACAAACAGCGACTGAAATCGCATGTCAACGTTGCAGCATCCAGTTTACTTCTGATGACTTCGCAGCGTAGGCGGCTAAAACGGAAAACAGTGTCAGACCTAATGGAACTCGAGTAGCCGATATTTTATTTATATGTTATACCATATGTTAGCATGTACATAAAATACTTAACGCTTTTCTTTTAATTTGTTTAATTTATTCGAACAAAATTGCTAGTTAGTATTACCTGTATTATTGAATGACTTGATTCCTGTGTGTAAATGTTTACTGGCTAAGTTTAAATTCGATTTGATTGCTGGAGATCTGGTTTGTTGCCAACGTTTCCGTAGCTTCCGTTTCTTTACAATTAAGCTCTAAAAAGAAACGGAAATATAGATATATTGAGTTTTAAAAAAACATCTAATTTTCCATTACTTATAAAATTACTATTTACAAACCCTCCCAGGAATTCATAATTGGTGTGCTGTTGATTTCTGAGACATAATAAAAAATGCTTGGGGAAAAATTGCCTTTCATTGAAAGATCTCTGATGAGGACAAGTGGCGTGTCCGAAATAGCTATAAGATCCGCCAAAAAAAAAAATAAATAAATAAGAAAAAATAAAAAAATGTTTAAATAATTCTTCTTCTTCTTCTGAAAAATTATTACGGTGGCATAACCACATACGCAATTGCAACTACTGTTGTAACTTGTCTTGTCAATGGATTCTTTACAAAAAATAATCTTCATATACACAGAATTGATGACTATCGACTTACTCACATTACTATTTACAGATTAATTAAGTCACAATTGACATTAAACACAAAAGTCCTACTATTATGCGGCTTTTGCTTGCAGTACACCAGAAATTATAGATGCTGACTGCAGCAAAGTAGTGATCACCTTGCCAATTGGTAAAAAAAATTACGATATTTTTAAATTTACTTCTTTTAGGTCTAAGTTAGATGTGCCATTTGTAATTTATGCTGTTTCTTAATGTATTTTAGAAAATGTACAGATAAATGATTCAGAAAATATTTGCAGCACTAAAATACGTAACCCTATAGCATTTAGTTATTATATAAAGTGCGGTCTCAATTATAGCTTAAACAAATTTGTAACTTATTCAGTAGAAGATTCTGCTAAGATATTCATAAAAACAAGCTAAATTTGTCATATTTGTAAGCAAATAATTGATCAACAAAAGGTTGCTGATCATTGTCATCTTACAGGTCAATATCGTGAACTTGCACATTATAGTTGTAACATAAATTTTCAGATACGTTAATATATACCAATTTTTTCCAATAATTTTTCTGGTTATGACTGTCATCAGTTTTTAAAGAACTCGAATCATTTAAAGGATACATTAAAATATTTTCTCTGAATAAGGAATTATATATACTCGTATATCACTTTCGAAAGATATTCATATTAGTGATAAAGAATTCTGTGAATTACGATTTTTAGACTCATACAGATTTATGAACTCATCTTTAGATGTTGTTTACTTTAATATTTATGTAATTAATATATATTGTTACGAAATTTGCTCTATTGACAATTTATTCTGTTACGAAATTGCCCTCCTGACAATTTACTCTAACTCTCTGTACTCGGATTCGTACCACTGGATCGGGTAGTAATTAAACAATCGCTGGTTAAATTAAAATAACTAACTTTATTTAATTATTGCAATTTACAAAGTTGTACGAGTTTACTTTGTTACAATTTGCACTTTATTTCACAATTCATGAATCACTTTATTTAATAAGTAATTTCATCACTTTATTTAATAATGAATTTCATCACTTTGCAAATCACAATTACAAATACTGCTGCTTCGATTTATATTGCACGATGTACACACTGTTGCGATCTCTGTTCGAATGTCTTCGACTTTGCACAGTCTTCTGCTTTTATAGTTTCGAATGGTTGAGGCGGAAACTTCTACAATACACTCGAAGTTTCTGGATGTGGAACGGAAAGCTATATATATATATATATATATATATATATATATATATATATATATATATATATATATATATATATATATATATATATATATATATATATATATATATATATATATATATATACATATTATATATATATATATATATATATATATATATATATATATATATAATATATATATATATATATATATATATATATATATATATATATATAATAATCTTAGAAAAATATGTGAAAGTATTTATGAATTAGATCCTGTTCATTATCTAGGTACACCAAGTTTATCCTAAGATACAATGTTGAAGACAACAGGTATTGAATTTAGTGGGATCAGAGGTGTTCAATGTTCTAAACGACATTCAAAGGCGAATAATAAATATCTTCCTGAATATGATCAAAGTAAAGCTTCAGAATACTTGATGCACTTCGATGCAACTAACTTATATGGTCTGAATATTTACCATAGGGTGGATTTGATAATAATAATAATAATAATAATAATAATAATAATAATATTTATTGGTAAGAAAATAAATTATACAATACCAAAATATATTAAGCTTTAGCGACAGGGGCTTTCAGCTTATGACTTATTTAAAAAGTTGTTTTGACAATTCAGTTAGAATTAATACTATATAATATTTACACTTCAAAGTATAATTTAAGTTTACATATAAGGTTTATAAATAATTTTATATTTTTTTCCTCTATGTTTCTCAGTAAATCTGTTATTTGTGTTACTCCAATTTCCTTTTGAACTTCTGCGATTGCTGGACAGCTACGCTTGACATTTAGATAGTTTTGATTGCAGAAATGACATGTTGGGAGGCTTGTGTTTTCAAATAAATTACTATGTGTTAATCTTGTGTGGCCTAAACGAAATCTCATATAGATGTTTGCTCTTTTCTTTTAATTGTGTCTGGCAATTTTAAGGATAGTTGCGACGTGTTAATACCTTTGTAAGAGGGGAAATAAGTGTTCCATCTTTGTTGCTTTTTTAAATAATGGAGCTAATCCGCATATCTGTTCAAATCTTGTTTATTAGTTGTATTATGAAGAAACAGCGGTGATATTAGTTGTATTATGAAGAAACAGCGGTGATTTGGTTGCAATTTGGTTGCGCTTTGAAATCCCATCTTTTATATCTGCTAAACCAGGAAATCCTGCTTCTGTTAAAATGTTTAAAATTGGAGTGGAACGGAAAGCTCCCAATACCATTCTAGCTGTTGCGTGATATATAGATGACAATTTTCCCAAGTTCCGCATAAAAGTTTATCCGTAAATAGGAAATCCGTAGTTGATCTTGGACAAAATAATAGCTCTCAGAATGTATATGAAAGAAGTTGTATTACTTTCTAATTTACGTGAATTTAAGCATTTAATAATGTTGGATTGTGCGGTGGACTGTATTTACTTGATAACACTTTAATTCTTGATAATTATTGTATTATATTTGATTTCTTACATATTTCTTGATAATGCTTTTATATTTGATTTCTTACAAAAACAAGGGGGGGGGGGGGGTGGTAACGTTGCGCGTTCAGCGGTTTGATCGAGAGTGATCTAATTGAAAGGTCAAAAAGACGAAGAAGCCGAAGTCTCCTTCGTTTATGGCGATGTCTCCCACGCCGATGCCCCGGACGCATGAGCCGGCCGCTCAGTCGCGCTCCTTCGTACAGTGCGGATTTTTGGTCCGTACTGTCCGTGCAGAGCGCGGCGAACGACCGACAACATGGTGTCCCAAACACCGGGCGGGAGACCTCATGGAATGAGGATTCGGTGTAAACAAATAATATTTTGTCTAGTACTAATTGATTTACAATTATAATTAATGTGTTCATTCCAAGAGTTGTGAAGATGAAATTCGCCCACTGACAAATTTCACTCACACAAAAATATAAAAGAACAGTAGGCGACAAAAAATTTATAAAGTCGAAAAAACACGGGGACTCGCTTCAGACTTTCAGAAGTCATAAGTCACGCGTGTTCCAGGACTCACTTCGGACGTTCACAAGTCACTAGTCACAGGACTCGCACAAATCCTTTGTAAATTAAGAAAAGCATAAATAAATTTTAAAATCTAATTCTGTATGACTCCTGGACTCCGCTGAGGATACCCCGGCAGAAAGAAGAGTCGTTACAGTGGCGCCTGAGCAGGGACTCAAAAAACAAACAAAGCGAGAATATTTCCATATTTCTTTGCAATTTTACATTTTTGTGGTATTCAATGAAAATTGGTGAGTGGTCTGAGGAAAGATCAAGATTTTATTGTTAGGTGGTTTATGTTTATGTTCTTCGTTATGCAGAAGTCTATAAGATCTGGTTTTTTCTTCCTGTAAGTAGGCCAATGGGTAGATTCTCCAGTGGTTAGGAGCTTACAATTGCACCTGTTCAGGGCTTCCAAAAGTAATCTTCCTTTTTTATTTTTCTTTTCTTTTCTTTTCTTCTAGTTCGAGGCATATATGTTGTCTGAAAATAATTGCTGTGCCGCCATGAGCTCGTCCACTGGGGTGATTTGTGTGGAAGATTTTAAAGCTAGAAATTAGAAAACTTTTTTTTATGAAGTGTGTTTCTGAATTTAATAGGATGTCAATTGAGTTGTTCATTAGAAACTGTTTTACTTCTAAAGCATGTTGGATTAGTCCGTTTGAATTCCATATAGCAATTTTTAACTTTAGATCAGTGTCCATTATTTATTTTAGATATTAATAAGGTTAGTATGTTCATCATATTAGAGATCTGTGATATTAGTTGTTTCATCATTTCTTTAATCTCGGCTAGCTCATCTATGGGTTTAGTAAAATTTCCTTGCCTATTGGTTATAGGAGGATTATTACTGCTTGTATCAGGAAGGGTATTTACTTTTGGTGATGTCAGCAATTGTTTTCTGAGGTTGGACCATGAGATTCAAGTTTTTAGATTTATTTTCGTCGAGAGTTGGGGTTGCTCCGATGTTCAGTGGGGTGTTCTCTTCTAATGCTTTTTTCTTTAGCGACTTCTACAGGAGTAAAGATTGCAATTTTATATATCTATTGTAAACATCATAAAAGCTTAACATAATTTGTTTAGTTTAATCCTTTGTATTTATAATTACATACATATATATATATATATATATATATATATATATATATATATATATATATATATATATATATATATATATATATATATATATATATATATATATATATATATATATATATATATATATATATATATATATATATATATATATATATATATATATATATATATATATATATATATATATATATATATATATATGTATATATATATATATATATATATATATATATATATATATATATATATATATATATATATATATATATTATATATATATATATATACTCGTATATATATGTAAGATGAGAGAGAGAGTCAGTCGCAATCACTAAGTAGTCACATAAAGTTGTAGTCGTTCCGCGCGCTAATAAGTTTTTCTATTTTTACAGTCGCATACGAAGTTGTCGCCGGTCGTTAACGGAAGCAATTAATGTTTGAAACCTTTTTTATAATCTTTTAATTTTTCATTTTTATAATCTTTTAATTTTTCATTTTTATAATATAAACCTATCGTTTAAATATAATTGCCTTTATCGGCTTACATATATATTGTCACCGACAGAAACCAATTGGGCAGTTGGTAATCGACCGCTCAGTCGAGCGCACGCATTCTTATACGCATCAGTAAATTCCAGCCGTATTAATATCCCATGTAGTTTAAATAATTGTTATTTGAATAAATCACCGTTTCTATGTGTATATTATTTACAATAAAATCAGCGATTACAGTTCAGAAGTAGGATTCATTCCGCCTACAAACAAGATAAAAATTTTGAGTGAGTAAATAACGCAGACAAAAATAACCCTTATGTGAAGCAGCCTCTGACGAACGGGAAACGTATATGCAGCAGATGTATATGCGTATAGAATAGAACTCAAATATACACACATTTATGTAAAGAGATCGCAAGCAAACAATTGATGAACGCGCTGAAAACCATCACAGCGACGGCAGCGAGGCAGTGTGAAAGTGTGCAACAACGAACGAAGTTAGAATTAGATACATTGGTATACGAGTATACGAGTATATACATCCCGGTGTGCACTTAAACGGTTAATTTTGGCAAAGTAAATAAGCAACGGTCAAAACGGCATTTGGCCACAGAAAAATTTCGAGAAACGCAAGTTTAAACAAGCCGAATAGAAGTACAGAGTTCGAGAAAATAAAAAAAGGTCGAAGTTTGATAGTTGAAGCGTACGGAAGTGGTACAGCCATGGTGCTTGTAAAATTAAATTCGTTAAAAATTGAGCAACTCAACAAACTTCTACGGAGTAATGATATTATTACGACGGGAAATAAAGCTGCTAAGGTCAACAAATTGTGGGAAATTTATGGAAACGATGAAGAGACTCCGAAGAGTTGGATGAAGACACCGACGAAGATTCAACGTAAACAACAAATGAGTGAGCTACGTCAAACGCTCATGGAATTGACGAAAACGGTTGGTGAACTTGCCACGGCACGTAACTCAGGCAGGCAAGACAACATAGCAAGCGCAGAGGAACAACGGGTAACGACGCCGGCACTGGAAAACGAAGGGTTTGCAATAGCACGTCGAGCAACGGCAGCACTACAACGTCCAGCAGCACTAGTGCGTCATATGAGAAGGACAGTAACGAACCAGTCCAAAAATTCACGTCAGAGAAGAAGCTAATAAAATGCTACAATTGCAATGAACTGGGACATATTTCATCGAAATGTACACAGCCACAGCGGAAGCCGAGATGTTACAAATGCAACAAGACAGAATGTGCGTCGACTACCGGGCGCTCAATGCGGTCACGGTCAAAAAGCACTTCCCGATGCCAGTGGTGGAAGGGCAGCTCTCCAAGTTGGTGCGCAACACGTTATTTACGTCGCTGGACATGACATCTGGGTATTATCAAATACCATTGAAAGAAGAATGCAAACCATACGAGTATACGGCTTTTCTTACGCCAGATGGTTTGTTCGAACACATCGTCATGCCGTTCGGGTTACGCAACGCTCCAATGGTGTTACAGGAGATGATCGTGCGACTAATTCGAACCCTGAAACATCGCAACAACATTGTAAGCTACGTAGATGAGGTGGTCATCGCAACGAAATCTGTCAACGAAAGCGTCGAAGTACTATCAGAATTCTTGCAAGTGGTAAGGGCAACAGGACTTACTCTTAGACAGTCTAAGTGTTATTTTCTGGCAACAACAATACAATTTTTGGGTCACGTCGTCGATGCACAAGGCATCAGACCAGGTGAAGAAAAGGTGAGATGTATCAAGGAGTTCCCACAGCCACGCACACCGACCGAAGTAAAGCAGTTTCTGGGCCTCACGGGATTTTTCCGCAAATTCATCGAGGACTATGGTGTAACTGCAAAACCATTAGCCACGCTACTACGAAAGGGTGTCAACTTCGAATGTAATTCCGATCACTAGAAGGCATTTGGCAAATTGAAAGAGGCACTTGCAACAAAACCAGTATTGGTCATGTTCGATGTGACAAAACAATACGAAGTGCATACTGATGCCAGCGCAATCGGGTTATCAGGCGTAATGTTGCAGCTAGAAGGCGGAGAATGGAAAACAGTCCAGTACTACAGTCGACAATGTAGTTCTGTCGAAGCGCAATATTCAAGTCATGAATTGGAGGTACTCGCCATTGTCGAGTCCCTTGAGAGGTTCCGTATGTTCCTGTTGGGCACGCAGTTCGTAGTTCGAACTGATTGTAACGCTGTAGCTACGACAAAGAATCTCACATCATTGCGTCCACGAGTAGCCAGGTGGTGGCTACGATTACAGGAGTTCAATTTTGAATGTGTTCATCGCGCCGGAAACAAGATGCAGCATGTGGACTGTTTAAGCAGGGCACCGGTGGAGCTACCATCTCAGCCCGACACAGTTGCTGAACGAGTATTCCAAGTGAGTCAAGTAATGAAGTCCGAGGACTGGGTATACGTTATGCAGACTCAAGACCCAAAGCTACGTCAGGTATGTGCAGTCCTGAAGGGCTTGGGAAACGTAGACGAGTCAATAGCTAAGCAAATAAAAACAGACTACGAAATACGCAACGATCGACTATTCCGTAAGATAGGTCACGAGTACAAGTTGCTGGTCCCTCGAGCTGTTATGTGGCGCATCACTAAGGCAAACCACGACGACGTTGGCCATTTCGCACTCGAGAAAACACTCAACCGCATCGCAAAACATTTTTGGTTTCAACGAATGCGACGATACGTAAATTCGTATATAGCTTCATGCGAAGAGTGCTGTATAAACTAGGTTAAAGGAGGACGCAAAGAGAGTCAACTGCACGTTATGGACGAGCTTCCGATTCCAGGGGTCACAGACACGTCAGGTATCGATGTTAAACACGATACTGCAGCAACACGAATTATGACAGAACGTAATAAGTGGAAGGAGAGATACGATAAAAAGCACCAGTCTCCAAATAAATATGAAGTGGGCGATTTAGTGGTGATCGACCACGTTTCAACATCAACAGGCGAATCGCATAAATTGGATCCTGCCTATAAAGGCCCATACATGATATCGAAGGTGCTTAACTATGACCGGTATATCGTAGAGGATCTACCAGATATTACCATCACTCAGCGACGATACTCCAACGTAATGTCATCTGATCATTTGAAACCATGGTGCATAATGAATCCGGAGCTGGACAGGGATGACGAAAGCGACGAGTCGTCCTGTGAGAACGAAGATTCAGGAAAGGCCGAGCTGTCACCGACAGAAACCAATTAGGCAGTTGGTAATGGACCGCTCAGTCGAGCGCACGCATTCTTATACGCATCAGTAAATTAATATCCCATGTAGTTTAAATAATTGTTATTTGAATAAATCACCGTTTCTATGTGTATATTATTTACAATAAAAATCAGCGCATACAATATATATATATATATATATATATATATATATATATATATATATATATATATATATATATATATATATATATATATACATATATATATATATATATATATTTATATATATATATATATATATATATATATATATATATATATATCTGTGTGTGTGTGTGTATATATATATGTCTATATAAATGCACACGTTCCTAAACCGATCCATTTAAAAATTCCAAAAAATAGTTTAATAACTAAACAATAAATAGCCAAACTGATTGCAAAGCCAAAACAAAGTTTCTGTCAGTGACATAATGTATTTCTTTTCGTGTACACTAAAAGAATCATAAGCAAAAAAGTTGATTTTACATACGAGTATAGAAAAATTAAAAAGGTAAAAAACAAAAACAAATATTTATGAGCTCGACTCGCTCACCGATACAAGTTCGAAATCGATGTATCACCAAAGAATATACAAGAATAGACAGTTGATATAAATGTGTTTGTGCGAGTTCTGCTACTGAGAGGAGTTTTTAAAATTGATGTATGTAGTGGTAAAAATACAGTGCACCCCCCTTAACTCTAACTTTCGTCATTCCTCAATTCACTTAACTTCTCAAAATAACTGAAAACATACAATTTCTTTGATAATTTCTCATTATCAATGAACCGTCAAGATCCACAAGTCGAAATATTCCAGTTACGTTTAAGTAAAAAAACTAATTCGACAAAATAAAAAATTGTTTTCTACATTATTAAAGAAAGAAACACTACCTCTGTTTAATTAAAAGCATAAAGCCGTTAACTTAATTCGTTTAGGTGCATTTTTGACCTATTTTCAAGATTTTTCTGAGACTATTGAAACTGTTGTTATTTGTGAGAATACTGTAGAAACGTTGAATTCTCTTTTGACCGTCAATTTCTTAATTTTTGCCTCCTTCTGTTCCAAATTCTAATATTTTTACTGTCCCCTGTGCACTTTCATTCGTTCATGGCCATGCACATTTAGCCACGCTTGGGGTACTACTGGGGCAGTCGGACCCCATTTTAATATAAATGAATTTTTATTAATTATTTTAGTTATTAGTAGTATAATATTATGTCAAAAAACCAAATAATTATTATTCTGCATCTTATAATTACTATGGTGCGTTAACAGTGAACAGAAGTGTAAATGGAAAGCAATTGGATCAGATTCTACATGAAGAATAGTTATAATTTATTAAATGAACTTGTTAACATTTGAGTTTTCAACTCTAAATTAAATAATACAATTTTTTTTGATTTATTATAACCTCTTCTTTTTAGAAGTATCGCAATTCTTCTTAAAATACAAATGAAGTGACCCCTAAAAGTTTAATTTAAACGTAGCCCTGATTTCTTCCGAGTTTTTTCTCCGAATATTCGCTATTTTAGACAATATCCCAGCAGTGAAACCAAATAGTTAAAGTACTAGTAAAACTCAGATATGTAAAATTCATATATACATAATATAATAATGTGTACTCGACATGTAAATTACTAGTAAAACTCATAATTATATGTAAAATTCATATATATGTATGTACATAATATAATAATGTGTACTCGACATTAATTCAGCATGTTAATTAATGGTGCCGCATTTCCACTCTTCTTTGCGGACACTTTGCGGATATTTTAAAACACGCGTTAACTTGAAGATATATCTCTAAATTGAGGAATTACAAAAAGTGGTTGAAACTATAAAAAGTTCAAATTCCAATGTTTGTCTTTACTTCCTTTTTTATTAAATTGACAAGAAAGGACAAATTTAGTATACACGGCAATGAAGTGCCGCAGAAGTCAGTAACTGGTTAACTTATAGATAAGTTTTGAACTAGTAAATTAACCACTTGATTTTTTACTATTAAATTTAGTATTACATTTTGAAGACTGCCTATAATTTTCACTACAGGGATATGGAATATTTTTACAACAAACACAATAAATTCACATACACTATACGTGTAACCAAAAAAAATGGTCGGAACGGTAAATATATATGGAGGGAATTGAATGTCTTTTCTTAGTCTTCTTTGATAATATCTCTCGATTCTACGGCACATGCGCAATTAAGCACAACGACTCAGGTAAGGACTGATCACACTGGCACTAACAACTTAAACGCTCTCACACCAACAAATATAACAAACGCGCAAATGCAAAAGAGCTCTCCATCAAAATCAAATTTAAAAATGCATCCCACTCGACTGAACTCGACCAAAAACCATGTACAGGAAGACCTTTCATTGCTCTCTTGAGTGAGAATCAACATATTGAAGTGTATGGCAACCACATTGGATTCATGATCGCCAGTTTCACGAAGCAGTCGTGAATATGTATCCATCGTCAGCCACACACATGGCTATTGTTGTTTGCACATTCCTATGAATAATTTAGTGCGTGTGTGCTCACAGCAGAAGCGAATGATTTGAAATCAAATTTTCTGTTTTGTGTGGCTGGGGTAAATACACAAAAATGAATTTTCTGTATGGCAAAAGT
This sequence comes from Clusia tigrina, assembly GCA_920105625.2. NCBI lineage: Eukaryota > Metazoa > Arthropoda > Insecta > Diptera > Clusiidae > Clusia > Clusia tigrina. The sequence goes on from CAKKTE020000656.1 coordinate 620,053, forward strand.
TTCTTATTCGGAAAGTGTGGCTTAAAACAAAGCATTTGTGGATTTGCGTTTAAGAAAGATTTGCCATGTCATGACGAAGCATAATGCGTGCATATTAAAACACTTGATAATATAAAATAAATATGCATGCATAGGATCTTTTATAAAGATCGATAGCGCAAGTGGTAAAGTGTTGGTCTATCAATTTTATGAAGCCGCTGAGAAATGTGTTTATTTTTATATTTTTTTAATTCTTCATACTTTTTTTGAAAGCAAACTATTAATTATTTTTATAAAAAATATGAAGAATAGTTTCTACTTTAGCATAAATTATCCAGTATTAAAAAATTTTACTGAACCCTTTTGAACTGCTGCTGCTATAGCAGATCATTACAGCAAAGAATATTATATCTTCTAAAAATAGTCATAACGGTGTGTCTTAATATGTATATAAATTCATGTGGGCATGAAATTGTGTTAGTATTTGTACGATTTTAATACCTTTGTTTATGTTAGTTTTTTGATGATTTTGCGCAATTCGTCTGAAGAAGCTCATAAATTTCACAAAATCTAATCCAATCAAAGATTTCGTTCGTCAATGAATATGTGCAATTTTCGGAAGTTTTTGTTTTTCCATATATGCTATATTAAGTAAATTGTTTGATTGTATTTTATTCTTATGGTAGAAAAAGGAAGAATTTTGCAGATGTATTAAAATTTTTATTTTTTTATGTTATAATACATTATTTACAAAATAAAAATTAACTTAAATTAATAATATTTTAATATATAAAACGAGTACAGAAGTCTGAAGTCGGGTTAGACGAAATACCCTTTCCCTCTTCTTGAGCGTGCGAGTTCAACAATGAGGATGTTTTATTCATAAATCATCATTAGGAGCATATTCACGGTAATTTTGGTAGGGTACCTTGAAATGATTATATGGACCCCATTTCTTGTGTATGGCGTTGTAGTGTCAATATAACCACTAATATAAAGTTTCGTCAAAAAAGATTGTGTAGGTCGAAAGTTGTAATAATATGTGAATAGTGGTCGTGGCTGTATAAATAACACGCCCATTTTTTGTGTGGTGTTTAATGTTAGTATCTGCAACCTTCCTGTGAAATTTCGTTGAAAAATCTTTAACAGAACCCTAGTAGTGATTTTCGGACAATTGTGGGCGTGATAGTAGTAATAATCTGCCCATATTTGGAATGCATGCTAGTACCGACCCAGTGTATACATCTACCAATTTGTTTTCATATATCATCACTAGAAGCATAGATAGGGTAGCTGTTTTTAAGTGGGGTCCCCAAAGTTCATTATATGGGAGGGAGGCGTATCCTTTATCTGATCGACCCCGTATCTTGTATATGGATTTGTAGGGTCCATATACGTACTAATGTAAAATTTCGTCCAAAAATATTGTATAGGTCGTAAGTTATAATAATATGTGAATAGTAAGCGTGGCTGTAAAAATAACACGCCCATTTTTTGTGTGGTGTTTAATGTTAGTATCCGCAACATTCCTGTGAAATTTCCTTGATAAGCCTTTAATGGGAACACAGTAATGATTTTTGGCTAATTGTGGGCGTGGCAGTTGTATTATGATCTCCATATTCTGCACACACACTATTATGGACCCCATGTATATTTCTGCCAATTTTTATTCCACTGGCATCAATACTAGCATAGGTAGGCTAATTTTAATTTTGCACCCGAAAGTTCCCTATATCAAAAGTGGGCGTGTCTTTTCTCTGATCAACCCCAATTCTTGTAGATAGCTTTATAATGTCTACATGTTCCTTCCCGTAAAAGTTCGTCCGTAAATCTCTACCAGATCTTAAGTTATTAATATTTGTTAATAGTGGGCGTGGCAGTTAATATATACCGCCCAATTTGCACAGTGTTTAGTAGGACCCGCATCTCCATAAGTGCCAAATAATGTCACGATTCCTTCAATTGGACCGAAGTTATAGTCATTTTAAAAAAGGTGAAAAAAGTTCCTTATATGGGAGGTAGGCGTGGTCTTTGTCCAAATCGGCCCATATAGCAATCTGGTTCTGTATCTTTGTGCAGGCTACACTTTTGCAAAATTTCATTAAGATATCTCTAACGGTGTAGAAAAAAAGTGGCCACAGACGGACAGACGGACAGACCGGCAGACAGACGGACAGACGGACGGACAAAATAACAATTGCTTAGAAAGTGATTCTGATCATAAAGGTGTGATCAAAAAATAACCGTTATTTTCAAATTTCGTGAGTTACGTATGTTCGATGTTCGCATTTTTTTCTGTTATGTTGGTACACATGTCTGTTATATATGTTGGCAATACCAACCATTTTGGATTATCAGTTTGTTTTTGACAGATAAAAAGGTTAGTCGTGTTTTGGTGTGCTCTTCGATTTTGTACTATTCGAAAAAATGGATCAAAGAAAATGTATTCAGTTTTGTGTAAAAAATGAAATTAAATGCGCAAGGACATTTGAAATGTTGACTGTGGCCTTTGGCGAGTCTACTATGAGCAGAACACAAGTTCAATTGTGGTATAACCGGTTTAAGGAAGGCCGAGAAGATGTCAATGACGATGCTCGTCCTGGTCGCCCGAGCACGTCAACAACCGATGAAAACATTGACGCAGTGAAGAAAATGATTTTGGATAATCGTCGAATCAATATCAGAGAGGTTGCTGATGATGTTGGCATATCGTTCGGCTCATGCCAAGCAATTTTTACGGATGTTTTAGGCATGAAACATGCGGCAGCGAAGATTGTTCCAAAATTGCTACATTTTGAGCAAAAACAACGTCGCATGGACATCGCTCAGGAGCTGTTGAACATCGTCAACGACGATCCAGATTTTCTCAAAAAGATCATAACTGGTGACGAATCGTGGGTGTATGGCTATGACATTGGAACCAAAGCCCAATCATCCCAATGGAAACGTCCAGATGAGCCAAGACCGAAAAAAGCACGTCAAGTTCGGTCGAACGTAAAGGTTTTGCTGACAGTTTTCTTTGATTGCAAAGGCGTGGTGCATCATGAATTCTTGCCACAAGGTCGTACGGTCAACAAGGAATACTACCTTGAAGTTATGCGCTGTTTGCGAGAAGCAATTCGTCAGAAACGCCCAGAATTGTAGAAAAACCAATCATGGATTTTGCACCATGATAACGCACCAGCTCACACATCGATGCTTGTGCGTAATTTTTTGGCCAAAAACAAAACCGTTATCATGCCTCAACCACCGTATTCACCGGACTTGGCCCCCGCTGACTTTTTCCTCTTTCCAAAACTGAAGACACCGATGAAAGGAAAGCGTTTTGCTACGATTGAGGAGATAAAAGAAAAATCGAAACAGGAGCTGTTGGCGATACCAAAAAAAGCGTTTCAGAAGTGTTTCGAGGATTGGAAAAAACGCTGGCATAAGTGTATTATATCTGAGGGGAATTACTTTGAAGGGGACAAGATAGTTGTTGATGAATAAATAAATAATTTTTGAAAAAATTGAAAATAACGGTTATTTTTTGATCAAACCTCGTATATATATGTTCATACCTACCACGCCTCCTTCTTGAAATTGCAACCCCTCTCAAATGCACAAAGTTAGTATACCCTATTTACCTTTTTTAAAGGTAAAGGGTATAAAAACATGCAGTTTCATAGAAGAACTTAGACAGCAAATAATTAAAATATAAAACTAAAAAGAAGTCCCAAATATTATTCACGAATGTAGGTCAAGACAGATTATTTGATTCAAAGTATTTTCTATATATGTATGTAAGTGGATACACATCCAAAGACAAGTTCACAAGCACAAAGAAGCACGAAGCAGTAAGAAGTTTTTGCACACTTTTATTAGTTTCCATAACTCAAGTCTCCACGTAAAGGCGAGTGATGTATTGAGTGGCCGGTTGTAGTGTTTCGAATGGCGTTTGTGCAAAAACATGCCAGCAAGTCGACTTGGGTAACCCCTGCACACCTCATGTAGACATTTTTTGAGGTAAATGACAAATGTAATGGGAAAGAGACGACGCACCTTATGTTAAAATATGTTTTACTAAACATTATTTATCATAATATAAATTTAAAATTTCTTGGATTTTTAAATACTTGATATAATTTTTTATAGACTTTTGATTATAAAAATTTTCCATTATGAAGTGGTTTATTATGCGTTGGAACACAATTATAGTTGAACTACATTTTTCCATAGGAAATAAATGTTTATATATAGGTAATTGCATTATATACGGTTTTATTTACAAAACTCTCTATATCAATGCATAACAAGAACAGATGCATTTATTGCTCGATATTGAAGTTCATAAAATTTACTTCAATCGTGAACATATCATATACTATGTAAATTCTGAAAATCAGTGTTCATATATAAATACATATGTATGTATGTACATATTCATGTACGTACGAGTGGTATTATTTTTAATAAAATTTGGTTGTAGGATTTCATGCGGTTCTGACCAAGTAAGACAAACTTTTAAAAAAGTTGACTTAGTTGACTTTGCACTTAATTTAAAAATATTTTAGATAAAGATACTAATGGAATAGGCAACAGAAGAACATATGAAAATTAAAAGATTATCATTAATTTGAACAAAATTGGTCTTTTGTGCACAATAATTCTTTCTTCGGATAGACTCAAAAAATGTTTGATCACATGCTGCTAAAGCGAAAATATGAAATATAAGATCGAAAGAGTAAATTGTGCTGATATTTGTCCATACTGAAAATATTGACATATCCAAAATTTAATGACAAATTGAATTCTGCTTCACTTTATATTTAAAGAAGCCCATCATAAAACAAAAACTCCCATCGAGACATTAAGGCGCTTTATTTTAATTACATGTTTCTTATGGCACAATTCGCTACCTGCAAAATAATGAAAACACAAATATGTTTTTTTTTCCAATATTGGAACGGAGGTGGAAACATCACGGCCCCAGTAGTGTGGGATTCTTACCAACTAAAACCACCTCCATCGCAGCCTCCCCCCGCGGGACCGCCGCAAGGTAATACTTCTCTGGGTTGGGTAGTATGGTCAGCGGACCCCTCCTAGCTATTTTCCATTGTGCGTCTTCGCCACTCCTGGTGGCGGAGGTCTTTCATAATGACGGCGGTGGTGTCACACACCGCAGCCCATTTCTCCGGGCTCTCGAGCATATGCTGCACTATGTTGTCGGGCACCACGGGCTCTCCACATACTCCTTGTAGTGCCACTCTAGCACTTTCATAACGTGGGCAATAGAAGAAGACATGTTTGGAATCTTCTATCTCTGTACCTCCACAGTTTGCACAGTAGGGGGATTCCTCCAAGTGGAATCTGTGCAGGTATGCCCGAAAACATCCGTGGCCTGTCAGCAATTGTGTGATGTAAAAATTCACCTCACCATGCGACCTGCTTACCCATTGCTGAATGTTGGGGATCAGCCTTCTTTTCCAGCGGCCATTTGTAGAAGTATCCCACTGGGCTTGCCACTCTTGAAGGGTCTTCCGCTTTCCAATTTCCAAGAGCTCTTCCACATTTGTCGCTTGTGTCCCTTTGGCGTGGTAGAGGTTCATCGCTTCTTTCGCCAGCAGGTTCACGGGAATCATGCCGGCTATTACCAAGGTGGCATCTGTGGATACGGTGCGGTATGCGCAGATCACTCGTAGTGCACTTCTCCTGTATGCTGCCTCAATGGTGCGGACGTAAGCCTTCACATCCGAATGATTTTGACACCATCAGGGACCTGTACGCGGAGGATGCCGTCGTACACAGCATTCCAGAGTTACGGTCCAAGCACCGATCCCTGGGGAACTCCTCCGATAATCTTGTGTGACTCCACATCTTTTCCGGACTCGTAGAGCAGGATCCTATCGCTGAAGTAGCTGGCAATCATTCGCCTCAGACTCTGCTAATGCTCTGGCTATGCGCTCCCAGCTAGCTGAGTTGAAAGTGTTTTTGATATCTAGGGTGACCACAAGGCAATACCTCTTGGTTCCACCCCTCCATCGTTCCCCCTGGATCGCTGTTTTAGCCGTCTGGACAAGTTCGTTGATGGCGTCCACGGTAGATCTCGCCTTCCGGAAACCATATTGCCGTTTTGAGAGCACTCCAGATTTTTCAATGGCCTCATCAATCCTGTCACAGATTATCCGCTCCAGAATTTTTCCCGCCGTATCTAACATGCAGAGCGGGCGGTACGCTGAAGGGTCCTCTGTTGGTTTGTTGGCCAATCGTTGCCTCTTCCATCTCTTGTTGAAAATGCCTTCTCTCAGGCAAGCGTCGTACATTTTCCTCAGTGGCTCTGGGTTCAGTGCAGCTGCGGTCTTGAGCACACGGTATGTTTTTTTTTTTTTTTTTTTGTTTTGATTGGTTCGGATGTGGAAATCTGCAAACAGACACTGGGCGCTCTCGCACCAGTAGTGTGGGGCTCTTACCCACTAAAACCACCCCCTCAGACGCCTCCCAGACGGTACATAGCCATTAAGCAATACTTCGTCTGGGAGTGGGTTGGTCAACGGACCCCTCCTATTGATTCCCTGAACGTCGTCGCCACTCCAAGTGGCGGAGGTCTCGCATAATTGCGGCCGAGGTGTCACACACCACGTCCCATTTCTCCGGGCACTCGAGCATATAGTGCACGAGGTTGTCCGGTGTCACAGGTTCTCCGCAGACTCTTTGCAGTACCGCTCTGGCACCGCTGTATCGTGGACATGAAAAAAGAACATGTTCCACGTCCTCGGGCTCCGTGCCTCCACAATTGTCGCAGCAGGGGGATTCCTCCAGCCGGAATCTGTGTAGGTACGCCCGGAAACCTCCGTGGCCGGTCAGCAGCTGTGTGACGTGATAGTTCACTTCGCCATGCGACCTATCCATCCAGCGTTGGAGATCAGGGATCAACCTCCTCGTCCAACGGCCCTTTTCGGATGCATCCCATCGGGCTTGCCACTCCTGTATGGTGCTTTGCCTAATGCCTGCTACGCGATCTTCCGCACTCAGCTCGTGCGTACTTGCGCCGTAGTATAGGCTCCACGCCTCCTTGGCCAGCAGGTCCAGCGGGATCATACCGGCTATCACCAGCGCGGCGTCTGCAGACACAGTACGGTGTGCTGAGATCGTGCGGAGCGCACATCTCCTATACGCCGCCTCTATGGTGCGAACGTACGCCTTTACGCTCGACTTCTCAGCCCATATGGGCGCTCCATACATGATTATGGATTTGACGACACCTGAGATGAGGCGTCTTTTCCAGTGCCGTGGCCCTCCGAGGTTTGGCATTATCCGGCAGAGCTGGGAACAGGTCCGCGCTGCCTTCTCACCTAATCGCCGAAAGTGCTCCTTGAACGTCAGTCTTGCGTCAATCCAGACGCCTAGGTATTTGAGATGTGGAGTCGTGGTAATGGTGCAGTCACCAACCCTTATCTCCACCACCTCTTGTACCTTTCGACCTGACACAAGGATAGCCTCCGTTTTGTGTTCTGCCAGCTTCAGTCCAACATCCGCCAGCCATCTTCCAACAGTGGCCACTGTGTGATTGGCCTCTGCTATTACCTCCTCCAGGTGTTTCGCCGTGATCACTAGCGCTATGTCGTCCGCATATCCGATTATTTTAACGTAATCGGGCACCCGTATGCGGAGAATGCCATCGTACATAACGTTCCAGAGAAGTGGCCCCAGTACAGACCCCTGGGGAACTCCGCCGGTGATCTTGTACGTTTCTACACCTCTATCGGACTCGTATAATAGCATCCTGTCGCTAAAATAACTAGTGATGATTCGCCTTAGATAGATGGGAACTTTGAACTCTGCCAGCGCTTCTGCTATGCGCGCCCAGCTGGCCGAGTTAAAAGCGTTCTTGACGTCGAGGGTGACCACGAGGCAATACCTCTTGGCACCCCCCTTCCATCTCTGTCCCTGAATCGCCTCCTTCGCCGTTTGGACGAGTTCGTCCATGGCGTCCACGGTGGATCTGGCCTTTCGGAAGCCATATTGGCGCCTCGCCAGTCCTCCAGCATCCACTATCGCCTCGTCGATCCGGTCGCATATAATCCGCTCCAGGACCTTCCCTGCTGTGTCCAACATGCACAGGGGACGGTAGGCCGATGGGTCCTCTGCTGGCTTATCGGCTTTAGGTATCAATACCAACCGCTGCCTTTTCCACCGTTTCGGGAAGACTCCTTCCTTAAGACAGGCGTCGTAAAGTGACCTCAGTGTTTCTGGGTGTAGTGCAGCTGCGGTTTTCAGCACTCGGTTGGGAATTCCATCTGGGCCAGGTGCCTTCTGGTCCCCAAATTTTCCAACCGCCCGCAACACCTCCTCTGTCATTACACTGGGTACTTCTTCGCCCAGCTCGGGAGAGAACTGATCAGGCACATAATTTTGCACTGGGAAGAGCTCTCCCACAATGCGTTTGAGCAAGTTTGGGCAGCTTGGGGCTGGCTGCCTGTAGCAGGGGAGCTTTTTCATCACGAGCCTATATGCCGTGCCCCACGGGTTGTCTTCAACCTGTGCACATAGCTCGGTGAAACTCCTACGCTTGCTCGCCTTTATGGCCGTCTTCAGCCTTCTTTTAGCCTCTTTGTACAACTGGCGCAGTTGCAGGCAGTCTGGGTTGCCTATTGCACGCTGGTGCCTTCGCCTTGCTGCGTGGCATTCCTTGCGTAGGCCGGCGATCTCGTCCGTCCACCAATAAACATATGTATGTATGTATGAATGTATGTATGTATGTATGTATGTATGTATGAATGTATATGATTTGTCAAGATTAAATTTTATCAGACATGAAATAATTCTGCTCTAGTTTTGGTCCAGTAAAATGATATAATATTGGTTAATTTATGGAAGATAGTTAAATACTTTTACTACTATTTATAAAAATTGTTAGTAATATAAAAAAAGCCGATAAAAGACAGCATTTTGCTGGGGCTCGAATCCTAAAAGCCACAAAAACTATAGACCAACGCGTGAACCATTGAGCTAAAGACACCCATACTATTATTGTTGATTTTCGAGCACATTAGAGAGTCAAAGTATTTGCTGGTGCAATTCTGAATTAACTGAAATTTCTATAATTCTGTTCATAACTTTTAGTCTTCTTCTGGTGCAGCCATGAAGATTTGCTGTGCAATTCGATGGTGGCTTTTTTGGGGATAAAGAAATAAATTAAATAAATATATGTATATTATTATTTATTAATTTTATACACCAATTTTATCTCTTTTTTACTAATTTAAAATATAAATTTTAAAAATATTCCCATAATTAGATATAGAAATATACATGCCTACCTACGTAAATGAATATTCAAATGCAAATAACAAATAAATAAAAATAACATTCGTACAGTCATATCCATACACCCATATACATACATGCCGTAAACGTGCAAGCAAACATACAAAAATTCGCACATAGTAATAAACATACATGCACATATAGAAGTCGTAACAAAACGAAACCTCCAGAATGTGTGTCTACATGTTTTGCATTTGTATTGCCGAGCACACTTCGGGTGTTGGCTCCATAAGCAGCCACGGAATTTTAACTCATTTCGCTGAGTGAAGAGAACGATGTAATGTCTTTATAGTGTATTGTCTTTGATTCCACCTCTAGTCTCTCTTGGAGCTTACAATGCTCCACTCCATGCGTGGCTGAATCACCAGCAACACAAAATTGCTGCTGCAAACTCATGTAAGAAAATTTAGCACAAGAACGCTGCAGCCGCTCTGCTGCAACATTTGAATGTTCCAGAAGCAAGAAAAGTGACAAAAAATCATAAGACAAGTAAGCTTAACTCAAACCGGGGTAGATAGGAATGTAAAAATAATAAAGCGTAGGCGCAGTCCACAAAAATCTGTTACAAGTAATGCTTCAAAAATAAAAAACCAAATCAGGTAATAAATACTAATAAACGATATACTTTACTAAAAGAAAAGGATGAACCTGAATAAAATGTGTCTAAGCTGAAACCACCCCCAATATATCTAAGGGAGCGTAACTCAAACATATTAATTAAAGATATTACAAAAACCATAGATTTAAAAATTTCCATGTCACATGGCTGGTAACAGGCAACATTCAAGAAACTAAAATCCAAGTTTATAGTGAAGCCAACTATCGTACAATTTTAAATTCCTTTGATGACAATCAAATGTCTTATTATACATAAAAGCTCAAAAACAGCGAAGGGCTAGTAATAGTCATCAAAGTTATTGAACCATATTTTAGCATGTGCGAAATAAAAGATGCGCTCTCGGAGGAGGCGTTTAATGTAAAATCTCTTTACAATATTAAAAATAGAGACAAAATCGCTCAACCATTATTTCGTATTGAACTTGAACCTGATGCAAAAAATTTAAAAAAGAGAAACACATCCCATTTACATAGAAGAATCATTGTTGAGGAGCCGCACAAGCGTGTAGGTCCAGTCCAATTTGCAAACTGCCAAGAGTATGGCCATACAAAAGCTTAGTGCACATTGCGCTCAGTATGCGTTATATGTAGAGGTTTTCACGCCACATCAAACTGCTCCTCCAACAAATCCGACCCAAAAGCTAAAAAATATAGCAACTGCGGAGAGAACCATACTGCTAATTACATGCATTACATACATAATGCCCTAAGTGTACTCTAATTTAAAACGAGAAATAAAATGGGCTACGATCAGGAATGTTAACAACTTAACTGAGACAATTACTACTGTGACAAATTTTCCGCATCAGGCTAAAAACGACTATTCAGCGGCAAAATCAAATGTACAGCATAGTAATGACAACAGTAACACTCAGCGATATACGTAAGCAAATGTGGTTAAAAACAACCCTATGCCATGTGGCATAGAGCACTCATTAAATAACCAAGCAGTAAACCAATTCATGAATACAATGCAGCTAATGATGCACAAACTCGTGTAAAGCCAAACCATGCTCCTACAGGCTATATTAGCAAATAAATGAATGTTATAAAATCTGTGGAATGCGAACGGAGTATGCAATGATAAATACGAACTAGAATCCTTTCTTATAAACAATCAAATTGACGTCATGTTAATTGCTGAGACACATCTTACGTAATTTAATAATTTTTGAATAAAAGGCTACGACATGTACGACACTAAACATCCAAGTGGGAAAGCACGAGGCGGTACAGCTATCATGATAAAAACTATAATAAGCACTATGTATTACAAGAATACACAGAACAATACATGTACGCAACATATATCGAAAGCCCACAAAAAATTACTATTTCAGCAGTATACTGTCTCCCAAGGTTCAACATAACAAAAGAACAATTCGCACACTTTTTCAATACCCTTGGAAACCGGTTCACTGCGGCAGGAGACTACATTGCCATACACATTAGGGCTTATAACGCCAAGGGGCAGAAACTTGTACAATATTCAACGCAAACCTTGACATTGTATCACCCGAACAATCAACTTATTGGCCTACAGATATTAACAAAATTCCAGACTTAATTGATTTTGGAGTAACTAAAAACCTAAAAAGAGCTCAAATAAAATTCGTAGGCTCATTTGATTTATCTTCAGATCATTTTCCTTCAATTATATTCCTTAATATGACAGCAGATATGGCAGAACACCTCAAAAATAAAAATACTAATTGGTTGAGGTACAAAAAATATATAAGCTCACACACTGAACTAAGTACTACTATCAAAACTGAGAAAGAAATCGACATAGCCATTGAAAATTTTGTAAGCGAAATAACTGAAGCTGCTTTAATTTCAACCCATGATACCAGCTTTAAAAGAAATAGTTCAATAACACCTTTAAAGATAGAAAATCTTATCAAAGAAAATAGAAAGATAAGGAGGGTTAGGCAAATCTGCAGATCGCCCAGCTTAAAAAAACAGCTTAACAATTGTTCAAAGAGATTAAAAAATACTCTAGCTAACGATAAAGAAAAGTGCTTACAAACCAATCTTCAGAACCTCACCGCAACGAAGCAAGGTGATTACTCCCTTTGGAAGGCAGTAAAAAGTTTAAATTTCCCTATTAATGGAGAAGTGCCAATCAGCTTAGCAAACGGTATATGGGTTCGAAGGGGCTCGGAGAAAGCTGATGCGTTTGCGCAACATTTAAAAAATGTGTTTACACCTAATACACCTATAATAAATAGTAATAACAGTATACAATCTAATCCACCAACTACAGTATCACACAACTCTATTCGCTTTACATTAACCTGTTAAATAAAATAATTACTGCACTAAATACAAAAAAATCACCTGGCCCAGACAAAATCACACCAAAAATTATAGTGGAATTACTCCAGATGACAATCAAGCATCCAATGCATATCGTGAATAGAATAATGCGATTAAATTACTTTCCACTGTGAGGAGCAAATTTTAGGCGTAAATTTGCCCCTACATACTTAGTTTTGCCATAACGCCCCAAACGTGTATATTTAAAATAGGGGCCAAGTGCTTAAACATCCAACCCTAAAATATATACGTTAATAGTCCTAAGACTTTGGCACCTCCCACTTTCATTGCTAAAACCACACACACAACCGCCATCATATTTAGTGCAGCAGCCATCATACAAGTGAGTCTAAGACACCTCCCACCATAGTAATGCTACCAACAACAAGTGTTATACTCTGCATTGGGAGGACAGAAGACACAGCCACAATTAAGTCAGACAGTGGAACCCTGTGATAAGCGACGAAAAACATGCAACGAAGTCAACAACGCAAGATAACACAGGAGAATATCACACAAACCATTGTGCAACCGGCTGACCACAGTTAAAATAATATGAATGTACAACCATAGTGCCCAACGCACTGATATGAATTTACAACAACAGTGCCCAACGCACTGATATAAATTTACAACAACAGTGCCTAACGCAATGTTAGAAATTTACAAGAGATCGCGACAGAAGTTGCCGACTGCATTAGTTCGGAAAATAACCCACTAACAACACCCAAAAACGAAGGCCAAGCACAAAGTGGAACACGACAGACCGATCGCTAAGCACACCAACAGGCCGGACAAAGCATAAAGAGGAGAAGCAGAATTAAATATCCAATATTTAATATTTTGAAATATTTTATGCCATCGATATAAAATATCAACAAAGTGCTGAAGGTGGCCGAAGGACAAATAGCAACAACAACAAACAACACAAGGAACAACAACAAGGTAAATCATCACAACAACAACACAATATTGAAGGTGGCCCAAGGGTAAAAACTTACAAGAACAACAGCGAGAAAACAACAACAATGTGCTGAAGGTGGCCCAAGGTCAAATTCGAACGAGAAGAACAATGCGGGAAACCGTAGCAACATGCCACAACAAACTACAGTTCCCGCACAACAACAACTATTGGATGATCTACACTAAACCTGGAGCATAAAAGCAGGAGCAACTGGCAACCCAGCCTCTTTCTTTCATTCGGCATCAGGCACACGAGACGCTCTTTCTTTCAATCGGCATCAGGCAGACGAGACGCTCTTTCTTTATTTCGGCATCAGGCAGACAAGACTGTTCTTTCTTTTAGCATCAGGCAAACCAGACGTATCGTACTAAACAGAGTTGTACACACTGACAAACGCAACAGAAGCTAGGGGAATCTAGAGGAGATTATAGTTTATAATCGATTCTCTGCTAGAGACCCACACTGACAAACGCAACAGAAGCTAGGGGAATCTAGAGGAGATTATGGTTTATATTCGATTCTCTGCTAGAAACCCACACTGACAAACGCAACAGAAGCTAGGGGAATCTAGAGGAGATTATGGTTTATAATCGATTCTCTGCTAGAGACCCACACAAACAAACGCAACAGAAGCTAGGGGAATCTAGAGGAGATTATGGTTTATAATCGATTCTCTGCTAGAAACCCACACTGACAAACGCAACAGAAGCTAGGGGAATCTAGAGGAGATTATGGTTTATAATCGATTCTCTGCTAGAGACCCACACTGACAAACGCAACAGAAGCTAGGGGAATCTAGAGGAGATTATGGTTTATAATCGATTCTCTGCTAGAAACCCACACTGGCAAACGCAACAGAAGCTAGAGGAATCTAGAGGAGATTATGGTTTATAATCGATTCTCTGCTAGAAACCCACACTGACAAACGCTACAGAAGCTAGGGGAATCAAGAGGAGATTATGGTTTATAATCGATTCTCTGGTAGAAACCCACACTGACAAACGCTACAGAAGCTAGGGGAATCTAGAGGAGATTATGGTTTATAACCGATTCTCTGCTAGAAACCCACACTGACAAACGCTACAGAAGCTAGGGGGACATAGAGTTCAACTGTGTCCGTATTTAAGTTTAGTAAAAATAATTGTATCAAGTAGTTAGCCTTTTTTTAAAATTAATAAATAAATAAAATATTTAAATCAACGTAAACAAGCTTGAATACTTTAGAGATTTTCTGTAAACGACTCCTGGAAATCCGGCGAGCTTACCCCGGCGAAAACGAGTCGTTACACCACGCATTTGGAAGGTATCTGAAATAATTATGATATTCAAATCTGGCAAAGATCGTACAATTATATCCTCCTATATACCAATGAGCTTGTTATCAATTTTCTCAAAAATCTTAGAAAAACTTCTCTTTCATCAGATACAGTCAGAAGTCAATATTAAAAGAATTCTGCTCATGCATCAATTTGGATTCAGAACTAAGCACGGCACCATAGAGCGTGTTCATAAAATTGTTTCTGAAATAAGAAAAACCTTCGAGGAAAACACATACTGCACTGCCGTATTTCTAGACATTCCAATCATTTGACAAGGTGTGGAATCAAGGGCTGTTGTTCAAAATACAAACTCTACTTCCACAAAAAATCCATGCTATACTCAAAAGCTACCTTACAGATAGAAAGTTCGTAGCGAAACAAAAAACATTCACTTCTGGAAGTTACGAAATAAGAGTAGGCGTGCCTCAAGGGAGTGTACTTGGTCCCTTTCTCTACCTTATTTTCACTTTAGATCTACCAACAAATGAAAAATTTCGAACATCGACGTTGGCAGATGACACAGCACACATACTGATCCAAGGATAGCAACTTGTAATCTTCAAACCCATCTGCATACTGTCCCTCCATTCACATTAATGAACAGTCCATTCCACAAAAGAAAGAAGTTAATTATCTTGGAGTGTATCTTGACAAAAGGTTAACATGGAGAAAACACCTAGAAATGAAACGTATTCAAGCAAAAATCAGAGTTATTAATGTGAACTGGCTTATTGGTAGAAACTCAAAATTATCATTGGGAAAAAAATTCTGCTCTTCAATAAGATCATTAAACCAATATGGAACTATTGGATACAGTTGTGGGGTACCTCTTCCAGCTCCAACATAGAAAAGGTATAAAAATTAATTACTACTAAGAACTATATGCAAAGCACCTTGGTATGTCAAAAACTCAAACATTCATAAATATCTGGAAGTTAGCATAGATGAAGAAGAAATTCTAAAATTCTGCTCAACCTATGCTAAGAGGTTAAGATCCCATCCTAATAATCTAGCAACCAATCTACTTCGGTGAAAGTATACCAAAAGGACAAAAAAAGACACAAATGATATTGGAAGTATTCTGAACGAAAGAAGGCCTTTTTTTCTCTTTACTTCTATTACCTTTATATATAATAAACTTTAACTTAAAATATATAAAATAATGTAAATATGAAATAATATTAAATATTCTGAGCATTGGCAAAGAATATCTTCCACGGTAATTTTAAGATTATATTATGGTAATTTTAAGATTGCAGAAATTTTATTTGCTTACTTATTATCATTTTCCAAAAAGGAAATATCCAATAAATAAAAAAAAGGAAATATAAATCGTAACAACAAAAAGCTACATCGGAAGCTTATTGAAATATACTTACGATGTAGCCAATCAACACAACAGTGGCTGGAGAGCGCAGGCAGTAGATTAGACAAGAAGCAACAATTAACACAGAACTACTGATTACGACAAAACCAACCACACCACAAAACACAGCGATTAGGAAATAATTACAATAAATACACGCACGAACCGAAGCGGAAGAACTTACCAAGTATATTAGCTCGGTAAATTTAACACAACAACATGCCCAGCCGAAGGAAAAGCATAAGAGGGACAACGACAGAACGACCACTGCGCTGACTGCTAATAAGTACATAGCAGAAGGAGGAAACAATAATAATAATATTCTAACTCAAGTTTTAATTGAAACATTTAAATAAATACAACAATAACAATCATATGATAAGAACAACACTACAGCAACTAGCTCTGATTTTGGGCCATGCTGCCTGCACTATATAAACCCTGCAGCCGTAGGTCCCTTCTTCCAAGAATGACATCCGCACTGACAACAGGTCGTCGCCAGTCAAATGCTTTAGCAGGCGCTAATATACGAGAACGCCGAGACTTAGTACGAATATCAGGTTATCAATCGTTTTCTTCGAAGCCACTTACGCTACCAGGACATAGAAACTCAATGAGAACATCAGATTTTCAATCGTTTTCTCACTGAGAACCTATGCTACTGAGAAACCTACGCTACTGAGACACCTATGTTACTGAGACAGTTGGTAAATTTCTGCTAGCGTTCTCTGGAACCCGCTGAGTTCCACCCCAGCGAAAAAAAGTGGTTACAGAGTAAAATCGAATGGTTGTGGTGATGATGAAATCGCCATCGATTTTGTTAAAGTATTTTTTCCTAAGCTACTTCCAATCATTTCTCATATTTTTAACAGGCCCATTAAGATAGCATAATTTCATTGTTGGAAGTTGGAACCTGGGAGTTATATTTGATGATACGCTATCATACTACATTCACTGTTGGTAAAGTTTATGGCATGCTGCGTTCCGTGTGATTAACAAATATTTCTCCCCAACAAGGATTAGAATGATGTTAGCTAGCTAAGGACTACTTTCTTCCTATCTATGTTTCCTTCCTTTGCTATGTTGTGAAATTTTCGCTACCTGTGATGAAGCAAGTAAGAGAAAGCTGAATGTATCAACTCAACAACTCAAAACAACTTACGAGATCATATTTAATCAGCTTCTTCACTATAAAACTATATTCATCCAGCATAAGATTATTTACTCTGGAGAACCTCCATATTTGTTCAAATGTCTTAAATTTGCACATTGTTGGCGGTGTACCCAACTTTTTCAATTCAAACACTGTTAACTTACATTTGACTAAGGAACTCACCCTTAAAGGAATTGACAATACTCGTACTATGCAATTCCAAAAAGAAGTTTATGACTGCGTTAAACTGTAAAGAATTTAAGTTAAGTCTAATGACTTTAAATACTATTAGCAATTAAAATTAAATTTACATAATCTATTTATTTGCGGCTATTGATTTTAAACAAACATTTAAATTTTGAATTCTTACTGCAGTTTCGTGTCCGCGTCGCAAATCTCAAATTGAACGTACGAGAGAAATTTTTATTTTTTTAGCGTTGAATTCATGCAATTTCAAAATGAGAGTGTCATATTTTGAGAAAACAAAGGGTAAAGTAGTGAGTGCGGGTATGTTACACAGCAAAAGTTATGGCCAAAAGAGCAGTGTGGCAAGGGGTATATTTGAGTAAGCTGATTGCTATTTAGTTTCTTTACATCAGGGACTCTCAAAAATGCGACGGCGAGTTCGTGCCCCACACGAATAAGATAGTGTTTCACACCGATACCAACGAACATATAGAATAGACAGTTGATATGAATGTATTTGTGTGAGTTCTGCTAGCAAAGAATGTATAGAATATACAGTTGATATGAATGTATTTGTGCGAGTTCAGCTAGTGTGAGAAGGTTTTAAAATTAATTTATGTAGTGGTAAAAATACAGTGCACCCCCCTTAACTCTAACTATCGTTATTCCTCAATTCACTTAACTTCTCAAAATAACTAAATATACAATTTTTTTTGATAATTTCTCATTTTCAATAAACCCTCCAGATCCACATGTCCAAATATTGCAGTTGTGTTTAAGTAAAAAAATTAATTCGACAAAATAAAAACTTGTATTCGTCATAGAAATAAACACTACCTCTGTTTAATTAAAAGCATAAAGCCATTAACTTAATTCGTTTAATTGCATTTTTGACCTATTTTGAACATTTTTCTGAGATTATTGAAACTGTTGTTAAATGTGAGAATACTGTAAAATCGTTTAATTCTCTTTTGACAGGCAATTTCTTAGTCTTGGCCACCTTCTGTTCCAAATTCTAATTCTTTAGTGTCCCCTGTGCTCTTTCATTCGTTCATGGCCATAGTTAAATATACACGGGTGTTACTGGGGCAGTCGGACCCCATTTTAATATAAATGAATTATGAACTTATGATTACTATGGTGCGTTTACAGTGAAAAAAAGATTAAATGGAAAGCAATTGGATCAGATTTTACATTAAGAATAGTTATAATTTATTAAATGAACTTGTTAACATTTGAGTTTTCAACTCCAAATTAAATAATACAATTTTTTTTTGATTTATTATAACCTTTTTTTTAGAAGTTTCGCAGTTCTTTTTAAAATACAAATGAAGTGACCCCCTAAAAGTTTAATTTAAACGTGGCCCTGATTTCTTCTGATTTTTTTCTCCGAATATTCGTTATTTTAGACAACATCCCAGCAGTGAAACCAACTAGTTAAAATACTAGTAAAACTCATATATATATTTGTTAAATTCATATATATGTATGCACATAATATAATAATGTGTAATAATTTTTTTACATAAATGAGGAGTGTATTAATTCAGAATATTAATTCATGATGCCGCATTTCCACTCTTCTTTGCGAATACTTTGCAGATATTTTAAAACACGCGTTAACTTGAAGATTTATCTCTAAAATGTGGAATTACAAGAAGTGGTTGAAATTATAAAAAAAGAACTGTTTATCTTCAAATTCCAATGTTTGTCCTTACTTCCTTTTTTATTCAATTGACAAGAATGGAAAAATATAGTATACACGGCAATCAAGTGCCGCAGAAGTCAGTAACTGGTTAACTTATAGATAAGTTTTGAACTAAATTATTAACCACTTGATTTTTTACTATTAAATTTAGTAATATATTTTGAAGACTGCCTATAATTTTCACTACAGGGATATGGAATATTTTTACAACAAACCCAATAAATTCACATACTCTATACGTGTGAGCAAAAAAATGGTCGAAACGGTAAATAAAAATGGAGGGAATTAAATGTCTTTTCTTATTATTCTTTGCCGAGACTGCCGAACGCCACTAGCAATGTGCTGAGTGCCGCTAGCAAAAACATTCAGTGGACAATCAGACTTCAACAAAGCAGCAATGTATCCCTATTTTATTATTTATTATATGGCAATGTGATCAAAACAACCTGAGCGACGCTGCTTTACATGTTGAAATTTGCTTCAGTCGCTTCAATTCATTCATGCTGATAATATCTATGTTTGTTGTCGCAATATTTCACATTAATAAAATTATAAATTTTATGTTCTTTAAAGCTTTAAATGATTTCTAGCGTTTTTTATTTTATTAAAAATTATTGTTCCAATTATAATTTGTAATTTTAGTTAATATGCGAATACAGACATGAAATTAAACTATTAGCGCTATCTGTTGTCAATAAGCAATTATAATTGTAACAAGTACACCTTTTTTTAACATATTGAATATTTTGTTATGTACTTATAGCCAAAGTCTCTGAATAAATAAATTTCAAAATTTATTTTTGACTTTTATAAATTATTTATCTCATGCGTTAGTTATTTTATTAAAAAAAAGCGTTATTCAACGTACGACGTTACGATACATCGAAACTGCTTGCTTTTTTTGAAACAGTTCATTTTGTTATTGAATTCACTCATTTCGAGCCTAACAATAAGTAATTAAATCTTAGGAGCTAATTTAACTATATCTATCCCGCACCAGTGTTTGGGCTTGGTATTCTATTTCTCTACATTTAATCCTTTTAATTTGAATTCAATTTTAATTAATTTAATTTTAGGATCTTAAAATAATTATTTAATAAGTAAAACATTTAATAGGTAATAGGTAAGTCCAATCTTTTGAAGCGTGTCGTTGTTTTAATTCTAAGTAGATTTTTTACCTATGGATTTGAGTGCTCTCGTAGTTTTTCTTTGTGTTTGAGCATAATCTCTATCAGCTCACTTTTAACAAGAGGAATGTAGAGGTCCTTATGGATGTCAGCATTTCTAACGAACCAAAGCGCAACCGTGATTGCACGCAAGACTTTCGATTGGACTCGTTGTATCAGCTCCACGTTCGATGAACTAGCATATCCCCAAAGCTCCGCTCCGTATTGCTAAATTGATTAGATCACTGCCTTGTACAATAGAAGTTTATGTTCTAAACGAAGCCGTGACTTGAAGTTGAGTAGCCAATTTATTTTATGGGCCTTTAACTTTATATGCGTTCTTTTTGCCTCAATATGGATACGCCAAGTTAGTCGTCTGTCTAGATGGACTCCTAGGTATGTTACAGTATTCGATTGAGGAATAGCAGCATTGTTTAGATCACAGGGCATGTTTCTAAGTGTAAGCGTAACATGAATGCTCTTGGTCTAATTTACTTCTATGCGCCAATTTACCAGCCATAATTCCATATTCTTCAAATGCTCCTCATGGCGATTCGAAGCCACTATTGGATTGAAGAATAGCAGTGTCGTCAGCAAATGTTGAAGTGACTAGATGATCATCAGTAGGGAGGTCTGCAGTGAATAATACATATAGTACAGGAACTAGAACACTACCTTGTGGAACCCCAGCATTAATATCAAAGTCCTTTGTGGTGAATTGTCCAGATTTTACTCTGAACTTTTGGTTATCTAAATACGATTCCAGTAGCATGTGCACATTAACTGATAACAGTTTTTGAATTTAATATATTAGCCCTGCATACCAAACTCTGCCAAAAACCTGTGTAATATCTGAAAATATAGCAGAGCGGTATTTTTGGTCTTCAAAAGTATTTCGTATTGCACTAGTAATGAGTTAATTTCCATGGTTCTGTGATTTTTGCGAAATCGAATTTGATGGTGGGGAATAATGTTGGATTGGTATATGTGTGGCTGCAGCTTTATTATTAAATTACTGGGAGCAATGTTATTGGCCGATAAGATGGACGGTTGAGTTGCGTCTTTTCCGGTTTTCGGTATCATCGTAATTTGTGATATCTTCCAGGGTTGCGGAAAATACATTATGCATTAAATAACTGCGTCACTATTTTGATGACTATTTCAGGCAATTTCACAATCCTTTTTACGGTAATTAATTCAAATCCTGGTGCTTTTTTCGGGTTTAAATGGGTTTTAATTGCAAGTTGCACTTCCTTCATTTGCCTTCATCGGGATTAGTGGTATTTTAGGGGCCAGATATAGAATTTCAAAACTGTTGGTTGGTTGGTTAGATTGGAATACATATTTGAGATTATTAGCAAACTCTGAGGCTTTCTCTTCGTCATTTCTTGCCCAAGTTCCATTTTTTTGCCTGAGTGCTGGATCACAATCTTTAGGAGTCTTTATATTTTTATATGCTGTCCATAAAGAGTAGTTAGTATTTTGTGTTGGAGTTAGCGTCTCAGTATACTTTTTCAGACTGTTCGCTAGCTCGCAGTTCAGTACTTCTCGGAGGCTTTTTTTTCAAGTGCTAATTTCTGCTTGGCGATCTATTTTTTGCCAGTCTCTTTTAAGCGCATTTTCTCCTTAACGGGATTATCGAGTTATTCCGGGGCGGGAGAGGCTGCTGGAGATGAGGGCCAAAATTAACGAGTGAATATCGCTTGCACTCTTTCGCCGAGGACCAATGTTTATATGACTATTTACATATTGGCGGTACCTGAGCCAGTTTGTTCTTTCTAATTGTTAGGTGACCTGTTTTCTTACCGAGTTGAACTTGTTTATGTAGACATATAATCAGAAGCGAGCTCTAAACACGATTCTGCAGAGAGCAAGTCTCGATCAATACCATTGGTTATTCCAAAGTCGATGAGGTCGGCCACTTTTCGAGGGTTAGAGGGCCTGTATGTCGGTTGCCCTGAAGACACAAAGTCAAAGTTAGAACACCGATTCAATAATGCAGAGAACAGCTGTTTGCCTTTGCGATCCTTTGGAATCCCAAAAGGTATGTTTCGCATTACAATCACCTGTTGTCTCTATGATGTGAAGAATTGTGTGAATTGTAATTCAGTCGCTGAGTATCTTGGAGGACAACAGACTGCGCTTAGTTCAATTTTTTCCTTCCCGCATTGAAAAAATATTGATGTTGCCTGCAGATAGTCCTTTGCATACTATTCTAATGCATGATGCTTAGATATATCTCTTGTTAATATACCCGTACCGCCATGAGCTTTATTATCAGGATGGGTTGCCTTGTGGAATTTATATACTGATATTGCAAAATAATAATTGTTTGTCAAGTGCGTTTCTGATAAAAGCATAATCCCATTTTGCCCAGTATGTTGGCTGATGCCGTTTGCATTCCAATGACACATCTTAATATATTTCATTCTTCAGAGATCAACAATTGCATAAGTTGGTTTTGAGTTTTGAACAACTCGTGCACATGCTTTGCATTGATGTCATAAATTCTGTCATACAATTTGCAGATTTTGATATCATGGATTCTTCATTTTGCATAGGATTTACAAAGCTCGGAATTTCTTCAGATCCAGATTTTACTACGTTGGGATATGACCTTGATGTAGAAGCGTTGTCACTGGTCAGTTGCTTATGGGGTTCGATTGATTTGGCAATATCTGTGTAATTAAAAGCTGGTTGCTGTTTCTAATCTAATTCATTTTTGAGTGTTAAATGCACTGGGCAGCCTCTGTAGTTTGTCGTGTCATTTTCCCCACAATTGCTGCATTTTTTTTTTGCTTTGATGTTTGATTTGTCAAACAAACACCTGGAGGAATGGTGAAGGTCCCCACAGGCAACACAAACGATGCCTAAGGCACAGTACGATTTTGTGTGCCCGTATTCTTGGCAATTGAAGCACTGGACAGGATCTTTTATTTTGTGCGATTCTTCAATGGTGTTTCGACTATGTAATAAGTAATGCAGATGGTATATTGGGTGTGTTTCGCTACTTTTTAATTTTCTTCCATTCGGTTCAAGTTCTACTTGAAATGGAATAGTTGTCTCTCTTTTTAATGTTGAATACCGTTTTAACTTTAAATCCGGCGATTTCGAGAGAATCTTTGATTTCATTACTACTTACACTATTCTCAATACCTTTAATAACAACTACTAGGCCTTTACTGCTTTTCGGTTAATATTAAACTACTATTTGTATAATTTTTATCAATATATGATGCAATTTCGCGGTAATTGCTTTCATTGTATGTGTGTAGTTTCGTTTCTTTTCTATTCCCGTTTGTTACGGATTGTACGTGGAAATTTTTATTTCCTACAAGACTAACCACAACTAACGACTTCCAACTAAAACATTTGTGCATCTCTCTCGCAAGTAGATTGGTGCTGGCTAAGAAGTTTTGGCAATAGAATTGTTTGCAGGAGTTGAGTTGTTCTGACCCAAAGTGCTACTACTTATTTGTTTAGGAAAGGCAGATATATTCGCCGGTTGAGGAGTTAGTCTTGCTTTTTTTGACTGTCTTTTGTTTCCGAATTTTTGTAGACTTCATTCTTTTTAGTTGCAACATTTCTTGTCAAATTACTTTTCCACCACCTTTACACCTTGGTCTGTTTCATTTTCTAAAGAGAGAGAGGCATTTTCTGATAAATTTGCCGTTGAGTAATTTATCAGAGCTAGAGCTGCAATGAGTTTGCTCGTACATATTGCTTGACTGTATGAAAAAGTTGTTGTAGTGACTGCATTCGATGAGGCGAAAGTTGTAATGACTCTATTTTGGTGTTATTAAGACATCGATGAGACAATTTTTGATGGACGGGGCACCTTGTATTTTTACGAGTTGTGTTTTTATGTTCTCTTTTAAGTTGGTTGGCTCACTCGTTAAGCACAGACTGACATTTTTGTTGTTCGTGAGCGACCGCTATATTATGTGACAGTTCTGCACAGCCGCTGCTTTTCGTTTCATCTTGCGGATAGAGTGCACTGGAGGTAATGCAGGCAAAGACAATATACTATAAAGATATTACATCGTTCTCTTCACTCAGCGAAATGAGTTAAAATTGCGTGGCTGCTTATGGAGATATTATTAACTCAACACCCGAAGTGTGCTCGGCAATGCAAAGGCAAAACATGTAGATACACATTCTGTTTTTTTGTTACGACTTCTATATGTGCGTGTGTGTTTACTACATGTGCGAATGATTCTATGCTTGCTTGCATGTTTACGGCATGCATATGTGTTTTTTTTTTATCGAGGGGGAAAGCTTTAAGCCAATTAGTCAGTGTGGGACATCAACCCACTAAAACCTCCTCACTGTCGTGGCGGGCAACCCTCCCGGGACTGCATAATGTGATTACACCGGGAGGACTGTACTTACAGGAATATTTTTAAAATTTATATTGTAAATTAGTAAAAAAAAATAAAAAATTTGTGTATAAAATTAATAAATAATAATATGTATTTATTTAATCTATTGCTTTATCTCCAAAAAAAAGCCACCATCGAATTGCACAGCAAAACTTTATGGCTGCACCAGCAGAAGACTAAAAATTATTTTTTGCGGAATGTTATGTACAGAATTATAGAGATTTTAGTTAATTCAGAATTGCACCAGCAAATATTTTAACTCTCTAATATACTCCAACATCAACAAAAATAGTGTGAGTGTCTGTAGATCAATGGTTCACGCGTTGGTCTATAGTTTTTGTGGCTTAGGGTTCGAGCCGCAGCAAAATGCTCTGTTTAATCGAATTTTTTTTATACTAAAAATCATTTTTATAAATAGTAGTAAAAGTATTTTACTATTTTCCATAAATTAACCAGTACTATATCATTTTACTGGACCAAAACTAGAGCAGAATTATTTCATGCCTGTTATAGAAGAAGACTGGAAACGGTGGAGTATTATGAAATTCAACCTTGACAAATCATATACTCGTACATACTTACATATGTATGTACATATACGAGGGCGGATTGATATTGAAGCTACCTAGCGCTAGATGGCAGCACAAACACAAACACTTTTTTTTTAGAAATTGCGATCTGTCAAACGTCAGCTGTTAAAATTTCACCCAAATTCATCGATTAGTTTATTTGTTGTAGTCGTTTGAAGTAAGCAACTTTGTGTTTCTTGAAAAATGGAAAAAAGCGAATTTCGTGCAGTGATTAAACACTATTATTTGAAAGGGAAAACGGCGAAAGAGAAAAGAAAAGCTCGATAAACATTACGGTGAGTCTGCTCCGTCAGATTACATGGTAAAATATTGGATTGCTGAATTTAAACGCAGCCGAACAAGCACTGCAACAATACCATCAACAGGAAGGCCAAAAGAGGTGGTTACTGAAGAAAATATCAAGAAAATCCTCGATATCGTTATGAATGATCGCCGAGTCAAGTTGCGTGAGATTGTTGATATGGTAAACATATCATATATGCGTGTGTTCAACATTTTGCATGAACATTTGCATATGAAAAAGCTATCGGCAAGATGGGTGCCGTGTTTGCTCAGTGTCGAACAAAAATGAGTTCGACAGACTACTTCACAGCGGTGTTTGGACATGATAAAGCGTAATCCTGTTGATTTTTGGCGTCGATTAATAACTGTTGATGAAACGTGGGTCCACCACTACACACCTGAAACCAAAAATCAATCGAAACAATGGGTGGAAGCTGGTGGAAGTGCTCCGAAGAAGGCGAAGGCAGTGAAATCGGCTGAAAAGATTATGATCCTTTGCAAATAGGTCCAGTGTCTTTCTGGTCTCGTCGGCGTAAGTCTCGTATGACGTTATGTTCGTTGTGTGTCCCAGATACCCTTGTTCGTCCCAAATAGTCACGTCACCATCCATTACGGGCATATAGTCAGCGTGAGAATAGTCGGTAAGCCTTAATGTCGCTGTCGTCAGGGTAATCCATGTCAGTACAAACAGATATCCTAACCGAAAAATAAAATTTTTTTAATATAATTGGTATGCTTAAACCTAGTCAATAGAAAAATTAGAAATTTAAAAGGTTAAATAAGGGGGTTATTTTAGGTTGTCCTTATGGACCACCCTCCCTTTAATAAGAACCGTCGTACCCAGATCTGCTTGAATTATTTCTTCTGAGCACAAAGGTGATAGTTTATTTCCTAATCTTTTGTTTGATTTAAGCAACACTTTTTCCCCTACTTGGTATGTCTTATTAACCCTGTCTCTGTTTGTTTTTGCAAGTATTTTTTCCTGTGCCGACGTGATTCTGTTACTAATTTGATTTGTAAGTTCCATGGGCGTCGAATGAATGATTTCTATTGGCTTTTTATCTGTCACAGAGTGTATCGATCTATTGTATCTTATGGTTGCGAGGAGAACAGTGTCAACGGTATCGGTTAATTGTTTATCCATTCTTAAGCAACGACCTATATCTCCGAGGGTACTATGAAATCGTTCAACTTGTCCGTTAGAAGTACTATGCAGAGGTGGTGCATTTGAAATCTGAATATCGAAATTATTTTTCAGTATTGATCTAATGGTTTCCGAATTTAAGGATTTTTCGTTGTCACAGTAAATCGTTTTTGTCTTGGGAAACAAGTTTATGAGCTGCAGGATGGGCGCTTTGATGTCTACGATTGCGCGTGAACGAATAGCTTGAACAGATGCAAACTTAGAGAATTTGTCGATACAAGTCAGAAAATATTTCTGATCAGTGGAATAAATATCGACATGTAATATTTCCCCTGCGTAAGACGGTATTGTAGTTTTTCCCATTGATTGTTTTACAGGGTGTCGATTATATTTACCCATGGCACATATTTTACAATTTGCGGCTATTTCTGTTGCTAACCGGCTCATTTTGGGGAAAAAATAGTCGCGAAGTATTTGTTTCACATTTTCTTGGGCTGCGCGATGAGCTCGATTATGCTCTGCCGTGGCGATTTCTCTCTGTTCTGTTCTGTCAGTTATATCTGTTACAATACTTTTAGTATATCTGAATGTAGTTGAGGGAAATGCTTCAACTAACTGGTGTTGGATAAATGCTAAGATGGGGAATTCGCAATGTATCGCGTTAACCACGTCCACCTTTACCACATCATGTAAGGATTGTAAGATAGTGTTTCGGTCAGTGAACTGAATAGCGTGTCTGGGTTTTTCTTTTAAAAAAATGAACGTTTTTACTAAAAGGGTGTTACCTTCCTCGATTACTATTTGGTTTCTGAAGCAGTTAACCGGTTTTTCTGTGGTCTCTATAGTGTACGTGAGAGATTCTTCGCTGTGCACAGTGGCAACATCTGAATCTGCAGAGTCTAGGGCGTTAACCTTCTGGCGGGACAAGGCGTCTGCCACGAAATTCTCTTTGCCAGGTTTGTAAATAATGTTGGCATTGTTCTCATCGATAAAAGTTTTCCAACGTTTCATTTTTGCGTTCGGATTTTTATCCGACACTGCAAATGTCAGGGGTTGGTGGTCTGTGAAAATGTTCAAATTTTTTACTCCGTATAAATAATTTCGGAGATTTTTTAGAGCCCATACAATAGCGAGAAGTTCTCGCTCGTTTGTAGCGAAGTTTAATTCATTATCGCGTAATGTTCGTGAAATCATGGTAATAGGGCGTCCGCCCTGAGACAACACAGCTCCAAGGCCATGACCCGACGCATCTGTCGTTAGATCAAATGGTTTTTTGTAGTCAGGGCACTTTAGTATCACGTCTTCGGATGCTAGTGTTTCTTTCAACTTGTTAAAGGCTTCAAGTTGGTTTGGGGTCAATTCAAGTTTTATTTTTCTTGAATGATTGGCGCTTATTTTGCCGTTTTCACCTTTTAGGACGTCCGTTAGGGGTTTCGCGATAGCGGCAAATCCTACTATAAAACATCTATAATAACTTTCTAGCCCCAAAAATGATCTGAGACCGAACAAGGTTTTTGGAGGCTGAAAATCCTTTATGGCCTGTATTTTTGCAGGTGATGTTTGGATTCCGCCTCTGCTCACAGTGAATCCCAAATACTCTACGCTCTTTTTGAAGAACTTGGACTTTTCTTGGGAGACCCTCATGCCTGCGTCTCGAAGGCTTTTCAAGACCCACTCGATATGTTTGACGTGGTCTTCTTTGTTCAATGAGAAAATTATTACATCATCCACATAGACGTAACATGTTTTCCCGATTTGATCCCTGAGGACATCATCTATTGCCCTCTGAAATATGCTTGGGGCGTTTTTCAGCCCAAAGGGAACTCTGCAAAATTCGTACTTCCCGTTGTTGACAGAGAATGCAGTCTTTTTTCTGTCTTTTTCAGCCAATTCAATTTGGTGGAAACCTGATTTGAGGTCCAATGTTGTAAAATATTGTGCCTCGCCCATATTTGACAGTATTGTCGAAATTGTTGGGATCGGGTATTTGTCGTCCGTTGTTTTTTGGTTTAGCTTACGAAAATCGATCACTAAACGCTTTAATTTATGGCCTATTTCGTCGACACCCTTTTTTCGACAACCCACAGTGGATTGTTATAAGGCGATTTGGACGGTCTTATAATGCCATTCGCTAGAAGTTGTTTAACTTCTGCGTTGACAAATTCAGACACTCCCATTGGGTATGGGTACAACTTGGAGTACACTGGTTCACCGTCTGTCCGTATGGTGGCAACAGTTTTTATGTTGTATGGGAGGGACTCGTTAACGTCCGCAAATGCTTTGACCGTTTGATCAATCATTTTATTAAATGAATTTCTGACGGCGATGGGAACATCGTCGTCATTAATTTTAATAAAATTCACGTTTTGACATTTCATGAATTTGATCGGCTCTAAACCGTTATCGTGCTTAATGCAATTTTTCGTAAAGTCAATTTTGGCGTTTACTTGTTTTAATAAATCTAGGCCAATTATGCCGTCGAATTCGCTAAGATTTTTCAAAAAAAAAAATTTGATCTTACGTTAAATAAAAAAATGGGGCACTTTTGTTCAATTTTTGTGTGCCCATGTATTGATCTTACTTGGAATGTCTTGTTGATGGGCACGAAGTGTGCCAGTCCGGAAAGTGGTTTTATATAATTTTTAGATGCTCCTGTATCAATAAGGAGCCTAATGGTTTGTCCCGTTACTGTACGTGTGATGTACGGAAGCAGAGAGTTACCCCTAAAAAATTACAACTTTCAGCTTCGGATAACTCATCATCAAAAGCTGTTGCTTCCGACTGTGACTGTGCATTATAGTTGTCGTCGCTTTGCTCTTGAGGCAGATGATTTACTTTTTGGCGACTCCGCATTGATTGGTCCCCATAGTTTTGATTTTTTTTAAAGTTTTGAGCCTGGGTTGGCTGTCTAAAGCGCGATGATGAATCTACATCCATCGGCTCGGCACCTTGCCACTGAGGTTTTTGAAAGCGTTGCTTTGAACTTCCCGGTTGTCTCTGATTTCCTTTTTGAAAGAATGGACTCTTTTCTTGGAAATTCCCTTCATTTTCTTGTTGGCTCCGTTGATCCCCGAATTTTTGATTTTGAAATTTTTCCTCAGTGTGCTTGGCATAATTTGCCATGAAAATACCTCTATCATTACTTGATTCTGCCTCCTGCGCTAATGCCAAGGCGGTTGGCAAATCGCGCGGCTGAGCTGGGAAAACAGCCCACTTTAACGATTTTTTTAATCCGGAGACGAATGTGTGCAGCGTGTCTGTTCTATATTTTTCATTAAGAACTGCCGCTGCGGCCGAGTCATAGGTCATTAGTGTTTTATTTGTCAATAAGGTTAAATTCCTTTCTACCTCGTCATAATATTTTAAGAGAGTCAGATCACCTTTTCTTAAAGTGTTAAGATTCTGTTGGATCACATGGATCGGTGTTTTGTCTGCAAATTTGAAATCTAATCTTGCAATAATTGCATTAAAATTGAGGACGGTATTAAAAGATGCAAGCACTGCGTCTGCCGGTCCTCTTATTTTATTGCGAATAATAGCAATGGCTTGATAATGCCTAAAGCTGCCGTTGTGGGGCTCGAAAACTTTATAGGCTGTGTTTGCCGCTTGTCTCCATGAGACGTAATTTTCTTGTTTCCCATCAAACTCGGGAATGGACTTTACAATGTCTAGAGGCTCCTCGCATTTTTGGCTTGGTATAATATCAGTCGCCCTATATACCTCCACCTCTGGCGCAGCCCCCCTAAGACTATTGAGCTGTTCTGTAACCGCTGCTAATTTTTGTTCGAAAATTTGCGTTTGTTGTGCAAGGCACGCACGCATTTGGGCTTCTAGGTTTGCTACCTCTTCACTCATATTATTATTTATTTTATTTTCTCGGTACGAAGGAATCAAATCTGCGTCACTACTGTATGTTAATTTTCGTGACTTAAACATCAAGTTGCAAAACACACATAAATATAACGTATTATTTTTTGGGATTTGTAAAAAAAAATTTTTTGGATTTTATACGAATTTTAATTTGTATTTTTTTATTTAAATCTCATAAAACTAATAAACTCAACGGCTAACACTCACTGTGGACAGGCATAACCAATTTTTAAAGGCAAAATGATCACTTCACTTACATGATATTTTACTACGTATTTATATAAGGTTTAGCTGTGGCGGCCGATGCGTGCAGCACTGATGATTGTAGTTAATTGTAGATTTACAGTTGGTTACAGATTTCTTCAATATGGTACGGTACCGTTGGGCACTGATGGTTGCAGATTATAGTTGACTGCAAATTTGTAGATTTATCAATACGGTACTTTAACCGTTGCACACTGATGATTGCAGATTATAGTTGACTGCAAATTTGTAGATTTATCAATAGGGTACTTTGACCGTTGGGCGCCAGTAAACGAATTCCTTTAATTGTTTTTTATTGGATAACTTGGCTCAACCGAGCGCTTGAGCTTGTAAATCAGAATTACTTAAATTAATTTATTCCATGCCGCATAGCCTGTGGCCCGCGGCAGATGCAGCGCATAATCCAAAATGCTGACTCGGCGCCTCGTGACCGTCCGTACGACGCTCACTCAGTACTGGCATGCGGGTGTCTGGTTTCACCTCCACTTTTGTCGTGTCTGCGACAGGTAGTGCCTGGCAGCATACTTTGTTCTGCGCGTGTTAACTTATACAAGCCCACAGTTTGGCCTAGGGACCTACCAAACCGATTGGTTAAAATACAAAAAGTATATTAGTAGTCATATCTCTACAAGAGTTGAGGTAAAACATGCAGATGATATAGATAATAATATTGATATTTTCAACTCTATGCTAGCGACTGCAGCCGTAGTGGGAACGCCAAAAAATACTTCTAGAAAGTGCAAGTATGCCTGTACAAATAGCCAAATTGAAAAACTTGTAGCACAGAAACGATGGCTGCGCCGAGAATGGCAGACCCATCGCTCACCCATCTCTAAATACAATCTTAAAGCAGCCGAAAGGGCGCTTAAAAATGCTCTTACAAAGGAGGAGGATAAAAACCTAAAAGAGTACCTGAAGAAGGTAACCCGAAATTCTACCGAAAAGTATTCCCTTTGGAAGGCATCGAAAAACTTTAATCCTCCAATGGAAGGTGTAAAACCTCTAAGAAACCCGTACGGCGCGTGGGCTCAAAGCGATAAAGAAAAAGCACTCTGCTTTGCACGACATATATGCAACGTGTTCCAGCCGAATATGGCTACAAACTCCTTTGCATTGCCTGCCTTACCTTGCAGTACTGAGATTGTTCAGCCTATTAAGATTTCCCTTCCTGAAATAGCCAAACATATTAAACAACTGAATCCAAAAAAATCACCTGAATTCGATAATATTACCCCGAAACTGCTTAGACAGTTACTAGATTCTGCATCAGCATTTCTCTGTAAGCTTTTTAACGCAATTTTGGGCATCAATGCATGGAAGAATTCGCAGATATGTATGATAGCTAAACCTGGAAAAGACGCAACGCTACCGTCATCATATAGACCTATCAGCCTGTTGCCTTGCATTTCCAAATTGCTTGAGAAACTACTATTAAATAAACTATCTGCTTTCCTTCATGAACATAGCGTAATATCGCAACACCAATTCGGTTTTCGCGAAAAGCAAAGCACTATTGAGCAAGTGAATCGAATTTCAAATGAAATAAGAAAATCATTTGAACTCGGGGAGTTTTGCTCTGCAATATTCCTTGACGTGGCTCAAGCATTTGATAAGGCATCAAGGACTGATGTTCAAAATCAAAAAGTTTCTCCCAAAAAGCTATCATAAAATTCTTGAGTCTTACTTATCCAATAGACGTTTCAGGGTAAAAGTAAACGAATTCATTTCCGAAGATTTCCCAACGTTAGCCGGTGTGCCCCAAGGTAGCGTTCTATGCCCTACATTATATGTAATATTCACATCTGATACTGCTATAAGTGAAAGCACGCTAATTTGAACATTTGCGGATGGTACCGCCATACTCAGTTGCAATAAATGTTCGATAAAGGCGTCGAGAGCACTACAAGAGCACTTATTTAGGGTAGAAGAATGTGGCGTATAAAGGTCAATGAGCAAAAAAGCAAAAACGTAACATTCTCTTTGAGGCCTGGTACGTGTCCAGCCATTCGGCTCAATAATATCGAGATTGTACAAGCTAATGAAGTCACCTATCTCGGCATTCATTTAGACAGGCGCTTAACTTGGCGTACGCACATTTCAGCTAAAATTTTAAATATGAAGTTGAAGGTCACCAAGCTGCATTGGCTAATAAACCACAAATCTACCTTAAGTCTAGAATACAAAATCCTCCTATGCAATCCAGTTACTAAGCCGATATGGTTGTACGGGGTAATGCATCCGCTTCTAATATTGCCATAATTCAAAAGTTTCAGTCGAAGATACTTAGGTTAATAACAGGTGCTCCATGGTACATGCGTAATGATAATATTCACAAAGACCTGAAAATACCAACAGTTATCACAGAAATAAATGCTAATAAGCAGATATACATAGCAAAACTGGAAAATCACCCGAATCCACTAGCTAAATCCCTCGCAAAACCGATAAGACGATCCCGCCTGCAGAGAAGAGACCTTCCGGCCTTTTGAAGAGCGAAGCAGAACCGAAATTTTGATGGCCAAATACAATTTGGGTTAAAATTATTTTTAAGTGACTAGTTTTAAGATTTTATATACTTATTGTTAGGCTTAATTTAAGCAGATTCAATAAATAATAAATTCTTATAATAAAAAAAATAAAAAATAAATATATTCTGATTGCCTGCTGCCTTTTGATTTCTTTTAATGTTTCGTTAATCAAACTCGTTTTATTGAATAAGAAAACTAGTAAAGAAGACTGAAATAAACATAAACCGACTGCGAGATATCCTTCACGAGTTAGATAACTTATCAAACTACACAAAAAGAAACAAAAGTAGCCGGTCCAGTCAAACTATGGAGTTAATGGATCCATCTACCGTAGTACTAAATACGACTCTTTATATGTTTCCATATTGGTTTCCCTTATTTCGTGGCGGATGGAATATTACATCCTTATTGATCACTATGTACCATTATAAAAAATTTAATTTATATCTTTTGATTATAGTACTTGAGTTACCACTCTAATTTTTGGAAAAGTATTTTATTGTGGCTCTATTACCCATCATTTATCTATACTCGTATAGGACATATTACTTATGTATGGCACTTATTTTTTGAGCTTGTGACTAGCTAGAATAGACCAAAAGAACATTGCTGCCAGATTTCAGTCTTATGTCATTAAGAGAGTGGTTGTGGTCATTTTAAATGATATTTCCAGACTTATTTATATGGACCCGATTCATTTATAAGTCTCAAGTCATGAAAATATGTGAAT
Source organism: Clusia tigrina (assembly GCA_920105625.2). Classification (NCBI taxonomy): domain Eukaryota; kingdom Metazoa; phylum Arthropoda; class Insecta; order Diptera; family Clusiidae; genus Clusia; species Clusia tigrina. Next base: position 653,927 of record CAKKTE020000656.1, read on the forward strand.
TGTGGGCGTGAATGTACCAAATATTTTTTACTACAAAATTGTATATTTATACCATGAATTGGAGCAGATCTAAGTAAATATAATTAATTAATAACTAGTCATTTTAGTGGGTAGACGTGTCCTTCGTCCTGTTAGTTCGTATAGCAATCGGGCTCTCTGCTAAGATCAAGGCAATGCGTATGCGAGGTTCCATAATCTTTTAATTGGCCCAGGAATTGGTGCTCGAAAACTACGCTTCTTTTTTGGTGTTACCAATTTAGCTCAAAACGGGGGATATATAATATGAATTATACTTCCTACTTGATGTTACTAACTCAACTCAAATAGAAGGATAAAGATAATGAATGACACATTACATTTTTTTTATAATTTGTAGATTATGTCGCTAGGATAATTTTACAATTACCTTAATGTTACTTTAAAGTTCCTTTTCATACAGTTTCAATTTATTTATTTATTTAGTTGTTATTACTGCTACAGTTCTACGATGCACAGTTGTAGGATGACTGTTCAGATGTGTATTAATTTTTTGCTATGGTGGCTTATACTTTTATACACCTAGTGTATTAAACTAGAACATCTAAAATATTCCCTAAACCTTGAAAGAAGTTTCGAGAAGTATATGGAGCTTTTGTTCAAAAAGAGAGTCATTTACGCGTAGAAAGTTCTGGGTGAAGCTAGAACGTATGCTACGAATAAGAACGTATACTGCAAATAGAAAATATCATAGAAGCTTGCATACTTTGAGGGTCTCATTTATATTTCACATCCCTTCAGTTAATCTTGTTTATATAGAATATAATATTACAATCTTTATAAGGAGTTAGTTTCTCCAGATCAACGACTTTCAAATTTCATATACTTGATATTTTTAGTTGTAGGATGTGATATATTACATCTTTGATTCGCTTTATCTCCCTGTTCGGACCTTCTCCCAATAATGGTCTACACGATGGGTCGGCAAACTTTTTTATCATCGACCCCTATATAATTTTTCGAAATCTCCATCGACCCCCATAAAAGAATTTTTCTGTTAATTAAAGCAAACTTTGTATTTTTTACGAAAATCGCAAAATCCCCTGGCTCAGATCGACCCCCGCTTTTGTTAAATAGACCCCCGCGGGAAAAGGCGGACAAAAAGGCGCTAGCAACGATCACATTGTGTGTCAAGTCATCGGAGCTAATCCACATAAGAAGGTGTTTTTCCGCAATGGGAGCATGGGATACATTGAGAAATTTATATAAAACAAACGCACCAGCGCGCAAGGTAAGTTTGTTCAGAAAACTAGCTCGCTTTCGATTCAAAATCGTTGAAAAATGGGCTGAACAAATCAATGAGTTTTGTACTCTAGCGGATGATCTAAAAGACATTGGAATCGACGTTCCAAAGGATCTACTCAGCATCTTGCTACTATGCAGCTTGCCGGAAGATATGAACAATTTTGTTGTGGCAATGGAAAGTCGCGACGTGTCGAGCAGTTGAAGGTCAAAATATTGGAAGTGCTGCAGCGACGAGATGAGCGGAAAGACGTCAGCGGAGAAAGCGTTTTTGCAGCGAAATAGCTGAAGGTCAAGCAGGTCGACGTCACTAGGAAAAAGAGTTTTAAATCAGGTCGCAGTGACAAGCAGAGATATGTCAGCGAGGCGAAATTTAAAGTGCTATTCGTGCGGTAAGCGGGGACATATACGATCGGAATGCAGAACAAATGGAAACAGAACATCGTCTGTTTTATTAAGCCTTAATAACGAGCTTGATTTAAGCAGCGATGTATGGATACTCGATAGTGGCGCATCATCGCATATGTGTCGAGAAAACAAGTTTTTTTCTTCGATTGAGAATCGGGCGCAGAAAGAATTACTAGCTTCGGGCGAAAGTGTGAATGCAATGGGTATACGTAATGTGACTCTAAAATCAGTTACCTCTGACATTACATTGTGCGACGTGTTGTATGTACCGAATTTACATTCTAATTTTTTGTCAGTGAGTAAAATAATCAGTAATGGTCATAAAGTACAATTTCGCAAAGACGAAGCGGTGATTAAAACGCAGCATAATAAATTAGTGTTCTCAGCAAAAATGAATGGCGCCATTTTCTGTACTAAATTTCTAAAAAGTGGTAAAAATGAATATTTGTATACCACGTTTACTAAAAAGCAAGAAATCGATCTGTGGCATCGAAGGTATGGGCATATAAATGTTAATGACTTGTACAAACTGTCTAATGAAAATATGGTTCGTGGTTTAAATATAGACAATCCAAAAGATTTTCAATGTGTCACTTTTCCAGTTTGCAAAATTTGCACTAAGCCGTTTAGGTGTTATCCTAATGTAAATACAACTAGTGCTCTAGAAGTGGTCCACACCGACATTTGTGGTCCAATGCGCGTTTGCTCACAAGGTGGTTCGAGATACTTCATCACCTTCATTGATAATTACTCGAGGTACTCGTATGTAGAAACTAAATTTTTGCAGCACAAATCGCAGGCCTATGAAGCATTCGTGGACTTCATACCGCGTGTGGAGAAGCAGACTGGACGCAAGCTGAAATGCTTAAGGAGCGACAACGGGTTGGAGTATGTAAACTCAAATTTCAATAATTTCTTCAAGCGATATGGCATCGTGCATCAGAAGACAGTTAGCTACACACCACAGCAGAATGGCATAGCGGAGAGAGCTAATAGAACGCTCGTCGAAATGGCTCGGTGTATGCTGGAAACAGCGCATATTCCTCAAAGCTTATGGTCGTTCTCCTACAAAGATATTGAATGACGAAACTCCATATGAACGTTGGTTCGAGAGGAAACCATCTGTAGCACATTTCCGAACGTTTGGCTGTAATGCTGTTGCACTCGACAAGAAACGGAATCGGTCGAAATTTGAGCCAAAAGGTACACAACTGGTTTTTGTTGGCTAACGCGAGCAATACGAAGGGTTATAGGCTTTATAACAAAGCAATAGCAGATAGAAATATTTTTTATTTAATTTTTGTTGTTAATTCTATATGTTTGATAGGCTATCAGTATCGATTACAAATTTCCCTTTGTTGGTGTGTGCATATTTTGCCGCTTCAAAGACAGCGACTGCTTAAGCTGCAAATACAGACTAGTAAGATGGGAGTATGCCTGTGGATATGTCTGATCCATTCGAATTGACAACAGCGAAAGACGTGACTCTTTCCGTATTCGATCCGTCGGTATATAACCATCTCCAGTTCTTCCGGTTTTCCTCGGATAGTTCTTTCATGAATAGTTTTTTATAAACTGTGCAGCTAGTGGTTAGTTTGCTATATTGGTAGAGTACGGTGTTGATTGATGAATGCTTTAGAAACCAGGGAGCTGTCCAGCCGATTTTGTTTGAGAGCTGGGTATATCGATGTTATGTTGCTTGCAGAGTAAAATATATCTTCATAGTGTAGACGTCACCTTAAATGTGCGTACGTTTCTGACTGTTTTCTTAAAGTAGTTTTGAAAGATAGTATTAGTTGTGCACAGTAGCTTTGGTATAAGTTTGGGCGTTGTTTGTACAACTCCTTCGGAGATTAATGGCAATCCTGCTTCAGCTAATATACATTTAGTTGGGCTGGCGGAAAAGCGTTAATACCTCGTGGAGCGGCCGTGTGGTATGTAGGTTGAAGAAGTTGGATATTTGATTTAGCACACCATCCGTATATAGGTATCCTGTAACCGATGCATCAGGTCATATTAAAATTACTGTTACGATTTATTATTTAAAATTATATTAAAAATGTAAAATTTGAAATTGTTAATTCGCAGGAACTCGAATTCATTATCGGAGGGCGAGTTACATACTCTCATTACACTCATTATGAGTCATAGTTTTACCAAAGACAATATACTATAAAGACATTACATCGTTCTCTTCACTCAGCGAAATGAGTTAAAATTGCGTGGCTGCTTATGGAGATATTATTAAGTCAACACCCGAAGTGTGCTCGGCAATGCAAAGGCAAAAACTTTGGATACACATTCTGGTTTTTGCGTTCTATATGAGCTTGTGTGTTTACTACATGTGCGAATATTTCTATGCTTGCTTGCATGTATTCATTAAGTTTATTGCTTTATCCCCAAAAAAAAGCCACCTTCGAATTGCGCAGTAAAACTTCATGGCTGCACTAGCAGAAGACTAAAAGTAATTTTTTGCGGAATGTTATATACAGAATTATAGAAATTTTAGTTCACTCCAAAATCAACAAAAATTGTATGAGAGTCTTTAGCTCAATGGTCTGCTCGTTGGTCTATAGTTTTTGTGGCTTAGGCTTCGAGCCCCAGCAAAATGCTGTGTTTTATCGGATTTTTTTTTATATTAATAATCATTTTTATAAATAGTAGTAAAAGTATTTTACAATTTTCCATAAATTAACCAGTATTATATCATTTTACTGGCCCAAAACTAGAGCAGAATTATTTCTTGTCTGTTATATACATGCATATACATACATACATACATACATACATATGTACATATTTGTGTTTCGATCATTTTGCAGGTAGCGAATTGTGCCATAAGAAACATGAAATTAAAATAAAGCGCATTCATATCTCGATTGGAGTTTTTGTTTTATGATGTGCGGTGTGGCTTCTTTAAATATAAAGGGAAGCAGAATTCAATTTGTCATGAAATTTTGGATATATCAATATTTTCAGTATGGACAAATATCAGCACAATTTACTCTTTCGATTCTATATTTCATATTTTCGCATTAGCAGCATGTGATCAAATATTTTTTGAGTCTATCCGAAGAAAGAATTATTATGCACAAAAGACCAATTTTGATAAAATTAATGATAATCTTTTAATATTCATATATTTGTCTGTTGCCTATTCCATTTTTATTTATCTAAAATATTTTTAAATTAAGTGTAAAGTCAACAAAGTCAACTTATTTAAAAGTTTGTCTTTCGAAGATTATTTTTGTAACGAATTTATTGACAAGACAATTTACAACAGTAGTTGCAATTGAGTATGTGTTGGTATGCCACCGTAATAATTTTTCAGAAGAAGAAAAAGAATTATTGAAACATTTTTTTGGCAGATATTATAGCTATTTCGGACACGCCACTTGTCCTCATCAGAGATCTTTCAATGAAAGGCAATTTTTCACCAAGCATTTTTTATTATTTCTCAGAAATCAACAGCACACCAATTATGAACCCTCCCAGGAATCGAACCTGGGCCTACAGCTGTTGTAATCTGTTCATCCAGGCAACTAGGCTAACTTCAGGTGGTGAACTGACTGATCAAATTCTGTCCATGTACTGTCTCATTCCACCACACTACAATTAACTCTGTCTTATTATTACCCCTCTTTTGTTCCGTGAGGTCTCTCTCTCTCTCTCTATTTTTATTACATTTCAGTGGTGTCATAGTACATTGCTTTTGTTAGTGGCAGGCTAATTAAGCCTGATCACACTAACCTTCTAGGATACATTCTATAAAGTCAATAAATTCGTTACAAAAATAATCTTCATATTCACAGAATTGACGACTATCGACTTACTTACATTTACAGTTTGTCTTACTTTGTCAGAACCGCTTGAAATCCTACAAACATATTTTATTAAAAATTATACCGCTCGTACATACATAAATATGTACATAAAAAAACATATGTACATACACTTAGCAGAAAAAGTCTACGTACAGCATGTGAAAATAACAAATTGAAGTTATTTATTCAATTTCGGGATGATTTTTTAAAATTTTGTTGATGCAGTATCATAGTCTTTTATGTTTACTGTACATTCGCAAAAAGAAAATTGGCAAAAAAAACAACAAACAAAAAATGACTGAACTTAAATCCAAAAAAAGGGCAAATTTCAATGCGGAAAAAGTCTACGTACAAAATATAAATGAATGAAAAAATTAACAATAATTTTCAAAATTAAAATAAAAAAATAAATATTTAATAACTGGTTGGGTAACCCATTCTCTTGCCCACCTTTGCTAAACATTTCGGCATTGATTAGACCAATTTTTCGGTCTCTATGGTACTAATGTTTGCGCATTCAGCCCGAATTAGGTCCTTGAGCATAGTCCTCGAGGAAATATGGTGATTTCGAATGCGCCGTTCTAGTAAACCCTATAAATGTTCAATCAGATTTAAGTCAGGTGATTTTGGAGGCGTGTCAACTTGAGGGGTGCATTAAAAAGGAGACAAACCTTCACTACCTCTGCTGTATGCTTTGGGTCATTATTGTGCAGGAAGTAAAATGATGGATCCAAGCAAAGATTTTTTGGGCTGGTTTTCATCTTCTGTTGGAAGATATTTAAGTAGTCTTTTTTACATATATACATATGTATGAGTACATATTCATGCATGAACACTGATTTTTCGAATTTACATAGTATATGATATGTTCAAGTTTGAAGTAAATTTTATGAACTTCAATATCTAGTAATAAATGCATATGTTCCAACGCATAATAAACCACTTCATAATCGAAAATTATTATAATCAAAAATCTATAAAAAATTATTTCAAGTATTTAAAAATCCAAGAAATTTTAAATTTATATTATGATAAATAATGTTTAGTAAAACATATTTTAACATAAGGTGCGTCGTCTTTTTTTTGAAGTATTCAATTGAGGTGCAATCTAGAAAGTGCGTCGGCGACGAAGTTTGTTTTGCCAGGTTTGTACACGAGTTTGTAATTATATTCCTCTATACGCGCTTTCCACCTTTGCAGCTTTGCGTTATTGTTGTTGTTGCTGAGCGCAAATGTAAGAGGTTGATGATCTGTTAATATTGTTATTTCTTTTGCGCCATATAAGTATGTCCTTAATTTACCGAGTGACCATATAATGGCCAACATTTCCTTCTCTATGTTTGAGTAGTTTTCTTCTGTTTTATGAAGGGATCTTGATAAAAATGTTATTGGGCGATCTCCTCCCATTCTACTCTGAGATAGTACTGCACCTATTGCATAATTAGAGGTGTCGGTGGTGAGAATGAAAGGCTTTGAAAAGTCAGGAAAAATTAGGATTTCTGAAGTAGTAAGTAATTCCTTAATCTGTTCGAATGCTTTAAGAGCAGTTTGGTCTAATGATATTTCAACTTTTCTTGATTGACGTGCATTTACTTGGGCATTAAATCCTCTAGTAATGATTGTCAATGGTACATTGCTTTTGTTAGTGGCAGGCTAATTAAGCCTGATCACACTAACCTTCTAGGATACATTCTATAAAGTCAATAAATTGGTTACAAAAATAATCTTCATATTCACAGAATTGACGACTATCGACTTACTTACATTTACAGTTTGTCTTACTTTGTCAGAACCGCTTGAAATCCTACAAACATATTTTATTAAAAATTATACCGCTCGTACATACATGAATATGTACATAAATACATATGTACATACATTTGGCAGAAAAAGTCAACGTACAGCATGTGAAAATAACAAATTGAAGTTATTTATTCAATTTCGGGATGATTTTTTTAAATTTTGTTGATGCAGTATCATAGTCTTTTATGTTTACTGTACATTCGCAAAAAGAAAATTGGCAAAACCAACAACAAACAAAAAATGACTGAACTTAAATCCAAAAAAAAGGCAAATTTCAATGCGGTAAAAGTCTACGTACAAAATATAAATGAATGAAAAAATTAACAATAATTTTCAAAATTAAAATAAAAAAATAAATATTTAATAACTGGTTGGGTAACCCATTCTCTTGCCCACCTTTGCTAAACATTTCGGCATTGATTAGACCAATTTTTCGGTCTCTATGGTACTAATGTTTGCGCATTCAGCCCGAATTAGGTCCTTGAGCATAGTCCTCGAGGAAATATGGTGATTTCGAATGCGCCGTTCTAGTAAACCCTATAAATGTTCAATCAAATTTAAGTCAGGTGATTTTGGAGGCGTGTCAACTTGAGGGGTGCATTAAAAAGGAGACAAACCTTCACTACCTCTGCTGTATGCTTTGGGTCATTATTGTGCAGGAAGTAAAATGATGGATCCAAGCAAAGATTTTTTGGGCTGGTTTTCATCTTCTGTTGGAAGATATTTAAGTAGTCTTTTTTACATATATACATATGTACGAGTACATATTCATGCATGAACACTGATTTTTCGAATTTACATGGTATATGATATGTTCATGTTTGAAGTAAATTTTATGAACTTCAATATCTAGTAATAAATGCATATGTTCCAACGCATAATAAACCACTTCATAATCGAAAATTATTATAATCAAAAATCTATAAAAAATTATTTCAAGTATTTAAAAATCCAAGAAATTTTAAATTTATATTATGATAAATAATGTTTAGTAAAACATATTTTAACATAAGGTGCGTCGTCTTTTTTTTGAAGTATTCAATTGAGGTGGCAATCTAGAAAGTGCGTCGGCGACGAAGTTTGTTTTGCCAGGTTTGTACACGAGTTTGTAATTATATTCCTCTATACGCGCTTTCCACCTTTGCAGCTTTGCGTTATTGTTGTTGTTGCTGAGCGCAAATGTAAGAGGTTGATGATCTGTTAATATTGTTATTTCTTTTGCGCCATATAAGTATGTCCTTAATTTACCGAGTGACCATATAATGGCCAACATTTCCTTCTCTATGGTTGAGTAGTTTTCTTCTGTTTTATGAAGGGATCTTGATAAAAATGTTATTGGGCGATCTCCTCCCATTCTACTCTGAGATAGTACTGCACCTATTGCATAATTAGAGGTGTCGGTGGTGAGAATGAAAGGCTTTGAAACGTCAGGAAAAATTAGGATTTCTGAAGTAGTAAGTAATTCCTTAATCTGTTCGAATGCTTTAAGAGCAGTTTGGTCTAATGATATTTCAACTTTTCTTGATTGACGTGCTTTTACTTGGGCATTAAAACCTCTAGTAATGATTGTCAATGGTACATTGCTTTTGTTAGTGGCAGGATAATTAAGCCTGATCACACTTGATATATATTGAAGAAATAATTGTATTACTTACACTATAAATTATCTTCCTTTTTAATACTTTTAAGTTAACATACTTTTAAGTTAACATACCTTTTAAGTTAACATACCTTTTGAGTTAACATACCTACTTGTCACTTTTATTCGTTTATTACTAAGTGCAATAAATTCAGTCAAGTTATTACCTTGCTTGCAAACACTAAAATTGGCGACGAGAAACAAATAATCTACGTGCGGAATTAAAATGGCGACGGAAGAATTTTTTAAACTGCTTGTGAAACAGCAACAAGAGTTTTCGCAAAAATTGCTTTCGGAACAACAGTAGTGGATGCAAACGGTTTTAAAAAACCAAGCTGGCGCGTCGTGCGAGTTTGCCATGGTGCCATCATTCCACACATTCAATAACGAGCTTCAAAACTGGGATTCCTATTTGGAGCAGTTGAATCAACATTTTTCGGCGTATGCAGTAACGAAGCCGGAAAAACTTAAGTCATTTTTTTTGTCGTGGGTCGGTGCCGATATGTTTGAGTTGCTAAAAAAGCTGTTTGGCAGCAACGATTTGCAACAACAACAATATGCGGAACTAACGGGAAAATTGACAGAGCATTTCAAGAAAGAAGTTCATGTGGTTGCGGCGAGGTATAATTTTCATAAATGCATAATGAAGCCGAAGCATTCCTACAAAGAGTGGGTGGCCGATCTTCGTGGCTTGGCTCGTGAGAGTAAGTTAGTGTGCAATGCCGAATCATGCCAGCATCAATATGTTGATGAGATGATACGTGACATGTTAATTTTACATACACCACACGAAACCGTTCGATCTTCGGCGCTGCAAAAAGTGCAACCAACATTAAATGACGTATTACTAATTGCAGAATCATTCGAGGCAACAACAAAAGCAGTACATGTTATAAAAGAGAGTAGCTTAACGGAAAATAATCTAGCACCTTTTGTCAACGAGATTAAACATAATGTGCGACATTTCCAGTCCAATTCGCGCTCGCGGCCTTCAAAGCCGAATAAGACACCTCTGTACAAATCGTGCTCTGGTTGTGGCTCCTCGCACTCCCGCGACGATTGTAAATTTAAAAACTCTGTCTGTTTTAAATGCGGTCGTGTTGGACACATAGCAGTCGTCTGTATGTCAAAAAACAGTTCCAACAAACAACAACACAACAACCACAGAAATAAAACGCAGGTGAACGCAAGCATTGGCGCAACTGAGACGATCTACAACATTACAGGGGTAGTGAAGAAAAGAAATTTAAAAAACTTTGTTGATTTGGAAATATATAATAAATTAATCACATTCCAAATGGATTCGGGAGCCTCCGTCTCGATTATTACATTGGAAACCTACGGAATTCTAAATAAGCCAACACTTAATCCTTGTCATCGCTCTCTGTTTGGATTTGGAAATAAAAAAATTAAAACTTGTGGTGAATTTTATGCAAAGGTTAAGTGTGGTATAAAACAACAAACAGTGCTTTTGGTGGTCGCGTGTGTAGATTCTGGCAACAATCTTTTTGGTGCAGACCTCTTTGAAGCTTTTGGTTTTAAAATACAACAAGTGTGTTCAGTTACAAACACAGGGCTCGACCCTGCCAATAATCTACTTGAAAAATATAAGGAACTTTTTGAGCCGGCACTGGGCACAGTACACAATTTTAAAGCCAACATTCAGTTTAAGCCAGATGCGTCACCGAAATTCTTCAAATCCAGGCCAATTCCTTTCGCCCTAATGCAAAAATTCAAAACTGAATCGGATCGATTAGTGGAAGCTGGAATTTGGAAGCCGCTCCAATTCAGCGAGTGGGCATCACCTATCATTCTAGCGCCAAAGCCGAATGGCTCTATTCGAATATGTGGAGATTTTAAGGTAACCATAAATAAGCAAATTGATATCGAACGATACCCCCTACCAACGCGCGAAAATTTGTTACATACTATTCGTTATGGCCAGCATTTCTCTAAAATTGATCTAAAAGATGCGTATTTACAGATGGAGCTGGACGAGGAATCAAAGAAAGTTTTAGTCGTCAATACTCCGCAGGGTTTGTTCCAATATCAGCGCTTACCTTACGGCATAGCAAGTGCACCTGCGATTTTTCAGAAATTTTTAGAGCAACTTCTGCAAGGCATCGATGGGTGTGGCAACTATTTGGACGACATTATTGTTACAGCGCCAACCATCGAGCAGCACATCGAACGCCTAGACAAAGTGCTCTCGCGTCTTCAAACCAGCGGGATTAAGTGCAAGAAAGAAAAATGTTTCTTTTTGCAAGAAAAGATCGAGTATTTAGGACGACAAATCAGTGCGAATGGTATTTTACCAGATGACTCTGGCGTAAAAGCAGTGCGCCTCCTTCGACACCCTAAAACACTCAAAGATGTAGAAGCCTTTTTGGGCAAGGTGAACTATTACCACCAGTTTATACCTAACTTTTCACAAATCGCTGCGCCGATCAACAAACTACGGCGGAAAAATGTCAAATTCGAGTGGGGACACCAACAGCAGCAGAAAGAGCACATCATTACAGCCACAGAACTTGCACATTTTCAATAACATCTGCCGATTCTGCTAGCCACTGACGCATCTTCATTCGGAATCAGAGCTGTTATCTCACATGTGTACCCTGACGGTACTGAAAGACCGATTGCATTTGCCTCGAAAACGCTCGATCAGCACCAAACAAAATATAGCCAAATAGAGAAAGAGGGTCTCGCAATAATCTTTGGAGTTCAGCGCTTTCATCAATATTTGTATGGTCACAAATTCACTCTCATCACTGACCACAAGCCACTGGTCAGTATATTTAGTCCGGAAAAACAACTTCCTACGATGACTTCGCACCGTTTCAACGTTTTAATGGCTTATCAATTTGATATAAGATATAAACCAACTGCACAACATGGAAATGCTGATGCATTATCGCGACTGCCCTGGGGTCCTGACCCCAAGTTCGACCAAGATGAAGCCTGCTACAACTTAGATGTCATCGATACTCCTATCGACGCAAATTTAATTCGCAAGCACACCAAAAACGATGCTACACTCAGAAAAGTGCGCGACTTTATTCAAAATGGTTGGCCAAACCATCTGGGTATCGAAAACAGCGACATTTTACCTTATTTCAATAGAAAACTATCATTGAGTATTTTTAAAGACCTTATTTGCTTACAGGGCCATTTGACGCGAGTAGTCGTACCAGCCGTATTACGTCAACGTACTCTGAACCTGTTACACGAGGGCCATTGGGGCGTAGTCAAGATGAAGCAGCTAGCTCGTAACCATTGCTGGTGGCATAACATCGATAAGGACATCGAGAAGCTCGCCGCTAACTGTGAGGTCTGCAAAATTGCGTCTTCGAGCCCAGTGAAACAATACAATAGCTGGCCCGAGGCCCAACGCCCTTGGGAACGCATGCATATCGATTTTGCTGGACCTAACTTTAACCACATGTGGCTTATTTGTGTAGTTGCGCATTCACAATATCCATTTGTGTTACAACTTAACAGTACGACGACTGCCAATACAATTTCGGCGTTATCAGCAATATTTGCCATGGAAGGTTTGCCAGAAACCATCGTAAGTGACAACGGGCCACAGTTAACATCTGACAACTTCAAACAATTTTGTGCGGAAAACGGCATAAAGCACATAACCACAGCGCCATTCCACCCAGCGTCAAACGGACTCGCCGAACGCTTCGTTAGAACGTTTAAAACAGCAACGCGAAAAAATATGGAAGATGGCTTGAATTTAAATGCCGCTATAATTAAGTATTTATCGTCGTATCGCGCAATTCCCAACGCTGAAGGAAAATGTCCAGCCGAACTACTGCATGGCCGTCAGATGCGCACGCCTTTATCATTGCTAACTCCAACCCATTCCCAGGAACTTCCAAACACTTCGTTCACTCCGAAGTTCACACCTGCTCAACCAGTGTTCCTACGCAACTACTCGAGAGGTCCTAAGTGGATAAAAGGCGAAATTGACAGACTATTTGGCAATATGATGTATGTTGTAAAAACTCCTTCCGGGTTTTGTAAACGCCACCAAAACCAACTACAACCTCGGCGAAGTAATACTGTTGACTCACCTCAGCGCCCACAAGTCAACATTCGTCAAGGACTGCTGTCACAACCAACCGAAGGTGAGGTAGCTCCGCAAGAGCCGATCTCTGCCGAAACCACACAGCTTCGCGACGAACGGTCTAATCCGACACCATTATGCAGAAGCGAACGGAGCCGTAACCCTGTCAACCGTTTCCAGGCAGAAGACTTTCGAAAATAAAAGGGTGGATAAATGATATATATTGAAGAAATAATTGTATTACTTACACTATAAATTATCTTCCTTTTTAATACTTTTAAGTTAACATACTTTTAAGTTAACATACCTTTTAAGTTAACATACCTTTTGAGTTAACATACCTACTTGTCACTTTATTCGTTTATTACTAAGTACAATAAATTCAGTCAAGTTATTACCTTGCTTGCAAACACTACAACACTAACCTTCTAGGATACATTCTATAAAGTCAATAAATTCGTTACAAAAATAATCTTCATATTCACAGAATTGACGACTATCGACTTACTTACATTTACAGTTTGTCTTACTTTGTCAGAACCGCTTGAAATCCTACAAACATATTTTATTAAAAATTATACCGCTCGTACATACATGAATATGTACATAAATACATATGTACATAAATTTGGCAGAAAAAGTATACGTACAGCATGTGAAAATAACAAATTGAAGTTATTTATTCAATTTCGGGATGATTTTTTTAAATTTTGTTGATGCAGTATCATAGTCTTTTATGTTTACTGTACATTCGCAAAAAGAAAATTGGCAAAACCAACAAAAAATGACTGAACTTAAATCCAAAAAAAAGGCAAATTTAAATGCGGAAAAAGTCTACGTACAAAATATAAATGAATGAAAAAATTAACAATAATTTTCAAAATTAAAATAAAAAAATAAATATTTAATAACTGGTTGGGTAACCCATTCTCTTGCCCACCTTTGCTAAACATTTCGGCATTGATTAGACCAATTTTTCGGTCTCTATGGTACTAATGTTTGCGCATTCAGCCCGAATTAGGTCCTTGAGCATAGTCCTGAAGGAAATATGGTGATTTCGAATGCGCTGTTCTAGTAAACCCTATAAATGTTCAATCAAATTTAAGTCAGGGAATTTTGGAGGCGTGTCAACTTGAGGGGTGCATTAAAAAGGAGACAAACCTTCACTACCTGTGCTGTATGCTTTGGGTCATTATTGTGCAGGAAGTAAAATGATGGATCCAAGCAAAGATTTTTTGGGCTGGTTTTCATCTTCTGTTGGAAGATATTTAAGTAGTCTTTTTTACATATATACATGTGTACGAGTACATATTCATGCATGAACACTGATTTTTCGAATTTACATAGTATATGATATGTTCATGTTTGAAGTAAATTTTATGAACTTCAATATCTAGTAATAAATGCATATGTTCCAACGCATAATAAACCACTTCATAAAATTATTATAATCAAAAACCTATAAAAAATTATTTCAAGTATTTAAAAATCCAAGAAATTTTAAATTTATATTATGATAAATAATGTTTAGTAAAACATATTTTAATATAAGGTGCGTCGTCTTTTTTTTGAAGTATTCAATTGAGGTGGCAATCTAGAAAGTGCGTCGGCGACGAAGTTTGTTTTGCCAGGTTTGTACACGAGTTTGTAATTATATTCCTCTATACGCGCTTTCCACCTTTGCAGCTTTGCGTTATTGTTGTTGTTGCTGAGCGCAAATGTAAGAGGTTGATGATCTGTTAATATTGTTATTTCTTTTGCGCCATATAAGTATGTCCTTAATTTACCGAGTGACCATATAATGGCCAACATTTCCTTCTCTATGGTTGAGTAGTTTTCTTCTGTTTTATGAAGGGATCTTGATAAAAATGTTATTGGGCGATCTCCTCCCATTCTACTCTGAGATAGTACAGCACCTATTGCATAATTAGAGGTGTCGGTGGTGAGAATGAAAGGCTTTGAAAAGTCAGGAAAAATTAGGATTTCTGAAGTAGTAAGTAATTCCTTAATCTGTTCGAATGCTTTAAGAGCAGTTTGGTCTAATGATATTTCAACTTTTCTTGATTAACGTGCATTTACTTGGGCATTAAATCCTCTAGTAATGATTGTCAATGGTTTTAATATTTTTGCAAATTCTGCGATAAATTTCCTATAATAGGATGCTAAGCCTAAAAAACTTTTAAGATCTTTAAGATTACGTGGAGGCCGTATATCCTGTATTGCGGCTATTTTACTAGGGTCAGGCCTGATTCCTTCGCCTGATATAATATATCCAAGAAATTCGACTTCTGTTCTTAAGAATTTTGATTTCTCGAGGATAA
The DNA here is from genome assembly GCA_920105625.2 of Clusia tigrina. Classification (NCBI taxonomy): domain Eukaryota; kingdom Metazoa; phylum Arthropoda; class Insecta; order Diptera; family Clusiidae; genus Clusia; species Clusia tigrina. Next base: position 669,278 of record CAKKTE020000656.1, read on the forward strand.
TCTTTAGATTAGCACTGTCGAGTAAAGAGAAAACTTTGTCAATATTAGACATGTGTTCTTCTTTGTTTCTTCCAATGATAATTATATCATCTATATATACGTAGCAGCATTTACCTATTAATGGTTTTAGTACGTCATTAATGGTTCTCTGAAATATTGCAGGTGCATTTTTCAGACCAAACGGAAGTCTTGTGAATTCATACTTTCCGTTGGCTGTTGAGAATGCTGTCTTCTCTATGTCGCTTTCTTTCATGCGGATTTGGTGGAATCCGGATGTTAAATCAATTGTGATGAAATATTTACATTCACCAAGGCTAGCGAGCGTGTTGTTAATATCTGGTATAGGATACGCGTCAGGTATCGTAATGGCATTTAATCGTTTAAAATCGATTACTAGCCTATATTGTTTTTTGCCTACAGAATTCGCCTTTTTGGGTACTATCCATAATGGGGAATTATAGGGACTTTTAGACGGTCTGATTACACCGTTTTCGAGCATTTGCTCTATTTGCTTTTCTACTTCTATCCTTAAATTAGCAGGATAGGGGTAAGATTTGGTATAAGATTAGTTGACGTTCTGATCTCTGCGCGAACATTGGTGTCAACTAAGTTATTGTTATTCTTATTGGTTCGAATTATGATGTGTATTTTCCTATGATGAAATTGACCTCTTCTTTGTTTGCTTATAGCGTTTGAACCTGCTTTGTGGGTTTCGCTTTAAGGTTTATTTTAATGTTGGGAAGTAGATGAAGAATTTCATTCTTCCTATCGAGAATGGCTTCGAGTTCTCTGAGGGTATCATCACCTATGATACCATCGAAACTTTTCAGACCTGGGAGGACAAAGAATTCAATTATTTTGTCATTGCCTAATAAAGAGAAAAAAGGTCCTGATATTTTTCTGGTTATTTGGATCTGTCCAGCAGCAGAATGAATTTTAAGCGGTGAACACACGGGTTTGGAATTGAAAGCTAAATTTTCACATACGAAATATTTGTTAGCACCGGTATCTATTAAAAATTTTAGGATTTTGCCATAAATTTTATTTCATCTGAGCTGTTTTGCGTTTGAGCGTAGTTTCTTTCATATTGTTCTGTATATTCATCTTCGGTCTCCTCCTATTTTGTCTCAATATTAAATACTCGTTGTTGCTTACGCGGTATGTTGGATGATTCATTGGACAATCGGATGACAGGATTCGGTCTATTCATATAGTTGATCCTCTGCGATCGCAAGGATGGATCCACTTCCATTGGCACTGGTATCTTTGGTTGGGTGGGTTGCTCATATATCTGTTATGGGCAGCGTTATAAATTTTATTTTGTTCCTGTGGAAAGATTTTTCTAGGTGGGATGTAATTTCTGTCCGGTCTTGGTGGTGAACGTGAACTATTATTATACGTCATTTGATTAATGGGTGCAGATATACTGTTACGGTCATTTCTGTAATGTAATGTGTGGTCGCGGTAATTAACGTTCTGAAAATCAAGGCATGCGGCATATGCCTCTGGCAAATTTTTTGGTTTTTGAAACTTAAGCATTTTTTAGACTTCACCTCTGAGTCCTCGGATGAATACATCCAATACTCTGTTTCTATGACCTTCAATTAATGCCGTAATAGTCTCTCTTGAATGACTCTCTGTTTTTTCTTTATTTATTATCAGCGATAGCTGATGATTTACTTTAGCATAATATTCATCAATAGAAAGTTTTCCTTGGTACAAACTACCTGATTCGAATTCTAAACTTCTAATGAATCTATTGTCTGCATAGTGCAGCGATAGACAATTTTTCATTTCCAACCATTCTTCATTGAATATATTGTAAGAGATAAGAGCCTGGTCTGCTTGTTCTTGTACTTTATATATATTTCTTTACGAATATGGTTGAGCTCTATAAATTGGCTAATTTTTAACTATAGAATAATCATCTAAAATTGTTTCTACCTGGTCTACCCAGGACATATAATGAGTGGGATTGCCAGTATATATTGGAAGGTTCTTCACACTGTCAGGCAGCTTACTAGTGTCTCTGAGATCTTGCTCAGTTTTTGGCGTATTTGAATTTTCTGTTCTTACTAAGCGTGAATTTACTCCTGATTCTATGTTTTCTATTTTAGCACAGAGAATTGAAATATGTTCAATTATATTATTATTTATTGGTTCATTAGCTCTTGCTTCTAATCGCTCAAGCCTGGCCGTCAGCACTCTTTGCTGCTCGATTTGAGCATTTATGAGCTCCTGTTAGGAGTTTTAGATTCTCTGAATTTGCTCCATGTTTTTACAATGTTTGTTACGATTAAATTTTTTCACAATATTTTAGCAAAATTTTTCAATAACTTTTCTTAAATTCTAGTTTACAAAAAAGTGCTTTCAGAGTACAAAAAAAAAACTTTTTCACTTGGAAAAAAATTATTTTAATATTTTTTTTACACTTTTTATGATTTTCTTTAAATTTGGGAAGTAAATTCCTTTTACAAATACATTTCTTTATAGAAATTTCCCTTTTTATTATATACATAAATTTTTTATATGGAAAAATTTTATAATTCTTATAACTTTCTTTAAGGATCTAAGATTTGACTTACAAATAAATTGATGGCTTCATTTGGACGATCCGTATTTTTCCTTTTTGGCTGTGGCCTACTATTGGTACGGTGGTCGATCACTTGCCTGGTTGAGTATTGGCTGCTCCTTGATGTTCGTCTTCGTGTAAACTCCAAGTCTTTCGGGACTAGGAATCCGTTTTACTTTAAAGTCTTTGCGGACTAGGATTTCGCACTTATTATTTAAAGTCTTTGCGGACTAGCGTTTCGCACTTATTATTTAAAGTCTTTGCTTACTAGCTTTATTTTAGCACTTTTTTTTGTTTATTTGGTCTTTAGACACTTAGTTGAATTTACTAATTATTTGTTGGCCGGTAAATTGTATCAAGTTTTATTTGATTTACCCGGTTTTAATGTTCAATTTCGTTCACGTTTGCTCGGCTTTAATTTTAACTTTGTTCACGTGTGCTCGGGCGCCAGTTACGGAGCGTTATCCACGAAGCATCAAACAAATAAAACAATAACTTTACTTCGGAGTCGTCACAACAACACTGCACAATGTTTTCTTTATTGACCTTATATTTATAACAGTTAAATGCTTAATAGGCTAATTGATTATTACTAACGAATATAGAATAAGCTTAAAATAAAATATAAAAAAGGTTGCGCGACGGATGTGCGCAAACTGGAGCGGATGCAAGAGTTCGGTTTCCTGTTGTGCAATTGCACTCGATCGTGCGAGAGTGCTGAGTGGGCTATATCCACGTGCTTGTGCAACGGATGGAAGGCAACTTTGGGCGGGTGCATAAGTTAATTGACCTATGGTGCAACTGTCCTCTGTCGTGGTATAATGATGAGTAAGCTATAAGAGAGTAGTAACTTGCATATTTATTTTATATTGTCAAGTGTTCTAATATGCACGCATTATGCTTCGTCATGACATGGCAAATCTTTCTTAAACGCAAAACCACAAATGCTTTGTTTTAAGCCACACTTTCCGAATAAAAAACTTTTGCCATACAGAAAATTCATTCTTGTGTATTTTACCCCAGCCACACAAAACAGAAAATTTGATTTCAAATCATTCGCTTCTGTTGTGAGCACACACACACACTAAATTATTCATACGAAAGTGCAAACAACAATAGCCATGTGTGATGGATACATATTCACGACTGCTTCATGAAATTGCCGATCAGGATTCCAATGTGGTTGCCATCCACTTCAATATGTTGATTCTCACTCAAGAGAGGAATGAAAGGTCTTTCTGTATATTGTTTTTGGTTTCACCTACTTATCGCATTCTCTCTAATCACTCATAATTTATCTGAACGTATAAAAACTCAATAGCTATTATCAAGTTTAATGCTAGCCTCTAGACGATGGTTAAGTCAGTCGTTATTAAGGAGCCACATTCCGACCTATGATTATTCCGTAATATTAATTTAGTTATAAGTTATTAATGAGCCACATTCCGACCTATGATTATTCCGTAATATTAATTTAGTTACAAGTTTTCTGTAACAAAATCTATTATTATCGACGACAAATTTCCATTAGCAAACAAATTAAAGAAAATCCAAATCTCAAATATGCATATATATACACATATATATATATATATACTCGTATATATATATTATATATATATATATATATATATATATATATATATATATGTATAAATATATATAAATATATATATATATATATATATATATATATATATATATATATATATATATATTTATACATATATATATATATATATATATATATATATATATATATATATATATATATATTTATACATATATATATATATATATATATATATATATATATATATATATATATATATATAGTGGAGTCGCGTTAGCTTGAACCCCTATAACTTGAACTATCTAATAACTTGAACACTAGTTTTTGATCCATTACGTATTCTATAACTTGAACTTAACAATTTTGTATGACTCGAGAACTTGAACTTTTTATAATACACTACAATTTTTCTTTTTGTCCGTTATTTTTCTTTGCTTTATGCATTGGCTCGTAAAAGATCGTTATTTTACCGTAACTTCTGCTGCCAAATTATCGCAAAATCATTGTTGCGTGTCAAACATTCTATTCCTCTTCAGTACAAATCCAGCTTCGTTAGTGACAGCAACCGCGTGTACTTTGATTTTTTTTCTCTTTTTTTCATATTTAAAATGGGACTAACCAAAGGCCAAAAGCTTAAATTATTGACTTTGAGTCAAAAAAGTCAAATCATAGAAAAAATAATCGGCGGCGTGGGTACATCAACGTGCGCAAGAGAATATGGAGTTGTTAAATCTACTATAAGCAACATAATGCGCAATAAAGAGAATATCATGGCCCAAGTAGCGAAAACATTTTCTGGATCTGGAAAAATGTGCAAACTAAGAAGTGCTGAGAACCCAAACACAGAAGATATGTTATATCGTTGGTTTCTAAAGCAACGAACAAGAAATTTGCCAATCAATGGAATTTTTGTTGAGAGAGAAAGCTCATTTTTTTTATAAGATGTGTGTAGGAAAGAATGGAGGGAATTTCAATGCAAGTGCTGGTTGGTTGCAGAAATGGAAAAAAAGATATGGTGTACGCTATTTGGCTATTAGTGGCGAAAAATTGGTTGCAGATTATGATGCTGTTGAACCTTTTAAAGCCCTTTTGAAAGCAAAAATTTGCTGACAACTGCACAAATCTACAATGTAGATGAGACCGCACTGTTCTGGCAGATGCTACCAACAAAAACATATGTTTCTTCGCATGAGAAAAGTGCGCCTGGAGGAAAAGTCACAAAAAAAACGAATAACTTTGTTGGTAGGCGCAAATGCGGAAGGAACGCATAAGCTAACTCCGCTTTTTATTGGAAAATCTAAAAATCCAAGATCGCTTAAAAGTTTCGACATGCCATTGGAATACAAAAGTTCCCCGAAAGCCTGGATGACAAGTGTTCGTTTCAAAGAATGGTTTCACAAAAGTTTTGTGCCTCAAGTTAAGAAGTTTTTACGTGCACAAAATCTCCCGCTTAGAGCACTCCTCATTATAGACAACGCTCCATGCGATTCTGTAGAGTCAGAATTGCGAACTGATAATGGAGACATATTCAATATGCTCCTTCCGCCAAATGTAACGCCTTTACTGCAACCCAAGGATCAAAATGGCATTAGAATTCTTAAGATGCATTATAGAGCAGGCCTATTGGCTTCTGTTGTTGCAAAGGGAAAAGACAACTTATTGGATGCCCTTAAAACAATTACTTTAAGTCATGCAGCAACCTTGCTAGCAAATTCGTGGGCCAAAGTAACACCGAGACTTTTGCAGAAATGTTGGAATAGTTTACTTAAAGACACGGACGATGGATTTTCAAGCGAAGATGACATTCCACCAGCAACTCTCCAAGATCAATGGATGGAAGGCGATTCTAACGTTGAATTTTCTTTACAATCTTTCCTAGCTGAAATAGGCGGCCAGGTAAACAATTTTACTACAGCACTTATACAAAACATTTTTAAACGCATATGTATATGTTTTATTTTACAGAACTACACTCAACATGACAAAGATGAATGGTTGGTTGACTTAGACCCACAATTAGACTATGATGACAGCGAAACGCAATCTGAGGAAGAGAATGATGCACTTCTTAATAACAAGGATGCAATTGTATCTGACAAGGATGCAGTAGAAATGCTTAATAAAGTAATTTTATGGGCAAATCAAAATCAGCGACCATACTCTGAAATATGCATGCTTCAAATCATGAGGGAAACAGCTGTTAAGAGTTTATTAACGAGTGTAAAACAAACAAAAATTACAAAATACTTTTTATAAATGTATTATATGAATTATTATTTGAGTAAAATTGTTTCTTTGGACAAGACACGGCTTTCAGACTTAATTTTTGTAAAAAATATTAGTAAAGATATATAAACCCCATAACTTGAACAAATCGATAACTTGAATGGCCCTGGTTTTTTTTGGTGTTCAAGTTAACGCGACTCTACTGTATATACATATACATATACATATAAACATAAATATAAGTGGGTCACGATAAAAAGTAGTAAAAAGTTGCTTCGACTTTAAAAGTTGTATAGGATTAAGTAATAATGAATTAAACACTTTATTTCAAACATAATATCTGCGGTGGTAACATGATACAATTACATTTGGGGGCTCAACCGTGTCCAATCACTTCAAATTCAATATATGAATTCAAATAATAACCGCAGTGAAAAAAATAAGTTATGAAATAGTCTTTACATAGAAAGCAAACTTACTTTTAGTAAAAATCCTAACGGGAACATCATACGAAGAAAGCACATAAAATTCAAGAAAATATTCCAAGGACAACAAAACGAAACACGCATATAAAGAAGCGTAACGGATGTGTGATTTGAAATAAAACAATAACAAAACACAACAAATTCAAGAAGCTAACTGTATGTATTTACCTAATAAGTTTGACAAAATTCAAAACTGGACATATTAGTGAGAAAACAGAACAGGCATAAATGAGTGACGATAACGGACCAGGAAGTAATCGCGAAAACGAACAAAGAAAAACGTATAAAACGAGACCAAAATTAAAAGAAGTACAAGAAGTAAGAGCGAGTCAGATTCGCCGCTATATAGTGTAGAAGTGAAAAGTGTGAAAGACGACACAACTTATACCGAAAAAAATTATAAAACGAGTGACATAATTGCAACCAAAATGCAGACAGACTCCGAGTTGGGCGCTTACTTCAAAAATACAAGCAGACAAAGATAAAACCAAAAATGTGGTTACAGTGGACACGTTTGCAAAAATTCTTAGTGATTTCAATGGGAAAAACATACAAGTGGTTCGTTATATTTGAGGAAAATGCTGGCGCTTATGAACTAAGTGATAAGCATATGTATGTGCATGCAAGAAACAAAATCTCAGGTGTTGCAAAGTCATTTATAGAAACCAAAAGTGTTTTCGATTATGAACAATTGAAAACTAATCTAATTAAAGAATTTGAACGCGAATATGACCGTTTCGAAATACACAAAATGCTAGCTAAGACAAGAAGGAAAAATTCTGAATCGTTTTATGAAAAATTCTGAATTGTTTTAAATATGAAACGTATCGCAAGTTTAGCTAACATTGAAGAACGCTCAACAATACGTTACATAGTTGATGGTATAAATATAGCTGACAATTTCAAAGTGAATTTATACATTGCGAAATCTTTTAAGCAATTACGTGAGTAGTACGAATTTTACGAAAATATAATACTGCGTGAGACAGATACCTATCATAAAAGTAACTATAACGTAATGAGCAAAACAGCAGTTGACAAGCAAACACACTGTTTTAATTGTGGTTCCAAGGAGCACAAAAGAAATGAATGTAAGACTCCAGGAAAGTGCTTTAAATGCAACAAGTTTGGACACATCGCAAAAAATTGTGATTCAAATAAAGCTATTGAAAAAAATGTAAATATAATTAAAAATCAAAAACGATTTAAATCGATGTTGTTGGACGGTAAGCAAATAGAGTTCTTAATAGACACCGATGCTGATGTGTCATTGATTCGAGAAAGTGTTTATAGAGAAAAGTTTAATAATGTGAAAATACGGCCGAGTTGCTCGATATGGCTTGGACTTGGTAATATAAAAACAAAACCTTTAGGACTCATTAGTGGCGAAATAAGTGTTGATAAAATAAGCACTATACATGAATTTCTTGTAATTGAAGATGAAAACCTAAAATGTGAAGCCATAATCGGTTATGATTTTATAAGCAGATTTGTATTGTATGCCGATGAAAATGGTTATATGTTTCGAGACAACAAAGCCGAACATTTGGAAAACGAACTAATGATTTATAACGTGGCAGAAATAGATGTGTATTTTCGACATTCTCCAAGTAGATTTTCCACTGAGGAGGAAGATGCAGTAAGTAAGCAAGTGGAAGAATGGCTGAAAAGTGGTATATATGTAGATAAGATCATTTTCCGATACAGCAAGCAGAGTCGTGGTAACTAAAAAGAAAAGCGGCGAGTATAGAATTTGCATAGATTTTCGCCAGTTAAACAAAATGGTTCTTAAAGATGGGTTTCCAGTACCGGTTATTGATGAGGTACTACAAAAATTAAAGGAAGCAAAATATTTTCCAGTTACAGATCTACGCAATGGTTTTTTCCACGTACCAATCGAAGAAAGCAGCAACGAAAGCGCTTGTAACGAAAAGGGGTCTTTTTGAATTCAACCGAGCGCCTTTTGGGTTTTGTAACTCACCAGCTTGTTTCATTAGATATATAAGTCATATTTTTCAAGACTTAATAAACGACAATATTATGGAACTTTACGTAGATGCCATAGTAGTATTCGGAGAAACTGCGGAAGAAAGTTTGAATAAATTAAAACTGGTACTGCAGACGGCTGCAAAGTATTATATTTTAATTGGAAACAATCCATGTTTATGAAAACAAAAATTAAGTTTCTGGGACATATCATTGAGAAAGGGACAATAACTCCTGTAAAAACAGAGTGCAATGCGGTGCAAAATTTCGCTAGGCCCACAAACGTAAAGGATGTGCAATCATTCCTAGGGCTCACGGGCTATTTTCGAAAATTTGTTGAAGGATATGCCCAAATTGTTCGTCCCTTAACAGATCTATTAAAAAAAGATGTGTCGTTTAAGATTGTTTTTTAGCAAATCAACGCGATAAATATTATTAAAACGAAATTATCCAGTGAACCAGTACTCAGAATATACAACAGAGATCCTGAAACTGAGGTGCACACAGACGCTTCAAAACACGGTTTTGGCGCTGCAATCATGCAAAAGTATAATGGTCGCTTCCATCCAGTTTTTTTCTGGAGTAAAAAAGCTTCCGTACAAGAAAACAAGCTGCATAGCTACATTCTAGAAGTAAAAGCAGCCTATTTAACCTTCAAAAAGTGTAGACACTATTTGCTAGGTGTCAGTTTTAGGTTGGACATAGATTGTTCAGCAAGAAAACGGTGGAGAAAAAAGATGTACCCAGAGACGTCGCACAATGGATTATGTACGTCCAAGACTTTAACTACACAATTGAGCACAGAGCAGCAAACCGAATGAAACATGTTGATTGTTTGAGCAGATATCTGGTTAATGTTATGGTGGTTCATTCTGAATTAACGGCAAGACTACGTAAGCTACAACAAAATGATGATCAAATAAAAGCAATAATGGCAGCGATTAAAGTTGGGTCGTATGACAATTACAAGATAAAAGGTGGACTTGTCTACAAAAATGTTGATGGCAATGATCTGCTCTTAGTACCAAGATCCATGGAAAGCTAGATTATTAGAAATGCACACGACAACGGGCATTTTTCAGTTGAAAAAACGGCTCATAATGTAAAGCACCAATATTTTATTCCGCACTTGAAGAAAAAAGTCGAGCGACGAATTCAAAATTATATCCTGTGCATTATTCATAACAAGAAGCTAGGCAAAAAAGAGGGATATTTATAATGCATTTACAAAAGTCGACGACAGATTACTCGAAATGTTGGAAGAAGAACTGGTAAATAGTTTTGACGAAGAACGACAGCAATTAAGACATGAAGTTAAACAGCAAATACTGAAAGCGCAAGAAAACTATAAGAAGCAGCACGACAAAAAATGCTTAGTCGAATATAAAACGGATGACCTAGTGGCGATTAAAAGGACTCAAATCGTAGCTGGGGAAAAAACTAATAAACGAATATTTGGGCCCGTATGAAGTAACGAAAGTGAAAAGAGGAGGGCGTTATGATGTCATGAAGGCAGTTGAATCCGATGGTCCAAATTCAACATCTATAAGTGTAATATATTGAAACGCTTGATGTCTGCTTAACAAATGACTTTATTGATTTAGTAAAGTAATAAAAAATGCCCAAGTAAATACAAAGCTTTTTACTTGACGTAAGAAGAGCTTAGAGCTAATGAGAGATAGAGATGAGCATGTTAAATCGATACATAACACGCCTCCACTTAAATTAATTTTTGTTTTTACAATTTATAGATTTCATAAAAATTAATTATTCAAAATATATATATTATTACAATTTATTTATGTACATTTTAAGAATATGTTTTGTACATATAAATTTAGTAAATTGAATTCATTCATTAATTACTTAGTTAATTCCAGATTTGATATTTATAATTTTTATAAAATTTTATAAAAAAAAATAAGTTTTTGTGTGCAAATATTATTACATGTTTTTACTTGTTCTAGGTCTTAATATTCTAGTAAATATATTTTCATTTTCTCGACTATGTGTTTCATTTGATAAGTTTTCATTTAAATTTGGGTTTACAATTTCGTTTTCTATTTGAATTTCAGAGTTGAATTCATGTACATTTTTTTTATTTGCTTCAACTCATTATCATTATCATGTGACTGTTCAACTGCAATATTAGTAATAATTCTATTTGAACATGTTGGCAACTCTGGTGATGTAACATTTTGATTTTTATTTACTCCTGCCCTTATTTGATCAGTAGGTCTCTTTATGATTCTACCATTTGAAAGAGTGCACAGATATGAACGTAGACCTGTTTTAGTGTTAACAATAGCAGGGGCCCATGATTGTTTATTGACATTTGTGTAGTCTCTAAAAGTGACTGATCTCCTGCCTTTATAATTTGAAATATTTTTCATTTGCTGTTCCTGTATATTTTCTTTAATAAGAGGAGGTTTTATAAGATCAAGTCGTGTTCTTATCGATCTTCCAATAAAAAGTTTTGCTGGGCTTTCATCAGTTGAACTGTGTTTTGTGTTACGATAATCCATTAGGAATCTATTTAAAATTATGTAAATTTTTTCATTCCTTTCAGAATTCAGATTAGCAAAAATGGATTTCTTTAACGTTTTTACGAAATTTTCAGCTTGACCATTGGTTGCTGGATGTCCAGGAGCTGTTAAAATGTGTTGTATTCGATTTCTTTGAATAAATTCCTTAAATTCCTCAGAGACAAATTGCCTTCCATTATCACTAACTATAGTAAGAGGAATGCCAAACCGACAGAAAATTTCCCTTAACTTCGTAACTACAAAATTAGAAGTAATTTCCTTCGTTTTAAAAACCTCTACCCATTTGGAATATGAGTCTATGATTACCAAAAAATGATAATTTCTGATTGGGCCTGCAAAGTCTATATGGATTCTTTGCCACACAGAACTTGTAGGACTCCATGGTATAAGTATACTCTTTTCAGGACTTGCTATGAGTTTTTGACACGAAATACAAGATTTAACTAAGTTTTCAATCTCACTGTCAATCTTAGGCCACCAAACAAATGACCTGGCGAGTGCTTTGGTTTTAATTATGCCCAAGTGAGATTCATGTAATACCTGAAGTATTGATTTTCTTAGTTTTTCCGGAACTATAACTCTATAACCCCATAGCAAACAGTCATGATCTACAGTCAATTCAAAATACTTGGCTGTAAATGCCTTAAATTCTTCGCCTATCAATTCTTTTATTTTACCCAATCGAACAAAATCACAAACTTTAGAAAGAATTGAATCGCGTCTAGTTTCCCAAGCTATATCCCTAAAGTCAAGATTCAAAGTATTTTCTTTTTGTATATGATTTACAAATGTACTATCGTTTATGTCATTGACATTACGTTTAAGTTGGGGCATTCGTGACAAATTGTCGGCTTCATATAATTCACCTTTAACATATTCAATTTTATAATTAAATCCCGAAAGGATAAACGCCCATCTTTGTACATGTGCTGCTGCCATTACCGGCAAACCTTTGTTTTCACCAAATATCGATAACAACGGTTTGTGATCGGTTTTTAAAGTAAAAACATTTCCAATCAAATATTGTTTTAGTTTGGTGACGCAAAAAATAATAGCTAATGCTTCTTTTTCATGTGTACTATATTTTTGTTCAGCTTTAGATAAAGCGCGTGATGCAAAAGCAACTGGTTTAAGCTCATTATTAGAAAATTTATGCGAAAGTACACCAGCTATCGCGTGATCTGAAGCGTCTATTGTTAAAAAAATTGGTAACTTCGGATTAAACTGAACTAGAACTTTATCTGAAGCAATTTCTTTTTTTATCGTATCATACGCTATTTGACAATTTTCAGACCACATAAATTTAATATTTTTTTGTAATAACTGATACAAAGGAATCATAACTTTTGAAAAATTAGAAACAAACTTTGCATAATAATTTATCATGCCTAAAAAGGCACGTACTTCAGAAACATTGTTTGGAATTGGAGCATTTTATACTGAATTTATTCTTTCTTTATTTTTTTAAGACCAACACTGTTTATGGTAAAATCTAAGTAGGATATTTCATCTTTGAAAAATTCACATTTCGATAAATTAAGTTTAAGACCAGCCTCTAATAATTTACTAAGTACTGATTTTAAATTTCGCATATGCTCTGTCATGTTTTTGCCCGATACTGTAATATCATCCTGATATACCACTACAAACGGTATACCCTGTAACAAACTTTCCATTGTCTTTTGAAATATTGCAGCAGCTGGTTTAATACCAAAAGGTAAACGTTTCATTTTCAGAGTGCCAATGTGCGTTGACCAAGTACATAAAAGTTGTGACTTGTCGTCCAAAATAAGCTGGTTATATGCGCTAGATAAATCTAGTTTTGAAAACAGTTGACCTCCCTGCAGTGAAGCAAATTTTTCATCAATCAACGGAAGTGGATATTTAAAATCACCTAAATATTTATTTATGGTAACTTTATAGTCACCACAAATTCGAATATCACCATTCGGCTTTAAAATTGGAACTAGCGGTGTACCCCATTCCGAATGATCTACCTGTTCTAAAACATCGGTTGCAATTAGTTCCCTTAAATTTTTTTCAATTTTACTTTTCCAAGCTAATGGTACTGGGCGTGGTTTACAGAAAATAGGTTTTGCATCCTCATCCATAACAAGAGAAATTTTTCCAAACTTATAACTCCCAAGGCCACTGCTAAAAACTTCGTGAAATTCATTTTTTATTTGCTCAGTCATAATGGAAGATTGATCAGAGCTAATAGAGTTTACTTGAACAAGTTCAAAATTAAATGTTCGCAAAAAATTTCTACCAAATAAAGGTGTATTATTATTATCTGTAACTATCAGTTTCACTTTTCTCTTTACCTCGTTTATTTCAATAACCTCTTCATATTCTCCTAACACTTTAATTTTATTTCCATTGTAATCAACATATGGAATATTACAAGTCTTCAGACTTAGTTTTTTTTTAAACCGTCAACAAATGATTTACAAACCAAACTGCACGGAGCACCAGAGTCACACATCACATCCATAGAAATTCCATCAATTTTAATTGAAACTTTGTAAAGCTCAGTTGAATCGCCTCTGCTTTTGTGAGTACTTATGCTGTAAATAGAAAAATTATTTAAATTAATTTTATTCAAATCTTCACTATCAATATCCGATTCTGATACATAATTTACAATTTTTTCTTTTTGTCTACAAATTGATGACAAATGTCCAATTTTGCCACAAATATTACATTTGCTTTGTTTAAATCGGCATTCGTTTGACCTATGGTTTCGCCAACCACAGTGAAAACAGCGCTTAGATTTAGCTTGATCAGATGTTGTGTGTATTTTCTTCGTATTGGCATATTCATGACTATTTTGCCTGGTGTTTTTGTTGCTGTTATTATGGTTATTGCTGCTGTTATTGTTGCTGTTATTGTAGTTAAATTTTTTTTTATATTTAGCAGTGTGTACCATTCCAACTTGCGTATTGTTTTCTTTTGTAACTAACTTCATTTCCATAATAAGAGCTTTACGGAGAGCTACTTCCATTCTTAACTTCTCATCCTCTTCACAAAGTCTCTCAAATATTGTTTTATTTATTCCCATGATAAAGCGATCCAAAACAAAAGCATCTAAATTTGTACCAAATTTACAAGCAAGAGCCAGTTTTTTTATTCTTGCATACCAATCTGCTACTATTTCATCTTCAGCCTGTTCCGCTGTATGAAAGCTTTTGCGCTCTCGAAAGACAATTGTGGGTGGAGTATATTGAGTTTGAAGTAGGTCACAAAGCTCTTTGTATGTCTTAGACACTGGAGTTACTGGGCTACATAAATTATGCAGTGTTTCATATGCAATTGGTCCTATTGCTTTTAAGAGAGTTGTTTTTTTTTTGCATTATCTTCTGTACAATTTATTTCAACAAAATGAATATCGACTTTCTCTTTCCACAATAGCCATGATTGATTGCGAGGGGTAAATTGTGGAACATGACTTGGCTGATAAATTGTAACGTTATTATTTTGCACATTTTCTGTTTCAGTTGGCGGCATGATGATTTTTTTTTTTTTTTTGTGAAATGGTATAATACACCAAAATAAAGCAGACTCAATATCTTAAAAAAATATATTTTACAGGCGTTTTATATGTACTGTGTGTGTGTGTATGTACACTTTTTAATGACATGTACATTTATAATTTTACACGCGTTATACATATGTATGTATATTGTGTATGTACACTTTTTTAATTGTATTTACAATATTTTTTTTTATTTTAATAACCTCGTCGCCAATGTAATGTATTGAAACGCTTGATGTCTGCTTAACAACTGACTTTATTAATTTAGTAAAGTAATAAAAAATGCCCAAGTAAAGACAAAGCTCTTTACTTGACATAAGAAGAGCTTAGAGCTAATGAGATTTAGAGATGAGCATGTTAAATCGATACATAACAATAAGTTTTGATTATATGAAACATTGGCTGCAATCAACAGAGGATGATGATCTGGTGTCATCCGAGTCAGATGACGGTCAGGAGGGCCGAATGTAACAAAGTAGCGCAGTTGTTGTCAGCAAGAACATTGGCAACTGCACCATCAATCAGTCGTAGCGTACACGGCGAAGCGAGCAGTAGTTTAATAAAAGTTGCGATAGTGGGTCACGATAAAAATTAGTAAAAAGTTGCTTCGACTTTAAAAGTGGTTTAAGATTAGGGTAGGTAGGTAGGTAGGAGTGGCAGCCTTTGTCGCAAAAAGCACACTTAAGCACATAGAATGGCTCGTTGTGGTACCACACTGTGACGACGCGACTCCCCCGTCTAGAATTTTGGGAACCACAGTGATTCCGAAATGAACCTGGCTATGTCCTTGATGTTGATGGAAGATAGTTCGGTTAAGGAAGTGAAGAAAGATGAGCCTAGGAATTTTAATCTACGCCTGGCCAGAGCTGGGCACTGACACATGAGATGAAGTACTGTTTCTTCCTCCTCCTCAGAGCCACAGCTGCGACAGAAGTCATTGTGGGGCAGTTCTAATCTTTCAGCGTGTTTCCCGATCAGGCAGTGTCCCGTGAGCACATTTATTATAGTGCCGATGGAGTTCCTGCTGATATTGAGTAGCTGACTAGTACGCCTAATGTCGATAGTGCTCCAGGTTTGTCTGGCAACACTACAGGTATGTTCATTTACCCAGGCTTTTTTAGCTGCCTCAAGGTATTCATGTTTTATGGCCCATTTGACCGTGGCCAGTGGGACACCTACATCAAAGGAGGGGGAGATGTCAGGGAGTAGCGTACCTATTTTGGCCAATTCATCGGCCTCGCAGTTTCCTGGAATGTCGCTATGTCCAGGCACCCAGCATATGTGAACTTGTGAGTTACCTGAAACGACGTTCAGGGAGGAGCGGCAGTCGAGTACAAGCTTAGAGGTAGTGAAAACACCAGCCAGTGACTTGACTGCCGCCTGACTGTCCGTGAATATGCGTATCAACACATCGCATACTTCATTTCGAATAAGCCACTTGGACGCTTGGAATATTGCCATTACTTCCGCCTGGAAGACGCTGCAATGGTCAGGGAGGCGATAGGAGAGCTTGATGCCAAGTTTTCTGGAGAAGATTCCGCAACCGACCTTATT
The DNA here is from genome assembly GCA_920105625.2 of Clusia tigrina. Taxonomy (NCBI): domain Eukaryota; kingdom Metazoa; phylum Arthropoda; class Insecta; order Diptera; family Clusiidae; genus Clusia; species Clusia tigrina. Next base: position 685,755 of record CAKKTE020000656.1, read on the forward strand.
CTCCAGTTTGGAGCAATCCGTATATATGTCAATGGAACTGCCAGTGACCACTAAATTGTTAGACCATTCCTCTCTACTAGGAATGTAAGTGTCGAACCCGTGGTTTAGATTAAGTGTAGAGCACGTATAGTCAACGTCCGCCTGTACGGGCGTGTCTTGCATCAGAATATTGGCGTGGCCCAGATTCAGTCTAGTCCAACGCGATATAGAATTGAGTCTGGTTGCCGAGCATTTTGCTTGTTGCCTGACCCGAATCCTAGTGGGCAACCAATGTAGGAATGCAAATAGAGCTTTGGTGGAGGTGGTACGCAGAGCCCCTGTTATCATAACCGCTGCTGTTCTTCTAACCTTGTCAAGAGGTTTTAGGTTCGCCGCCTTGTCGGTTGCGGGCCACCAGAAGACAGCGCCGTAGAGAAAGTACGGCTCAACCACCGCCGCATAGAGCAAGGACATGGTTCGAGGTTGGACGCCCCATGTTGTACCCACGGCCCTCTTGCAGCAGTACAGAGCACACGTGGCTTTACGTACCCTCTCCGCCAAATTTGCTTTCCAATAGAGCTTAGGGTCCAGGATCAAACCTAGATACTTGACGCTATTGCTTAGGCTAAGCGTGTTCCCATTAAGTTTGGGTAGGTCAAAACTTGGTATTTTGTGCTTCCTGGTGAAGAGCATGACCTCAGTTTTGGAAGGGTTGACATCTAGGCCAACTTCGAGACACCATTGGGACAGAATGCTAAGAGTGTAGTTTAGCTTTTCTGATAGTGTTGACAGATATTTACCGGAAACAGAGATAGCAATGTCGTCCGCATAAGCTATAGTGTTGCAGCCGGTCTGATCTAATCTCCTAAGTAGTGTGTTCACCGTCAAGTTCCATATGAGGGGTGAGAGCACACCGCCTTGTGGCGTACCTCTCTTGACAGTCCTTTTAGCATGTACGTTTCCTATTGAGGAGCTAATGACGCGTGTTTTCAGTAGCTGTTCGATGAACCTAACCAAGCTGGGGTCCAGGTTCAGGTTTACCAAGGATTTCGTGATGGCGGAGGGACAAATATTGTTGAATGCCCCTTCTATATCGAGAAATACTGCAAGGGTATATTCTTTGTTGGCAAGAGATTTCTCTACTTGCTCAATGAGCACGTGAAGCGCTGTTTCTACAGACTTGCCTTTAGTGTAGGCATGTTGTGATTTGGAAAGGCACGTGGAATTGATAGAGCTCCTGATATGTATATCAAGGACTCTTTCCAGTGTTTTCAAAAGAAAGGAGGACAGGCTAATTGGCCTATAGTCCTTAGGCTTGGTGTGGGTCGACTTTCCCGCTTTAGGGATGAAAACTACTCGAGCTTCTCTCCAGCTTATGGGAATGTAAGACCATCTTAGGCATGCATTGTAAATATGCAGTAGCCAGGGCGCAACCGCACTTGCAGTGTGCTGAATGTCCGCGGGAATGATACCATCAGGCCCGGGAGATTTAAAAGGCTTAAAGCTGTTGGCCCACTGGATATGCGTGTTGGTCAATTGAAATTGGGTTGAGTGACTTAAAGAGTGGTTGGTGTTAAAAGACCTGCAATCCACAAAGATTTCATTCCCCGGGAAGTGTGTTTCTATTAGGGCGTCCAAAGTGTCGGTTTCAGAGTCGGTCCAGGTACCGTCCGATCTCTGAATGCATTCCAGAGCCCGAGGGGTGGTATTGAGAATCCTCCGGAGTCTACTTGTCTCGAACGAGCTTTCTATGTTGCCACAGAAGTCACGCCAAGACGCTCGTTTGGATCTCCTAACCATATACTTGAGTTCCCTTTGTTTGTCTTTGAAAGGGAGCCAGTCATTAGTGGCTTTGGCTCTGTTGAAGAGCTTGCGACATACTTTTCGTAGCTCGGCAATTTCCGAATTCCACCAAGGGGGTTTTGTTTTTCCTCTTGGTTTCGGGAAGTTGCAGGCTGATTTGGCAGCAGAGTTAAATAGTGCTGTAATGGTTTCAACCGCTCGATCTATATCGAGGTGATTGTTGATCGTGGGAGGAGTCGACTGCAGGCCCGACTCCATAATGGTCTGGAATCGTGTCCAGTCAGTTCTTTTCCTGTTAGTGTGTCTTTTGCGCTCAGCCGTATCTGACGTATCTGAGATCGCAATTCTAAAACAGATGTAACAGTGGTCCGAGAAGGAACATTCCTGCAGAGCGCGCCAGCTCGAAATAAGGTGAGACGAGTGATTATTACCAAGAGTTAGATCGAGAACCTCCCTTCTATTTGATGCAATGAAGGTTGGCTCTCTCCCCCTGTTAGTAATTACTAAGTCGTTAGTAATAATAAAATCAAAGAGTGACTCACCCCGCTCGTTGGTATCCGTGCTGCCACACACCTCGTGATGGGCATTGGCATCGGCCCCGATGACTACCGGGATGTGCTTTCTATTAGCCTCCTCTACCAGTAGCCTTACAGCATCCGGAGGCGGCGTCAGCCCGTGGTCATGCGCCATGTAGCTGCTGACGATCCATATAGCCATGGTGTTGGTGGAAATAACCATGGCTACATTATCCTTGTCGCTAAACCTGTTTTTCAGTAAGATTAGGTAATACTGAATTAAACACTTTATTTCAAACATAATAACTGCGGTGGTAGCACTATATATATATATATATATATATATATATATATATATATATATATATATATATATATATATATATATATATATATATATATATATATATATATATATATATATATATATATATATATATATATATATATATATATATATATATATATATATATATATATATATATATATATATATATATATATATATACTTGATCCCCTTTTTACACGGTATTTTTTTAACACCCAACGAAAACTTTTTGTACACGGTTTTCTTTTATTTACGCGGTTGTTTCTCTACTCTAAATTGTTGAAAACTTTTTGTGCACGGTTTTCTTTTATTTACACGGTTTTTTCTCCGATAAATTGCAACCAAACCAATTGTCATGCATACAACGCAATGCAACCCTTTTTTCCAGAAATAAAGAAAAACAAATGTCAAAGAGATGGCACCAAAACGCAAAAATTTGAGTCTTAAGGAAAAAGTTAGTATTTTGGACGCTTTAAATGCAGGTGAAAAAGTTGCAGTGGTCGCAAAACGAAAAAATTTAAATGAAGCGACAATACGCACAATAAGAAAAAACCAAACTGGAATAAGGAAAGTGGCATTGGCCAGCAGCGAAGGAAGCTCCCCCAAAACATTTTACGCTAGGGATGTTGCTGTTGTGAAAACGGAGCGCGCACTTGTGTGGTGGCTTGAAGATAATGCGCAGAGAAAGATACCTGTTGACACCAGATCAATTAAAGCCAAAGCGCAGCAACTTTTCCAAAAAATATAGCAACAGGAGCCAACCACTGCAGCAAATGTTACTTTCCGTGCTAGCAATAGTTGGTTACAAAATTTCCTAGAACGGAACTCTCTCCACAATGTGAAAATCAGAGGAGAAGGTGCATCGGCAGACGCGGATGCGGCGAAAGAATTTCCTGCAATTTTGTTGGAAACAATTGCATTGGGCGGCTACGTACCTGATCAAGTTTTCAATGCCGACGAGACAGGATTGTTTTGGAAAAAAATGCCCAATCGAACCTATGTGGCGAAGCAAGAAAAGTCTGTAAAAGGTTTTAAGGTAGCCAAGGAACGCATCACCTTGCTATTGTGTAGCAATGCCTCAGGGGATACGTTATTGAAGCCTTTACTCGTCAACAAAATTTTGAAGCCTCGAGCCTTTAAAGGTATGTATGCACATTGCATTGAAGCCTCGAGCCTTTAAAGGTATTAAGAAAAGATATTACAAAAAGCACTTTAAATAAATGTTGGAAAAATGTATGGGAAGGTGTCGTATTAAGGGAGGAGAGTGAAAGTGACAATTACAGACATTTTTCAACTTGCCAATATCATAGGAGGAGAGGGTTTTGAAGACATGTGCATAGAAGACGTCAATGAATTTTTTGAAAGTTCTGTTATTGATGATGATGAGATTCTTCAAGCTTTAGATGATAACGATGTTTTAGAAAGTGAGGAGGAGGAAGTCCCATATGCCACTGTTCCTTTTAACGCAAGCGTATTTCGACAAGGATTGGAAAAGCCACTTGACTTGGAAAACCACTTTTTAAAACACGATCCTAACCAAGACCGCGCAGCTAAATTTCAGCGAGGATATATATATATATATATATATATATATATATATATATATATATATATATATATATATATATATATATATATATATATATATATATATATATATATATATATATATATATATATATATATATATATATATATATGTTGAGTCACTCACCTCGAGGTAGGCCGGCTTTAAGCAGTCCATAGAGATGGCTTTCTCGACGCCGTTCAAGTCAATGATAAAACTCTTGTCGTTGACCCGGCGGATTACCTTATGGCGGCCCGTATATGGCGGCTCGAGTGGCCTCCGGATTTTGTCCAGCTTGCAGAATACGTGCGTGGAGGTGCGCAATTCTTTGAAGACGAACGGCATCTGTCTCTGGTTGGACGCTGGTACTGGCCTAATCGCTTTTACTAGCTTGCGTAACTGCTCGACGAAAACCGGTTGCGTGGTGGAGTCGTTCTGTTGTCCGAAAAATTGCCCAGGCAGGCGGAGTTAGGTGCCAAAGGGCATCTCGGCTGGAGTTGCTTTGAGGTCCTCTTTGTACGCCGTCCGCATCCCCAATAGCACTGTTGGCAAGGCGTCTGGCCATGGTAATTCTGGACTGCACATCAAGGCCGCTTTTAGTGTGCGGTGTAGTCGCTCCACCATGCCGTTTGACTGTGGGTGGTAAGGCGTTGTGTGAAAGAGGTTAGCACCCATCATTTTCGCGAGAGCCGTGAATAGCTCCTCCTCGAATTGACCCCCCCTGGTCGGAGGTGATGGTGAGTGGCATGCCGAAAGTGCAGACCCAACTGTGGAAGAACGCTCGTGCGACGGTCACAGCTCGAATATCCGGGAGTGGGACAGCCCCTGGCCATCGGGAAAAGCGGTCGATGATGGTCAGGCAGTGCGACAGTCCTCTCACCAGCGGTAGCTTGATCAGGTCAACATGAACGTGGCGGAACGTGGCGTTTTTCGGTTGGTGGACGGCCGGCGTCGTTCGTCCAAGTCGGCGTCGGCAGCACTAGTTTCCCGACGGCGTCGAGCCAGCTGCCACGGCGGCGGCAAAGAAACACGGTGGTCGGCACTGCTGTGCTGTCGCCCCGTATTTCTGATGGTACCAACATTGGCTAGGCGCTGTGGAGCGATCTCGGTGCCGGCTGGGGCTGCGGGTATCAGCGCGACCCCTCTGAAGTGGGGGCGTAATCTTATGCAGCAGCACCTGATTCTCCCGCGTTGGCGCCACGAGCTGTGCCACTGACTGGCGCTGCACGGCAAGCTCTGCGTGCACGGAATTAGCCGTCGAATCGTGTGACGATCTCGGAGACGAGAGTGGAGGTGACGTAGCCGCCACTGTAGGTCCATTGTCGACCAGCTGTCAGCTGCCTCTGCGAGCTCCTCCAGGCTGGTACCCTTCAGAATCTTGAGAAGCCGTCGCATTGACGGCGGCATCAAATCGAGCCACTTCACTCGGATGACGTCATCCGTGGCCCTGTCACCTGCCAAGACGCGCATCTGCCGCAGGAGTTGAGACGGCTTCCTGTCACCCAGCTCGAGTTGGGTGAGTAGCTTGTGGAGCTGTCCATCCGCCGAGTCGGTGAGGCGATTCAGTATGGCTGCCTTCAGCGCCTCATACTTCCCCTCGGGCGGCACTGTGCGGAGTACATCCGCAACCTCGGAAATGGTCTCCGGGTCGAGCGCCGCAACTACCAAATTGTAACGGCTGTTGTCGTTGCGCACATGGTGGACCTGGAACGCAGCCTCGATCTGATAAAACAACAGATCGTGGTTACTCCTCCAGAAAGGTAGGAGGCGGCAGCTGTTCACCGCCTCGATCGCGGGTGGCGACGAAAAGGAAGCGTGTCTCCCAGGTTCCCCTGCACGGTGTGGTGGCGGGTGTGTCGGTAGCAGCAATGGCGTTGGCATAGCCAGATGTGCGTGCGCATGCACGTGCGTTGGTTGTAGCTGCTGGTGCGGAGCGTACGTGCCTTGAGTCGGCGGCTGCTCCGGTGGTGCCGGCGGCGCCGGTCCTGAGACCGTTGGCGAGTGGAGCATCATGTGCGTCGTGTGCTGATTATCTCGTACCCCTCTGGGTGGGGCGAATGCGTGTTTAGATCACGTCAGGGTCACCAATTTGGCTGCTCGCGTGCTCAACGTAGCGTTGCCAATAAGATAGTAATATAAGAAAAGAGATAAGTGTATTATATGTAATGTAAGAAATAAGTGTATAATATGTAATGTAAGAAATAATTATATAATATGTAATGCAAGAAATAATTATATAATATGTAGTGTAAGAAACAATTATATAATGTGTAGTGTAAGAAACAATTATATAATATGTAGTGTAAGAAACAAGTGTATAATATGTAGTGTATTTCCTCGAGTTTCCAGAAATTGTGTTACGTCCAGTAACCGAGATTATTTTCGATTGCACGAAACGCTGAGGGGCCGGAAACACGAAGTGTGTTGTTCAGCAACCAACACAGGCTAGTTCCGCTTGCCCATAAACACGCTGTGCGACAGCGACAGCCTGTCAATAGATGGCGCGCGGAACTAGTTCCTGCTTGCGTTGGCGTACCCGAAAACTGGGTGGGGTAGTGGTGTCGCCACATATATACGAGGTCTGTTCAAAACGTATCGCGAATTTTGAATTTTTGCGGGCTACGGATGTTCGATTTTCGATCTTTTTGTGGCGTTATGTTGGTACTCATGACCCTCACTTATGTAGACAATCTCGGCCATTTTGAATGTTCAGTCAGTTTTTGACAGCTATTGTGCGTGGACGTGTTTTAGCTTGTCTTCGATTTTTGTCTATCCCGAAAAATGGATCAAATTATTACTTAAAAAAATATATTGCAAATTGCAATAAATATTTGTACAAAAAAATTCATTTTAATAATTTACAGAAGTATTATAAATTTTTTGTTTGAAATTAAATTCTCTGAAATATTATATTAAATGCTGCCGTTATAAACATTTTTACAGAAAATTTTACATTTAACAACGGAGCCACGAATGGCATTTCCCCTGTTTTCTAAAGAGACCGATGGAAACTATACGTATATACTCTCTGATTTAAATAAAAAAAACTAATACTTGCATGGACACAGAATTCTCTGCATCCGCAGTTTTCCGCCTACGTAACCTTGGCTGCACAGGGGTCCGGTATTTTACATCATGCCAGCTGGGCACTATGCAAGCAGAGATCGCTACAGTTTACGCTACGTACGAAACTGCCGCAAGTCCCTAGCTAAATTAAAAACTTATTTTAGCGATCGAGTCAAACAATTTGTAAATGCAGTTCTCACTAGATCAGGGTACGTTCTATGGCTACCCTTTCCACAATTTTCGCACAGATTTTGCGACTACCACTTGGTAGATTTCCAAAATTTCCGGGCAAAAAATGTATACACCCACTTCGATTCCAGTCGCCAACCGTTTGTATGAATATGTATATGTATATATATATATATGTATGCGTATTTTATGCATATGTATATGTACATGTATATGTATATGTTTATGAATATGTATATGTATATATATATATATATATATATATATATATATATATATATATATATATATATATATGCATATGTATATGCATATGGAAAAGTATATGTATATGTATGTGTATATGAATATGTAATTATATATATATATATATATATGAATAAATATATATATATATATATATATATATATATATATATATATATATATAAATATATATATATATATATATATATATATATATATATATATATGCATATGTGTATGTATATATTTATGTTGTATTGTGTATGGATATATATTCATATGTATCTAAATGTGTATGAATATGATGTGTATAAGTAAAGTAGTAACGTATCGTAACGTAGTAACGTACCGTAATGTAGTAACGTATCGTAACGTAGTAATGTCTCGTAACGTAGTAATTTATCAAATAACACCCCGTTCGATATTGGGAACAGTGGACACTTGATGTTTTTTTCTGATTGAATGTACAACCAAAGAACATCAACGTAATAAGAAGTCCTATAAAGAAGAAGAACAAAATATTTGATTTTCTCTTCACGTTACGAGTAAAGTGGGCGACAAATCTTGATACATAACTACAGAATCATGGAAACTACAGAATTTTTAATTTTGTTGTGAATAATTGTACACACACGGGATTACATACATACATGTATGTATGTACGAGTATGTTTGCATTGCAAAATAAAAATAGAGAAAAAAGAAGCACGTGTGTATACATACATTTATACACATTTAATTCTGTAGGTATAGACTTCTGAAGGGTGCGAAACGTGAAATAAGAGCAAAGACTTCTTTCAAATTTACATATCAATTTGAAATTAAAGAATAATTTCAATTTTCAGTTGATAATGAAGTGTGATGCTGTTTGAGATTTCTGTTCGCCTGGTATGATCGGCCAACATACTCAATGGAAGAAACTATTTTATTTATTATTTTATATATTTATTATTTATTTAATACAACAAAACTTTCAAAGCCAGTAAAAATTGGACTACCATAATATTCTTCCATTTTTACAAAAATAGGTATATTTTATGAAATCAAAGAAATTCTAAATTTCATGATCGACACTGATTCATGTATGAAATTGTGAATGTATTCGATTTCATAATATAGTATGTGTTTCTGAAACACAATATGGCAATTTCGCAAAAATTATCAATCTTCAAAACAATAAAAATTTATAAAATCAAACTATTCAATATTCAAGATTTCAGTTGAGAAGTCAAAAAATCTGTTGGTAGTTCCCTTAAGTATTTAATCTGCTTATAAATTAGCAAAACATTTTTGTGTACCTTCTTTGGTCGTGGTGGTAAGGGCGTCGGTCTTGATGCATTCGTACCTGGGTTCAAATCGCGAATCAGCTCCTTTCATTGCAGTGGAACTTTTTTTTTTAAATTTGTTCTCCAAAAAATTTGATGACGAATATAAGAAATAATATTTTATCATTTATTATGAAATCGAATACACTCACAATTTCATATGTATGTACATACATGAATGAATCAGTGTCGATTATGAAATTTAGAATTTCTTTATTTCATAAAATTTACCAATTTTTGTAAAATTGGAATTATTGGTATTCCAGTTTTTACTGGCATTGAAAGTTTTGTTGTATATTATAAAATAAATAAAACAGGTTTCCTTCTACTGAGTATTTTGGCCCATCATACCAAGCGAACAGAAATCGCAAACAGCATCACACTTCACATTATCAACTGAAAATTGAAATTATTCTTTAATTTCAAATTGATATGCAAATTTGAAAAAAGTCTTCTTTGCTCTTATTTCACGTTTCGCACCCTTCAGAAGTCTATACCTGCAGAATTATATATGTATAAATGTATGTACATACATACGTGCATATTTTTTCTTTATTTTTATTTTGCAATGCAAACATACATACATATGTATGTAGTCCCGTGTGTGTACAATTATTCACAACAAAATTAAAAATTCTGTAGTTTTCATGATTCTGTAGTTATCAAGATTTGTCGCCCACTTAACTCGTAACGTGAAGAGAAAAACAAATTTTTTGCTCTTCTTCTTTATAGGACTTCTTATTACGTTGATATTCTTTAGTACAACATTGGGCAGTAGTTGTATGACTCTAAATTAATATATATTTTTTAATCATGAAGTAATAATAAAGAACACTTAAATCCACACAGTCCTTATTTATTTACGTTTTTGGCGCAGTCGCTCTAAACAAACAAATTGTTAAATGAAAATTAACATAAGTCGGTCTAAAGTAAAACGAAATTGTTAAACGAAAATTAACACAAGTGTTAGTGAAAAGGAACTCAACTTAAAAAAATTATTATTGTTGAAAAAAAAAAACTTGATGACTGAATTATCAGAAATACTGGAAAAAATTAAACTTGGAGACAATGAAAAAACTATGGAAAACCGAAACATAATCCTTGAACACATAAAATTTTTCCAACCATTTGTTGGCATGCTTTATTCAAGAGGTGGAGGAGATCACTGCTAACCTTAACAACATACCAGAAGATGAAAAAAACTGTACTTCAATTGTATATTGAGACAGCTACGAGAACCTGCACTTCAGGTTCAAAGAAGGGAGCAACCCAGTGATTGGAGCCCGCTGCAACAACTGTTAATCGAAGAATTTAGTGAGTCAACTCCTATACCGACACAAATATTAGAATTAAATAATATTAAGTTCAGAAAAAATGTGAAACAACTGTGCAACGACCTAAATACTTCAGTTTGTAAAATAAAAGATAGTATTAAACTAAGTAATGAAACGGCACAATCTCAAAAATTTCTAAATAACGAAACAGATTTAGCAAGTTTCAAAATACTAAAAAATAACTTCCAAATCACCTTACTGCTCTTCTAAATGCAAATCTTGTGACTAATTTTAAAGACGCCATGAAAGTGTTGCGGGAGAACAATGAATTGGTTTCAAACGAGACAATTATTAAAAATTCAAATGTGTTAAATAACAATTATCAATATCTACCTCATATAAACAACCGATTTTTTTAAAATAGATTTAATACAAATCCAAGTTTTGGAAATAGTTATCAGCAATATCAACAGCGACCACAACCACAGTTTAGAAATCAATACATTCCATCAATTAATAGCAGTCAATTACAGCAACAATACCAACAATTTAATACAACCCAACCTTTTAAGCGTAGGATAGAATACGATTCGAACCAATCCCGTATTATACGATATGGTGCACCAGTTCCAATGGAACAAAACACCCAAAATTTTCATTGCTAGCCTCGGAGCACTACCAATAATAAAACTTAAAATTGAAAATAAATTTTTTAAATTCCCTGTAGATACAGGATCCCCGGTAAGCCTAGTAAGAACCAACGTCATTCCCTCTGTAACTAAACAAGTAGACCCTATTAAATTACAAACTGCCATAGTGTTGGTAGTGTCAGTTTAAAAAAAATTCAGGAAATTTACGACCCAGAAAATAAAAAAATTATATTTTGTATATTTGAATTTTCCAAAAGATACTATGGCTTAATAGGATATACTTTATTATTTCCCCCCACGTCTACCCCAATAGTGTGTTGGACATGACTAGCTCAATTTAGATGGGCGTGGTCCTCAACCCGCTACACTACGCCAGGGATCAAAAATAAAAATTTATATTTTGGTCTCTCTAACAACTCACCTTAGCATTCCCATATTTTCTTCTGCATCCTCCAACCCAGCAACAGCCCCCTCCCTCCAATCACGTCCCGTCTACTCAAACATTATTTCCTCAATACTTAAACGTCCTTTCCGATCTTCGACCAAATCCCGCGCTTTTTCTTTTACCGAACTTATTCGCCAAACATGGGCACGCACACAGCACGATGTGAATACGGTGATCGTGCAGGTGTTATCGTCACACGGTTTGCTTAAATAAATTAAATGTCCAGCTTAAGAGCGGAGGCGCGTATGTTCGCGACACAGTTAAATTTGTTGCTTGCACATTTATTTAATCATTTATTATTTCTTTTTTTGTCCTTTTTTATAATTTTTTTTTTTTTTTGGCGGGCGACCGTTCCTTTTTCGTCGTTTAGCACTTATTCGTCTTTATGCCTTTTTTCTTTTTGGCTTAAATTCTCGATGACTTTGAAGAAGAATGTGACGCTAAAGCAAACGCGCTATAACTTGATTGCTTAAGATAATTCAAATTCCAACAATTGGTAATCATTACGAATTAATATTTAGTTCTAATAAAAAAACTTACCTTGATTGAAAATGTTATTTTTACAATCGATGAAAATAAAACTAAAATCATTGTTGACCCATGTATTAATTATTTACTTAATGCGAATTTAAAGAAAACAATTACAAAGAAATATTATTTATAGAACTAATATTACTGTCACGAAAAATTTAGATGAAACAAATGTAAAGCGTAATTGTAATAATTTAGAAATTAAGGTTAAAAATAATAATATAATATATTTTTCTAAAAGTAAGATTATTATAAGTGAAGCAATATTTGAGTCATATAGCCAACATTCTGACATTGTTAATATTGTATATATAAATGAAATTGAAACTAAAATTGTAGTCCCAAATATAAGTCTAAAAGATATAAAACATAAACATGTTATCCAAATTGTATTTACTGTAATTGCTCTTAATGTTTGTATTCTCAATTGTAATGAAAGATAAAGTTTACGATGAAGTGAACTAATCCTGAAGAAGGGAGGAGTAACGTAGTAACGAATCGTAACGTAGTAATTTCTGTTAACGTATCGTGACGTAGTAATGTATCAAATAACACCCCGTTCGATTTGGCAACACTGGACAATTGATGTTTTTTCTGATGGAATATACAACATTGGGCAGTAGTTGTATGGCTCCACGCCAATATATATTTTTTATTCATGAAGTAATAATAAAGAACACTTAAATCTACACAGTCGTGTTTTGTTTACGTTATTTATATGTATATGGATATGTTTATATATATATATATATATATATATATATATGTATATATATATATATATATATATATATATATATATATATATATATATATATATATATATATATATATATATATATATATATATATATATATATATATATATATATATATATATATATATATATATATATATATATATATATATATATATATATATATATATATATATATATATATATATATATAGCCAATAAAGTCTGCGTTCACCTTGTACGAATTCATATAAATATCAATCGCACAGCCTTCAACTGTAACATAATGTTTCATATGCAAAGTATATTTGTATGTATCCGTACGTTTGTACTCACAACAAAAAACTAGGATTATGCAGTCTACGCGTGCAGTAGCATTGAGGCTCAAATGACATCTGCACAAGCATTAGGTGCATTCCCAAAAATGCAACATAAGCATTTGGGTGGCATTGAAACGTATGTTCATTGAACTTGCACATGCTGCTATGCGCTGCTTTATATTCTGCTGATATATTCTTTTAGTACTCATTAATTATTAGTAATGAAGTTAGCAGTAAGTTATTATTTAAGACGATGAATTTTGTTGAATGAATATAATATTTTATGAAAAATGAATAATATAAATGCAACCCTGTAAATATAAATACAGAGAATGTCAGTATGTATATAATGTCAAACAATAAAAGCTCTCCGTTTTTGTAAGCCAACTTAGAAACACGCGTTTTCGATCTCACAATTTTTATAACCTGTGCATTTTTCTTATTTTTCTTATTTTCTTCTTTATCAACAATAAAACTCAGTCTTTTATTTCAGCGACGGATTGTTCAGGTCCAAGTGCTTGAACAATCAAATTATTATTCCTAGTCTCATATTGGTTCAAGTACCTGTATGAGGCGTCAATAAGGAATACATCACTACAGTCAAACGAGGCTGTTTTTACATTTGGTGACCCCGACGTGATAGAAGGACGAGAGATATACAGGACATAAAATTGATTCAGCAAAAGCACAACAGTGTGAGCATTCAATTTTATCATAATTCATCAATCGGTTTTAGTTCGAGCACACAGGGTGCTGCAAAACGCGATACTTAAGAAGCAAGAGCACAATAGTGTGAGCATTAATAATGACGACTATCGACGATCTCGTCCGTCAGCAGGACGACAATGCAATTGGTCTCCAAAAGGCCATCGCATCCTATAAGAAGAAGCCAAAAGATCGGAAGACACTCGACTATATTGAAAGGAAATCCAGAGAAATTGAGGAGCTATGGTTAACTTTCCAAAGTATCGATAGCCAAATTAGAAGGGATCCAACGGCACTTAATGACCATCCATACTTTGTGAAAGATCTATTCGCATCATTAGGCAACCGATACCAAGACCTCCTTGCAGACATTAAGGAGAGCAAACAAATACTCACAGCAAAGGGCATATTTCAACCACAAGCAGTTAGTGCCCAAAGTTGCTCAACGGAACCTGCAGAGAAGGGCATAACCCAACCACAGGGAGTTGGTGGCCCAACTCGTTCAGCAGAACCCATAGAGAAGAGGCTTCAAAAGACTAATTTGCCTAACATGGTGCACAAGCAAAAGACAGTTATTGCACTCGTGCAACGCATGTTAGACGATGTATTGGCTGATGACACACCCCATTCATGCCAATATTATACTACAAAGGCCAACCTTATAGAACATCATTGGAATGCAGCCCGGAGATTTAATGATGTTATACTGGATTCTATAGATGATATGATTTCTGACGATTATAATTTTGAAGAATACCTGAGCATAGAGATGCATGTCAGTAACAGAATTCTTATGCTTCAAGAGAAGGGAGTGACCGTTACTGCAATTTCGAATCGAGCGTCACTCGCCGTACATTTGCCAAAGGTAATACTGCCAAAATTCGATGGAGATTACCTGAAGTGGCAACAATTTTATGATCTATTCAATGAAATGATCCACAAAAGGCCACTTCCAACAATACAGAAGATGTGGTATCTTCAAAAAAATTTGATCGGAGAAGCAGAACGATTAATTAGACATCTCACTCTAACTGAGAATAACTACCAAACTGCATGGGAATCACTCCAGAATCGATATAGCAATGTGCGATTGCTAACTTCAGCTCTGTTGGAAAAACTATTGGGGCATTACAACCCAGGAAACCTTATTGGCATTAAGAAACCTTGGTTTAGACACGAATTCTTGGGATCCAATTATTCTCCACCTCCTAGTGAAAAAATTAGACAAAGGCACGCGGATTGCATATGAGCAGTCATTTGAGAAGCCAAAGGAATTACCCACCCTAAGGCAATTCTTAAAGTTTATTGAAACGAGATTCCAGTCTCTCAAGGCAATCGGCCAAAGAGAGCATACAGCAAAAACATTGACAATGGTAATAGCCACAAAACAAGGAATCAAGAAATGTTTGTCTTGGAATAGCCAAACACATCCGCTGTTTGCATGCCAAAGCTTTTTGAAACCTTCTGTTCAGAAGAGGTTACAGTCCCTAAAATCACACAAGCTGTGCATTAATTGTCTAAAGCCTGGTCACTGGGCAAAGGATTGTATGTCAAGAAAATGTACTAAGTGTAATCACAGTCACAATACATTAGTACATTCTGATGGATATCGCAGCGAACCAGCCGTAAACCAGGTCAAGTATGAACCACACCCTCAACAGTCCACAACACTAGTAGCTTCGAAGGAGTCGTAGCAACAGGGATATGTGCTCCTCAGCACTCCAATGGTGAAAATAGTCAGCAACAACGGGCAGGAAGTTGAATGCAGAGCCATTCTGGATTCCGGATCTCATTTCAATATCGTGAGTGAACGGCTTGTCAAGAGACTTGGAGCTTCAACGAAGTCCACAACAATGAATATCCAAAGAATAGGCAACGGATCTCGGAGAGCACAGCGTCGAGTTAGTCTTGAACTACAGTCACGAATTTACGGCTTTTCCACTCGACTGGAGGCGTTCGTTCTAGGAGATATAATTTCTCCGCAACCGACAAAATCATTTGACATATCCAAATGGCCAATTCCGAAGAACATCACTTTAGCGGATCCAGTATTCAACCGTCCTGACAAAATCGATGTTTTATTAGGAGCGGAATTCTATCACCAAGTATTGTCAATTGGACAGATACGATTAGCAATCGAACTTCCAACACTACAAAACACAGTGTTTGGTTGGATACTATCAGGAAGGATAGGAGAACTTCAGATGGCGTCAGCAACTTGCGGTATTTGCAGTGAGGATGATGATGATACAAACCAACTTATTGAGCGGCTATGGAAACTGGATGAAGTCGATCTAGCTGAATCAATTTTATCAGAAAGACTTTGCGAAAATCATTTTATACAAAATACAACTAGAACCAATGATGGGCGGTTCATTGTAAAATTATCATTCGTAGAAAATGAAGCTGTTTTAGGTAGTTCAAGGGATATAGCAATAAACAGATTCCTGGCGCTTGAACATCGATTATCTAAATACAATGCCGTTCGTGAACAATATATCGAGTTTATGGAAAATTATGAAGCCTTGGGCCACATGAGGGAGATCAACATCAATGAAATACTCTCACCTAACTACTTCATCCCACACCAATGTGTACTTAAACCTGACAGCAGCACAACAAAACTGCGGGTGGTATTTGACGCATCTTCAAAAACGTCATCGGGAGTCTCACTCAATGACATAATGCACATAGGTCCAACCATACAATCCGAACTATTTTCAATCCTGCTACGTTTCCGTCCACCGAAATTTGTATTCACCACCGACATTGAAAAAATGTACCGGCAGATACTGGTCCACTCTGAAGATCGCCATTATCAATTGATCATATGGAGGAGCGACCCTAAGAAACTACTGAAGTGTTACGAACTTAACACTGTCACATATGGGACAAGATCGGCACCATACCTCGCCACAAGATGTGTCAAACAAATGTCATCAGAAAACGCCATCCGGTATCCACTAGGTGCTCAGATGCTTCAGGATAACTTTTATGTCGACGATGGTCTTGGTGGATCAGATAGTCTGATAACCGCCATGGAAACTCAACGGCAACTCATCACTGTGTTGAATCGGTATGGATTCAATCTACGCAAATGGTGTGCAAATCACCCTAAACTCCTGCAGAGCATTCAACAAGGTGACCGGGAAGTTAATTTGGATTGCACTAACGACAAGAATGATTCAATAAAAACCCTGGGCCTGACATGGCTGCCAAAGACTGACCAATTCTGTGTAAAGGTGAATCTCAGCCCCGTTAAACGAATTACCAAGCGGTCTGTCACCTCAGACGTAGCGAGATTATTTGATCCTCTTGCCATTCTAGATCCAGTTGTAATTACAGGAAAAATTTTTATACAAGCATTATGGCAATTAAAAATTAGTTGGGATGAAGCTATACCAGCAGAATTACATACAAGATGGGAGCGTTTTTGAAGCACATTGCAAGAATTGGACAACTTTAAATCCTCACGACACATTCATAGAAGTGAGATCCCAACATCAATTCAACTTCACGTCTTCTCCGATGCATTAGAAAAGGCGTTCGGAGCAGCAATTTATATCAGATCTATCTTCAAAGAAGGAAGAGTAGTAGTGAGGTTGTTATGTGCCAAATCAGGCGTAGCTCCACTTAAGCTACAAACATTGCCTCGCTTAGAACTATGCGCAGCAGTACTAGACTCACAGTTGGCAGCTAGGGCAACAAATGATTTACGGTTAAAGGATTGTTGCACCTTCTTGTGGACAGACTCACAAATAGTTCTGTCTTGGATCAATTCAGCCTCCTCATCATTTCAAACATTTGTAGCCAACCTATTCAAGGTTTGACATTAGCAGAACAGTGGCGTCATGTTAGCTTAGAGGATAACCCAGCTGACGTTGTTTCACGAGGATTATCACTAAGAGAAATTGCAAGATGTGACCTGTGGCTTTACGGGCAATTTTTTCTACATGGGAAAGAATCAGCATGGCCTCTCAAGTTTGCTCCACAGCTAGCCATTCCCAATAACATCTAGAGAAAACGAACGAATCCATCATCCTTGGTAGCAATTAATCTGAAGAACTGGTTTATACAATCAACCTCCGAAACTCTTTCAGGACTCTTCAACGCATCATAGG
The DNA here is from genome assembly GCA_920105625.2 of Clusia tigrina. Taxonomy (NCBI): domain Eukaryota; kingdom Metazoa; phylum Arthropoda; class Insecta; order Diptera; family Clusiidae; genus Clusia; species Clusia tigrina. The sequence goes on from CAKKTE020000656.1 coordinate 703,557, forward strand.
ATATATTTGTCGTTTCATAAGCAACACTAATATGTAGCAAGGACGCACGAAAACCTGACTCCAGGCCACTTCTTGATAGGAGAACCACTCAACACGCAAGTCGATGTAAATAACATTCCGTCAACTTCAAATTTGCTGACCCGGTGGAAACTCGTATCCCACATCAAAAATGACTTTTGGAAACGGTGGTCGCACGAATATTTATGCGAGCTTCAATCTAAAACCAAGTGGACACATCAGCACAATAACACAACGAAGGGGATACGGTAATAATCAAGGAAGACTTTGTTCCAGTTCTTCAATGGCCACTAAAAAGGATAACAGGGACATATAAGTGTGATGATGGAGCAGTACGATTAGCTGATGTTAGAACAGCTACTGGAACTTGGAAACGCGCAATCCATAAATTAGCTCTACTACCCATAAATGATAATAGGATCCATGACCAACCAACAAGTCATGAGAGTCAAGATGAAAAAGTAGAAATACCTACAAAACGAATAAAAATGAGACATACGGGACTCTCAACAGTACTGCTGTGATTACTCATCATACCAATTGTCATGGGAGGTCCAATAAGATTTTCTCAAATTGATAACACCAAATTCAACACGGAATTGGGTATTTACTTCGAAGGAATAGGTTCAGCACATTTCGAGAGGTCAGAATGGAAACTTGTAGTGTACTACGAACTAGAGTCATACTGGGCAGAACTTACGACTTTATCCAAGGGCATCAGTAGCTTATGGCCGTCGGCCGTCAGGTACACAGGGGGACTAACATGTAACACATTGTGTACATGCCGTAACTGCGTATACTGACTATATCCTTTCCGCGGGGGCGGCTAGAAACAGGTTTTCAGAAATATTTTCTGAAAGCGCTGGCTAATCGTAGTCGGGCGGAGAGAAAACAACTCTTAAATAAAATATTTTTGTCTTTCCTCAGACATAAAATAGGTTGCGTTGGGCCAGTGACCCGACCGTAAAACAAACCCACTCAAGAAACGGAAACAAGCCTCGGAAATAATAACAACCACACGACGACGACCATCAGCTTTAAATCAATGACACGAATTGGAACATGGAACGTTCGCTCTCTCTCTGAAACTTCAAAGCTCGCACAGGTTTGCAGGGAGATGGAGCGTTATAAAATTCAAATTCTCGGCCTATCTGAAACCAGATGGCTAGGGCAAGGAGAATTGCACTCCCTCGAAGACCACTATTTTATCTACAGTGGCAACATACAAAAGCGTGCAAACGGTGTCGGCATTCTAATATCAAATAACTTAAAAAGCGCATTAATGGGATACAAGCCGATCTCCGAACGTATAATAACTGCCAGATTTAAGACCAGATTTCGTAATATCACCGTATTTCAATGCTACGCGCCTACGGAACCAGACACAGAGGATGCCAAAGAAGCGTTCTACAACTTGCTAGACTCTACCATCAATTCTGTCCCAAAAGGCGACATCATCATGACATTGGGTGATTTCAACGCAAAAGTAGGTAACGACAACAGCAATGTCGAAAAACTCATGGGTCGGCACGCCTTAGCATCAGGTAGAAATAATAATGGAGAGCGATTGATTGAACTTTGCTCCAACCACAATCTTTTCATCGGTGGCACTAAATTCCCCCATCTAGATATCCATAAATACACATGGAATTCTCCCGATGGCCGAACTCGCAACCAAATCGACCATGCTTTAATAAGCAGACGGTTTCACAACTCCCTCCTTGATGTGCGCACACGCAGAGGTGCGGACGTATTCAGCGACCATAACCTAGTTGTATGCCAACTCCGCTTACGCCCCGAAGGCATCAGGAAGCAACAGAAGCGAAAGATGACCTTTAATCTGGAAAACTTCAAAAACCCTGCAACGCTCCAACTTTACCAGGACACACTGTCTACTACCATTGCACTCTACGAACATGGACCGTCCTGGCAACAAATTCAAAAAGCCTGCACACAAGCTGCGGAAGAAACAGTTGGCCTCCAACATCGCAAAAGAAAGCCATGGATAAGCAACACCACCTGGCAATATATCGAAGAACGTAGAAGGATGAAAACCAAAGTAAACACTGCTTCATTATCCGACCGCAACAGCTTTCTCAGCGCGTACAATGCTATGCATCGGCAGGTCAAATATTCTGTGAGGACTGATAAAAGGGCATATGTGGAGGGAATTGCTGGTGTAGCAGAGCGATCAGCAAACTGTAACAACTTGCGGGGCGTATATGCAGCCATAAAAAGATTGACAAATACGAAACCTAACATACCGCCTATCAAGGCTAGTGACGGTAGCATCCTAACCTCTGACGAAGATCAACTCGCGCGATGGAGAGAATTTTTCGTGGACAATAGCGTAGAAGCGGAAAACAACACTGCGCCCTTCTTTGCTGAACAGCGAAGAAGAAACCCCAACAGAAACATCCCTGTCGACCCGCCCACCACAGAAGAAATCAGCCTAGCAATCCATAAGCTAAAATTCAACAAAGCTGCTGGACCTGACGAACTCCCTGCTGAACTCTTAAAGTATGGCGCTAATATAATCTCTCACGCACTCTACCCTATCATGCATAACATCTGGGCGACTAACACCATCCCCACTGACTGGAAAGAGGGAATCATAATCACTATTCCAAAAAAAGGAGATCTCAGCCAATGTAAAAATTGGAGGGGCATAACCCTTCTCAACTCCATCCTGAAAATCCTAGCTCTTATCATCTAAAATAGAGTCTCAGGTGTACTCAACAGCCAGTTACGGCGTGAACAAAATGGGTTCAGACCAAACCGATCTTGCGTGGACCACATCAACACTTTACGCATAATTGTGGAGCAATCTGTCGAATGGAGATCGCCACTATTTCTCCTTTTCGTGGATTTCGAACGTGCGTTTGACACGGTTAACAGAGACGCAATATAGCGCTCTCTACAAAATTGCGGAGTTCCGGACAAGATCATCGAACTCATTAAGGCCTTATATAAAGACGCGAACCTTAGTGTGCGTTATAAAGGTAAAAATAGTGCCAACTTTAATATAAACAGAGGCGTTAGGCAGGGGTGCGTTCTGTCACCACTGTTGTTTATAGTGGTCTTGGATGATGTCCTTAGGCGTACTAATGCGGAGACGGAGGAGGGGTTGCAGTGGAGATTAAACCAAAAGCTCAGCGATTTGGACTACGCTGATGACATCTGTTTCATGACGCACACGTTAGCAGGCGCCTCGTCAAGAATACGCCAACTAGCCGTAAACGCTCATGCAGCTGGCCTCAAAATCAATTTCTCTAAAACTAAACTTTTGCGACTGCAAACTGCAAATACATCTCCACTCACTGTACTGACAAATGATAACTCCACCATCAACATTGAGGACGTTGACAGCTTCTGCTACCTTGGTAGCTACATAACAAAATATGGGGGTGCAACATCTGATGTGGCAGCACGCATAAACAAAGCACGGTCTGCATTCCGGAATTTAGATCGAATTTGGCGTTCTCGTGTGATATCGCTGCGCACAAAAATACGAATATTTAACACCAGCATAAAACCTGTTCTGTTGTATGGGTCTGAAACATGGTTGGTCTCAGAACAAATAACTCGACAACTTCAAACTTTTGTCAACAAATGTCTACGAAGAATCTGCCGTATTTTCTGGCCGACAACGATCATGAACGAAGACCTGTGGCGCCTCACCAATAGCGAGCCTATTGACACAGAAGTTAAAAGACGCAAGTGGAGCTGGATAGGGCACATTCTGCGTAGAGAAGACACCAACATTGCAAAGATGGCCTTTCAATGGAACCCACATGGTAGTCGGAAAGCAGGACGCCCACGACAAACATGGGTACGCACTATCCACGCAGAAAGTCACCACAGAGCCACCTGGAACGAAATAAGATACCTGGCTGCTGATAGAAACCGTTGGAGAGCTTTTGTGACCGCCCTATGCTCCGACTAGGAGCGATATTTGACTCTTTTATAATTATGTCTTTTAGTTAACTTTGTTAGCATATGTATAGTTTTATTGTGTCAAATGTCATGGAATTAATAATAATCAGTAGCTTATGACAGTTATGTCAGAAGCTGCCACCATTTACTTGTCATGATACTCTTGTGAACTTCGAGCATGTGGAAGCTGAATTACAAATGGATAACAAGATATTGTTTCCCCATCGATCTAAAAGAGGTGCTGTGGATATAGTGGGAAATATTGCAAACTCATTGTTTGGTGTTTTGGACTCAGAATATGAAGAATCAATGTCAAAAACCATTCAGCAAGTGAAAGAAAATGAAGGCCATCTATTAGTCCTGCTCAAAAACCAAACATCAGTGATTGATTCTACTATCGACGTGCTCAAACAAGATCAAATAGAAGTCAAACGAAAATTCGATAACCTTGACCATCAAATCAATGACATAATGAAAACCTTAATTAACCATAATCACATTGAAGGAGAAAAGTTTCAAACCAAGCTGACTCATTACTTCATCACTCTGACCCTCCAACTCATCATGATCACTCACTTGCAAAGAATCCAATCATCAATACTTAATGTTATGACAGATACACACCATAAAAAATCAGCCCATTATTGCTATCCCCCATTCAACTACAAGAAGAAATTCTCAAGATACAAAATTGATTTTCCGACATCCCTCCAAATACCAGTGAATCAAGAGGACTCACTGCAACTGTACAAATTAATGGAGGTAGAAGACGGTTTAACAAATAAGCATGCCATTTTTATAATCTCATTGTCATTAATTGCAGAGGAAAGATTCGAACTGTATCGGATGGTACCAATTCCTAATATAATAAATGGCACAATGACTTCAATAGAATCTTGTAACAGATTTCCAGCCATAAACGCACACAGAGATCAATACGCTGTCATGAGTCTAGCTGATTTGGAGGCTTGTACACTGATGAAGCCATATACATACTTATGCGCCAACACCCAACTGATACACAACAGAGGGTCTGAAGTATGTTCATGTGAAGTTAAACTGTTTGGCAACGATACTCAACGGGATTGCGTCCACCATGAAGTTCAAGACAATTCAACCTGGATTCAAATGGATCATAAGAACAAGTGGATCTACGCCTTGAAGTTTGCCACTCGCTTGAGTGCAGTATGTGATGGTGAAACCCTGCAATTAACATTAGAAGGATCGAGAATGCTGAAGCTACAACCATCTTGTGTTCTGAAACACAGTTTTATCACAATTCACGGCTATAAAACTCTCTCAAGCTCAGTACAAACCTCATATATCAGCTTGGCCAATGCTACTGACATTCTCAAAATGGATCAAGGCCAGCACCGATCACACTACACTAATAATATGGAACTCTACAACATGCAATTATCCAATCTCACCACCATTCAAGGTCAATTATCAGTAAGAGTTTGGGAGTTGCCGTCCAAAGTCCAAACAATGGGTGTTCACCTTTCTGCAGTCGGGTATTTAGCTCTTACCCTATCGGTTGGTGTAATTATGTATTCAATTTGGAAGATCCAATAAAAAAAAGCATAAATGTGATGTCATTCTACCGAAGCCACTATCGCAGAATAGGATGCAAGAACCAGACGACGAAACACAATTTGATACAACTTTTTAAGGTTGTTGACGCAGTCAACGTGCGGGAGTATGTACTCATTCATAAATATCAATCGCACAACCTTCAACTGTAACATAATGTTTAATATGCAAAGTATATTTATATGTATTCGTACGTTTGTACTCACAACAAAAAACAAGGATTATGCAGTCTACGCGTGCAGTAGCATTGAGGCTCAAATGACATCTGCACAAGCATTAGGTGCATTCCCAAAAATGCAACATAAGCATTTGGGTGGCATTGAAACGTATGTTCATTGAACTTGCACATGCTGCTATGCGCTACTTTATATTCTGCTGATATATACTTTTAGTACTTATTAATTATTAGTGATGATGTTAGCAGTAAGTTATTATTTAAGACGATGAATTTTGTTGAATGAATATATTATTTTATGAAAAATGAATAGTATAAATGCAACCCTGTAAATATAAATACAGAGAATGACAGTATGTATATAATGTCAAAAAATAAAAGCTCTCCGTTTTTGTAAGCCAACTTAGAAACACGCGTTTTCGATCTCACAATTTTTATAACCTGTGCATTTTTCTTATACCAAATTTCAATAAACAAATCACTTTTTCATTCTTTATCAACAATAAAACTGAGTCTTTTATTTTAGCGACGGATTGTTCAGGTTCAAGTGCTTGAATAATCAAATTATTATTCCTAGTCTCATATTGGTTCAAGTACCTGTAAGAGGCGTCAATAAGGAATACATCACTACAGTCAAACGTGGCTGTTTTTACACACCTTACAAATTTTTATAAATGATATAAAAATACAACGAAAATATATAATTCAAATTAATTTTTTTTTCATGTAAAGGGTTTTTTTTTAGACGTGGAGTTTTCAAGCAGAAATAGAACGCATATAATTTAATGTTATGGCCAAGAATTTAGACTTATTATAAAGATAAGGGTTTGCCATTATGTTTTAAAAATAATTTCGGGCAAGTGGCCGCCGCAGCTGCCTCGAATAAATTCCAGCCGAGAGGCCCAATTTTCGACCACTTTTTGTATGTCAGCAATAACGCGCCGAATATTCTCTTCCAAGCGTCAATCGTCTCGGGCTTATCTGCGTAGACAAGCGACTTCACATAACCCCACAAAAAATAGTCCAGCGGTGTTAAATCGCACGATTTTGGAGGCCACGCCACAGGCAGACGACGCGAGATAATGCGCTCACCAAAAGTTTCCTTCAATAACTTGATTGTTTCGTTGGCTGTATGGCATGTAGTGCCATCTTATTGGAAGCAAAGGTCGTCCACATCAACATCCTCCAATTCAGGCACGAAAAAGTCATTAATCATGGCTCTATAGCGTTCCACATTGACTGTAACAGTATGGCCGGCTTCATTTTTGAAGAAATATGGACCAATGATTCCCTCTGCCCATAGAGCACACTAAGCAGTGACTTTTTGGGGATGTAATGGGGTCTCTACAATGGCTTGTGGAGTATCGTCACTCCAAATGCGACAATTTTGCTTATTAACGTACCCATTCAACCAAAAGTGAGCTTCATCGCAGAACAAAATTTTCTTGTGAAAATCGGGATCGGTTGCCATCTCGTTTTGGACCCATTCACCGAACGTGCGACACGCTTGATGGTCGTTCGGCCACGAATTTATGAAATGGCAAACCAAAATGAGCATAAATCAAGTAACAGCTGTCAAAAAGACCAACTCCGAAAAAAGTATTGCCAGATTGAAAACCACAACGTTTAAAAAGAACACCCTATATTTATTCTTTACATTCTTAAGTACAAAAAGTAAAAAAAAATTCAGATTCCTCCCTTCATTCTTGAGATAAAGGTATAGAAGTGCCGCTACAGGTAAATATAGCTACCACAAAGTCTGCGTTCAGTTTTAAAACAAATTACAAAAGCATTAGAAATAATGAAGAGAATATAAAATTAATATTTTGTGGGATACCCACGATGTTTTAAGACTTCATTCAGTCTGTTTGGCATTGAATTTATCAACTTCTCTGTTTCCTCAGCTGTAATATTCGCCCATTCTGCCTGCATAATAGTCCGTAAAGCCCCTTTACTTGTTATTACATGCTGACGAATTCTTTTTAGATCCCAAAGATGCTCAATAGGATTGAGGTCGTGCGATTTGGGGGCGTTTTGAGCTGTCTTGGAGCATTGTACAAGAGCCAAAGTTTGACGATATCCGCTGTGTGCTTTGGATCATTATCTTGTTGGAACCAAAACGTCGTTGATAAGTTAAGATTCACTGCACTCAGTTTTAAATTTGTTTTTAAAATGTTTAAATATCCCCATTTATTCATTATGGATTCAATAAATGCCAGCCATCAGCCGCCATGCAACCCCACAGCCATCAGCCGCCAAGCAACCCCACAGCTTAATTCCGTCACAATCTTGTTTGACTGTACCTACCAGATTTTGTTTCTCAAACGCAGTTCCTGATTTGCGCTACACAATTTGACAGCATTTTATACAGAAAATACAAAATTTACTTTAGTCCGAAAATATGACTCGTTTTCAAAATTCTGGAGGCTTATTTTATGTAAGTATGAGCAAATTCAATACACTTTCGTTTGTTCACAAGTGAAATGAAAGGTTTTCTTCGAGCAGCTCTACCATGATATCCAGCTTGACGTAAAGTTTTCCTAGCAGTTTCGGCACAAATATTTGTTTGCTCTAACAATAGAGTTTTATTTTCATTTATTACATAACTAAACAATTCACAAAACTTTTACCTAAAAATAAACGACAAATAAAGTGTATTCTTATTCACGCTTTAATGGTATCCAGCTTTGTTATCCCGCATGTTTTCAATCATCATACATATGTTCTCGTTCTCTAACTTCTCTTTACTGCATAAACCGGTTTCGGCTTTACAAGGACAGTGTGGCAAACAGTTTTATTAAGTTTTATATATATATATATATATATATATATATATATATATATATATATATATATATATATATATATATATATATATATATATATATATCAAGGCCAGCACCGATCACACTACACTAATAATATGGAACTCTACAACATGCAATTATCCAATCTCACCACCATTCAAGGTCAATTATCAGTAAGAGTTTGGGAGTTGCCGTCCAAAGTCCAAACAATGGGTGTTCACCTTTCTGCAGTCGGGTATTTAGCTCTTACCCTATCGGTTGGTGTAATTATGTATTCAATTTGGAAGATCCAATAAAAAAAAGCATAAATGTGATGTCATTCTACCGAAGCCACTATCGCAGAATAGGATGCAAGAACCAGACGACGAAACACAATTTGATACAACTTTTTAAGGTTGTTGACGCAGTCAACGTGCGGGAGTATGTACTCATTCATAAATATCAATCGCACAACCTTCAACTGTAACATAATGTTTAATATGCAAAGTATATTTATATGTATTCGTACGTTTGTACTCACAACAAAAAACAAGGATTATGCAGTCTACGCGTGCAGTAGCATTGAGGCTCAAATGACATCTGCACAAGCATTAGGTGCATTCCCAAAAATGCAACATAAGCATTTGGGTGGCATTGAAACGTATGTTCATTGAACTTGCACATGCTGCTATGCGCTACTTTATATTCTGCTGATATATACTTTTAGTACTTATTAATTATTAGTGATGATGTTAGCAGTAAGTTATTATTTAAGACGATGAATTTTGTTGAATGAATATATTATTTTATGAAAAATGAATAGTATAAATGCAACCCTGTAAATATAAATACAGAGAATGACAGTATGTATATAATGTCAAAAAATAAAAGCTCTCCGTTTTTGTAAGCCAACTTAGAAACACGCGTTTTCGATCTCACAATTTTTATAACCTGTGCATTTTTCTTATACCAAATTTCAATAAACAAATCACTTTTTCATTCTTTATCAACAATAAAACTGAGTCTTTTATTTTAGCGACGGATTGTTCAGGTTCAAGTGCTTGAACAATCAAATTATTATTCCTAGTCTCATATTGGTTCAAGTACCTGTAAGAGGCGTCAATAAGGAATACATCACTACAGTCAAACGTGGCTGTTTTTACACACCTTACAAATTTTTATAAATGATATAAAAATACAACGAAAATATATAATTCAAATTAATTTTTTTTTCATGTAAAGGGTTTTTTTTTAGACGTGGAGTTTTCAAGCAGAAATAGAACGCATATAATTTAATGTTATGGCCAAGAATTTAGACTTATTATAAAGATAAGGGTTTGCCATTATGTTTTAAAAATAATTTCGGGCAAGTGGCCGCCGCAGCTGCCTCGAATAAATTCCAGCCGAGAGGCCCAATTTTCGACCACTTTTTGTATGTCAGCAATAACGCGCCGAATATTCTCTTCCAAGCGTCAATCGTCTCGGGCTTATCTGCGTAGACAAGCGACTTCACATAACCCCACAAAAAATAGTCCAGCGGTGTTAAATCGCACGATTTTGGAGGCCACGCCACAGGCAGACGACGCGAGATAATGCGCTCACCAAAAGTTTCCTTCAATAACTTGATTGTTTCGTTGGCTGTATGGCATGTAGTGCCATCTTATTGGAAGCAAAGGTCGTCCACATCAACATCCTCCAATTCAGGCACGAAAAAGTCATTAATCATGGCTCTATAGCGTTCCACATTGACTGTAACAGTATGGCCGGCTTCATTTTTGAAGAAATATGGACCAATGATTCCCTCTGCCCATAGAGCACACTAAGCAGTGACTTTTTGGGGATGTAATGGGGTCTCTACAATGGCTTGTGGAGTATCGTCACTCCAAATGCGACAATTTTGCTTATTAACGTACCCATTCAACCAAAAGTGAGCTTCATCGCAGAACAAAATTTTCTTGTGAAAATCGGGATCGGTTGCCATCTCGTTTTGGACCCATTCACCGAACGTGCGACACGCTTGATGGTCGTTCGGCCACGAATTTATGAAATGGCAAACCAAAATGAGCATAAATCAAGTAACAGCTGTCAAAAAGACCAACTCCGAAAAAAGTATTGCCAGATTGAAAACCACAACGTTTAAAAAGAACACCCTATATTTATTCTTTACATTCTTAAGTACAAAAAGTAAAAAAAAATTCAGATTCCTCCCTTCATTCTTGAGATAAAGGTATAGAAGTGCCGCTACAGGTAAATATAGCTACCACAAAGTCTGCGTTCAGTTTTAAAACAAATTACAAAAGCATTAGAAATAATGAAGAGAATATAAAATTAATATTTTGTGGGATACCCACGATGTTTTAAGACTTCATTCAGTCTGTTTGGCATTGAATTTATCAACTTCTCTGTTTCCTCAGCTGTAATATTCGCCCATTCTGCCTGCATAATAGTCCGTAAAGCCCCTTTACTTGTTATTACATGCTGACGAATTCTTTTTAGATCCCAAAGATGCTCAATAGGATTGAGGTCGTGCGATTTGGGGGCGTTTTGAGCTGTCTTGGAGCATTGTACAAGAGCCAAAGTTTGACGATATCCGCTGTGTGCTTTGGATCATTATCTTGTTGGAACCAAAACGTCGTTGATAAGTTAAGATTCACTGCACTCAGTTTTAAATTTGTTGTTAAAATGTTTAAATATCCCCATTTATTCATTATGGATTCAATAAATGCCAGCCATCAGCCGCCATGCAACCCCACAGCCATCAGCCGCCAAGCAACCCCACAGCTTAATTCCGTCACAATCTTGTTTGACTGTACCTACCAGATTTTGTTTCTCAAACGCAGTTCCTGATTTGCGCTACACAATTTGACAGCATTTTATACAGAAAATACAAAATTTACTTTAGTCCGAAAATATGACTCGTTTTCAAAATTCTGGAGGCTTATTTTATGTAAGTATGAGCAAATTCAATACACTTTCGTTTGTTCACAAGTGAAATGAAAGGTTTTCTTCGAGCAGCTCTACCATGATATCCAGCTTGACGTAAAGTTTTCCTAGCAGTTTCGGCACAAATATTTGTTTGCTCTAACAATAGAGTTTTATTTTCATTTATTACATAACTAAACAATTCACAAAACTTTTACCTAAAAATAAACGACAAATAAAGTGTATTCTTATTCACGCTTTAATGGTATCCAGCTTTGTTATCCCGCATGTTTTCAATCATCATACATATGTTCTCGTTCTCTAACTTCTCTTTACTGCATAAACCGGTTTCGGCTTTACAAGGACAGTGTGGCAAACAGTTTTATTAAGTTTTATATATATATATATATATATATATATATATATATATATATATATATATATATATATATATATATATATATATATATATATATATATATATATATATATATATATATATATATATATATATATATATATATATATATATATATATATATATATATATATATATATATATATATATATATATATATATATATATATATATATATATATATATATATATATATATATATATATATATATATATATATATATATATATATATATATATATATATATATATATATATATATATATATATATATATATATATATATATATATATATATATATATATATATATATATATATATATATATATATATATATATATATATATATATATATATAGTTTGTCAAGTAATTGTTTGCAAAATAAAAAATGTAATGAAATTTTCACTTTAATATTGATTTGAAGCAAGCAATGCATATATTTTATTTAAAAATATATTATAATTTAATATTTGCCAATTTTCCTCAACAGAAAACATCAAAAAAACTATTAAATAATTACAAAAAGATCCGTTTCTGTAGCAAAATAAAAAACAATAGCCACTTCATGGTGTCAAATAATTCTTTGCAAAATTCAAGGAACATACAAATAAGCTATTAAACTAATAGTAAATAATTGAATACTAAATGTGACTACCAATAGAATCAATAACGGCTTACAACCTTTTTGACATAGACGCAATAAGTTTTTGTATATCGTGTTATTCGGGCACCTTTTCCCATTCCTTCCTCCTAACTCTTATTAGAAGCGTTTTTATTAGTTGGAACGCGAATTGCAACTGTTTTTATAAGGTGTGCCCATATATTCTCGATTGGGTTCATATCAGGGCTTTGTCCTGGTGTGTCTATGACTGTATATAGGCAATTATATATCATCCAGGGCCTGCACAAGAGCGATTTGTGCTTAGGGCCATTGTCCTGATACACTTTGAATTTTAACTTTTCGGGATTTTGTGGGCCAATGAAGTCGAAATTCTGAACACTGTTTTTCAATTCGTTTTGAAGAATGTTTAAGTAACACTTCTGCGTCTAGTGGCGCATCGAGCATCGAGATAGCGATATATGCACCTGCAACGAAAGGTAAACGAAGACAGCGAAATTGCGCTGGTAGCGGCAGCGAGCTGATAATGCTTAATATAAGAATCAAACCAAGTGTTTGAATCCCCAATTAATATGACACCGAAGGTCACAAAAAGTCAAAAAAGGGCGTCGGTATATGCTGCAGCCAAAGCCTGTTTGTTATGTCTCTTTTAGAATATTAATTATCAAACGCCCTGAATTCGGAATATGAAATATAATTCATGATGGGTCGCGCTGAATTCGGAGGTATCCTTATGATGGCGTGGATATAAATATAAGGCCAAAGACCGATCTTGGAAATTGAGCCTCACGGCTCAGAGATTCCTTTTATTTTGCCACAAGGCAAAGACAAATAAAATACTTGTATATGTTTTAATGGTCAGCACAAGTCTGATTTTTATACCCTTTACCTTTAAAAAAGGTAAAATAATTTTGTGCTTTTGAGAGGGGTTGCAATTTCGAGAAGGAGGCGAGGTAGGTATGGACATATATATACAGATTTGATCAGAATCACTTTCTAAGCAATTTTTATTTTGTCCGTCCGTCTGTCCGTCTGTGGCCACTTTTTTTCTACACCGTTAGAGCTATCTTGATGAAATTTTGCAAAAGTGTAAGCCTGCACAAAGACACAGAACCAGTTAGCTATATGGGCCGATTTGGACAAAGACCACGCCTACCTCCCATATAATGACCTTTTTTCACCTTTTTTAAAATGACTATAACTTCGGTCCAATTGTCGGAATCGTGACATTATTTGGTAGTTATGGAGATGTGGGTCCTACTGAACACTGTGCAAAAAGTGGGCGGTACATAATAACTGCCACGCCCACTATTAACAATTATTAATAACTTAAGGTCTGGTAGAGATATTCGGACGAAATTTTACGGGAAGGAACATGTGGACATTATAAAGCTATCCGCAACAAATGGGGCTGATCAGAGAAAAGACACGCCTACTTTTGATATAGGGAACTTTCGGGTCTAAAATTAAAATTAGCCTACCTATGCTCGTATTGATGCCAGCGGAATAAAAATTGGTAGAAACATACATGGGGTCCATAATAGTGTGTGTGTGCAGAATATGGAAATAATAATAGAACTGCCACGCCCAAAATTAGCCAAAAATCATTACGGTGTTCCTATTACAGATTTTTCAATGAAATTTCACAGGAAGGTTGCGGGTACAAACATTAAACACCACACAAAAAATGGGCGTGGTATTTCTACAGTCACGCCCACTATTGACATATTATTATAACTTACGACCTATACAATATTTTTGGACGAAATTTTATATTAGTACGTATATGGACCCTACAAACCCATATACAAGATTCGCGGTCGATCAGAGGAAGGATACGCTTCCTTCCCATATAATGAACTTTGGGGACCCCACTTAAAGACAATTACCCTATCTATGCTTCTAGTGAAGATATATGAAAACAAATTGGTAGATGTATACACTGGGTTTTTACTAGCATGCATTCCAAATATGGGCAGATTATTGATACTGCCACGCCCACAATTAACCAAAAATCATTACTAAGTTCCTATTAAAGATTTCTCAACGAAATTTCACAGGAAGGTTGCGGGTACTAACATTAAACACTACACTAAAAATGGGCGTATCATTTATACAGCCACGCCTACTATTGACATATGATAACTTTCGACCAATACAATATTTTTGGACGAAATTTTATATTAGTACGTATATGGACCCTACAAAGCCATATACAAGATTCGGGGTCGATCAGAGGCAGGATACGCCTCCTTCCCATATAATGAACTTTGGGGACCCCACTTACACTACACAAAAAATGGGCGTGTTATTTCTACAGCGACGCCCACTATTGACATATTATTATAACTTTCGACCTACACAATATTTTTGGACTAAATTTTATATTAGTGGTTATATTGACAGTAGAAAGCCATACATAAGAAATGGGACCGATATAATCATTTCAAGGTACCCTACCAAATATTACCGTGAATATGCTCCTAATGATGATTTATGAAGAAAACATCCCCATTGTTGAACTCGCACGCACAAGAAAAGGTAAAGGATATTTCGAAGTCGGTCTAACCCGACTTCAGACTTCTGTACTTGTTATTAGTGCAATGGCTTATTGAAGTTTATTCGCTTGAGTCACATTAACAAAGTTGCACACTGCCATTATATATATAGTATATATGGGGTGCATATCCAGTACAGGAGTAGGAGAACTGAATTTCATAGAGAATAAAATGGATGCACAACAATATTTGGATATATTCCAACGTTATTTGGTAAAAAGCGCAGATTATTATGGGTTCAATATTGATAGCAATCCGTAATTCAAATTTTACCAAGATAATGACCGAAAACATAACGAGCATATGTTACAGATCTGGGTTCTTTATAATAAAAAAAAGTGTTAGATACGGCAGCCCAGAGTCCACACTTGAACTCCATTGAAAAATTGTGGGAACATTTAAGAAAAAAAGCGGCCAGAGGCAATCAAAAGGTGGAGCAGAGCTCAAAATTGCAATACTAGAGGAATGAAAAAAAAAATAACAAGCGAACACGATGTGCAGAAGTTGATTTATTCCATGAGGAGAAAGCTACAAGTCATTATAAATGCTACAGGGGCCATACAAAATATTAAAACCCTTTATAATGCTAATTTTCCTTTCTTTATCTCATTTTTATAAAGAAGTTCTGATTTGTAAAAACACTTTCTTGACAGCAAAATGCTTGACTATTTTTGTTTTTGTTTTTTTTTTTGTATTTTAAGTTTAATATTTTTGCTGTTTTTGTTATTGTTTATTAGTAAATACATTAATTAAATGAAATGAATCAAAAAATTAATCAAAACAATAAAGAAATACTATATTATGAAGGGGACAAATCAAATTCACAAATTTTTTACCTTGTCAAAACACTTTCTTCACAAACTTTTATATATAGTTAAATATGTCTATGTGTAAAATGTGTATGAGTAAAAACTTTATATATAGTTAAATATGTCGACTCTAATCAACTAACTCATAGCATATAAGCTACTCTCTTTTTTTTATTTTCTTCATCTGCAAAGACGAAGCTCCTCCGCTGCCACTGCTCTTGAAATATAAACAATAATCCAATGCATGCCCAAGCTGCTGCGCGAATATGAACCGCGACTGTTTCTGCAGTGATAAGCATGTTGTAAAGTACATACATACATATGTACATAGCGCTAAGAACCAGCCATACTCAAAACTCCTTCTCCTACATTTTTGCAGCATCAGCAAATAGTGTTAAGATAAACAAATTCTATGTTAGAATTAGGTATAAAAGTAAGCCCATTCTCATTTATATTTTTAGTTCTTAAGAGAGAATTCACAATAAAGTTTTAACACTTAACTGGCGCAGTCGGGAAACTGGGAGGAAAATTAGGAAAGATCCTAATATAATCCTGAAGAAGAATACTGAAGAAGAATACTGAAGAAGAATACTGAAGAAGAATACTGAAGAAGAATACTGAAGAAGAATCCTGAAGAATCCTGAAGCCCGAAGGACAGCAAAATCCTAAGAAGAATTCCTATGAAGAGATCCAGATTAGCAACAAGGATCATAAAAAGATCCTGACTTATACAAAGCGGGTTGCGCTTAAACAATTAAAACATAAAAATAGCCTTTGCGGCTTAAAACAAGCGAATTGCGCTTAAACAATTAAACAGCCTTTGCGGCCTATACAAAGCGAATTGCGCTTAAACAATGAAACAGCCTTTGCGGCCTATACCAGGCGAATTGCGCTTGAACAACACACCAAGAGCGGCCAGTAACAGCCTAAGATACATAGCGAGTTACGCTTAAAATTAACAAATCGACAAATGACTAGTCGTAGGGAAATTGACGAACTATTAAAAAAATACGAAGCTATCGTAGCCAAAGATAATCAAAATCCTATCAGAGACGAAATCCCAAAGTACGTGCCAACACCAATCCCAAGACCACAGCCCTTAACTATACAACAATACCTTCAAAGACAGGAAGATCGTCGACAAGAAAGGAAGAAATTCGAAGCTGCCAACCGAAAACCAGAAGAAAAAAAGCGAAGGACGAGAGCCGGAAAAGCGGTTAGAAATCGACGAGAAATAAGGGAAGTGTACCCGATGATCCACCTGACAAAGGGTGTGGAACGCGAACAGTACATAAAAACTCTCAAAACTTTCCAAAGTAAGAAAAAATAGAACTTAAGTATAATAGATTTATAATAAATAATGATGAGAAGAAAATAAATAATTACAAAGAACCTCTGGCAAGAAATTGGTATCACAGATGAACCAAAAATAGAGAATTTTGATTTTGATTAGATTAAAATAAGATATTTAAGGCTAAGTGAAATATTAAAACAGAGTGAAAAATTAGGATTATACACATGTGCTACATGTATGAATAAATATTAAAAAAAAAAAAAATAATAATAATAATAAAATAAATTTTTTATTCTTCGTTCCTGCTCAGAAAATTAATAAAATGGAACAGACAAAAATTCAATACTTCAGACTAGCACTTGACATGGTCAAGGGAATCACAGAATTCAACGGGGAAAATATAACCCAACTCCCTGATTTCATGCAACAAGTCGAAAATTTGTCACCAATACTAGAAACATTTGACGCCACAAACAAACAAATACTGTTCACATACATAAAAATTAAATGTACAGGAAAATGCAGAGAGGCACTGCATAAAGAAAGCCCAATCCAAAATTGGACAGATATTAAACGGGTATTAAAGAAGCATTTTAGCGAAAAAAAGAACATTTACGATTTAATGGATGAACTAAAAACCTTAACTTTAAACGGAACCATAGAAAACTACTATTATAAACTCAGCAAACTTGTAAATAGAATAAACAATAGAAGACTAACTCATGACAATACAGCGTTACAGAAATAAACAGAATAAGTCTTAGAACATTCAGGGACAATCTACCAGAACCAATTAAGACCATGATCTTTGCTAGGAACCCTGAAAACATAGAAAAAGCCTTTGAGCTAATTCTTGATGCAAGACATCAACACCTTACAAAATTTGGTCTGCCTTCAAATAATACAAATTTTTCACGAACTCAATCAAGAACGAACTTCAGTAATAACACAAATTACAGAAATCAAAGACCAATTCTAAATAACTATAGTTCACAAAACGACAACCAACAAAGATATAACAATTTGAGTAATAACAGAAATCAACCTAGTTATTACAACAATGCAAATACTAGCATTCCAAGATACAATAACAGACAACTACCAAACGCAACAAACAAATAGTAACTTTAATATAAACCACACAAAAAATACTTACACGCGTACACCATCACAGAATACACGACAACAAACCAATTACAACTATAATGAAACTAATAACACATATAATGACAATAATAGAACATCTTCACAAAACACCAGACGTACTAACAACTCTAGGCAAGAGGTACAACCCATGGACATAAGCCAAAGCGGTTCGGATTTTCACAGGCCAGCCTTAAGAAATTACCTTACATAAAACTTGTTAGGAACAATAGACCGTACTATTTATTAATAGACACTGGAGCAGAATTTAGCATCATCAATGAAGGTATTTTAAATCCTCAATCAAACAAAATGACAAATGCAAAAATAAGAGCTTTTGGACAGGTTTATGAAGTTCACTGCTTGTATGAAGTGCCAATCTTTAGAGATTTCAAAGAAAAAACCTAAGCGTTGAATTCTTGGAATTCAATTTACATAATAATTTCGACGGACTAATCGGAAAAAATATTCTCACCAAGTTAACATGTGTTATAGACTACAACCAGAGACTACTTATTACGTCTACCGCAAAGATACCCTTCTTCCTAACGAAAGAAGAGGAAATCTACAGCGAAATGGCATTTGAAAGTGGTCACATGGAAGTAGAAGATTGTATTGATTCAGAACATGAAAATAGTAAACAAAACAAGGAAATAAATAAAAACCAACCGTCGGACTGGGAAGAACAAAAGATCGACCAACTGAAACGAAAATACAAAGATATATTTTATAGCAAGGACTTAGACCTATCTTCTGCAAATGACGTTAAGCATCAAATAAGAACTACAGACACGATATACCAATATATTCTAAATTATACAGATACCTACAAATTCACAAGGAAGAAGTCAATAAACAAATTAATGACATGCTTCAACAAGGTATCATACGAAAATCTAAGAGTCCTTATAATAGTCCAATCTGGGTGGTACCCAAAAAGTCAGATAACACGGGTGAACAAAAATTGCGCATAGTTATCGATTACAGAAAACTTAACGAGGTAACAATTGATGACCGTTTCCCAATTCCAAATATAGAAGACATATTCGACAAACTGGGAAAGTGTCAATACTTTACTACTTTGGACTTGGCTAGGGGATTTCATCAGATTGAAATGCACCCTGACCAGATCCACAAAACAGCATTTTCTACGGCAAATGGCCACTACGAATTCCTGCGAATGCCATTCGGTCTAAAGAATGCACAGGCGACATTCCAGAGAATGATAAATAACATTCTCCATGACTACATTGGAAAAATCTGTCGAGCATACCTCGATGACATTCTGATCTTCTCAACAAGCATAGAAGAACATATAGATTCAATAAATAAAATGTTCACTAGACTTAGAGAAGCAAACCTCAAAGTCCAATGTAACAAGTGCACATTCATGGCCAAAGAAACAGAGTTCTTAAACATATTGTCACCCCGGACGGAATCAAAACGAACCCAAAGAAGGTAGAGGTAATACAAAAAATTCCTATTCCAAAAACGCAAAAACAAATAAAATCTTTCTTAGGAATAACAAGCATTTACCGTCGTTTCATTAAATACTACTCAAAGATAGCACATCACATGGTAAAATATTTAAAGAAAAACACAAGAATTAACATTAGAAACAGAGAGTATGTAGATTCGTTCCAAAAACTTAAAATATTATTGCAAAATTATCCAATTCTAGTTCATCCGGACTTTAACAAACATTTCATGTTGACAACAGACGCAAGCAACTTTGCGCTGGGTGCAGTTTTAATGCAAGGGCAAGGTACTGTGGAGTATGCCAGTAGAACCCTCAATGATCATGAGAAAAACTATAGCACAATAGAAAAGGAATTGTTAGCAATAGTTTGGGCAACAAAATACTTTCGGCCCTATATTTTCGGCAGGAAGTTTACCATACGTACCGACCACAGACCTTTGATATGGTTAAATAATCTGAAGGAACCCAACAGCAAACTACAGCGTTGGAAAATAAAATTAAATGAGTTTGATTTCAAAATTGAATACATTAAAGGGAAAGAAAATGTCGTTGCGGACAGTTTTAGCAGACTAGACATACCGGCAGAAATTCAAGCGAACGCAAACGAACTCTACGAAGAAGTAGAACACGTAGGAGTAAACTCAAATCATGATGTAAATAATAGTAACGAACATGACGACGACATGGAAACAGCCCACAGTGCAGATACTGATGGTACTGATTTCATTAGAATTACGGAAAAACCCCTGAACGTATTCAAATCACAAATTGTAATAGACGTAGGACGAATAGAAAAAAAGACAACAAAAATAATATTTAAAAATAAAGTAAGACAACAAATAATTGTAACAGAATCAAGTAATCTATTGGAGATTATGAGAACAATATTACCAACTAAAGGATTAGTTGCAGTTTTCATCCCAAATACCAACTTGTTTTTACAGTTTCAAGAACTATATATTGCATACTTTGCCACAAACAAACATTTTAATATACTAAGGTCCACCATATTATTACAAGACATAACAAACAAAGAAATACTTTTGAAACATATAGAAAAAGAACATTTAAACAATAATCATAGAGGAATACACGAAGTTTGTGAGGAATTAAAGAAAACGATTTATTCTACCAACTTACAAAGAGAGGTACAGTAATATATTAATAACTGCGAAATTTGTAATACAGCCAAATTTGACAGACAATCTATTCAACACTATTTAAATATCACAGACACACCCAAAACATATAACGAGATAGTAATAGATAGAAATAGATAGAAATATTATGTATCTGACTAGCATAGACAAGCTAACTAAATACGCCACTGCACATATTCTCAAAGATAGGACGTAGATTTCCATTATTGAGGCAATAAAATATAGAATTCAATATTTAGGAAAACCAAAATTGATAGTAACAGACAACGAATTAGACGTTATCACAATTAAACAATTTCTGAAAGAAAATAATATAAACATCCATTACACAACTACCTATAATAAAACAGGGAATGCAGACGTTGAAAGACTACATTCTACATTGAACGAACATATGAGAATCCTTAGTGCAGACCCGAATAAATCCAAATTAGAACTAAGTGAAAAAGTTTTTCAAGCTATTGTATACTACAATAATACCATACATTCCACACATAAAAAACGACCAATTGAATTTTTGAATAATGTTCTGAGGAAGGAGGAAATAGAAGAAATATCAATTAAAATACACAATAGGAAAATATTAACAATAAATAACTTTAATAACAAAACAAAATATAATAATCAACAAAACAACTTCAAGAATAATTTTAGATTCAAATGACCCAAACCTAATTTTATTAGTGACAGAATACAACACACCTAATCACACCTCGAATTACAAAAAGACAAAAGCGCGGACTTTTCAATATTGGAGGAAAAATTTACAAATACATAATTGGAACAAGAAATTTACGAACATCTCGAAAATCTAGACACAAACACAAAAAACACAATAGAGGCAGTTAATAATCAGGTTATAATTAACAATAAACTGATCAAAACGATTGATGAAATAAAGAACCATATAACAGACCAGACAAATATGATAGAACAATATTTGAATAATATTAAAAATACTACAAACAAATTAATCCAAATGGAAGAACAATTCAAACGATTGTTTCAAACTTTTGTAGTAATACAACAATTAAATAAATTTATTGAAAAATTCTCGGATATCATTTTACTAAGCCGACTAAATCTGTTAGCACATGACATTTTTACAGATGACGAACTAATCAAATATAATATCACAATAGAAACACTGCCATACATAAAACCTAATGTAATTTTTCTTAACGAAATAATTGTATTCACTTTTTGCATTCCGCAATTTGTAAATAAAAAACTATTTTGAAGGAATAATAATCCCATTTCCAAACTCAAGGGGTGAAGAATTGGATATTCCAATAACAAAAGTAATAATAGGTAATAAGCTAGTTTATGAAGACACTAATGATGTCATAAACTTTCAAAAAATAATTGTATAAAGAATATTTTCACCAAACACAATATTTGTAATTATATAGTAAACAAAAAATAATCTAACACAACTTGAAAACAATATGATAATAACAAAAAATTTTCCAACAACAGATGTAACACAGAATTGTAATGACGAAATTTTTGCAATTGATGTAATTGCTTTCCACTTATGTAAAATAACAATCAACAATTTTGAATTTACCAATGAAAACTTTATACACTTCAATACAGTTGTTTTACCTCAATTCAATATGAATACCACAAAAATGTTCAAAAACTCAACTCTAGAAATTCTAAAATTAAAAACTATTAAAAATCGGAAAATTATTGAGCATGTAGAATTTAATCATAAGTACCACAGCACTGCTACTAACTCTATAAGTGTAATCATATTAGTAATTTTTTGTATAATTGGAATTATTTTATGCTTAAATAATATAAAATCAAAAAATAAACTTGTTACAAACATAGAATTACGTGAAACAAACCAAAAGGAATCCATAGACCCCTTTAAATAATCTGTACAAATACAATAAACTAATACAAAATTTTGCTGATACCGCAAAAACTTAAGGAGGGATGAGTCATATATTCATATAACTATAAGAGCTGGCCACCCTTAGTTAGTAAACATACAATCTAGGTCACTCTAATTCTGTCCACATTCTATCCTATAATATTTGCCGTGTCAGCGGAACAGCTATATTGTATCATCTGCAAAGACGAAGCTCCTCCGCTGCCACTGCTATTGAAATATAAACAATAATCCAATGCATGCCCAAGCTGCTGCGCGAATATGAACCGCGACTGTTTCTGCAGTGATAAGCATGTTGTAACGTACATACATACATATGAGGTGTGATCAAAAAAGAACCGTTATTGTGTGATCAAAAAATTTAGTATTTATTTATTCATCAACAACTAACTTGTCCCCTTTAAAGTAATTCCCTTCAGATATAATACACTTATGCCAGCATTTTTTTCAATCCTCGAAACATTCCTGAAACGCTTTTTTTGGTATCGCCTACAGCTCCTGTTTCGATTTTTCTTTTATCTCCTCAATCGTAGCAAAACGCTTTCCTTTCATCGGTGTCTTCAGTTTTGGAAAGAGGAAAAGTCAGCGGGGGCCAAGTCCGGTGAATACGGTGGTTGAGGCATGATAACGGTTTTGTTTTTGGCCAAAAACAGCTCCTGAGCGATGTCCATGCGACGTTGTTTTTGCTCAAAATTTAGCAATTTTGGAACAATCTTCGTTTCATGCCTAAAAAATTGCTTGGCATGAGCCGAACGATATGCCAACATCATCAGCAACCTCGCTGATAGTGATTCGACGATTATCCAAACTCATTTTCTTCACTGCGTCAATGTTTTCATCGGTTGTTGACGTGCTCGGGCGACCAGGACGAGCATCGTCATTGACATCTTCTCGGCCTGCCTTAAACCGGTTATACCACAATTGAACTTGTGTTCTGCTCATAGTAGACTCGCCAAAGGCCACAGTCAACATTTCAAATGTCCTTGCGCATTTAATTTCATTTTTTACACAAAACTGAATACATTTTCTTTGATCCATTTTTTCCGAATAGTACAAAATCGAAGAGCACACCAAAACACGACTAACCTTTTTATCTGTCAAAAACAAACTGACAATCCAAGATGGTTGGTATTGTCAACATATATAACAGACATGTGTACCAACATCAAAAAAAAATGCGAACATCGAACATACGTAACCCACGACTCGTATGTACATAGCGCTGAGAACCATCCATACTCAAAACTCCTTCTCCTACATTTTTGCAGCATCAGCAAATAGTGTTAAGATAAACAAATTCTGTGTTAGAATTAGGTATAAAAGTAAGCCCATTCTCATTTATATTTTTAGTTCTTAAGAGAGAATTCACAATAAAGTTTTAACATTTAACTATATACGGTGACGGAAATTCCCATTGTGCAACAACATTTCTTAAAAATCTAGAACAAAATTTTTGAAAAGTGGAGGAATTGCCATAGCTAATTTCTATTGTTGTGGAATAATCTTTGTTATAATTCTAAAACAATGGAAATTATCTATAGCAATTCCTCTATCAAAACAATACAAAGCCAAAAATGCAACTGAGGGATATCTCACCAGTTTCCTGCACTGGGAAACTGCTAGAAAAAATGGTAGCAAACGACTAGCATCGTTTCTGCAAAAAAAGAAACTCATTCATACTAATCAAATGGCTTTCAAAAATAACAAGGGCACTTTAGATACATTACTATTTCTGCACTCTGAAATCTTTAAGGCACTATCAACAAAAAACCTTATCTCCATAATCTCCATCGACTTAGACAAAGCATTCGACACGATTGAAACTGAAACCATCACTAATCAATTATTGGAATGGAAATTGGGGCCGAAGATGATAAAATTCATAATAAATTCTAAAGAACAGCAAATTTAAAGTTCGAAGAGATTCCACATTCTTTGAAATATTGCCACTTCACAATAGTATCCAACAAGGATCGCCACTGTCAGTGGTGCTATTTCAAATAGCATTCGACAAGTTAAATAAAATAATAATAAACCACAAATTCTTCAATCATTGAATTTATGCCGACGATTTTTTTGACATTTCTAAGTAACTATAAAGATGCATTGCAACTACCAACGAGAAATAAGATACAGTTTTTTGATTGACGATTGGTTTAAAATGACACGAGCAAACATTTCTTTCAAAAAAACTACAACTTTACTTATATGTAAAAAACTAAATTGTCCCAGACTTACTATAAATTCAAAATCACATGTCATCGATAATGTTAAAGATCTCAAAATCGTAGGTTTAATTTTTAGTAAATACTTTAGTTTGTTTTCACATATAGAATACGTTAAAATAGCACTTGCAAGTAGGCTCAATTTAATAAAATATTTGTCAAACTTCCACAGCAACGCGCAACCAAATATCGTGAAAGCTATCATATTAACCTAAATCAACTACTGTGTTGTCCTGGTCATGCTGGAAAGTCTCAGATGAGAAAAATTAAATCTAAATACTACTAAACAAGACTAAACACAACTTTTTTTTTTAATTTCCATATGATTATTTATTGTATCTTCTAACAATAGACTAACAATAAGTAGGCAAATCTTACAAATTAGCAATAATACACCTTACCAGTGCTTAGTGTATTTTAAATATCAGTGATTTATTTATATTAGTTACTAAAAATAAATTAAACACAATTGAACAAAAAGTAAATATATATACTGCCAATTTAATCCAGAAGACCTTACTACAGCCCAAGAAACAACTTTTTACTTTCAGTAAAAATATCTTATTCTGTTGATTTCTAAGATATCCATCAGCAATTTATCAAATAATGACAACAGCCGCCTGAATTGGTATCGAAATAAAAAACCAAACCAGATAAATCCTAAAACAATATCCATGTTACTGGAGTGCACAAAGTATAATAGCGGATAAATCTAAACAAAAAATAAAGTAACCCCAGAATTTATATATCAAATTTCAACGAAATACCAGAAGTTCAGAAATTGGAATTTCCATTTCAGTGACGGGGCAAAAACAAGCGACCGAAAATATCTTACACCAAAAATAAATAAATTGAAAATAATGGGGATTCCCAGCCATGTTGATATAGTATGAAACGAGATCGCAAATGAAATAGCTACATATGAAACTACGGGACCGATAATAGTACATAAAACATATAATAGACTGGATATGAAAAAAAACAAAAATTCTATTGAGATTAACATAAACAGATATGGATAAACTACTCGCAGTACTATAAATGAAAGAACCAGTTCGGCAAGAATCCTAATTTCCCTGCTGACTGCGAAAGCAAACATATAAAGAAAATTGCAAGGCTACGAGTCGGACACGCACTAATCACCCACCAACACTTAATGGACAACACCACCGCTGAAATGTGTCAAATTTGAAATAAACAGAACTATATCCATAACCCATCTAATGGAATGTGACACAATACTCCATAAAATAATAAAAGTTACAACCGATTTTGACAACATGATCGACCCTCTCTAGAATGCAACTAAAGCTAATATTCTAACTATAATATACATATTGAAACGTGATTGCATATCAGTGAAACGGGATAGCATATTTTTAGGATCCCATCTGGAGAATGAGTGCCCCCTGTGAGTCAAGATGCGAACTATTCGAATAAAAGCTTATTCAAGAACCATCTGTAGGTAATATCAAAAAGAATATTCTCGACTTCTGTCGAAGAGGATAGAAGCTTCTAGAATATACGAGAATAGCGTGGAAGTTTCTACACCAACCATTCGAAAACTATAAAAGCGACAAGACTGTTCAAAGTGGAATACAGTAGATCAGAGATCGTAAAAGTGTGTACAGCAGGCATTTTAAGCAGCAGTATTTGTAATTGTGCAAAGTGATGAAATTCATTATTAAATAAAGTGATGAAATTAGTTATTAAATAAAGTGACTAATGGTTTGTTAAATAAAGTACAAATAATAACTAAGTAAACTTTAAGCCTAATATTGAATGTGTAAATAGCAATAATTAAATAAAGCTAATTATTTTAATTTAACCAGCGATTGTTTGATTACTACACAATCCAGCGGTACGAGTCCGAGTACAGAGAGTTAGAGGAATTGTCAGGAGGGCAATTTTGTAACAGAGTAAATTGTCAAGAGGGCAATTTCGTAACAATTGGTGTCAGAAGTGGGATTGTGTATCTGTAATAAACAATGGTTAAATTCGAAAAACTGAGATTGGAGCAGCTCAAGAAGGAGCTTGAGCGGTTAAATTTGCAAACACAAGGGCTTAAAGCGGAGCTGCAGGTGCGATTAAGAAGCGCTTTAGAGGAGCAAGGTATAGACGTCGATGAGCATGAATTCCAGTGTGAAGAGCCAACGACATCTCGCCACGAAGAAACACCACAAGAACCTAACACTGGTAACTTTGACATGAGCGCACTTATCGGGATAATGCAATCCTTTAAACAGGATATGCAGCAGTTACATCAAAGTTCTCAAGCAGCCGAAGAGAGGATGCAGCAGCAATTACAGCAAAATGCTCAATCCGTCGAAAAGAGTGTTGCATCCGTCGAAAAGAGTGTTGCATTCGTTGAAAAGAGTGTTAAAGAACAGTTGCAGCAGAGTGAAACACGACTCGCTCTATTAGCGGAACAAAACTCACAGCAGATGAAAGAAATGTCCGAAATGGTAGACAGGAAGGTTTGTGATATTCAGACACGGCAGGAATCGTTCGAAAAATGTGTAGAACAAAAATTCATTGCGAACGAGCAAAAGCAAAACGAATTTAAGCAACAAATAGAGCAAAGAATTCACCTACTACAGGAAGGTGCATTGCCTGTGCCAGCTTTATCCTCAATAAAACTGAAGCCTCCTACCTATGATGGAACCACGACA
Source organism: Clusia tigrina (assembly GCA_920105625.2). Taxonomy (NCBI): domain Eukaryota; kingdom Metazoa; phylum Arthropoda; class Insecta; order Diptera; family Clusiidae; genus Clusia; species Clusia tigrina. Next base: position 731,270 of record CAKKTE020000656.1, read on the forward strand.
TTTAGCGTCTTCAGAATGCAGTTTGAGACTACCGCTAGCACAAATGGTTGGATTGCTCGCGAAAAAGTGGCTGCATTAACAGTTTCATTGAAAGGTGCTGCCGCTGATGTGCTTCAAACTATCTCAGAAAGTGCGCGAGACTGCTATGAAAGCTTGATGAATGCCGTTCAGCGCAAGTATGGTAGTGAACACCGGAAGCAGATGTACCAAGTAGAGCTACGAACACGGGTACAGAAGAGTGGTGAGTCTCTACAACAGTTTGCAGCGGAAGTGGAACGGTTGGCTCATCTTGCCTACCCAGGAGAGATCACTGAGAGGTGTATGATGGACACCTTTGTATATGGCATTCGCGATGCGGAGATAAAGCGTTCTGCAATAACTAATCCGAAAGCCACATATATGGAGACAGTTGCTAGCGCTTTAACTTCAGAGACAGCAGCCTTGGTATGCCAGCCAGTATACAGAGCCCGTCAGGTACAAGTTGAAAGCGGCCAAAGTTTCACGGGCAAATGCTTCACCTGCGGAGAGGTCGGACACATGGCCCGTAATTGCCAATCGAGACGGAAACGTTCTAGATCACGCTCACCGGTAAGACCTCCAAAGCAAGTCAGATTCCAAAGTAGGGAATCAGAAAACGTTGAAAAGCCGTCGACAAACTAGATGGAGTCAGTCTCGAGGGGCTTGATCTGACTCCCACAACATGTAGCCCCAGAATCTTCGTTTCTCAGATGGCACGGAAAATCAACAGCCTAACTGTTGACAGCGTAGTAAATGGAAGAAAAATCGTGGTAACATTGGATACGGGTGCATCACATTCCATAATTAGAAGGGATCTCGTTCGGGGAATCGAACCGCTTCAGGGAATAAGATTGCGTACGGCAACTGGAGATGATGCACCGGTACTGGGAAAAGTTACACGGAAAATAACTATCGGCACCACAACAGTGACGCACGAGTTTGTAGTTGCGGATATTGTGGACGAATTAATCTTAGGTGTGGATTTTATGATTCGGAATGGATTCACCCTAGATTTGAAATGCCGAATGTTAAAGTATGCGAACACCGAAATACCGTTATCCGTTGGTGAGGATAAGTATGGAGGTATCCGACAAGCCATTGTATCGCGGCGGACAAAAATCCCAGCAAAGTCAGAGGCAGTCATATGGGCCAAAATGGACGGAGATGTGGAGAAGAACAAGTTGTGGGTTGTGGAGACTGATGAAAAATTCGCACTGGATGACATCATAATTGGAAAAACCCTCGTAGAAGAACAGCAGAACAGAATAGTGCCAGTAAGAGTGGTCAATCTTGCAAATTCCGCTAAAACCATAGAGAAAGGACAGATAATTGGAAATTGCCGGGCAATTTCGGCAATTGTAAACTGTGAAAGCCAGCCGCGAGACACAAAAATGAAGATACCAGCTGATAGAAAGGTACTCCACGATCTCACGAAAGAATGGACTTATCCACAGAGCAGAGGAAGACTGCCAGCCAACTTTTGGCAAGACATTGGTCAGTATTTGCTGAAAAGGGTAAAAACGAAGGCAGAACAAAGATGGTGAAACACACAATCAACACTGGTGATGCCAAACCCATTCGTCAAGCGTCAAGAAGAGTACCTCTGGCAAAGATAGAAGAGGTGAATGTATTGCTGAAGGAAATGCATCAGAACAACGTCATAGAGCCATCAGCGAGCCCCTGGAGTTCTCCAGTGGTATTAGTCAAGAAGAAGGATGGCTCCACACGTTTCTGTGTAGATTATCGTAAACTAAATGAGGTAACGAAGAAAGATAGTTATCCATTACCTCGAATCGACGATACGTTGGACACACTTTCTGGTTCAAATTGGTTCTCAACGCTGGATTTACAAAGCGGATATTGGCAAGTGGCAGTAGACGACCAAGACAAGGAAAAGACAGCATTCAGCGCCGGTGATGGACTATGGCAATTTTTGGTAATGCCATTCGGACTGTGTAATGCTCCAGCTACATTTGAACGCCTAATGGAACATGTGCTAAAGGGCCTCCACTGGAAAACGTGTCTGGTGTACCTAGATGATATCATCGTTATGGGAAAGGACTTCGAGGACCACTTGAAGAATTTGGAAGAAGTATTGATGCGATTAGGAGCTTCAGGGTTAAAGCTGAGCGCAAAGAAATGCTCGTTCTTCAAGAAAGAAGTCAAGTACCTTAGACATAAAGTCACACCTGAAGGAGTACACACAGATCCAGATAAGATAGACTCAGTAAGGGAGTGGCCAAGACCAACTAGTTTGCATGAGCTACGCAGCTTCTTGGGTCTTTGCACCTATTACAGACGCTTTGTTCCAGGCTTTGCAGACGTGGCTGGTAGTCTGCATGCATTAACGAGGAAAAATTGTCCTTTTGAGTGGAAAAGCGAACAGGAGAAAGCATTCAACAGATTGAAAGAGCTATTGTGTACAGCTCCGATCCTTGCGTATCCAATACCGGGCGAAAAATTTATTTTGGATACAGATGCAAGTGGATTCGGGATTGGAGGTGTCCTGTCGCAAGTTATTGACGGACATGAAAGAGTAATAGCCTACTTCAGCAAGATCTTATCAAAGGCAGAGCGAAATTACTGTGTAACACGGAGAGAACTTTTGGCGGTTATGCAGTGCGTGAAGCACTTTAACAAGTACTTGTATGGACAAAAGTTCTTGTTGAGAACGGATCACGCTGCTCTGCGCTGGCTATTACAGTTCAAAAATCCCGAAGGTCAGGTTGCGAGATGGATTGAGAGACTCCAAAGCTACGATTTCACAATAGAACATCGCAGAGGCGGAAACCACGGGAATGCTGATGCACTATCACGACGTCCTTGCAGTATGGAATGTAAGCACTGTTCTAAAACTGAAGGGAAAGAAGGAGTAGTCGATGTGCGCTTAATGGCTGTTTTACCAGACGATGAATGGACAGCGGAAAAGATAAAAGAAGAACAACGAAATGACCCAGATTTGGCAAAAATCGTATCAAGTAAGAGTGAAAAAAAACGGCCTGATTGGAACGAAATCTCGACAGAAAGCCCCATAACTAAAGCATATTGGGCTCAATGGAATAGCTTAAAGCTGCAAGATGGATGCCTATTCCGCCTGTGGGAGAGCGAAGATGGAAAAACCACGAAGAACTTGATTGTGGTACCCAAGGCAAAGAATAAGCGAAATTCTCAAGGAATACCATAGTGGGCCAAGCGGAGGGCATTTGGGAATAACAAAAACAGTCGAGAAAATTAAAACACGATTTTATTGGGTTGGTTGCCAGCAATCGGTAGTTGACTGGATTAGTGCTTGTGAAAAGTGTACAGCTGCCAAGGGACCGAGCCGTCGCAGCCAGGGGAAGATGCATTTATACAACGTGGGAGCGCCATTTGAGCGTATTGCAATGGACATAGCAGGTCCGTTTCCAATTAGTGATTCCGGCAACAAATATGTTCTCGTCGTAATCGACTATTTTAGTAAATGGCCAGAAGTATACTCCATTCCCGATCAAGAAGCTAAGACCGTTGCAGATGCATTTATCAATAATTGGGTCTGCAGATTCGGAGCTCCCCTCGAGTTGCACTCGGATCAAGGCAGAAATTTCGAGTCAACAATATTCAGGGAAATGAGTGAATTGATGGGCATACGCAAAACTCGTACAACCCCTTTGCACCCACAATCCGATGGAATGGTTGAAAGATTTAATCGTACGCTTGAGGAACACCTAAGGAAAGTCGTGGACAGAAACCAGAAAGATTGGGACCAACACATACCCCTCTTCTTAATGTCATACCGATCGGCAACTCACGATACAACATCTACAACACCAGCTAAGGCTATTTTCGGTTGTGACATAAGATTGCCTGCAGATCTGAAATTCGGTGCCTACTCATCTACGGAAGTTTCATGTAGCAGTTATGTAGCTGACAAACGAAGACAGCTGAATGAAATTCATGGAACCATCAGAGAGCGCACACAACTGATGAGTGATAAAATGAAAGCCAGATATGATCTACGAGCAAACTCCAAAGGATTTCAGGAAGGGCAGCTAGTTATGCTTCATAATCCGCAAAGGAAAAAGGGATTATCGCCAAAACTGCAAACACACTGGGAAGGCCCTTATAAGGTGATAAAGCGGCTCAACGATGTAGTATACCGCATCCAGTTGGCGAGAAATGCCAGGAGCAAAATGAAAGTCGTTCATTTAGAGAGGTTATCTCCTTATAAAGGTTGCAGTACTATCCTTGTTCGGGACGAACAAAATTAAGCGGAGGGCAGTGAAACGTGATTGCATATCAGTGGAACGGGATAGCATATTTTTAGGATCCCATCTGGAGAATGAGTGCCCCCTGTGAGTCAAGATGCGAACTATTCGAATAAAAGCTTATTCAAGAACCATCTGTCGGTAATATCAAAAAGAATATTCTCGACTTCTGTCGAAGAGGATAGAAGCTTCTAGAATATACGAGAATAGCGTGGAAGTTTCTACACCAACCATTCGAAAACTATAAAAGCGACAAGACTGTTCAAAGTGGAATACAGTAGATCAGAGATCGTAAAAGTGTGTACAGCAGGCATTTTTAGCAGCAGTATTTGTAATTGTGCAAAGTGATGAAATTCATTATTAAATAAAGTGATGAAATTAGTTATTAAATAAAGTGACTAATGGTTTGTTAAATAAAGTACAAATAATAACTAAGTAAATTTTAAGCCTAATATTGAATGTGTAAATAGCAATAATTAAATAAAGCTAATTATTTTAATTTAACCAGCGATTGTTTGATTACTACACAATCCAGCGGTACGAGTCCGAGTACAGAGAGTTAGAGGAATTGTCAGGAGGGCAATTTTGTAACAGAGTAAATTGTCAAGAGGGCAATTTCGTAACAATATTAAAGCCTAAACATTGTAGTGTACCCAAAACACTTCAATGCATTTTAGGCTAACATTGCCTAATTTCCAAGCGTAAGGCACATGCAAACACTTGACAATAATTCAAAGGCGGCACAAGCCTAAGCGGCGGATCAAGTGACGCTATGTATAGCGGGCATTTGGTGTGAAGGCCAAAAATGCATTGAACCCAAAAATATGCCGACCACACGAAATTGCGAACCAATCCAAGTGTGCGGCGTAGGGCTTCATATTTCGAATATAATTTAGGATAAGTTATTTATCATAAATAGTACTGTTTAGGTAAACAAAATTAGACTAAGATTTGTATATAAGACGGACTGATTTGTATAATAAAACAGTTCCTTTTGAACAAAGATCTCGGCAACAACATTGCTTTTACTTTGCTCGGCGTTCACGCCTCAAAATAAGGAAACATTTCGACAAACGCAATTTTTCCACAATCACTGGCTGGGTTACCTTACAGCCTTCATAATAATATAAGGTAAATGTCTGTTTGTATTTACGGGGCTTCGTATTTCCATTTTTTTATTCCTTATGTAGATGGCAACCGAAGACGCCGCTAGAAGCGATAAGCGATCAACATAGCGATCCATCAATTCCAACACCACACATACGAGTATACATTACAATTTAACATACTAACTAAACTTAATTTTAATTATTAGGCTGAAAACCATAGACTATAGTGCTAGCATAGTTTGTAGATATAATTTATTATATATACTCGTATATGTATATATATATGAACTGTTGTAAATAAATATATATTTAAATCTTATTTATTATATATTATTTAGTGAATAGAGATAATTTTTAACATTTTTGTCAACAGCAACATACCCGGGTATATTTTGCGTTTTCAAATCGCTATATCCTGGAATCTGATCGAGCTGAAATTTCATGATATCCTCAACAAAAGTGTTTTACACCATATTCCCAGCCTGAGTGGGATTGAACAACCTGGGCCAACCTGCATACTCGGGTATGTATATGAAAACGCATGCAAATATATATTTTGATATAATTGAAAATTAAACTATATTTTGCTTAAATTTTTTTTAAATAGTACAAGAATATAACGATAGTATAATAAAATACATATAAATAAAAAAATTATGAATAAATTAAAAATTATTACGTTTTTAAGAATATCTATTGCATTGTGGGATATCAGTAGAATGTTCTGCACACACGAATCGTTTGTGCAGGCTTTCCTTGTTGGCCGACGTTTAGTGCATATGTACCAATTTCCCTTTGTTTTGATTCTGCCCGTGCTGTCACGTTCTTCCTCGCCTCCTACTGCAGAAACCATTCTACTCAAGGGGCCACCGTTTATTGCTTAAATTGCGTTGCGAAAAAACAATGCTGTGTTATCATCGCCGCTGTGATTAATTTTTCTCAACGAATTTTCAAGAAAGATTATATCTCTTGCTACAATTATACTTCGTTTTTTGGGATCTATAGTCTATATTCTTTATTTTTCATACGGCTAAGTTTTTATTTTGCACGTAGCACACGTAAAAAACTCAAATTTTTTGCCAGAAAATTTATTTACATCAAAACGATTTATATATCTTAATCATTTATGCCATTTACTTAAATTTTTTTCGTCAATTACACCGTTTATACCGTTATATACAATTTAAAAAAAATTTGTTTAGTAATAGACGATGTAAATTTTGGAAATATGTCTATATTAATTTATGTATATAAATATGTATATAAATATATTAATAATAGTAATTTATTTCTTAAAAAATATATTGCAAATTGTAATAAATATTTGTACAACAAAATACATTTTAATAATTTACAGAAGGTTTATAAATTTTTTGTTTGAAATTAAATTCTCTGAAATTGTATATTAAATTATCTGTTAATATGCTGCTGTTACAATCGTTTTTATTTTTACATAAAATGTTTCATTTAGCAGCGGAGCCACGAATGGCATTTCCCCTGTTTTCTAAAGAGCACGATGGAAACTAACCAGTGGTAAATATTGCAAAGTACTTCGCAACAAAGCGAAGATTTCTCGATGATTTTGTCGGCATATTTCATACCCATTTGTTGGTAATGTAATTATAAGCTATAATCGACTGAGGTCTGCTGTATTGTTCATACATGGATATATACGTAAGTATATACGTCACTTTATAGAGGGGCGAAGCGAATTGAGCGAGAATGCTCCACTTTGCAGGCACTGTACGATTTGCATAACCCGATTACAAAATCATTAGGTTCGAATGTGTATTCGTTGCGGTCTGTATATATTCGTTATTTGCTTCTTGGAATCGTATTAACCGTTACCCATTGTGAAGAAAATACCAGCATCACTTTAATTCTATTTTTCTGCAGTGATTTAGTGCATTTTAAAAAAGTAATCGAAGAAGTGGTTGATATATAAATATCTAAAACACATATTATATATAGAAATCCGTCAACTCGACGAAAGTAAATTTTTTGTAGTTTCTATTGTTATACTGTATTTGTTACTACTTTTTCTTGATATTTAAATCTTTCATTATTGGCCTATGTATATAGATAGAGTTTTAAATACAGTTAGCGATATGTATTGAAATATTTCCTATACTTAGTTGTACATGCATGTACATAAAGATACCTATACATATACATGATTGTACATATAAACATTTTCAAATTCTTTACCATTTACACATTTTTGTACATATATAGATAGTTTGTAGTTTTGCACTGTGGACGGTTTCACGCCTCGATACTTGCGCCGATTGGCAAAACAAATTAGAACTGAACTTAATAATAATGGTATCGAAGAAAGGCAGCAGAATGGTAATTGGTGTAATGTTATATGTATATTATTTAAACTTTTACTTAATTATTAGTACTTCTATATAGATTCCTTGCTAACAATAAGAAGCAAAATTGGGGTTGAAATTCACCAACTCACCAAGAAAAATGTGATGGTAAAGGTGGACCAAGAGTTTCCAATCACATCTGATGAGGCCATAGAATCAGACAACCAGAAAATTGCACCTGATTCGGAATGCTATGTAAGACCGGGACATATGTATAAAGATGGAGTTCTTATTTTTAACAATTTCAGATTTTCCAAATTAAATCGATATTGAGCCCGGGTGGCCTATATAAAAGCTTTGATAGGTTATTAAATAAAATTCTGAGCCATAACTACGATGGACTGAATGGCAAAAAGGTTTTTAAAACATTCGTAGCGGACATCCACAACTGCTTTAAAAACTATAAAGGACGCCATTTTAGGAAAGTGTGCGAAATAAAAGGAATTACCTTGAAAGTTTTTAATGTACTATATATTTTTACGACGTGCAATATTTTTTTGTAATTTTAATTAATTTTCATTTTCATTTGAATTAAAAAATAAATTTCCGTTTCCATAAATTACTGAGAACATTTTTATTTCTAAGAGGCATATTTTTAGGCAGCGCCTAGTAAAATACCTCATTCACTTTAGACGCCGATGTAAGGGAAAATCGAATGCGGTGTGGTTACTACCCACTTACATTGGCAAACGCATATCGAATTTATGTGCATTACGTTTCATATTTCATTTAGTAAAGTGGTAACTCGGTAAACAAAATCATGAAGAAATCATGATTTGGTAATGAAGAAATTTACTACTGGGAATTTACGTATATACTCTCTGATTTAAGTAAAGAAACTAATCCTTGCATGGGCACAGAATTCGCTGCATCCGCAGTGTTCCGCCTACATAACCTTCGATGCACAGGGGTCTGGTATTTCACTGGTACGCACAAAACTGCCGTAAATCACTGGCAGAAACACCAAATTAAACACTTTTTGTAGCCATCGAATCACACAATTTGTAAATGCAGTTCGCACTAGACCGGGGTACGCTCTTTGGCTATCCTTTCCACAATTTTCGCACAGATTTCCAAAAATTTCGGACAAAATATGTACATATACATCCGATACGAGTCGCGCCCCGTTTGTTTGTATATGTATATGTATGTATATATAAATAAATAAAATAAATTTAAAAAAAAAAAAAAAAAAAAAAAAAAAAAAAAAAATATATATATATATATATATATATATATATATATATATATATATATATATATTGTTACGAAATTGCCCTCTTGACAATTTACTCTGTTACAAAATTGCCCTCCTGACAATTCCTCTAACTCTCTGTACTCGGACTCGTACCACTGGATTGTGTAGTAATCAAACAATCGCTGGTTAAATTAAAATAATTATCTTTATTTAATTATTGCTATTTACGCATTTAATATTAGGCTTAAAGTTTACTTAGTTATTATTTGCACTTTATTTCACAAACCATTAGTCACTTTATTTAATAAGTAATTTCATCACTTTATTTACTAATGAATTTCACCACTTTGTAAATCACAAATAATGCTGCTTTGATTATAATGCTAGATGTACACACTGTTACGGTCTCTGATCTACTGCATTCGACTTTGAACAGTCTTGTCGCTTTTATAGTTTTCGAATGGTTGGTGTAGAAACTTCCACGCTATTCTCGTATTTTCTAGAAGCTTCTATCCTCTTCGACAGAAGTCGAGAATATTCTTTTTGATATTACCGACAGATGGTTCTTGAATAAGCTTTTATTCGAATAGTTCGCATCTTGACTCACAGGGGGCACTCATTCTACAGATTTGATCCTAAAAGTATGCAATCCCGTTTCACTGAGCTATCACGTTTCAATATATATATATATATATATAGATATATATATATATATATATATATATATATATATATATATATATATATATATATATATATATGTATATATATATATATATATATATATATATATATATATATTTATTTATATATATATAAAAATATATATACATATATATATATATATATATATATATATATATATATATATATGTATATATATATATATATATATAAATATATATATATATATATATATATATATATATATATATTTATTTATTTATATCTATATAAAAATATATATACATATATATATATATATATATATATATATATATATATATATATATATATATATATATATATATATATATATATATATATATATATATATATATATATATATATATATACGAGGGCGGATTAATATTGAAGCTACCTAGCGCT